>CP092876.1:11551205-11576357 GCA_030710605.1 Cordylochernes scorpioides | reverse complement strand
GATCCACGTGGGACGTGCGGTCACATTGGTCTATGCCAGCCGTAGCAATGTGTTTTCTTATAGAGCGAAATGTCTGACTTCAAGATATCACCTGATTGTGGCCCACATCGATGTCCTGTCAGGAACACTGTCCCACCAGCCAGTGTATATATTGTCAACACCGGCTATGTCATGGATCGTCGTGGGTTAGGAGTTAGTAGCCGATGTCTTGGCGAACCGTTGTCTCCAGGTGGCGACAGGAGGATACGTCCGTTGATAAACCCCACCGCACACAACCAGTAACCAGTTTGTGAACCAACCATAGCTTCCTCTCTGAGTTTTGGTTTCTCATTTCCAGGGTCGAAATCGCGAGTTGATTAACCTCAGCCATGTCATTCCAGACCGAACACGTGTTTAAGCGACGTGAATCTGTACACCTCCTTGTAACCTCCTTGTACACCTCCTTGTACACCTCCTTGTACACTTCCTTGTACACTTCCTTGTACACTTCTTTGCACACCTCCTTGTACACCTCCTTGTACACTTCCTTGTACACTTCTTTGCACACCTCCTTGTACACCTCCTTGTAACCTCCTTGTACATCTCTTTGTACATTTCCTTGTACATCCCCTTGTACATCTCTTTGTACATCTCCTTGTACACCTCCTTGTACACTTCATTGTACATCTTCTTGTACACCTCCTTGTACACTTCATTGTACATCTCCTTGTACACCTCCTTGTACACTTCATTGTACATCTCCTTGTACACCTCCTTGTACAGAGACCAGCTCTGTTGAAACTATTGCAGAGGTTCCTAGAAAATATTACCGGCAGAAATTATTTCCCCGTTTTTAAAGATCATATTGACGTGAGTTGAAGTCATTTATTATGTTCGGAGAGGAGGTCGCCTCGACTACTCAGCTGTGTAAGAGGGTGTGCGGTAGACATTCCGAGGCAGACACGCGGTGAACGAAGGAGCCTTTGACTTCAGGATCGCCAGGTTGAAGCACACGTAGTTTCAGCGCGGTGGCAGACCGACAATTTGGCCGGTAGTTCCCCTGTGAGGATCAATTTGGCTCCAACGATGTGTGTCATTCTCGCAGACTTCTTCTAGACCGAAGATCACGTGACATTGTTTACTTCCTTCATGTTCTGCGACACTTCGCTCGACTGGAGTCCGGGAAAGTTGATGTCAGGGTGATCCTTGACCTTCGTGGCAGCAAGGTTGGCCGCGAGCCAGCAGGCCTCGTGGATCCTCCGGAAGACTTCTAGTTCCCCACAATGACCTTTGTTCCCACTCGCCGTTTCCCAACTGGACGCAAGGTTTCCGTGTAATCTAATAAGTCGTGACTAAAGGTAATTTTCCAGGTGAGATCCGAGGTGATCCGACCTGGACCATTCAATCCAAAATTGATCGAAGTCACTCATGGTCGCAACCCGTGGCCGGCCATATCAAACACCTTAGAGTCGCGTGGTCTGGAACAGCTCTAATGGAACAATCAGAATAAATTTGCTTCGGCAGTTCTTAAATGGCAAAACTGTCGAATGTCACCACCCAACTTCCCTCCAACTTGGACGTAGTCCGGAGATTCCACCACTCTTGCATGCACCACGCGACAGGTTGCAAAATAATTTTCTAAAGGTCAGGTCAAAGATAAATTTGGATTTTTCCAATATGAACATGATTGATGTTCCTGTGGGCTTTCTAGGCGGAAACTTCAAAACTTTTTAAAAACATTTTTAGAAAATATTTCGTAATTTTATCTCTTCCTAATTCATTTTGGATGGTCACAGCTTCAAGGACACGTTGTCCATATTGCGCAAAAACTATAATTTCCTGTTTGGGAAGAATTTTATTTTCTCGAAAGGCATGGAGGGGAATCCTTGATTAGAGCAGGCAGGATTCCCTCGACTTTATTGAACCCGTGTCCGGCCGCTGGCTCCAAGGGCAGCTCTTGGCTGAAACACATAGCTGCTAGCTTTCCTTCAAATCTCTTCCATTTTCCACAATGTCTTCAATAGAGTCTCTCTGCCATATATGCAACGGCTCCATCCCCGAACTGCAAAACCGGGTTCCATATTGACTTCTTTTAAACTCGCAATTTCTTAGAAGAACACCCTTTATGTTCTTTCAATTTAAAAAAAAAATACATTTGGCTCGCGCATCCACATCAAATAGGGAACAATTTTGTGAATTCGGAAGATCTGAATAATTTTGTTGTTGTCTTTGGGGAGAGAGAGAGTTATTTTTCCGGTGCTGTGTGTATATGTCATAATATATGCTCTTCCAGGATTAATAAAACAATCCAACAGGCCAACGAGGGAGAGATGGGCAGCTAAAGCTAAGAAAACTAACTTACGACCATTTTTTGGTCACATTCCTGAGGGGGGCGTCACCACCTGGCGCTTATCTTTTGTTAGCCCCGCTTGTGTACACAGGGAAAAACGGTCGTTCAGCAGATAAGGTACGACTCGCCACCACTTTCTCTCTCGGCTGGCTGCCTGGATTTTGCCTCTAATAACTCGTCGTGTGATTTTTTCTCTCCTCACCACATTTACCACTATATTGTCACAATGAAAGTCGACAGGATAAGATCTGACCGGGAAGCAAATCCCTCATATACCAGAGCATGAAGAAACAAGAAGCCAAGCCACGATGATCGAACAAACCCACAACCAAGTTCCACAAGAACCAACGACCGACGCTACTGTAGCCGCTTCCCTTCGAACTCTCACCCTCTGTCTCGACCAACTTTTAAACCGTGGGTCTGAAGAAGCAATCACCTACGACGGAGATGAACCTGCCGCACACTTCTTCTCACAACTTGAGTCTCAGCCGAACTTCCACAACTTAGAGCCAGCACGCCAAGCTCGAAAGGCTCTATCATCACTCAGAGGCGAACCTCGCAAAGTTGCACAAGACTTAGCGCTACTCAATAAGACTTATGAAGAGGTCAAAGAGTCACTCTGCGCCGTCTATCCCCGACGCCCTAGCTTCACCCTTCAAGAGTTCTATGAACTTAAATGCACGTCGATGGCCGACATCGAGACCTACTACAAGAACAAGGTCCGAATAGGATTGGCGATCAACCTCCCTAAGAGTGCCATCGTGCAAGCACTATCCAACGGTGTGCCACGTAACTATGGCAACCTTTTAAAGATGGCACAACCCTCGGGACCAGAAGAATGGTTATACTTAGCCCAACAGCTGACCTACGAAGGGGATAACACCAGCACTAAAACTGCCCAACAACGATCACCGCGCCAGAGCAGAGCACCTTCCACCACCGTGGACAAGACCCCACCATATCCTTGCCGTTACTGTGGCCAGAATCATTGCAACAAACAATGTCGTAAACAACCATTCGCCGCCGACAATACTATCCTTCACCAGGTACAGACTCCTGAACAGAGGTCTTCTCTCCGGGATGCGCAAATCCATCCCATCAAGCAAGCTATCACAAAACCAATAGCCACGTCCCAAATTTATCACGTCGCACCTTCCCAAGTCCCAATTGAACAGACTTCCCAAGTACAAATTGCACAGACTTCCCAAGATCCCACTACCCCTGATCCACATGAGCTGATTGTGGAAGATGAGATGTCCAAGAACCCTCAACATGACAACCGCCAACTGTTAGAGGACACAGCCCTTTGTGACTCTAGCACGCCGGACAAGCGAGACAGCCCCAGTCTCAGTGAGGAGAAGTGCTACGAGAGCTTTGGTGACTGCGAGCATTCCGACTGTAGTAGAGTAATGGAAAACCCCACTGGAATAATTTCTTCCAACAACGCCGTCCCCTGCCAGTCTACGCCACCACGAGCGGAGCAAGCCGCCTACGTCCCGCGGACTCGTCTACACGCCATGTACGGCAACCACATTCCCCATCGGGACTTTCCAACATGAACCAAGTCTTCAACACAACCCAGCTTCGAAGTCCAACAGAAGCCCATCAACAGTGAGTGTTTAACTTTATTGTGATTTCATCCGTTTACATTTTTTCTTGTTATATATATCACATCCATGTTAGCCCACTTTTAGCACAGTTCATGCTCTAAATAACTTATCTCATATCAATTTTAAAACCATAATATGCTACAAGCTTCAAGCTTACAATGCCTTATTTTATTCTCAATAACATGTTCTCTCGAAAATTTTTCTTATCTTATACCATCGCTCTTGAAAAAAAAAAAAAAAAAAAACTCTTGTTTTTAATTTTTCGTATATCAACTTATGTTTTTTATGAACCAATGACCAAATTTTCGCTGAACCTCTCAGTCTTTCTGCAGTGAATCTATTCCTACATTGAAACTTAGGTTCTGAAAGTCAAGGCTTTTTTTTTTCAACCATTCGACCTCAGAGGTCTTATTTTTGTCAATTGACCGCAAAGGTTCACTTTTTTTCTCACTCGACCCCGAAGGTCTTTTTCACGTACGTGCATGTCCATTATTTGTTAAATTTATTAATTTTAGTGTCATCAAGAGAACCGCACATAAGTTGTCTGCCTAATCAATCTTCTTCATTCTAAAGTATCTCTGTAAAATGTCTCAAAACGTTTTGTTGACGAATGCTGCAGAGATGACTATTTGCTCCAGCCTCTTTCTAATGGCTTCCTTTGTTCATTTTAGAATGTTGAACCACTTACTTTAGAGCTCTCTTACTTTCCACCTTTTCTTTCTCTTCACCTCCTCATTCACGTATCCATATTGTACATAGCTATGATTGTCCATACCTACACTCTGTACCATATTAACCTACACATAAAATTAATTTGTATATAGCCTTTTATAACCTTGATATTTTCAAAATCTCCCATAAATGTCAAACTCTCCGGTGTTGTAAAACTGCTTGTAAATAATATTTACTTGTGTACTATACAGTATTTTATTTATATAAAACTATGTCACCATTACCTTAACTAATTTTAATTGTAAAATTATTTTCTCTATTCCTGGCTTCTCCAGCTTTAAATATACTTAAACCATGTTCAGCCTTCTTCAACGGGGGCCATATGTCATAATATATGCTCTTCCAGGATTAATAAAACAATCCAACAGCCAACGAGGGAGAGATGGGCAGCTAAAGCTAAGAAAACTAACTTACGACCATTTTTTGGTCACATTCCTGAGGGGGGCGTCACCACCTGGCGCTTATCTTTTGTTAGCCCCGCTTGTGTACACAGGGAAAAACGGTCGTTCAGCAGATAAGGTACGACTCGCCACCACTTTCTCTCTCGGCTGGCTGCCTGGATTTTGCCTCTAATAACTCGTCGTGTGATTTTTTCTCTCCTCACCACATTTACCACTATATTGTCACATATATGTGTGTGTGCTGAATGTGTGTGACAATTTGACAATTAAAACATCTTTAATGACTTCTTAGTCAATATTTACACATCGATAAAATTTACAGGTAGTCACCGCGATAGTGGCCAGACGATGGCCTCACCCAGTCCACCCTGGACGAAGTGTGTGCGGCCCATTCAGCGGTCATAATCTTTACACGTCGAACATTAAAACGTTTTATTGGCGCCCAAGGACTCCTTTCACATAGGAACATTTCCTATTTACATAGATACATATTAAAAATAAAGAAGGCATCTCCTGACCACGAGCACATGTGCTTTTTAGATGGCAGAGCGCCATCTAGTGGAGCAAAAATAAACTAAACGTTTATTTAGCTTGCTCCGTGATATTTGGCCAACCCAATTTCTTGATAAATCAAGAAAAGCCATCCACGAACTCGTTTCGCGCTGTTGGCGCTCGTCAGCGTGGAGAAGGCTGTAACCACTGCGACCAAAAAGATTTTTGGTCCCAATGGCTTCCCAAAAAATCAAGAAATGGGTATTTACGGCCAAATTTGCGTAAAGACGCTTAACACATGAAAAAACAATTGAAAAAATAATGGGTTGGCCAAATATCACGGAGCAAGCTAAATAAACGTTTAGCTTATTTTTGCTCCACTAGATGGCGCTCTGTCATCTAAAAAGCACACGTGCTCGTGATCAGGAGATGCCTTCTTTATTTTTAATATCAACACCTGACCCACTTATCTTTTATTTTTTCTATTGTTTTTCATGTGCTAAGCGTCATTACGCAAATTTGGCCTTAAATACCCATTTATTGATTTTTCGGGAAGCCATTGGGACCAAAAATCTTTTTGGTCGCAGTGGTTACAGCCTTCTCCACGCTGACGAGCGCCAACAGCTCGAAACGCGTTCGTGAATGGCTTTTCTTGATTTATCAAGAAATTGGGTTGGCCAAATATCACGGAGCAAGCTAAATAAACGTTTAGTTTATTTTTGCTCCACTAGATGGCGCTCTGCCATCTAAAAAGCACATGTGCTCGTGGTCAGGAGATGCCTTCCTTATTTTTAATATCAACACCTGACCCACTTATCTTTTATTTTTTTCTATTGTTTTTTCATAGATACATATTTACATAATATATCTTTGTTTGCCACATAAATGTGAGACGCCCTCTGTCATCCACGCCGCCTACCGTCTGAAATAGAAATTACATTTTATTTATATTTTCATTGAACTCAACAATACGTCCACCAGCCCACGGAGGATCTCCTGAAACCCGCGTTGCCCTGGCCACGCCATGGAGCTGTAACACCTGGTTCATTGGCGGATTGGTGGGATTACTCAGCCAAGAAGAATTCCACACTCCATTGGGAGTTGAATCTGCCATACTTCCTAAGCCTAACTCAAGAAAGTTTCCAGTTAGAGTTTCCATCATTCCATTGCTCCTATCGCTTGCAACTTGAAAAATCGGTTTTCCTCGTTGTCATATATTCCCAGTAAGATGGAGTACTATGTGAAACATAGCGGCTACCTGAAGTTACTTGCTGGTAGCAAAGATAACTCTCCGCGTTATGTAACAGCATAAGATGTTTGAGCTATTCCCGTCGCAGCCAGTTATGTGGAAACGTCGGTGAAAATAAACAGGCGGCGAGTTGCACGTCTCTGGGCTAGACATGGCGTTGTCTGGGACACCGTGGAACAATAACAGAATGGTTCGACAAGTGAATCCCCTCAGTGAACCCGATTGATCGAACGGAACTCTATGTGAGGTGGAGGGACACTCTCATCTGATGTCGTGCTGTGAGGCTGAACCTCCATAGATTCCATTTTCTCTAGCGATTTCTGTTTGTTCTACAGCCAGTAGAGGGGCTCGAAGATTTTGCTTATGGAATCCCGAGCAGGTTCTTGGCTGCCAGAATGCCAGGCGGCCTCTCCAAACAGAATCAGACCTTCCACCTGAACACTGTTGTACTGTTGTTGGGTTTGTTCCTTCATATTAGCCTCCTCGAACAGCCATTTTTGGTAAATGGATTAAACAATCCTTATACACGTGGCAGAAGCTGCGCGGCGAGGTGTTTTGTAGAATTGAGCTGATGTATCGGAAGTCTGAGAGACGTGATTTCTCCAACATTGACTCTGTGTGTTACAGGAGGAAGGTCATGAGCGCGATACCCTGGATCCTCCTGCTGACCATCCTGCTGGAAGCTACAGCCTTTCAGGAAGTCGACAACTGTAACAGAAGAGAGATCTGCGCCTTCCAGAGCCAAACTAAAAATTGCTTCTGCGACAAAGACTGCATCCTGTACGATGATTGCTGCATCGACGCGCGGCCGAGTGGCGTGAAGATAACGAAGCAAGCTATCTGCAAAGATCTGCATCCTCTAGGAGGCGTCTATTTGATCAACAAATGCCATAGATCTTGGCCAAAAGAATCAGGTATTAGGGAAGAATGTGAAATTCCCAGCTCCTTGAGCAAAAGGTTCTTCTTCAACCTTCCCGTCCTCAACACTTTCTCGGGCCGCGTCTACCGCAACTACCACTGCGCTGTGTGCAACTACCAGAACGACGTGGAACTCGGTTTCTGGCAGAGTACGATGCGATGTCGAGTGTCTTCACGCAACTCGACGGTGGAAGTGACGGCCGAGCACCTGCCATCAGACTCTGTCCTGATGCACAACACCAACTTACAAGATTGCGATGTGAAGTTCAGGCCCTCCGTTGACCACAGCATCCGGTCTTGCCATCCTTCCATCGTGGAGGACTGCCCTGGTGACGCCGATGAAGGCATCAGGCAAATTTGCCGGCAGCACGTCGCGCTGAAACTGTCCAGCACGGGCACCGTGTACCGCAACGAGTACTGCGCCATCTGCAACGGCCTCAACGAATCCGATCTGTCGTGCTCTCTAAGCGTCCAGATCTCAAGCTCCTTCCAGAATCTACAAGGCATCGACCTTAATTCTTCCCATTTCCTCGAAGAATTCTCCTGCAAAAAAGGAAACTCTCGAAACCTCTATCTTTCTGAATATTTCAAGGTGAGCTGCGTTTCCAAGGTATTTTTCTACTACCCGCCGGAGTACAAGATCTTCAACCACTTCTACAACCGTTACATCTACGTGTACTACAACTACTCCAAATGGTACGACCTACTGCTGACCGTATATAGAAATGCAACCTACATATTCTGTGAAGACCGGGAAAAACAGAACACGCTCGAATTTTCATACAAAAGGAACGACCAACTTGCCTTTCTATTTTGCCAAGAAATTGACTTAAAAGAAGGGAATAACATCTTAATCGATGAGCTCGGAGTGAAGGTGAACAACATGTCGTTCCCCCAGACAGCATTCGTCCTCGTTCGCGGAGAAGCCGGGGAGCTCGTCCTGGCCGCTGCGATGTTCCAGAACGGCATGTGGCCAACGTCCATCATGTTCGCCGTAGCCATGATCTCGACCCTCAACAGAATTATTGTAGCGCTCTTCCTCTTCCTGCATCTAATCTCCTTCCTTTGCTACTCAGGCTCCAAGTTCGTTTTCGATTACAATCTATTCTTCCTCATGGTCAACTATTCATGCGCATCCGTATGCATTCTGTTTGCAAGCCCACGGTTTCTCCCTCCAAATATATGTTTTTATGTTGGCTTGGTCATGTATTTCTTTTACATGTCCTTTCTGATGTGGCTTCCGATAATCGGAGTAGATGTCTTGAGATCTATTCGAGCTTCTGTGACGAAGCTAAGGCCCCCGCCAACCGAGATGGATTGGTGTAGATTATTCATCTACATCATCTTTGGCTATGGCTGCCCAGTTGGCCTAATGGTGGCCATGCTACTGATGGACGCCACCATGCCAGAAGGAGCGAAGTACAAGCCCGACTTTGGGAAGAATAGATGCTGGATTGGAAACACCAACGCTCGACTCATGCTATTCCTTCTGCCGTTCACATTGATGATGGTCTTCGTTATCTTCTGCTTCGTCTACATAGCCGTTCTCATCATCAAGCATCGCGCCAAGAACTCGAAGACGGATAGGCGTTCTTCTCAGACCAACAACTTGAAGGAGAGACTCACACTACTGGGCAAACTGGCGTGTCTCTTCGGAGTTACCAAAACCTTGTTTCTTATCGCAGACCGCTTCAACGAGAGAGACAACTCCATGTACTTCAAGATCATCATCAAAATGAGCGACGACTTCATCGGCCTCTTCATCCTCCATTTCACCGGCAAATACCGCTTCTACCGTATTGTCAAGGATTTCTTAAAGTGGATCTTCACAACGTTACGTAACTTTAAAAAAGATTCGCATTTGAAATGAAATGTGAGAAATGTTGTTTCTAAAAATAAGCTTTGTGCAGACACTAATTGCTAATTTCTTCAGGCTTTGCAACCTCTTGAAATCTTGTCATGCGTGACGCTGAAGGATTTCGCGTTGAGAGAAGCAAAAATGTGGTCGTAGAGAAACTGGGAAAATTGTGCCAAAAATTATTAAAGAGGAAGAAATCTTCTATACATGTAAATATTAAAAACAAAAATGGCATATCTGACCGCTCACGTGAACATTTTAGATGGCAGAGCCCTATCTATTGCAACAAAATTCAACTGAGCGTTTATTTAACTTGTACCATGATATTTGGCCAATCCAATTTCTTGATAAATCAAGAAAAGTCAACCACGAAGGCACCACACTGATGAGGGTCAACATCCCGAAACGCGTTTGTGGTTTATCAAGAAATTGGGTTGGCCAAATATCATGGAACAAGTTGAATCAACGTTTAGTTTATTTTTTTTCCACTAAATGGCGCTCTGTTATCTAAAAAACCTCATGTGCGCGATCATGGTATGCCTATTTTATTTTCAATATGTGTAAATGTGTATTCATTTATCTATATTATATAAAAACTCCATAATCAACATTGTTCTCCAAGAATTCATGCTTCCACCGTACCATCTGAACTGAAGGTAATCTTTTGAACACTTTCAAAAATAATATTATTGAGATGGATTAATCAGAAATATGCGATTTCGTCGGGTAAAGTTATATAAAAATCTGCAGTAATTTCTCTCTGTGTTTAACCAAATCAATATATTTCACCAAATAAATCAATGATATTTTTTAGAAAACGTGTATTTATAGGCATCATATGTAAACATAAAGAGTTTTAGGTATTTGCTTATGTTTTTGCTAGATTAAAATTGGCTCACGAAGAGAAAAATAGAAGGCTACATGTTTTTAAATAATTGAAATTCGCTGGTATAA
The DNA here is from genome assembly GCA_030710605.1 of Cordylochernes scorpioides. NCBI lineage: Eukaryota > Metazoa > Arthropoda > Arachnida > Pseudoscorpiones > Chernetidae > Cordylochernes > Cordylochernes scorpioides. The sequence goes on along the minus strand of CP092876.1, from coordinate 11,565,814 downwards.
ATGAATCCATTTATCTATTAAAATAGTTTAGCAACATTACGCTGTTTCAGTTACTTTTCTCTCCATAATCATTTTCTGATTCATTTGTGTAATTCTTGTAAATATTAAATAATCTACATTTATATGATTGAGAGAGAGAGAGAGAGAATATTTTAGAAAACAATTTTTAATAAAATCACAAGTAATATATAATTAAAAATACCATTTTGCATGTTAGTTTTATAATTGAGCTAAAAATGAAGTGGCGTCTCTCGTTTGAGAGATTTAGAAGATCTTTATTTAAAAAAGTTGAAGTTAATCATTTTAACTTAACAATAATTGATTATTATTACCCTGTACTTGTAATAATTCTTGTACTTGTTAAAACTTCCTATTAGATCAATAAATCTGCTGAGTTTTTTTTTTTTTTATTGTTTAATCAAATTCACAGAAGTAGAAGTAGTTTCGACCAAAAAAAGGCTTGTTTACTTTTAATATCATAAAAAGGGGGGAAGAGAAACATATAGCACCATTTTATATTTTAATAATAAACTAAGAATTTTTACTGTCTTTTAGTAAAATTGATTCATTAAAATTTGGTCGCTGGATGGCAATTACTTCAACAAAGATTTGTAAATGTGTCTTGTTCAAACTAAAAATATATAAAACTATCATTGGCATATGTGAAAACATTATTTTTTTAAATCTTTTTATTTTATATACATAAATGTTCTTTTTTCAGAAAGAATGTTTAATTATACATAGTTTTAGTTAATATTAATAAATTGTTGTGTGTGCTCTTTAAAAAAAGTATCGATTAATATATATTATAGTTATATATTTTTAATTTTTATGGTAACATTTTAGTAATTTAATCCTCATTTTATTTGCAAAACAAAAAATAATATAAAAATGTTCTAATAATTTGGACACACCTGTGCTATCATCATAATTTTCAAAATAACATTGACAATTATTTTCTTCTGTTTTTATTTCAAGATTTATTGTATGCTGTGACATTTTGATTAAACTTTTGCTCTAAAGATAAAATACATATAACACACACATTAAATTTTAAAATCAATATAGTTATAAAATTATACATTCACCATTATTGCAAGAAATGCGTTCAAATAATTATACCCAGGTAACATCGTTTGCTATATAATTGTGATGCATATATTTTAGCTCTTTAATTTTTCTGTGTTTATTTTTGCTTTTTATTACACCCAATAAAATAAGAGCTTTATTTAATAAATATTTTTAATCAAATATATTTATTTATTTCAACACAAGATGCGATGTAAACAATGTATATATTGACAAATTTTTATAATTATTCGCTTTTTTATTTTTATCCAGATATGCTCAAGATTTAAATAATTAGAAATTTTACGATAATTTGTTTTAAAAAGTTCATTAAGTAGCTTTTAAATTGAAAAGGTTTTTAAATTGGTAAGTGTTAGTACAAATATAAGAAATAGGAACTATTTTAGATGCGTATGGTTCTTTTTAATATTCTCAAAAGTTAATACTTTAAATAAAAGGTATTTATTGGATTAAATATAATTTATATTTCAAATATATGCCTTTTATTTAAAGATTTATATATGGATTTCTCTAATTTTCAAAATTCTAAAAAGAATCATACGCGTCTAAAATAGTTCCTATTTCTTATAACAGATGGCGCACTAATACATCATATTAGTACAAATGTAAATTTATCTTTTTAACTTAGACTATATATATAATAGACCCTAACGACCTTTTTAATTATTATTTTGATATATGAAAGTGAATACTGTTTTTGGGTTTAAATCTTTTATATTTTAAATGTTATCGAACATTGAGGGCTAAAAATGCACTAAAATGCATTTAAATGCACTGAAAATAAAAAAATAAAATATTTTATCTACTGTCATTGTGCAATTAGATGTATCTGAGTGAAAATAAAAGCGGCGGGGGACAATGAATTTCGAACCTAATGTGATTTAATATGTAGCAATTTATTAGCGATTTTTATAAGTGTTTGCTATATTTTTACCTCTTCTCTAAATATGATGGTCCCCCGCCACTTTTATTTTCATTCAGATACATCTAATTGCTCAGTGACAGAAGATCAAATATTTTATTTTTCCTTTTTGGTGCATTTAAATAAAATATATTTTCAAATGTATTTTTATTTATTAATTAATCAGTTAGTTTTTAATCTCATGCATTTACCAAACTTGAATCAAAAGTTCACTGGGGATTAGGCCTTAAATAGACGGAAGCCTGCTCGCGGCGGATCGGTCAATTCCTTGTAAGGGGCGTAACATAGGACTTAAAAAGAAGTATAGAAATTTGTTAATTCCTGGCCACTCCGATCACCCAGAAGTCTGATAATTGTACACTTGCATTGTTCATTGAGCTGAGTGAGTGTTAAAAGTTTCATACTTTTATGTGGTCTGGAAATATGTTAATATTAATTTACAAAGCGGCCGAGAACCAACGGTTTAGGACCACCGACTACTGTTATAAAGGGTAACAATAATCAAGTTTTGTTGAACCAACCTGCACTCGAGCTGAAGCCAGTAAGACACATTTAAAGAAAAAGAATATTGTATTAAAACAAATCCCGTGAACACACTTTATTAGATGACCCTTCGATCGCTAATGATAACTCTGACCAATTGGATTGGTTCAGTTTGATCCGGGAAACTACACGATCGGTCTGTTTGTTTATCTGAAACAATAGTGAATGGGTTTTGAGCATTTTTAAAAATTCCATAGTTGACTTTCATATTGTAATGGAGCACCTTTTAGTAGCGCATATTGACTTTTTATTAAACTATTCCAAAAATGTATAGGATTTGAAACAAAAATCAGCCTTGTGTCTGGAGAATAGGAGAGCGATGAAATTATATTTATAATTTTTTTTTGCGTTAGAAAATTTCGAAATAGGTACGTGTAATGTCGAACCCGTTTGATGGAATGGCTATCCTGTGGGCTTCAACATGGACTTTGCTACAAAGGGCAATATGTAAATGAACATCTCTCTGCGACCAAAGGGATGATTCCACTTAGAGATACCACAGCCATGCCGATTAATCTTTCATATTTGCTCGTAGCTCAGACTTGTCCAGCCATCTAGTGGATTCTCCTTCAAACTGAAATTCATCTTATTTGGAAGCTCTTCAGTTAACTTGCTTTTTTTATTTTCGACAAAGATCTACCTTTGTTTTAACACTTCACTGATTCTCCAAGTTATAGGAGAAAATGTGTTTTCCTGAAGATACACTCCCACAGCAGAATTATCCGGTTGTTTTAAAAGCAATTACATTTGTCTAGCCTTCCGGTGGTAGTTTCGTCACTTCTTTATATGAACTCATGTTGGAGGGAGATTTTACAATGAGACCCAACTAAAATTTTTAAAATGGAGAAATAGGCTTATTGACCATCACACAAACTCGGGAGAGTCCAGGTATAAGACACGAGGGATTAGTTCTTTTTAAATTCGAAAACGGCATGATCATGTGTGTATTCAACTTTTCTATTTTACACTTCGGGGACAAGAACTTAAGGTAAGTAAGAGATGGACTTTATACATGCCGGGTTTTAGGGCTTTGGATCACTGTGGACATTCCTCGGTGTGACCCATAGCAAGAGGTACATTTATACATACAAACAAGGGGTACATTTATACATACAAACAAGAGATACATTTATACATACAAACAAGGGGTACATTTATACATACAAACAAGAGATACATTTATACAAACAAACAAGAGGTACATTTATACATACAAACAAGAGGTACATTTATACATACAAACAAGAGGTACATTTATACATACAAACAATAGGTACATTTATACATACAAACAAGAGATACATTTATACATACAAACAAGGGTACATTTATACATACAAACAAGAGGTACATTTATAATACAAACAAAGGTACATTTATACATACAAACAAGAGGTACATTTATACAAACAAACAATAGGTATTTATACATACAAACAAGAGGTACATTTATACATACAAACAAGAGTACATTTATACATACAAACAAGAGATACATTTATACATACAAACAAGGGTACATTTATACATACAAACAAGAGATACATTTATACATACAAACAATAGAGATACATTTATACATACAAACAATAGGTACATTTATACAAACAAACAAGGGTACATTTATACATACAAACAAGGTACATTTATACATACAAACAAGAGATACATTTATACATACAAACAAGAGTACATTTATACATACAAACAAGAGTACATTTATACATACAAACAAGGGTACATTTATACATACAAACAAGGTACATTTATACATACAAACAAGAGGTACATTTATACATACAAACAAGAGGTACATTTATACATACAAACAAGAGATACATTTATACATACAAACAAGAGATACATTTATACATACAAACAAGAGATACATTTATACAAACAAACAAGAGGTACATTTATACATACAAACAAGAGATACATTTATACATACAAACAAGAGATACATTTATACAAACAAACAATAGGTTACATTTATACATACAAACAATAGGTTACATTAATACATACAAACAATAGGTACATTATTACATACAAACAAGAGGTACATTTTATACATACAAACAAGAGGTACATTTATACATACAAACAAGGGGTATATTTATACAAACAAACAAGAGGTAATATTTATACATACAAACAAGAGGTACATTTATACATACAAACAAGAGGTACATTTATACATACAAACAAGAGGTACATTTAAACATACAAACAAGAGGTACATTTATCAAACAAACAAGGGTATATTATACATACAAACAAGGAGTTACATTTATACAAACAAACAATAGGTACATTTATACATACAAACAATAGGTACATTTATACATACAAACAATAGGTACATTTATACATACAAACAAGATGGTCATTTATACATACAAACAAGAGGTACATTTATACATACAAACAAGGGGTATAATTATTCATACAAACAAGAGGTATATTTATACATACAAACAAGAGGTACATTTATACATACAAACAAGAGGTACATTTATACAAACAAACAAGAGGTACATTTATACATACAAACAAGAGGTACATTTATACAAACAAACAAGGGGTATATTTATACATACAAACAATAGTACATTTATACATACAAACAAGAGGTACATTTATACAAACAAACAAGAGGTACATTTATACAAACAACAAGGGGTATATTTATACATACAAACAAGAGATACATTTATACAAACAAACAATAGGTACATTTATACATACAAACAATAGGTACATTTATACATACAAACAATAGGTACATTTATACATACAAACAAGAGGTACATTTATACATACAAACAAGAGGTACATTTATACATACAAACAAGGGGTATATTTATACATACAAACAAGAGGTATATTTATACATACAAACAAGAGGTACATTTATACATACAAACAAGAGGTACATTTATACATACAAACAAGAGGTACATTTATACAAACAAACAAGAGGTACATTTATACATACAAACAAGAGGTACATTTATACATACAAACAAGGGGTACATTTATACATACAAACAAGAGGTACATTTATACATACAAACAAGGGGTACATTTATACATACAAACAAGAGGTACATTTATACATACAAACAAGGGGTACATTTATACAAACAAAAAATAGGTACATTTATACATACAAACAAGAGGTACATTATACATACAAACAAGGGGTACATTTATACAAACAAAAAATAGGTACATTTATACATACAAACAAGAGGTACATTTATACATACAAACAAGGGGTACATTTATACATACAAACAAGAGGTACATTTATACATACAAACAAGGGGTACATTTATACAAACAAAAAATAGGTACATTTATACATACAAACAAGAGGTACATTTATACATACAAACAAGGGGTACATTTATACAAACAAACAAGGGGTACATTTATACATACAAACAAGAGGTACATTTATACATACAAACAAGGGGTACATTTATACAAACAAAAAATAGGTACATTTATACATACAAACAAGAGGTACATTTATACATACAAACAAGGGGTACATTTATACAAACAAAAAATAGGTACATTTATACATACAAACAAGAGGTACATTTATACAAACAAACAAGAGGTACATTTATACATACAAACAAGAGGTACATTTATACATACAAACAAGGGGTACATTTATACATACAAACAAGAGATACATTTATACATACAAACAAGGGGTACATTTATACAAACAAAAAATAGGTACATTTATACATACAAACAAGAGGTACATTTATACATACAAACAAGAGGTACATTTATACATACAAACAAGGGGTATATTTATACATACAAACAAGAGGTACATTTATACATACAAACAAGAGGTACATTTATACAAACAAAAAATAGGTACATTTATACATACAAACAAGAGGTACATTTATACATACAAACAAGAGATACATTTATACATACAAACAAGAGGTACATTTATAATACAAACAAGAGGTACATTTATACAAACAAAAAATAGGTACATTTATACATACAAACAAGAGGTACATTTATACATACAAACAAGAGATACATTTATACATACAAACAAGGGGTATATTTATACATACAAACAATAGGTACATTTATACATACAAACAAGAGGTACATTTATACATACAAACAAGAGATACATTTATACATACAAACAAGGGGTATATTTATACATACAAACAATAGGTACATTTATACATACAAACAAGAGGTGCATTTATACAAACAAAAAATAGGTACATTTATACATACAAACAAGAGGTACATTTATACATACAAACAAGAGGTACATTTATACATACAAACAAGAGGTACATTTATACATACAAACAAGGGGTACATTTATACATACAAACAAGAGGTACATTTATACATACAAACAAGAGGCCTTTAGACTTGCCTCAGCGAATATAAAGCGACGTCACTGATAGGATTTATCCTAATGTAGAATATATTCTCCCACTTTAGACAAATAATGTATTCTCGGACGCTTCCTTCCAGAAAATTCCTTTAAAATATTTCTCAAGAAATATATCTTAAAATAGATCCTCGATCTGATAAACGGAGCAGCCAAGTCAAAAGGTCATTTTCAGAAGTTATATTTGTTCTGTTTTGACCAGTCTTTGGAAGTACTCAATGTTCCTTGCGAGCGTCAATTCTTATTTTCAACAAAGCTCACATGGCAGAACGTGGCGATATTTCATACCTTCGGTGTATATGGTGCTGCTATTTTTTCTGGGAAAAAATGCTGTTTACTTTGTCTTGTTTGAATTCATTATTGGTTCTGTATGATTCTAAACGGGGCCAAGGAGTGATGCACAACGAAACACCCTTTGTTTTAAAATACAAACATGACACAGACTGATTATAGTTACATACTACCTACTTATATTTATGGAACAACCGGCCGCTCGCTACGGATTTTCAAGGTCTGTCCAATAATTTCCCGGAAAGTTCCAATATTTTTAAAATTTCAAATAATAAAAATTTATGAACACAAATTCTAATAAATAGAAAGCCTGAGCAACACGGCCGTATATAACATCACGGTTTCCCCGAGCAGCACATGAATATAAAAATATGTTTAAAATATCACTTCAAGTAGGCTCTTCGATTTTTAATGGATTCAAAAACTGATCATTTATATTTTGTTTCAGAATCATTAAGTCTGTATTCGAAACTTCAAATTCATAAAAATAGACTGCGGGGATGATCATTTTTCAAAATCAGCCGTATATAAATGGCATTCACGGTCTTTTAAATGGCAGAGAATCGGTGAACGATGATGTTGGCCATCCAATCCTTCATAGAGGTCCTGAAAACAAAACAAAAAAAAACATTGAAATTTAATAAAGGAAAATCCACGAATTGGACTAGGTGACATCGCAATAGAAACGGAGATATCTTTAGTAGGAATGATAATCAAAGTATTTATCTGCAGGTGAGGTAGACACCTGTAGCCAAATTTGTTCCTAAAACGCTGATATATTCGATTAGAAAAATGATCGTGTTGATGCCTCAAGCTTGAAATGGTCGAACAAAATTGTGAGGAAAACATAATAACTGGAACTTGGGCTTACGGGTGTGATCAGGAAACTAAACGCCAATCCATGGAGTGGAAATAAATGATGAATGAAGACATCTCGACTTTACAAGTCCAAGGTTTTACCAGTGTCATTCTTCGACATAAAAGGATTGTACAGTGTGAAAACCTTGAGGAAGGTCAAACAATAAATAAGGAAGTTTATTTAAACATTCTGAGACGTCTACGCAATCAATTCGCCTTAAAATAAAGAAATTTGGGATTCCAAAAATTGTTTTTACCATCACAACAGCGCTTGGCCGCACACTGTTACATCTGCTGAAATTTTCAGCCAGAACGGCTCCACTACTTCATCAACCTGCTTCAGACTTAGCTCCCAATTCCTATTCCCAAAAGTCAAAATGGCTTTGGAAGGGAGAGTTTTTGACTCTAGAGAAACCATCATTGCGGAATCGAGAAGGTATTGGAGAACATCCCGAAAGACGACTTTTGTAAATGTTTTCAATCATGGGAGAAACGATGTGTCTAGATGCGGGAGGGGAGTACTTTGAAAAATTCTAATAATTTTCTCTCAGTCTCATCGTTTTTCTTATTTTGCCTTTTTTTCCGGGAAATTATTGGACAGACTTTGTATATTCAAATTCTAGATCATCTATGGCACTTAGAAGTCTGATATTTTGTACACTTCCGTTGTTAGCTGGATTAAACGAGTATTCAAAATGTCAGACATCTATATGGTCTGAAATTATATAAAATTTGAACACAAATATTGAAAGGAATATCGGTCCATCGACCACATGTTTATGGAACTCCATATGCTAATTACGCCATAAAAAGTGCTGCGCTTATTTCCTTCGTTTGAAAGGAAATATACAAATTCTCTTCTTTAGTCTACTCCCGACCTCCACGGCCCACCTAGAAACATGAATTTTGTCAATGTCAACAAGTTAGAACAGGTTGCCAGATTTCAGCCTTCTAAATGCCCTTCCTGTGTGTTGAACACAATGTACTCACACACATGGAAATAAGTTAAATAAAAGATTTTTCAAAAAGTGATGCACCCAAAATCCGTTCGTTAGTTTCTAATTAACCACCAAGGCCATTGATACCGCTTTATTTTAAAGAATCTCTTGAATAGTTGGATCAATTTTGTAGTTATGAAAGTGTAATTTCCTAACAGGAAAATTTGGTACATATCTTCTAGAGCTTATGGAAAAGATCGGGAAGATTTCTGTACGCTCCAGTAACTTCTGTGGAGGAGTTAACCAAGTAAATATATACATGTCGTCCTGAGAGTTTCCTCGTGACAGTATTATTTGAATTAATACAAAATGAGAAAAGATCCCGAAATACAACAGTGAACGCTGCGATAAAAGAGAAGCGAGAAAATGAAACCGGAGAGTTCCAAAATTGTCTCATAAATGTCGAGAAAATAAAGCTGCAAGATTCGAGAAAATGTCAGAGTCCTGAGAATTATTTCGAAGATTGAAGTATAATTTATAACCCATTCTGATATCAGGTTTCTTTGTATTCTAGGGATCATGTTCTCCTTGCTGTGTAGCGGCGGGAGTTCGATTTATTATACAGTTGAATTATTCTTGACCTTTTTGGTCGCCTGTGGAAACGGACTATAATGCTCTAAGGTAAGATTTAATAAGGCTTAGAACTGGCTGTCGATCGTTGAACGCGGGCTAGTACATGTGATGCCTGATCGTGATTTGATGTTATTAAACTCCATCACTCGGATCTTTTTACTACATTAAACTATTCTAAATAAATCCTAGGAAACAGTTGACGGAGAAATGACATCATGGTTCTGTGTAGTTCGCCTAATGGACTAAAGGTGGCGGTCAAATCACGTTTGTATGTTTGCGCCCTTTGTTATAAGAAAGAGGACCTCAGCAGTCACCGTGCTCCGTACGGTAACCCCAGAGTAGGAAATAGTATGGCTGCCATTTTCTCAATAAACCCTGACAATAGACTCATTCTTCTCCCACCTATTCCGATTCTTTTGGCCGAATGCTCCCCAACTAGCTCCCCGCTCCAATCCTATCCATGACTCGACTGGCGACCGTCGCCCTGGTGTACCTCAGCCTAGCGGCGGTGGACAGGCTCTGGTGCCCGCTGGTGCACCGCTGGCGGCGAAGGTCAACCAGGGTGCATCCTCCACTCGGTGCACCGCGGAAGGAAAATAGCAAATAACTGGTTTTCCAGATAAATCTTATTTTATTTTGAATGACTCTTATTTGTCGATTGTTTAGATCATAACTAATGCCGACATATTCTTAGATGATTTCAGAATGATTTCAATGCTTTTCTTACTTACGCGGGTAGAAAATAACGGGCCGTTAAACTTGGCGCCTCCAAGGAAATCCTATTGACATAATCGGCCGGAAGGAAGGGAAAATCTGCCAAGGAATAGAAGGAATTTCTCCATTGGGGGAATCTTGACTGTTGAGTCAGGAATGACCTGAGGAATTGCTTCAAATGTTTACCGATTTATTCCTCTTCATACTCCTTTTAAAAACGACTCAGGTTTTTACGATCGGAATTGTGCGGGGATCTCTAGCCATCAGTTCGCCAACGAGCAGGTCGATTGGTGGCGTTTTCCACATTTCTTCAATGGACTCAACATAAACGGTAAATTGAAGTGGCCGAAGATTCAATTAAAGCGATATGTTGCCTGGCTAGCTCTCGGGCCAAGTGCCCTCCTTCAACAGCTGTCTTAACGTGTGAATCTTAGGTTCCTACCTATATGTTGAAACCTAGCCGGGTACTGCATGTTTGATAAAGAAACATAGATTTAAATATTATTGAATCGTCGATCTTTTCATCTTTGCCCACTTGATAAACTGGAATTGCGATTTATTTTGATACAAGGTAAAAGGTTCTCGGCTTTTGCCCTTGACAGGCCAATGCCAGGACTTTGGAAACAAAGGAGCCATGTTTCGGGGGGATTTACCCGGATTCAAGCAATGCTTGCTGAAGGCGGGACGTTCTTCCCTAGTGGTCGGATATATTCTTGTATAGAGTCGGAATTACGTCGTCGGGCACTAGCATCAACAGGGGAATCCCACACACGGGGAGAGCTATTCCTTGAGGATCTGGTCACAAATCCGTGGAGTACATGGGACGGCGAGATCACCTTATATGACAACATGCCGTTCGAGTTTCACAAATTTTATGAGTTTTGTGATTTTTCCACAAAAGGAGTATTGAGATTGGATTTTAGCAATTAATGGTAGCCTTGAAATAAGCTAGAAGTTCGGAGAGTTCAGGTCTGTAAAAGGAGCATGACTTTGCACATGTTCAAGTATTGTCTCCAGCCAACACATGTGAAGGCCAGGCCTTATCAGACTCATCCATCTTATGGCTTCATCCTCCCATGATGATCATTAGTACATCATGAGCCATTAATGGTGACCTCGTACCTTCACCAAGGTCATGCTTTATTGTATATTTGTTTATCTCTTGAAATCTACAACCGGTACCAGACTGCCACAGTAATTGTATAATAGGCCTTTACTCTTTCACCCTAGCACCCGGCCATAGAAGCAGGCTCATCTATGTCGTACTGTGCCTTGAGAAATAGGAAGGACCGGTCATTTCTCGGCTTACTTCGTTCAACCGCTGACGTGGCGACCTATTGAGGACTCGAATGCGGAATCTGCCCAATTTGCGTATTTCTCTCGCCCGAAAAGAGCGAGAACAAAAAAGTGACAGTTCCGCGGTATTCTTCCAGGTGAGGATGATGAATGACAGATTGTCCGTCACCTAGGATTTCCTGGATCACTCCGCATGCCATTAGGTGCGCGTGCCCTAGCAGACTCCCGGCCTTTCACCGGGCGGCAGGTCCGAATCAATTTGGGCATTGAGACAGAGCCGCTGAGGCGTGGCGCGGTGAGAGTCCCACGTCCGCTGGCCCCGAATCCCCGCTATATATACCGGGGCGGGAGGGTCGGCGGTACCATTGCTGGATTGTTGCAAACTTGTTGTGATCAGGTGGGTGTCTCGTTCTCTGCTTTCCTTTGCTCTTGAATTCGCTCTTCTCCTGGTCTGATAGCATAAGTATACACTGAAAGTATGCATATATTATGGGGACGTCCAAATGTATACAATTTTCTAGTGATATGAGTTGCCCAAAGATTATCGATTAGCTTTTAAAAACATTCTGTGTGTTTCTCACCTTTGACTCTAAAGGAATATGTGTCGCTATAGTGTTTCTTATAGCGAGCGACGTGGGCAGCCAATGAGGGAGATTACCGAGGGACCTTCAATAAGGCTGAAGAGCCATCAACACCTTCCAACCACCGTACTTCGTTATTCAATATCGGGCCAAATTATCTCATTGATGGGCGGGCGGCTGTAGATGCCGTGAACAAATGGATTGTTGGAGATGTCGAGCAGATTTGTCAAAATGTGACTTTTGTTCCTCTGCTCTCTAACTGTGTCCGATGATGTAAAATATAATCTCAAATAAAAAGTCACATCTTCTGGTATACTTGGTAACGAGGGGCCACAGCCAATCGGTGACATTTGAGGCAACAATTGTCAACCGAGGGTTTGAGTCGTCCGGTTATATGGCCAGTTGTGTAGCTAGATGAAACAGCTCGACGTTTGACTCCTAGCGGCTCCCCAAATGGTGCTGAAGGAATAAACCATCTAACGCTACTCATAAACTAGATATGGAATACATTTCTCGTACATCTGTATTTGGGTTTTGTCCATTTCTTCTCCCCAGACACTTCTGAACTTTGGCAACCCACGACATCCGCCGAGATCCAACCTCGAATCCCTTCGGATAGTGGCTGTAGGTACTTTAAAATAAACCTAACATATTGGAATGGAATTCGAAACATTTTGTGGCGTAGCTTTTTTTTTTCAAATGAAGCAACTTCCTACTCTCCTTACTGCGATGGAATAATATTGGGAGGGCCTGGCTCATCAGTGGTGATCCTTCCTAGCGTTTCGCCAGTTTAAACCCGTAGAAACAACTCAGGCGGCGATACATCTGATGCCGATCTGGTTGTATCAAGTTGTCGTCAAGCCTTTAATGGAATCGGACTTCTGCGCTGTGTCGAGGTGTAGGTTAGAACACAGCTGCTTTATGACTGATATGGCTGAGCGGCATTGTGGAGAAATACGACATTTGTATAGGTGTACACACATGGAAATGTGGCGTCATAGAAATAAATGGTTATTAAACGAATCTCTCTGATCCGTGGACTCCAGCCAGATACTAAGTGGCTACAAGATGTTCACCAGAGAACAAGTTAAACATAGGCTAGATGAGGAGTAGAAGGAAAAACACGAATCCACAATGACAAATGTTCAACCTACAAGATGTCTGGGCGTCCGACAATTTGTCGGCGGGTTGGGGAAATGGACATTATATGGGATGGTTTTTATTTCTTTGTTCTTTTTTCTCTCCATTATTACCTTGTTGACGGATGTTTGTTTTAGAGTCAGCGTGTCAGTTCCTCTTGCCGGTTTCTAACGATGCAGTGATCTCAGTACAGTGTGGACGGTGGGACTAACTCAGGCTCGACCAGTGAAGCTAACCACGGCACTACAGGCGGTATACCTCAGCAGGTAGATCACCCCGGTATCGACAGAATCTAGACGTCTAGTTTTACCTGTGTGTTAACACTTTATGTCTCACATTTACATGGGTAGAAAGATGTTTCAGCGTTACTTTGGTTTCCTGTACCGAGTGCTGAGGCCGTTATGTGTGCCACGGATTAGTTCAATTTGTTGAAAACGCTCCGTATGATAGTACCCACTCAAGCCGCTGCAGCTGCCGCAACGATCCTCAGTGACTACCCAAACGGTAAATTTGTCTGAAGATTGGTAGGTACAAGCCGTTGTTTTGTGAGGCGCGCTAAAGAAAACGTCCGAAATAACGGGGTTTCTCAGAAACAGGAATATTCCTTTCAACAGAGGGGCACCCCTTGAAGGAAATCCACAAAAGGGCGCTAAGAATTACATTCAAATTAAGGGAGGGTGAGGTTAAATTGCTAATGTGGAGGAAAAATTGCCACCAGGGGGCAGGGCAGTGTGTATTTGCATAGGATATATGCTGTGGAGTCGGACGTGTGTAATTGCTGCAATTAAATATGTTAGTGTGGGAATTTCTGTTAGTAGAATATGGAGTAGATAATGAGCCTTCTTTCATTTGAACATTTTAAAAATATGGAAGATATATGGCTCTAGAACGCTATAGATACTAGATATTTGTCAAAGGTTTTATATGCAATTAAGTTGACTTCGCGCCATCTTCTCTAGATACTGGCGTCCTGTTGCATCCTTGATATCTCTTATTCCCGACTCTCCCCGTCTTGCCGAATCCGATGCCCTCTGGATGTCTCCTTGCCTCGAGAACTCTGGTGGAGGACATTCACTAGTTGACTCCATCGACGCTGACAGTATCCCTCGATTACGCCAGGTTACCGCTCGTGGTGCACC
>CP092876.1:11227335-11551105 GCA_030710605.1 Cordylochernes scorpioides | reverse complement strand
AAAGGGCAACATGTAAATGAACATCTCTCTGCGTCCAAAGGGATGATTCCACTTGGAAATACCACAGCCATGCCGATTAATATTTCATATTTGCTTCTAGCTCAGACTTGTCCAGCCATCTTGTGAATTCTCCTTCAAACTGAAATTTCAAACTGAATCTTTTTGGAAGCACTTCAGTTAACTTTCTTCCATATTTTCGACAAAGATCTACCTCTGTTTTAACACTTCACTGATTCTCCAAGTTATAGGAGAAAATGTGTTTTCCTGAAGATACACTCCCACAGCAGAATTATCCGTTTGTTTTAAAAGCAATTACATTTGTTCTGGTGGTAGTTTCGTCACTTTTTTATATAAACTCATGTTGGAAGGAGATTTTACAATGAGACCCAATTATACTTTTTAAAATGGAGAAATAGGCTTATTGACCATCACACAAACTCGGGAGAGTCCAGGTATAAGACACGTGGGATTCGTTCTTTTTAAATTCGAAAACGGCATGATCATGTGGTGTATTCAACTTTTCTATTTTACACTTCGGGGAACAAGAACTTAAGGTAAGTGAGAGATGGACTTTATACATGCCGGGTTTTAGGGCTTTGGATCACTGTGGACATTCCTCGGTGTGACCCATAGCAAGAGGTACATTTATACATACAAACAAGAGATACATTTATACATACAAACAAGAGATACATTTATACATACAAACAAGAGATACATTTATACATACAAACAAGAGATACATTTATACATACAAACAAGGGGTACATTTATACATACAAACAAGGGGTACATTTATACATACAAACAAGGGGTACATTTATACATACAAACAAGAGATACATTTATACATACAAACAAGAGATACATTTATACATACAAACAAGAGATACATTTATACATACAAACAAGAGATACATTTATACATACAAACAAGAGATACATTTATACATACAAACAAGGGGTACATTTATACATACAAATTTAAATCAAATGTCATGATTCCAATCTGGACCTCTGCCATCACATATCTGCCAATCAGAAATCCCTGGAATCCCTAATAGCTAAGAGGGGAATCCCGGGTAACATTTCAATCATGTACTTATCATCTTGTAAAAGAATCTCTTAGATATCGCTCCCACCTCCTGCCCATTGATGAGCGAGAGCGCTCTCGAAAGCTTTCAGTTAAAGTAAATAAAATAAACTTTGAGGAATAATTTGTTACATAGAAACAACTTTGGAGAATTCTAAGGACTTCGTCAATCCCCGAGTGGCGGAGTCTCGTGGCATCATTCCTGGACTGGCCATTAGCCCTTCCTATAGATGACGATTTAATATTTATTGGTTTTTCTTTAAAAAGCAAACAATTTAGCGCCATTCATCTCTCCAAATAAACAAGTCAGTAGGTGGCGCCCCCTATTGTTCCACGTGCTGCTATTTATAGAAGCCGGGAAACGACGCGCCAATGTACGTCGTTACGTAAGACGTTACAAACTGGTTCCGTCAGCACGCCAGGTAGGTTGTCCAGCTTGTCCGGAAGCCACAAGAGTCGATCCACGTGGTCCACATTGGTCTATGCCAGCCGTAGCAATGTGTTTTCTTATAGAGCGAAATGTCTGACTTGAAGATATCACCTGATTGTGGCCCACATCGATGTCCTGTCAGGAACACTGTCCCACCAGCCAGGGTATATATTGTCAACACCGGCTATGTCATGGATCGTCGTGGGTTAGGAGTTAGTAGCCGATGTCTTGGCGAACCGTTGTCTCCAGGTGGCGACAGGAGGATACGTCCGTTGATAAACCCCACCGCACACAACCAGTAACCAGTTTGTGAACCAACCATAGCTTCCTCTCTGAGTTTTGGTTTCTCATTTCCAGGGTCGAAATCGCGAGTTGATTAACCTCAGCCATGTCATTCCGGACCGAACACGTGTTTAAGCGACGTGAATCTGTACACCTCCTTGTAACCTCCTTGTACACCTCCTTGTACACCTCCTTGTACACTTCCTTGTACACTTCCTTGTACACTTCTTTGCACACCTCCTTGTACACCTCCTTGTACACCTCCTTGTACACTTCCTTGTACACTTCTTTGCACACCTCCTTGTACACCTCCTTGTGACCTCCTTGTACATCTCTTTGTACATTTCCTTGTACATCCCCTTGTACATCTCTTTGTACATCTCCTTGTACACCTCCTTGTACACTTCATTGTACATCTTCTTGTACACCTCCTTGTACACTTCATTGTACACCTCCTTGTACACTTCATTGTACATCTCCTTGTACACCTCCTTGTACACTTCATTGTACATCTCCTTGTACACCTCCTTGTACAGAGACCAGCTCTGTTGAAACTATTGCAGAGGTTCCTAGAAAATATTACCGGCAGAAATTATTTCCCCGTTTTTAAAGATCATATTGACGTGAGTTGAAGTCATTTATTATGTTCGGAGAGGAGGTCGCCTCGACTACTCAGCTGTGTAAGAGGGTGTGCGGTAGACATTCCGAGGCAGACACGCGGTGAACGAAGGAGCCTTTGACTTCAGGATCGCCAGGTTGAAGCACACGTAGTTTCAGCGCGGTGGCAGACCGACAATTTGGCCGGTAGTTCCCCTGTGAGGATCAATTTGGCTCCAACGATGTGTGTCATTCTCGCAGACTTCTTCTAGACCGAAGATCACGTGACATTGTTTACTTCCTTCATGTTCTGCGACACTTTGCTCGACTGGAGTCCGGGAAAGTTGATGTCAGGGTGATCCTTGACCTTCGTGGCAGCAAGGTTGGCCGCGAGCCAGCAGGCCTCGTGGATCCTCCGGAAGACTTCTAGTTCCCCACAATGACCTTTGTTCCCACTCGCCGTTTCCCAACTGGACGCAAGGTTTCCGTGTAATCTAATAAGTCGTGACTAAAGGTAATTTTCCAGGTGAGATCCGAGGTGATCCGACCTGGACCATTCAATCCAAAATTGATCGAAGTCACTCATGGTCGCAACCCGTGGCCGGCCATATCAAACACCTTAGAGTCGCGTGGTCTGGAACAGCTCTAATGGAACAATCAGAATAAATTTGCTTCGGCAGTTCTTAAATGGCAAAACTGTCGAATGTCACCACCCAACTTCCCTCCAACTTGGACGTAGTCCGGAGATTCCACCACTCTTGCATGCACCACGCGACAGGTTGCAAAATAATTTTCTAAAGGTCAGGTCAAAGATAAATTTGGATTTTTCCAATATGAACATGATTGATGTTCCTGTGGGCTTTCTAGGCGGAAACTTCAAAACTTTTTTAAAACATTTTTAGAAAATATTTCGTAATTTTATCTCTTCCTAATTCATTTTGGATGGTCACAGCTTCAAGGACACGTCCATATTGCGCAAAAACTATAATTTCCTGTTTGGGAAGAATTTTATTTTCTCGAAAGGCATGGAGGGGAATCCTTGATTAGAGCAGGATTCCCTCGACTTTATTGAACCCGTGTCCGGCCGCCGGCTCCAAGGGCAGCTCTTGGCTGAAACACATAGCTGCTAGCTTTCCTTCAAATCTCTTCCATTTTCCACAATGTCTTCAATAGAGTCTCTCTGCCATATATGCAACGGCTCCATCCCCGAACTGCAAAAACCGGGTTCCATATTGACTTCTTTTAAACTCGCAATTTCTTAGAAGAACACCCTTTATGTTCTTTCAATTTAAAAAATACATGTGGCTCGCGCATCCACATCAAATAGGGAACAAATTTTGTGAATTCGGAAGATCTGAATAATTTTGTTGTTGTCTTTGGGGAGAGAGATAGTTATTTTTCCGGTGCTGTGTGTGTATATGTGTGTGTGCTGAATGTGTGTGACAATTTGACAATTAAAACATCTTTAATGACTTCTTAGTCAATATTTACACATCGATAAAATTTACAGATAGTCACCGCGATAGTGTCCAGACGATGGCCTCACCCAGTCCACCCTGGACGAAGTTTGTGCGGTCCATTCAGCGGTCATAATCTTTACACGTCGAACATTAAAACGTTTTATTGGCGCCCAAGGACTCCTTTCACATAGGAACATTTCCTATTTACATAGATACATATTAAAAATAAAGAAGGCATCTCCTGACCACGAGCACATGTGCTTTTTAGATGGCAGAGCGCCATCTAGGGGAGCAAAAATAAACTAAACGTTTATTTAGCTTGCTCCGTGATATTTGGCCAACCCAATTTCTTGATAAATCAAGAAAAGCCATCCACGAACGCGTTTCGCGCTGTTGGCGCTCGTCAGCGTGGAGAAGGCTGTGACCACTGCGACCAAAAAGATTTTGGGCCCAATGGCTTCCCGAAAAATCAAGAAATGGGTATTTACGGCCAAATTTGCGTAAAGACGCTTAACACATGAAAAAAAACAATATAAAAAAATAATGGCTTGGCCAAATATCACGGAGCAAGCTAAATAAACGTTTAGTTTATTTTTGCTCCACTAGATGGCGCTCTGTCATCTAAAAAGCACACGTGCTCGTGGTCAGGAGATGCCTTCTTTATTTTTAATATCAACACCTGACCCACTTATCTTTTATTTTTTTCTATTGTTTTTCATGTGCTAAGCGTCATTACGAAAATTTGGCCTTAAATACCCATTTCTTGATTTTTAGGGAAGCCATTGGGACCAAAAATCTTTTTGGTCGCCGTGGTTACAGCCTTCTCCACGCTGACGAGCGCCAACAGCTCGAAACGCGTTCGTGAATGGCTTTTCTTGATTTATCAAGAAATTGGGTTGGCCAAATATCACGGAGCAAGCTAAATAAACGTTTAGTTTATTTTTGCTCCACTAGATGGCGCTCTGCCATCTAAAAAGCACATGTGCTCGTGGTTCGGAGATGCCTTCCTTATTTTTAATATCAACACCTGACCCACTTATCTTTTATTTTTTTCTATTGTTTTTTCATAGATACATATTTACATACTATATCTTTGTTTGCCACATAAATGTGAGACGCCCTCTGTCATCCACGCCGCCTACCGTCTGAAATAGAAATTACATTTTATTTATATTTTCATTGAACTCAACAATACGTCCACCAGCTCACGGAGGATCTCCTGAAACCCGCGTCTGCCCTGGCCACGCCATGGAGCTGTAACACCTGGTTCATTGGCGGATTGGTGGGATTACTCAGCCAAGAAGAATTCCACACTCCATTGGGAGTTGAATCTGCCATACTTCCTAAGCCTAACTCAAGAAAGTTTCCAGTTAGAGTTTCCATCATTCCATTGCTCCCATCGCTTGCAACTTGAAAAATCGGTTTTCCTCGTTGTCATATATTCCCAGTAAGATGGAGTACTATGTGAAACATAGCGGCTACCTGAAGTTACTTGCTGGTAGCAAAGATAACTCTCCGCGTTATGTAACAGCAGAAGATGTTTGAGCTATTCCCGTCGCAGCCAGTTATGTGGAAACGTCGGTGAAAATAAACAGGCGGCGAGTTGCACGTCTCTGGGCTAGACATGGCGTTGTCTGGGACACCGTGGAACAATAACAGAATGGTTCGACAAGTGAATCCCCTCAGTGAACCCGATTGATCGAACGGAACTCTATGTGAGGTGGAGGGACACTCTCATCTGATGTCGTGCTGTGAGGCTGAACCTCCATAGATTACATTTTCTCTAGCGATTTCTGTTTGTTCTACAGCCAGTAGAGGGGCTCGAAGATTTTGCTTATGGAATCCCGAGCAGGTTCTTGGCTGCCAGAATGCCAGGCGGCCTCTCCAAACAGAATCAGACCTTCCACCTGAACACTGTTGTACTGTTGTTGGGTTTGTTCCTTCATATTAGCCTCCTCGGACAGCCATTTTTGGTAAATGGATTAAACAATCCTTATACACGTGGCAGAAGCTGCGCGGCGAGGTGTTTTGTAGAATTGAGCTGATGTATCGGAAGTCTGAGAGACGTGATTTCTCCAACATTGACTCTGTGTGTTACAGGAGGAAGGTCATGAGCGCGATACCCTGGATCCTCCTTCTGACCATCCTGCTGGAAGCTACAGCCTTTCAGGAAGTCGACAACTGTAACAGAAGAGAGATCTGCGCCTTCCAGAGCCAAACTAAAAATTGCTTCTGCGACAAAGACTGCATCCTGTACGATGATTGCTGCATCGACGCGCGGCCGAGTGGCGTGAAGATAACGAAGCAAGCTATCTGCAAAGATCTGCATCCTCTAGGAGGCGTCTATTTGATCAACAAATGCCATAGATCTTGGCCAAAAGAATCAGGTATCAGGGAAGAATGTGAAATTCCCAGCTCCTTGAGCAAAAGGTTCTTCTTCAACCTTCCCGTCGTCAACACTTTCTCGGGCCGCGTCTACCGCAACTACCACTGCGCTGTGTGCAACTACCAGAACGACGTGGAACTCGGTTTCTGGCAGAGTACGATGCGATGTCGGGTGTCTTCACGCAACTCGACGGTGGAAGTGACGGCCGAGCACCTGCCGTCAGACTCTGTCCTGATGCACAACACTAACTTACAAGATTGCGATGTGAAGTTCAGGCCCTCCGTTGACCACAGCATCCGGTCTTGCCATCCTTCCATCGTGGAGGACTGCCCTGGTGACGCCGATGAAGGCATCAGGCAAATTTGCCGGCAGCACGTCGCGCTGAAACTGTCCAGCACGGGCACCGTGTACCGCAACGAGTACTGCGCCATCTGCAACGGCCTCAACGAATCCGATCTGTCGTGCTCTCTAAGCGTCCAGATCTCAAGCTCCTTCCAGAATCTACAAGGCATCGACCTTAATTCTTCCCATTTCCTCGAAGAATTCTCCTGCATAAAAGGAAACTCTCGAAACCTCTATCTTTCTGAATATTTCAAGGTGAGCTGCGTTTCCAAGGTATTTTTCTACTACCCGCCGGAGTACAAGATCTTCAACCACTTCTACAACCGTTACATCTACGTGTACTATAACTACTCCAAATGGTACGACCTACTGCTGACCGTATATAGAAATGCAACCTACATATTCTGTGAAGACCGGGAAAAACAGAACACGCTCGAATTTTCATACAAAAGGAACGACCAACTTGCCTTTCTATTTTGCCAAGAAATTGACTTAAAAGAAGGGAATAACATCTTAATCGATGAGCTCGGAGTGAAGGTGAACAACATGTCGTTCCCCCAGACAGCATTCGTCCTCGTTCGCGGAGAAGCCGGGGAGCTCGTCCTGGCCGCTGCGATGTTCCAGAACGGCATGTGGCCAACGTCCATCATGTTCGCCGTAGCCATGATCTCGACCCTCAACAGAATTATTGTAGCGCTCTTCCTCTTCCTGCATCTAATCTCCTTCCTTTGCTACTCAGGCTCCAAGTTCGTTTTCGATTACAATCTATTCTTCCTCATGGTCAACTATTCATGCGCATCCGTATGCATTCTGTTTGCAAGCCCACGGTTTCTCCCTCCAAATATATGTTTTTATGTTGGCTTGGTCATGTATTTCTTTTACATGTCCTTTCTGATGTGGCTTCCAATAATCGGAGTAGATGTCTTGAGATCTATTCGAGCTTCTGTGACGAAGCTAAGGCCCCCGCCAACCGAGATGGATTGGTGTAGATTATTCATCTACATCATCTTTGGCTATGGCTGCCCAGTTGGCCTAATGGTGGCCATGCTGCTGATGGACGCCACCATGCCAGAAGGAGCGAAGTACAAGCCCGACTTTGGGAAGAATAGATGCTGGATTGGAAACACCAACGCTCGACTCATGCTATTCCTTCTGCCGTTCACATTGATGATGGTCTTCGTTATCTTCTGCTTCGTCTACATAGCCGTTCTCATCATCAAGCATCGCGCCAAGAACTCGAAGACGGATAGGCGTTCTTCTCAGACCAACAACTTGAAGGAGAGACTCACACTACTGGGCAAACTGGCGTGTCTCTTCGGAGTTACCAAAACCTTGTTCCTCATCGCAGACCGCTTCAACGAGAGAGACAACTCCATGTACTTCAAGATCATCATCAAAATGAGCGACGACTTCATCGGCCTCTTCATCCTCCATTTCACCGGCAAATACCGCTTCTACCGTATTGTCAAGGATTTCTTAAAATGGATCTTCACAACGTTACGTAACTTTAAAAAAGATTCGCATTTGAAATGAAATGTGAGAAATGTTGTTTCTAAAAATAAGCTTTGTGCAGACACTAATTGCTAATTTCTTCAGGCTTTGCAACCTCTTGAAATCTTGTCATGCGTGACGCTGAAGCATTTCGCGTTGAGAGAAGCAAGAATGTGGTCGTAGAGAAACTGGGAAAATTGTGCCAAAAAATTCTTAAAGAAATCTTCTATACATGTATATATTAAAAACAAAAATGGCATATCTGACCGCTCACGTGAACATTTTAGATGGCAGAGCGCCATCTAGTGCAACAAAATTCAACTGAGCGTTTATTTAACTTGTACCATGATATTTTGGCCAATCCAATTTCTTGTGATAAATCAAGAAAAGTCCACCACGAAGGTGCAATCTGCACCACGCTGATGAGGGTCAACATCCCGAAACGTGTTTGTGGTTTTTCAAGAAATTGGGTTGGCCAAATATCATGGAACAAGTTGAATCAACGTTTAGTTTATTTTTGTTCCACTAAAAGGCGCTCTGTCATCTAAAAAACCTCATGTGCGCGATCATGATATGCCTTTTTATTTTCAATATGTGTAAATATGTATTCATTTATCTATTATATAAAAACTCCATAATAAACATTGTTCTCCAAGAATTCATGCTCCCACCCTAGCATCTGAACTGAAGGTAATCTTTTGAACACTTTCAAAAAAAATTTTTTTTTTTTTTTGAGATGGATATATCTGAAATATGCGATTTCGTCGGGTGAAATTATATAAAAAAAACTGGAGTAATTTCTCTCTGTGTTTAACCAAATATATTTCACCAAATAAATCAAGATAATTTTTAGAAAACGTGTATTTATAGGCATCATATATCTATGTAAACAAAGAGTTTTAAGTATTTGCTTATGTTTTTGCTAGTTTAAAATTGGCTCACGAAGAGAAAAATAGAAGGCTACATGTTTTCAAATAAGTAAAATTCGCTGGTATAAATGAATCCATTTTATCTATTAAAATAGTTTAGCAACATTACGCTGTTTCAGTTACTTTTCTCTCCATAATCATTTTCTGATTCCATTTGTGTAATTCTTGTAAATATAAAAGAAAATCTACATTTATATCATTGAATATTTAAAAAAACAATTTTTAATAAAATCACAAGTAATACATAATATAAAAAATACCATTTTGTATGTTGGTTTTATAATTGAGCTAAAAATGATATGGCGTTTCCCGTTTGAGAGATTCAGAAGATCTTCATTTAAGAAAAGTTGAAGTTAATCATTTTAACTTTAAAATAATTGATTATTATTACACTGTCCTTGTAATAATTATTGTATTTGTTAAAACTTCCTATTAGATCAATAAATCTGCTGAGTTTTTTTTTTATTGTTTAATCAAATTCACAGAAGTAGAAGTAGTTTCGACTAAAAAAAAGGCTTGTTTACTTATAATACCATAAAAATAGGGGAAGAGAAGCATAGAGCACCATTTTATTTTAATAAAAAACTAAGATTTTTACTGTCTTTTTGTAAAATTGATCCATCAAATTTTGTCGCTGTATGACAATAACTTCAACAAAGATTGGTAAATGTGTCTTGTTCAAACTAAAAATATATAAAACCATCATTGGCATATGTGCAAACATTATTTTTTTAAAATCTTTTTATTTTATAAACATAACTGTTCTTTTTTCACAAATAATGTTTAATTATACATAGTTTTAGTTAATAAATTGTTGTGTGTGCTCTCTCTTTAAAAAAAGTATCGATTAATATATACAAAGGGGGGTCAATAAATAAGGTGAATTATCTTATTTCTTAAAAATTAAAAAATCAAAAATAATTTAAACCACAGAATATTAAAATATAACATCGAGAGACTATTTAAGGTGTTCTGTTCTTTTTTCCAACGCGCGGCGCGAGACTTATAAATAAACTGAAATGGAAGCTCCCTTGAAGGATTGCACCACGCTTGAACAACGTGCAGTTATTCGTTTCTTGAATGCAGAAGGTATTCAAACATCTCAAATATGCCAAAGAATGAAAATTATCTATGGTGAGTCTTGTTTGTCTCAAAAAACATTTATAAATGGGTTAACGAGTTCAAAAATGGACGAATTACATGTACCGATATTGAGCGACCTGGACGACCAAGTGTTACAGCGACGCCAAGCACGATAAATGCGGTTGAAAACTTAATTTTGGAGGATAGAAAAATATCCATTTTTACCATAGCCGACAATTTGAATATAAGCTATGGAACTGTGCGCACCATTATTAAAGAACAATTGCAATTTAGAAAAATATGCTGCAGATGGATTCCACATTTCCTTAATTTGGACCAAAAACTTAACATCATGTAAAACTGTATCTACAATCATTAAATTAGGTTTTGAAGTTTTAGAACATCCTGCATATAGTCCAGACCTAGCCCCCTCTGACTATTTCCTTTTTGGACTACTAAAGAAGGAGTTAAAGGGAAAGCGATTTGACTCGGATGAAGATGTTCAGAAAATGGTGCAAGATATTTTTCACACGCTTCCTAAGAGTGCCTATAAAGAGGGTATTTACGAGTTGCCAGAACGATGGAGACGATGTATAGAAAGCCAAGGTGATTATTTTGAATAAATCAAGTCCTAATTTTTAATATCGTTCTTATTTTTTTAAATAAATTATAATTCACCTTATTTATTGATCCCACCTTGTATTATAGTTATATTTTTAAAATATTTAATGGTAAAATTTTAGTAATTTAATCCTCATTTTATTTTCAAAACAAAAAATAATATAAAAATGTTCTAATAAATTGGACCCACTTGTGTTATCATCATAATTTTCAAAATAACATTGACAATTATTTTCTTCTATTTTTATTTCAAGAGTTATTGTATGCTGTGACATTTTGATTAAACTTTAAATCTAAAGATAAAATACATATATAACACACACATTAAATTTTAAAATCAATATATTTATAAAATTATACATTCACCATTATTGCAAGAAATGCGTTCAAATAATTATACCCAGGTAATATCGTTTGCTATATAATTGTGATGCATATATTTTAGCTCTTTAATTTTTCTGTGTTTATTTTTGCTTTTTATTACACCCATTAAAATAAGAGCTTTATTTAATAATTATATTTTTTAATATTTTTAATTAAATATATTTATTTATTTCAACACAAGATGCAATGTGATAATGATAATTTTTATTATTACCCTCGCTTTTATATTTTTATCCAGATATGCTCTAGAGGTAAATATTGGATATAATTATAGGTAATAATTAGAAAATTTACTATAATTTGTTTTTAAAAGTTTATTAAATAGCTTTTAAATTGAAAAGGCTTTTAAATTTTTGGGTGTTAGTATAAATATAAGAAATTGGAACTATTTTAGATGCGTATGATTCTTTTTAATATTCTCAAAAGATTTTTTTGTTTTGAAAATAGAGCAATCCATATTTAAATCATTAGAAAATAAAAAGGCATATATTGGATTTAAAAAAAACCTATTTTTAAATCCAATATATGCCTTTTTATTTTCTATTTCTAAAAAGAATCATACGCGTCTAAAATAGTTCCTATTTCTTATAACAGATGGCGCACTAATACATCATATTTGTACAAATGCAAATTTGTCTTTTTAACTTAGACTATATATATATAATAGACCCTAACGACTTTTTTTATTATTTTGATATATGAAGTAAACGAAAAAATTGCGCTACAAATTTTAAAAATAAAACTACAACCTTTCGCAATGAGTTTCTTTTATTAAAAGAAGATAAAAGAAACTCATTGCGAAAGGTTGTAGTTTTATTTTTAAAATTTTGATATATGAAAGTGAATACTGTTTTTGTGTTTAAATATTTTATATTTTAAATTTTACCGAACAGTCAGGGCTAAGAAAGCGGACCAATGAAACTTGGAATAGCTAGGTGTGATAATTTTAAATCCTAAGATACTGAGCATTCTTTTATCTGAGCTTTGATAACCTCTCTCTCTTGCTTTATAAAATCTTCATTTTAAAGACTAACTTGTTCACACATTGTGAATTTTCCAACTTGTTCTCAATGAACTATATTATTTATAATTGTTTTAGAGACGTCCACGGGTATAACATGGTTGGTTGTTTTGAATTACAAAACTGCAAACAATAATATCGGGGCTTCGCATACCTTTTTATACTTGAAAAATGAATTAATATTTTAGAAATTTCACTTGTGTAAGTAGCGTGAATTTAACATATAGGCGGCCATAAAAACCTTTATACTGTAAATTATCTAAAAAACATTATTCTGTGGTCGTGATACTGTTGTTGAATTCCCATCAACACAACTACTATTAATACACATGTGTGCTACAGGCCATGATAATCATGGTGGGTAGAAGTTACTGTGAGTGCTCCACATGTCTACACATGTGTGCTACAGGCCATGATAATCATGGTGGGTAGAAGTTACTGTGAGTGCTCCACATGTCTACACATGTGTGCTACAGGCCATGATAATCATGGTGGGTAGAAGTTACTGTGAGTGCTCCACATGTCTACACATGTGTGCTACAGGCCATGATAATCATGGTGGATAGAAGTTACTGTGAGTGCTCCACATGTCTGCACATGTGTGCTACAGGCCATGATAATCATGGTGGATAGAAGTTACTGTGAGTGCTCCACATGTCTACACATGTGTGCTACAGGCCATGATAATCATGGTGGATAGAAGTTACTGTGAGTGCTCCACATGTCTACACATGTGTGCTACAGGCCATGATAATCATGGTGGGTAGAAGTTACTGTGAGTGCTCCACATGTCTACACATGTGTGCTACAGGCCATGATAATCATGGTGGATAGAAGTTACTGTGAGTGCTCCACATGTCTGCACATGTGTGCTACAGGCCATGATAATCATGGTGGATAGAAGTTACTGTGAGTGCTCCACATGTCTGCACATGTGTGCTACAGGCCATGATAATCATGGTGGGTAGAAGTTACTGTGAGTGCTCCACATGTCTGCACATGTGTGCTACAGGCCATGATAATCATGGTGGATAGAAGTTACTGTGAGTGCTCCACATGTCTGCACATGTGTGCTACAGGCCATGATAATCATGGTGGATAGAAGTTACTGTGAGTGCTCTACATGTGAAAAGCAGTACGACTTTTGTACTTACAAGTGTGTCAGAGCTCCGTTTGGTTACTTGCACTCGTTGGTGGGGTTGGACTTTTGCAAGAATCGAAGGCCATCGAAGTATTTTTTAAATTATAAATAAAAATACATTTTAAAAAAATCTTTTATTTAAGTTCACTAAAAAGGAAAAATAAAATATTTTATCTTCTGCCATTGAGCAATTAGATATATCTGAGTGAAAATAAAATCGAACCTAATGTGATTTAATATGTGCAGCTGATTTTTATAAGCGTTTGCTAAATTTTTACCTCTTCTCTAAATATGATCGTCCCCCGCCGCTTTTATTTTCACTCAGATACATCTAATTGCTCAATGACAGAAGATAAAATATTTTTTATTTCCCCCCTTTTTAGTGCATTTAAATAAAAGTTTTTTTTTATGTATTTTTATTTATTAATTATTTAATTAGTGTTTAGTCTCATGAATTTACAAAACTTAGAATCAATAGTTCACTGGGGATTAGGCATTACAGAGGGTGTTCACACTTATAGGAAACAAGTTTTATTATAAAATATTAAAAATTAACACCATATTTGAAATTTTTCAAATGTTCTATTTGAAAGCCTTTTTGTTTATTTACAGAACGGCATCTGATTTTCCACGATAGCAGACACTTTCTGATCATGGTCATACTCAAAAGATCCCATTCTTCCTTTACCACTTTCCAGAGACCTTCAATTGTCCTAGGGTGTCTCTTTCCAAGTGCTCTTTGCAAAATGCAAAAATCCATCGGGGCTAAATCAGGAGATTTTACAGAGGTTCTGTTCTTTGGAATAGTGTTTATTCCTGTTCTTTGCCTTAGATCTTCCAAATAAGCTTGGGTTGAAGATGAGGTATGACTTGTGGCGTTATCATGGTGAAACCAGACTTTGTTGCTCTGTTTTCCATAGATAGAGGGAATATCATTTAAAAATATAGGTTCTAAAATGTTGTTTTGATAGTACACCGAGTTTATTTTGGCATTTCTTTCAACTTTTCTTATTTTTAATTTTCCTTCATATGATATACCGCATACCACCATAATTCCTTTGGGGTAACTTTCGGCACCTTCCTTCAACCAAATTGGCCTAGATTTTTCCACCCTTTTTTGATAGTATACAGCTCTTTTTCTGTCGCAATCGGTTAAATATACCCATGCTTCGTCATATGTAACAATAAATTTCCATCTATCAGCAGCCAAGAAATTTTCATAAAAATATCTGCTGATAGTGTGTCGCTGACGAATATGGCTCTGAAACAATTTGTGAACCGCATGTTTTTTTTTGTAGCTTTTAGACCTAAATCTTTATTTATTATTTTATTTATTGTTGACACTAATGTTCCTATTAATTTGGCTATATCTCTTTGTGGCATAGGATTTTCTTTTGTAATATATTTTTTCACTTTTTTAACAGTTTCAGGAGTTCTCACAGATATAGGGTGATAATCTTTTGTCCATTTCTCCGTAGGTGCTTTGAATAAAAACTTGATATTTTTGTCGTGAATAATATTATAAATACCTTTTTTTTATAAATTTTGATATCATCTTGTAGGCATATTTTAATTATGTCCAAATAGGTAAGATTAGCTCTTGAAAGTCATAAAATACAAGGTATGTCCCATAGGTTCCCGGACTGGGTCCATAAAAAAATAAATAAATGAAAAATGTAAATAAATTTGACTGTTTATTATAGAAAATATATCTGGCAACACGGTGGTACCAATATCGAGGCTGTACGTGCGCGCGCGCCAAGGTCATTTTAATTTATTTAAAGGTTACACCTAGCGCTGCGGCGATTTTACGATGAAACAAAAATTGAAGCAGAGGATTTGCATAGAATTTTGTGGGAAACTTCAAATATCAGCAACCGAAACTTTTGAAATGCTTAATAAAGCATTCCCCAATGACCCCCA
Organism: Cordylochernes scorpioides; assembly: GCA_030710605.1. NCBI lineage: Eukaryota > Metazoa > Arthropoda > Arachnida > Pseudoscorpiones > Chernetidae > Cordylochernes > Cordylochernes scorpioides. The sequence continues at coordinate 11,535,922 of CP092876.1, read as the reverse complement.
AAGAGAACAACTGTTTTTGAATGGCATTCAAGATTTAAAGCTGGCAGAATTTCTATTGAAGATGATCCTCGTCAAGGACGCCCAAAATTTCAAAGGACTGATGAAAATGTGCAAAAAATCACCGATTTGATAAAAGAAAATCCTCGAACCACTTTGCTGGAGCTAGAGCACGACACAGGCATCTATAAAACAACGATTGGAAGGATCGTAACCAAAGATTTGAAGCTCAAAAAGACTCCTGAAAAATTCATTCCAAGATTCCTCACTAATGAGCAAAAACTGTGTCGGCTGGCAACCTGTGAGAACATGTTGGAAATGACAAGAACGGATCCAAAATGGAAAGACAAGATAATCACAGGCGACGAGACATGGGTCTATGGCTATGACCCTGAAACCAAGCGTCAATATGCCGAGTGGAGAGGTCAGGGTGAGCCTAGACCAAAAAAATCCAGGATATTGAAATCCAGAAACAAGGTGTTGCTGGTCGCTTTTTTTGGATAACAAGGGCATTGTTCATCACGAGTATCTTCCTGCAGGCCAAACAGTTATTAAGGAAATGTATTTAGGCATTCTTAGCCATCTAAGGGAAGCGATTCGAAAAAAAGGCCAGAAAAATGGTCTAATGGTGACTGGATCCTACACCATAACAATGCCCGCCCTCACACAGCGCACTTGGTGACGAGTTTTTTTGGCTAAAAACGGGACATAAATCCTACCTCAACCACCCTATTCCCCAGACATCGCACCAAATGACTTTTTCCTGTTCCCCAAACTTAAAGCAGTTCTAAAAGGAAGACATTTTGACACCAGGGATGACATAATAGAAAAATCGCTGTTGGCATTGAAGAGCATTCCAAAAGAGGCCTATAAAAACTGTTTCGGCAATTTGGAGAAACGATGGCGCTGGTGCGTTGAAGCAAGGGGGGATTACTTTAAAAAATTTTAATAATTAAAAAAATATATATGTGATAATATGTTGAGATCCTCATCTGTGATTAGGGATCCTGTCGACTAGCTGTAATAATGCGTTGAGGTTTGGTAAGCCTGTTGTAGAACCTCGTCGACTCTCGCTATAAGTTGTGGCAACCGAGGGTCAAACCTGTAGTAACCGCGAGGGACAGTCAGGGGTGGAGAGTTTTCCAGTACCTCGCTGCACCTTGTAGGACCTTTAACAGTTCTCCCAAAGTACAGGCAGTCGTGGTCGAGGCAGAGTGGAACAGCTGGGAATGTCCACACACACAAAAAACGAAGCGACACGTTGTAGAAGGGAAGTTCCTTGAATAGATAAAAAGCGAGCCAAGAGCAAAGATGGAGATCGAGAAGTTTTCTTACTGTTTTACATCGTCGATGAGTTGGTGACAACCGGCGACACGCAGATGGGGAACTTACTGGAACTCAACTGGACTGGCTGTTGCTACGCGGCCTTTTTATACGACCGCTCTGACTAAGAGAATTGGGTCATGCACGTGTCGATGGACACCGGACACTGGCGACAGACTGTCGGGGTCCAATCTATCTTTAGAAGTCACTTGTGATTCTCTCTTTGGCTCTTAACTTAGCTTTTAATCTATTATATTTTATTTATTCATCCTCAGTACATTACATCTGGAGATACAAGGACACACGTCAATTATGCGTATAATTAGTTGTAGTTTATAATTAGTTCTATATACAACATGACAAGCTTGTTATACGTATTACATAATATAGGGTTATTGGTTTAAATTATCATAGATGGGCCCCGTGAGTGAAAGGGTTTATCCGGGTTTAAGCGGGTAAAGCCTCTCTAACACAGGTAAGTAATTAGAATTTATTTTAATTAATTAAAACTGTGAGGGAAAAGGGCTATAACAAGATGTTTATTTGGCTATATCTGAAAATTATAAAAATAAAACTTATGTTTAATTTAAAAGTTATGATATTCATTATAAAAGAGAACTGTAGATAAAACCTTTGTTTGCTAAAAAATAATGATGTTGTTCTAAGAGATTGTTGGCGGGCGTTGGAAAGGGTTAGGGGTTGAAGAATATGCAATTGTAAGTGTTGCACAGACAATCAAATACTTAGGTCCAGGTGCAAAGCGAGGATATAGACTTGTGCGTCTTCCTAGGCAATGTTTCACCTGTGATCCTGTATAAGGTTACAGTGCTTTGTCACAATTGTAGGGTTATTGGTTGAAAAGATGTTGAAGAAAAAGACTTAATATGATTGAAAGGGGTGGTAGAGCCATGCGATAAGTAGAATTGTTGTAGCGACAGTAGGTGGTCTGACTTGACTTGAAATCAAAGGTTGATTGTGGTCCGCTAGAGCTGAAAAAATTGAAAATTGAAAAATGTGAACGCTTTGTGCATGCGTTGGTGATGTGCTCTGCGGATGATTGAACTAAACTTTTGAAACGTGTTCAGACCAAAAAGTCGAGACTTGTACTTCTGGGGAACGGTGTTTTCAAAGAGTTTGTTGAATTACGAAATCAAAAGAAAAATTGTCAAGCAGTACTGTCGTTTCTCTACGTTGATGTGAAGCAATGGCGGAGAGAAAGATAGTAGTGTAAAGTACACTGAAGTGGTTAGAGAAATAGATTGTTGTAAACGATTGTTGTATATGCCCGATAGTTGATGATAAACAAACATTGTCATATAATAAAGTAATTAAACAAAAATATAGTGAATAAAAAGATAAAAATGTGATTGTGGATAAAAAAAAGTATAAGTGGATAAGATCAAACATGTACTATATGAAAGATATAATAATGAATTAGTAAAATATAAAAGATATAATAATGAGAATTAGTAATATATAAAAGATATAATAATGAATTAAAAATGATTATTGAAAGAATTAAATGTTTTGCTATTGTTAAAATAAAGTTGTTAAAATAATGTTGGAATAAAAAATTTGATTATATAATTGAAAAGTAAAAAAAAATAAAAATAAAAATAATTATTCAAGATTTTATACAAAAAAAATATAATTAAAGGATATTAATGATTAGATAAATGTTAAGTAGGAACAAAAATTGTCTCTTTTGAAGCAAAGTTACATCTGTGGTGTGTAACTAGGTCATTTCCCTTTTGGTACACATTGGTGTTTCTATGTCTCTGAAACTGGGAATACGTGAACTGACATGTTCATGGTGATATGTAGAGAATGTTTTCTCTTTTGCATCATAAAGTCTATAAGACTTAACCAAGTTGTTTTAATTGGTGACCTCAATAAGCATATAACATCTTTAATGTATGTTGTGTTGTGTTTTAAGGCGTTGGTGAGATGTGTAAGAAATATATTCAACTTTGGGGATGGCTGATGATGGCTGAATGTGTTGGGGTATAGAAAAACAAAGACATATAGTATACAAATATAAAATAAATGATAACTTGATTGATTCTTAAAAACGAATGGCATTGAAGAAGATGATTGTAATATATAACAATAAAGGGTTAACATTATATAAAAGATGGCGTTCTAGTTTAGAAAAAATATTCCACACTGATCGTGAAAACAATGTAAAAGTTGTAAAACACATAATGATAATTAAAGATATAAAGTGTTATACTATTTCAATATTAAAGTTCAAATTAATAAGTAAATTGGGTAATGATTGGTAAGTCAATTAGTTATAAGTGCTGCAATCTATTCGTCCTGCGAGCTGGGCCACGAGTTTCAAGTACAGGCGAACTGGGCTAGTCGGCGGTAGAAAACTGAAATTGGAGATGTCAACATGGCGGCTGCAGCTGGTATTTATTATTGTTGGCGATGTGGTGAATCATCCTGCTGGCTAGAGAAAAATCTCTCAGCACAGTGGTACTTGTCTATTTGAAAATATAGTTTTCTCGGTGTTCGCAAGCGTTGTGTCTCGACGTTGTTGCGGACTTATTAAAAAATGTTATTCAATGATGTCAGGTTTAGATGTGTGTAAAAATGCGACTTTCGACGGGACACGCTTTGGGATGATAAGTGTCACAGGCATGAAGGCGTCTTTGTGGCCTGTTAAGTGAGAAAATTGTTGTGGTGCGCTGTGTGACACTTAGTAAGTGGATTGAATAGAAAGGTGTCACGTGAAGTCTGTTCTTGGTACAGCATCTAACTTGTTTCCGAAAAATAACAAATTTATTAGTCATGGGTGGTGGTTGTACAAAACACATCGAGAATTTTCAGATTGTTATAGAGGTGGCATGTTTATTGCGAAATCTTTTGTTCGCGCCAATATGGAGCTCGTGTGGCTCGAAATTGGACGTGTTAAATTGCGCGTTAATAGATGTGGCCAATTGGAGAAAGTAAGGTGGGAATGTGTTGAAGTTCGTTCCGAGGGATGTGTGAATTATATTAATAATTATGCATGTAAAAAGAAAAGGACGAGGGAGTGTAGCTATGCTGAAATTTTTAACTTGTTTTGGGGAAGGACAGTTACTTTTCTAGTTGTGCTTTTGAAGATAGTGTATCTTTCGATTTTTGTATTAAAAAAAAATGCGTTTCACCTATGTTTATTAAAATTTGAACATATTTTTTAAATCGTTGCTTATGTTAGTGCGAAAATTATACTTGTAAAAGGGCAATGGCATGATAGTGACTTATAATTTGAATGGGGCGTGTACATAAAATAGTGAACATAATAATGATTTTTTGCAAAGTTTTGTGTATTTAATTAAGACATTGGTGTTTTTTGGTATAAAAATAAGGTATTAAAAAAACACACAAATAAGTTTAGAATTATGATTCGAGTAATTTAAATATAATATGTTTTTTTTTTTTTTTTTTTAAACTGTAAGATTGCAAGTAATGAATTAAAATTTATAAGTTGCTTAAAATAAAGTAAAAATTGATAAATGATGGTGTACAAGATTTAAAATTTGAATTGAAATGCTATAAAAATGGTAAAATTTGATTTAAAAATAATTACAGTAAAAATAAACATTATATTTATGGAAAATCAAGTTGTTAGCATGAAGAGAGAGTTAAGTAGATTTTTTAAAACTCACAGTTTTTTATGATTGTTCAGTCAGGAGACTTGGTCTTTGGTTGTTGTCCTGATGACGTGGAAGGCGTCCCATGTAGAGCTTGTAGAAGCTTGTGACTTCTGTTTGGCGATGGTGGCATGTCGTCTGGATGGTTGCGTAGTAAGGTCGAAGGTGGGTAACTTCTCACCGGCTTATTTTGCGGGATGTTCGGCTGTGTCGTTGGGGAGAGATTGCTTGGTCGGTTCGTTGGATTGGCGTGCTTGTTCCTCCATCTTGCTTCTTGGCTCTTCTATCTATCTGGACAGTCTTTTTACCTTCTTCGTCGTGGTCTCCTTCGTTGTGGTAATCCTGTCGACTATCTGTAATAATGTGTTGAGTCGACTTATCTGTGATTAGGGATCCTGTCGACTAGCTGTAATAATGCGTTGAGGTTTGGTAAGCCTGTTGTAGAACCTCGTCGACTCTCGCTATAAGTTGTGGCAACCGAGGGTCAAACCTGTAGTAACCGCGAGGGACAGTCAGGGGTGGAGAGTTTTCCAGTACCTCGCTGCACCTTGTAGGACCTTTAACAGTTCTCCCAAAGTACAGGCAGTCGTGGTCGAGGCAGAGTGGAACAGCTGGGAATGTCCACACACACAAAAAACGAAGCGACACGTTGTAGAAGGGAAGTTCCTTGAATAGATAAAAAGCGAGCCAAGAGCAAAGATGGAGATCGAGAAGTTTTCTTACTGTTTTACATCGTCGATGAGTTGGTGACAACCGGCGACACGCAGATGGGGAACTTACTGGAACTCAACTGGACTGGCTGTTGCTACGCGGCCTTTTTATACGACCGCTCTGACTAAGAGAATTGGGTCATGCACGTGTCGATGGACACCGGACACTGGCGACAGACTGTCGGGGTCCAATCTATCTTTAGAAGTCACTTGTGATTCTCTCTTTGGCTCTTAACTTAGATTTTAATCTATTATATTTTATTTATTCATCCTCAGTACATTACATCTGGAGATACAAGGACACACGTCAATTATGCGTATAATTAGTTGTAGTTTATAATTAGTTCTATATACAACATGACAAGCTTGTTATACGTATTACATAATATAGGGTTATTGGTTTAAATTATCATATATATCTTACCTTTTTTTTTATGGACCCAGTCCGGGAACTTATGGGACATACCTTGTATAACCTCTTATGAAATTATTGTATTTGAAGGGCATTTTTTTTTATTTTTATTTTTTTTAATGTATTGCATGTTAGAATTAGCTTAAGCCTTTTCGAATTCCACGTTGTTGATTTTTAAAATAAAGTAATACAGTAGAACTCCTCAAATTCGGAAAGCTTGGGGCGCAAGGTATTCCGAATTTGAGGATTTTCCGAATTTGAGAGAGTTAGATTTGTGAATATTTATGTGGCATAAATAGGCATTTAGATGACTGAGACAAAGATTTTGAAGCATATGAACAATTTTAGGTTGAATATTATATGTACATTACATAATTTTAATTGCGATTTTTAATCAAATGTTCCTTGACTTTTATGAGTTTTGAGCATGAAACCGATGAAAAATAGTAAAATATTTTATTATGTATGTAATGCAATTGATGGCCAAGTAAGTTATGGCTTGGCAAAGAAGTTGCTGATTGTTGTCTGTTTCTTTGGCTTGTTTAACAAAGCTTCTTCTTCTCTCATAAGCATAGTTCGAAGACTATTGATGGTGTTGTAGATTGCAAGCATTTCTGGTTCAGTGCGCTTTTCCAAATATTTTAATGCAACATCCAAACTTTTCAACGCTTCGCATCTGGGAACATCCGGCTCCAAACTGGGATTATTCAATTTTGATGCAAAATTACTGGCAGCTGTTTGGAGTTCAATACCACGAATAGGAATCCCTAATAATCTCTGACTTTCGTACCAGATGTTAACTGCTTTATCAACATTTTCGTATAACTGATTTTTTACTTGAGAAAACTTTTTGACATCTTTTTCGGTAGAATCAACAAACTTTGTAAGTTTAAGCTCAGACTTTTTTATATCATAAACAGTTGTCTTAGAAATTTTATACTTTTGCATTATCGTTGTATAGCTTAATCCTTTTTTAATGTCACTAAGAACATCTAACTTTTCACCAAGCTTAAGAATTCGGTACTTGCCTCGTTTTTGCCGCTCCTCTTTGGATGCCATTTTGTTGAAGAACAAACTTGTAAATGTAAAAAATTGAGAGTTGAATAAAAGAATTTGAAACTTACAATGTCTCAAAATGTTTGATAATTTGAACTTTAGGTGAATCAACTTTGCAATAAAAAATGCGTGAATGGCTTATGACGTAATAATGCTGCCTTCTTATTGGACAATATCCTAAACTAAGCACAAAGGTCATATGAAACTGTTGATTTATTTAAGCTTTTTAAAAAGGGGATAAGCCCCTAATTAGCGATTATAAATAATCGGTAAAAGTAAATTAATTAAACACTTAAATTAAAAATAAATTACTAATAAAAATTAAATTAAATAAAATAAAAGCAAAGCAAAAGTAAAAGTAAATAAAATAAAATAAAATAAAATAATGTTGAAATATCAACAAAATAAAAGCATGTGAAAATTGATTTTTTGTATGTAAAAAAAACATTACAATACTTTCCGAATTTGGGAGTTTCCGAATTTCAGAATTTCCGAATTTGAGGAGTTCTACTGTAGTTCCTTTTTTACACCGGGCGCTCGTTTCCTATAAGTGTGAACACCCTCTGTAAATAGGCTGAAGCCTGCTCGCGGCGGATTGGTCAATTCCATGTAAGGGGCGTAACATAGAACTTAATAATAAATATAGAAATTTGTTAATTCCTGGCCACTCCGACCACCCAAAACTCTGAAATTTTGTACACTTGCATTGTTCATTGGACTGAGTGAGTGACAAAAGTTTCATACTTCTATGTGATCTGGAAATATGTTAAAATTAATTTACAAAATTTGAAAGGCGATTTGGAAATTTGTCCATTTCCAGCCACCCTGACAACCCAGAAGTCTGAAAATTGGTCAAATTGCTTTGTCATCGGGTTCTGAAAAGTACCAAATTTCAGATTCCTGCGTGCTCTAGAATTATACTATAAATCGATTACACGATTTGTGGACAGACAGACTGGGAAGCAAGTTAAATAAAAGCTTTTTAAAAAAAGTGTCCAATACGCGCGCGGATTCGAACCCGCGTCGTAGCGGTTTAGACCACCGACTACTGTTATAAAGGGTAACAATAATCAGGTTTTGTTGAACCAAGCTGCACTCGAGCTGAAGCCAGTTTAAAAGAGTATTGTATTAAAACAAATCCCACACTTTATTAGATGACCCTTCGATCGCTAACTCTGACCAATTCGATATGTTCCTGGACTTGCGATGTTGAACCCCTTTGATGGAATGGCTATCCTGTGGGCTTCAAAATGGACCTCATCACCACTGATGAGCCAAGCCCTTCCAATATATTTTTTCATTGCAGTAAGGGCAGTAGAAATTTGTATTATGTATAAAAGAAACATTCGTGCTTTTAATTCCTTTCATTTTATATGTATAGATGGCGCGTTATTGCTTTGTGTTAATTTATGCCTAACTGGCCTTGTCTTTATTGTTTGCGGAAGAGTATTGCTCGATGCAAATATTTGAATGTAATTCTACTGTCCTATAAGCTTATGTCCATAGTGTTCTTGAAAACCATTTCTGAGATTCCATCCTTCAGTGCTGCATATATAAGTAGAATCGTCCAATACAGTATTAGAGCTCTGAGAAGCGGTCTGGTGGATTAAATTGGCGAAACCGCTGGGAGGGTTCACCACTGATGAGCCAAGCCCTCCCAATATATTTTTTCATTGCAGTAAGGGCAGTAGAAATTTGTATTATGTATAAAAGAAACATTCGTGCTTTTAATTCCTTTCATTTTATATGTATAGATGGCGCGTTATTGCTTTGTGTTAAATAAACATATATCTGCGACCAAAGGGATGTTTCCACTTGGAAATACCACAGCCATGCCGATTAATCTTTCAAATTTGCTCTTAGCTCAGACTTGTCCAGCCATTTAGTGGATTCTCCTTCAAACTAAAATTCATCTTATTTGGAAGCTCTTCCGAGATAACTTGTTTTCAACAAAGTTCTACATCTGTTTTAACTCCAAGTTATGGGAGAAAATGTGTTTTCCTGAAGACACACTCCCACAGCAGAATTATCCTTTTAAATTCGAAAACGGCATGATCATGTGGTGTAATCAACTTTCTTTTTTACACTTCGGAGGTAAGTGAGAGATGGACTTTATACATGCCGGGTTTTAGGGCATTGGATCACTGTCGACATTCCTCCATGTGACCCATAGCAAGAGGTACATTTATACAAACAAGAGATACATTTAAACATACAAATTTAAATCAATTGTCATGATTCCAATCTGGACCTCTGCCATCACATATCTGCCAATCAGAAATGCCTAGAATCCCTAATAGCTAAGAGGGGTATCCCGGGTAACATTTCAATCATGTACTTATCATATTGTAGAAGAATCTCTTAGATATCGCTCCCACCTCTTGCCCATTGATGAGCGGGGGCGCTCTCGAAAGCTCTCAGTTAAAGTAAATAAAGAAACTTAGAGGATTCATTTGTTACATAGAAACAACTTTGGAGAATTCTGAGGACTTCGTCAATCCCCGAGTGGCGGAGTCTCGTGGCATCATTCCTGGACTGGCCATTAGCCCTTCCTATAGATGTCGATTTAATATTTATTGGTTTTTCTTAAAAAGCGAACAATTTAGCGCCATTCATCTCTCCAAATAAACAAGTCAGTAGGTGGCGCCCCCTATTGTTCCACGTGCTGCTATTTATAGAAGCCGGGAAACGACGCGCCAATGTACGTCGTTACGTAAGACGTTACAAACTGGTTCCGTCAGCACGCCAGGTAGGTTGTCCAGCTTGTCCGGAAGCCACAAGAGTCGATCCACGTGGTCCACATTGGTCTATGCCAGCCGTAGCAATGTGTTTTCTTATAGAGCGAAATGTCTGACTTGAAGATATCACCTGATTGTGGCCCACATCGATGTCCTGTCAGGAACACTGTCCCACCAGCCAGTGTATATATTGTCAACACCGGCTATGTCGCCAGCTCCATGGATCGTCGTGGGTTAGGATTTAGTAGCCGATGTCTTGGCGAACCGTTGTATCCAGGTGGCGACAGGAGGATACGTCCGTTGATAAATCCCACCGCACACAACCAGTAGCCAGTTGGTGAACCAACCATAGCTTCCTCTCTGAGTTTTGATTTCTCATTTCCAGGGTCGAAATCGCGAGTTGATTAACCTCAACCAGGTCATTCCGGACCGAGCACGTGTTTAAGCGACGTGAATCTGTACACCTCCTTGTAACCTCCTTGTACACCTCCTTGTACACTTCCTTGTGCACTTCTTTGAACACCTCCTTGTACACCTCCTTGTACACCTCCTTGCACACCTCCTTGTACACTTCCTTGTACACTTCTTTGCACACCTCCTTGTACACCTCGTTGTACACCTCCTTGTACATCTCCTTGTACACCTCCTTGTACATCTCCTTGTACACCTCCTTGTACACCTCCTTGTACATCTCTTTGTATATCTCCTTGTACACATCCTTTTACACCTCCTTGTACACTTCATTGTACACTTCATTTCACACCTCCTAGTACACCTCCTTGTACAGAGACCAGCTCTGTTGAAACTATTGCAGAGGTTCCTAGAAAATATTACCGGCAGAAATTATTTCCCCGTTTTTAAAGATCATATTGACGTGAGTTGAAGTCATTTTTTTTATGTTCGGAGAGGACGTCGCCTCGACTACTCAGCTGTGTAAGAGGGTGTGCGGTAGACATGCCCGGGGCAGACACGCGGTGATCGAAGGAGGCCTTCACTCCAGGTTCGCCAGGTTGAAGCACACGTAGTTTCAGCGCGGTGGCAGACCGACAAGTTGGCCGGTAGTTCCCCTGTGAGGATCAATTTGGCTCCAACGATGTGTGTCATTCTCGCAGACTTCTTCTAGACCGGAGATCACGTGACATTGTTTACTTCCTTCGTGTTCTGCGACACTTCGCTCGGCTGGAGTCCGGGCAAGTTGATGTCAGGGTGATCCTTGACCTTCATGGCAGCAAGGTTGGCCGCGAGCCAGCAGCCCGTTTGGCCTCGTGGATCCTCCGGAAGACTTCTAGTTCCCCACAATGACGTTTGTTCCCACTCGCCTTTTCCGAACTGGACGCAAGGTTTCCGTGTAATCTAATAAGTCGTGACTAAAGGTAATTTTCCAGGAGAGATCCTAGGTGATGCGACCTGGACCATTCAATCCAAAATTGATCGAAGTCACTCATGGTCGCAACCCGTTGGCGTCCATGTCAAACACCTTAGAGTCGCGTGGTCTGGAACAGCTCTAATGGAACAATCAAAATAAATTTGCTTAGGCAGTTCTTAAATGGCAAACTGTCGAATGTCACCACCCAGCTTCACTCCAACTTAGACGTAGTCCGGAGATTCCACCATTCTTGCATGCACCACGCGACAGGTTGCAAAAGAATTTTCTAAAAGTCAGGTCAAAGATATAAATTTGGAGTTTTCCATATGAACATGATTGATGTTCCTTTGGGCTTTCTAGGCGGAAACTTCAAAACCTTTTTAAAAACATTTTTAGAAAGCATTTCGTAATTTCATATTTTCCTAATTCATTTTGGATGGTCACAGCTTCAAGGACACGTTGACCATATTGCGCAAAAACTATAATTTCCTGTTTGGGAAGAATTTTATTTTCTCGAGCGGCATGGAGGGAAATCCTTGATTAGAGCAGGCAGGATTCCCTCGATTTTATTTAGCCCGTTTCCGGCCGTCGGCCTCAAGGACAGCTCTTGGCTGAAACACATAGCTGCTAAATTTCCTTCAAATCTCTTCCATTTTCCACAATGTCTTCAATAGAGTCTCTCTTCCATATATGCAACGGCTCCAGCCCCGAACTGCAAAAACCGGGTCCCATATTTACATAATATCGTTACATATTTACATAATATATCTTTGTTTGCCACATAAATGTGAGACGCCCTCTGTCATCCACGCTGCCAACCGTCTAAAATAGAAATTCCATTTTATTTATATTTTCATTGAGCTCAACAATACGTCCACCAGCTCACGGAGGAACTTCATGAAACTCGCGTCTGCCATGGCCACGCCGTGGAGCTGTAACACCTGGTTCATTGGCGGATTGGTGGGATTACTCAGCCAAGAAGAATTACACACTCCATTGGGAGTTGAATCTGCCATACTTCCTAAGCCTAACTCAAGAAGGCTTCCAGTTAGAGTTTCCATCATTCCATTGCTCCCATCGCTTGCAACTAGAAAAATCGGTTTTCCTCGTTGTCGTATATTCCCAGTAAGATGGAGTACTATGTGAAACATAGCGGCTACCTGGAGTTACTTGCTGGTAGCAAAGATAACTCTCCGCTTTATGTAACAGCAGAAGATGTTTGAGCTATTCCCGTCGCAGCCAGTTATGTGGAAACGTCGGTGAAAATAAAAAGGCGGCGAGTTGCATGTCTCTTGGCAAGACATGGCGTTGTCTGGGGACACCGTGGAACAATAACAGAATGGTTCGACATGTGAATCCCCTCAGTGAACCCGATTGACCGAACGGAACTCTATGTGAGGTGGAGGGACACTCTCATCTGATGCCGTGCTCTGAGGCTGAACCTCCATAGATTCCATTTTCTCTAGCGATTTCTGTTTGTTCTACAGCCAGTAGAGGGGCTCGAAGATTTTGCTTATGGAATCCCGAACAGGTTCTTGGCTGCCAGAATGCCAGGCGGCCTCTCGAATTGCACGTCTCTTGACAAGACATGGCGTTGTCTGGGACACCGTGGAACAATCACAGAATGGTTTGACAAGTGAATCCCCTCACAGTGAACCCGATTGACCGAACGGAACTCTATGTGAGGTGGAGGGACACTCTCATCTGATGCCGTGCTGTGAGGCTGAACCTCCATAGATTCCATTCTCTCTAGCGATTTCTGTTTGTTCTACAGCCAGTAGAGGGCCTCGAAGATTTTGCTCATGTAATCCCGAACAGGTTCTTGGCTGCCAGAATGCCAGGCGGCCTCTCCAAACAGAATCAGACCTTCTACCTGAACACTGTTGTACTGTTCTTGGGTTTGTTCCTTCATATTAGCCTCCTCGAACAGCCATTTTTGGTAAATGGATTAAATAATCTTTATGCACGTGGCAGAAGCTGCGCGGCGAGGTGTTTCGTAGAATTGAGCTGATGTATCGGAAGTCTGAGAGACGTGATTTCTCCAACATTGACTCTGTGTGTTACAGGAGGAAGGTCATGAGCGCGATACCCTGGATACTCCTGCTGACCATCCTGCTGGAAGCCACAGCCTTTCAGGAAGTCGACACCTGTAACAGAAGAGAGATCTGCGCCTTCCAGAGCCAAACTAAAAATTGCTTCTGCGACAAAGACTGCATCCTGTACGATGATTGCTGCATCGACGCGCCGCCGAGTGGCGTGAAGATAACGAAGCAAGCTATCTGCAAAGATCTGCATCCTCTAGGAGGCGTCTATCTGATCAACAAATGCCATAGATCTTGGCCAAAAGAATCAGGTATTAGGGAAGAATGTGAAATTCCCAGCTCCTTGAGCAAAAGGTTCTTCTTCAATCTTCCCGTCGTCAACACTTTCTCGGGCCGCGTCTACCGCAACTACCACTGCGCTGTGTGCAACTACCAGAACGACGTGGAACTCGTTTTCTGGCAGAGCACGATGCGATGTCGGGTGTCTTCACGCAACTCGACGTTGGAAGTGACGGCCGAGCACCTGCCGTCAGACTCTGTCCTGATGCACAACACCAACTTACAGGATTGCGATGTGAAGTTCAGGCCCTCCGTTGACCACAGCATCCGGTCTTGCCATCCTTCCATCGTGGAGGACTGCCCTGGTGACGCCGATGAAGGCATCAGGCAAGTTTGCCGGCAGCACGTCGCGCTGAAACTGTCCAGCGCGGGCACCGTGTACCGCAACGAGTACTGCGCCATCTGCAACGGCCTCAACGAATCCGATCTGTCGTGCTCTCTAAGCGTCCAGATCTCAAGCTCCTTCCATAATCTACAGGGCATCGACCTTGATTCTTCCCATTTCCTCGAAGAATCCTGCTGCAAAAAAGGAAACTCTCGAAACCTCTATCTTTCTGAATATTTCAAGGTGAGCTGCGCTTCCAAGGTATTTTTCTACTACCCGCCGGAGTACAAGATCTACAACCACTTCTACAACCGTTTCATCTACGTGTACTACAACTACTCCAAATGGTACGACATCCTGCTGACCGTCAATAGAAATGCAACCTACATATTCTGTGAAGACCGGCAAAGACAGAACACGCTCAAATTTTCATACAAAAGGAACGACCAACTTGCCTTTCTATTTTGCCAAGAAATTGACTTAAAAGAAGGGAATAACATCTTAATCGATGAGCTCGGAGTGAAGGTGAACAACATGTCGTTCCCCCAGACAGCATTCGTCCTCGTTCGCGGAGAAGCCGGGGAGCTCGTCCTGGCCGCTGCGATGTTCCAGAACGGCATGTGGCCAACGTCCATCATGTTCGCCGTAGCCATGATCTCGACCCTCAACAGAATTATTGTAGCGCTCTTCCTCTTCCTGCATCTAATCTCCTTCCTTTGCTACTCAGGCTCCAAGTTCGTTTTCGATTACAATCTATTCTTCCTCATGGTCAACTATTTATTCCCATCCGTATGCCTTCTGTTTGCAAGCCCACGGTTTCTCCCTCCAAATATATGCTTTTATGTTGGCTTGGCCATGTATTTCTTTTACATGTCCTTTCTGATGTGGCTTCCAATAATCGGAGTAGATGTCTTGAGATCTATTCGAGCTTCTGTGACGAAGCTAAGGCCCCCGCCAACCGAGATGGATTGGTGTAGATTATTCATCTACATCATCTTTGGCTATGGCTGCCCATTTGGCCTAATGGGGGCCATGCTGCTGATGGACGCCACCATGCCAGAAGGAGCGAAGTACAAGCCCGACTTTGGGAAGAATAGATGCTGGATTAGAAACACCAACGCTCGACTCATGCTATTCCTTCTGCCGTTCACATTGATGATGGTCTTCGTTATCTTCTGCTTCGTCTATATAGCCGTTCTCATCATCAAGCATCGCGCCAAGAACTCGAAGACGGATAGGCGTTCTTCTCAGACCAACAACTTGAAGGAGAGACTCACACTACTGGGCAAACTGGCGTGTCTCTTCGGAGTTACCAAAACCTTGTTCCTCATCGCAGACGGCTTCAACGAGAGAGACAACTCCATGTACTTCAAGATCATCATCAAAATGAGCGACGACTACATCGGCCTCTTCATCCTCCATTTCACCGGCAAATACCGCTTCTACCGGATTGTCAAGGATTTCTTAAAGTGGATCGTCACAAAGATACGCAACTTTAAAAAAGATTCCCATTTGAAATGAAATATAAGAAATGTTGTTTCTAAAAATAAGCTTTGTGCAGACACTAATTACTAATTTCTTTAGGCTTTGCAACCTCTTGAAATCTTGTCATGCGTGACGCTGAAGCATTTCGCGTTGAGAGAAGCAAGAATGTGGTCGTAGAAAAACTGGGAAGATTGTGCCAAAAAATTCTTAAAAAGGAATAGATCTTCTATACATGTAAATATGAAAAACAAAAATTGCATATCTGACCGCTCACGTGAACATTTTAGATGGCAGAGCGCCATCTAGTGCAACAAAATTCAACTGAGCGTTTATTTAACTTGTACCATGATATTTGGCCAATCCAATTTCTTGTGATAAATCAAGAAAAGTCCACCACGAAGGTGCAATCTGCACCACGCTGATGAGGGTCAACATCCCGAAACGTGTTTGTGGTTTATCAAGAAATTGGGTTGGCCAAATATCATGGAACAAGTTGAATCACCGTTTAGTTTATTTTTTTCCACTAAATGGCGCTCTGTTATCTAAAAAACCTCATGTGCGCGATCATGATATGCCTTTTTATTTTCAATATGTGTAAATATGTATTCATTTATCTATTATATAAAAACTCCATAAACAACATTGTTCTCCAAGAATTCATGCTCCCACCCTAGTATCTGAACTGAAGGTAATCTTTTGAACACTTTCAAAAAAAAATTTTTTTTTTTTGAGATAGATATATCTGAAATATGCGATTTCGTCGGGTGAAATTATATAAAAAACTGGAGTAATTTCTCTCTGTGTTTAACCAAATATATTTCACCAAATAAATCAAGATAATTTTTAGAAAACGTGTATTTATAGGCATCATATATCTATGTAAACAAAGAGTTTTAAGTATTTGCTTATGTTTTTGCTAGTTTAAAATTGGCTCACGAAGAGAAAAATAGAAGGCTACATGTTTTCAAATAATTGAAATTCGCTGATATAAATGAATCCATTTTATCTATTAAAATAGTTTAGCAACATTACGCTGTTTCAGTTACTTTTCTCTCCATAATCATTTTCTGATTCCATTTGTGTAATTTTTGTAAATATAAAAAAAAAAATCTACATTTATATCATTGAATATTTAAAAAAACAATTTTTAATAAAATCACAAGTAATACATAATATAAAAAATACCATTTTGCATGTTAGTTTTATAATTGGGCTAAAAATTAAATGGCGTCTCTCGTTTGAGATATTCAGAAGATCTTTATTTTAAAAAAGTTAAAGTTAATAATTTTAACTTTAAAATAATTGATTATTATTACACTGTCCTTGCAATAATTCTTGTACTTGGTAAACTTCCTATTGGATCAATAAATCTGCCGAGTTTTTTTTTTTTTTTATTGTTTAATCAAATTCACAGAAGTAGAAGTAGTTTCGACTAAAAAAATGGCTTGTTTACTTTTAATACCATAAAAAAAAGGGGAATAGAAGCATGTGGCACCATTTTATTTTAATAATAAACTAAGAATTTTTACTGTCTTTTAGTAAAATTGATTCATTAAAATTTTGTCGCTGTATGGCAATAACTTCAACAAGATATGTAAATGTGTCTTGTTCAAACAAAAAATATATAAAACCATCATTGGCATATGTGCAAACATTATTTTTTTAAATCGTTTTATTTTATAAACATAAAAGTTATTTTTTCAGAAAGAATGTTTAATTATACATAGTTTTAGTTAATAAATTGTTGTGTGTGCTCTCTCTTTAAAAAAAGTATCGATTAATATATATTATAGTTATATATATATTTTAAATTTAATGGTAAAATATTAGTAATTTAATCCTCATTTTATTTTCAAAACAAAAAATAATATAAAAATGTTCTAATAAATTGGACCCACTTGTGTTATCATCATAATTTTCAAAATAACATTGACGATTATTTTCTTCTATTTTTATTTCAAGATTTATTGTATGCTTTGTCATTTTGATTAAACTTTTGCTCTAAAGATAAAATACATATAACACACACATTAAATTCTAAAATCAATATATTTATAAAATTATACATTCACCATTATTGCAAGAAATGCGTTCAAATAATTATACCCAGGTAATATCGTTTGCTATATAATTGTGATGCATATATTTTAGCTCTTTAATTTTTCTGTGTATATTTTTGCTTTTTATTACACCCATTAAAATAAGAATTTTATTTAATAAATATTTTTTAATCAAATTTATTTATTTATTTCAACACAAGATGCGATGTAAACAATGTATATATTGACAAATTTTTATAATTATTCGCTTTTATATTTTTATCCAGATAGGCTCAAGATATTTAAATAATTAGAAATTTTACGATAATTTGTTTTAAAAAGATCATTAAGTAGCTTTTAAATTGAAAAGGTTTTTAAATTGGTGAGTGTTAGTACAAATATAAGAAATTGGAACTATTTTAGATGCGTGTGATTCTTTTTAATATTCTCAAAGTTAAAACTTTAAATAAAAGGCATATATTGGATTAAATATCATTTATATTTCAAATATATGCCTTTTTATTTAAATATAAATTTATCTTTTAAACTTAGACTATATATATAATAGACCCTAACGACTTTTTTATTATTTTGATATATGAAAGTGAATACTATTTTTGTGTTTAAATCTTTTATATTTTAAATTTTATCGAACAGTGAGGACTAAGAATGCACTAAAATGCATTTAAATGCACTAAAAAGAAAAAAATTAAATATTTTATCTACTGTCACTGTGCAATTAGATGCATCTGAGTGAAAATAAAAGCGGCGGGGGACGATCATCATGAATTTCGAACCTAATGTGATTTATTATGTAGAAATTTATTAGCGATTTTTATAAGTATTTGCTATATTTTTACCTCTTCTCTAAATATGATCATCCCCGCCACTTTTATTTTCACTCAGATTAATCTAATTGCTCAATGACAGAAGATAAAATATTTTATTTTTCCTTTTTGGTGCATTTAAATAAAATATATTTTTAAATGTATTTTTATTTATTAATTAATCAGTTAGTTTTTAATCTCATGCATTTACCAAACTTGAATCAAAAGTTCACTGGGGATTAGGCCTTAAATAGACTGAAGCCTGCTCGCGGCGGATCAGTCAATTCCTTGTAAGGGGCGTAACATAGGACTTAAAAAGAAGTATAGAAATTTGTTCATTCCTGGCCACTCCGACCACCCAGAAGTCTGATAATTGTACACTTGCATTGTTCATTGAGCTGAGTGAGTGTTAAAAGTTTCATACTTTTATGTGGTCTGGAAATATGTTAATATTAATTTACAAAGCGGCCGAGAACCAACGGTTTAGACCACCGACTACTGTTATAAAGGGTAACAATAATCAAGTTTTGTTGAACCAACCTGCACTCGAGCTGAAGCCAGTAAGACACATTTAAAAGAAAAAGAATATTGTATTAAAACAAATCCCGTGAACACACTTTATTAGATGACCCTTCGATCGCTAATGATAACTCTGACCAATTGGATTAGTTCAGTTAGATCCGGGAAACTACACGATCGGTCTGTTTGTTTATCTGAAACAATAGTGAATGGGTTTTGAGCATTTTTAAAAATTCCATAGTTGACTTTCATATTGTAATGGAGCACCTTTTAGTAGCGCATATTGACTTTTTATTAAACTATTCCAAAAATGTATAGGATTTGAAACAAAAATCAGCCTTGTGTCTGGAGAATAGGAGAGCGATGAAATTATATTTATAATTTTTTTTTTGCGTTAGAAAATTTCGAAATAGGTACGTGTAATGTCGAACCCGTTTGATGGAATGGCTATCCTGTGGGCTTCAACATGGACTTTGCTATAAAGGACAGCATGTAAATAAATATCTCTCTGCGACCAAAGGGATGTTTCCACTTGGAAATACCACAGCCATGCTGATTAATCTTTCATATTTGCTCGTAGCTCAGACTTGTCCAGCCATCTAGTGGATTCTCCTTCAAACTGAAATTCATCTTATTTGGAAGCTCTTCAGTTAACTTGCTTTTTTTATTTTCGACAAAGATCTACCTCTGTTTTAACACTTCACTGATTCTCCAAGTTATAGGAGAAAATGTGTTTTCCTGAAGATACACTCCCACAGCAGAATTATCCGGTTGTTTTAAAAGCAATTACATTTGTCTAGCCTTCTGGTGGTAGTTTCGTCACTTCTTTATATGAACTCATGTTGGAGGGAGATTTTACAATGAGACCCAACTAAACTTTTTAAAATGGAGAAATAGGCTTATTGACCATCACACAAACTCGGGAGAGTCCAGGTATAAGACACGTGGGATTAGTTCTTTTTAAATTCGAAAACGGCATGATCATGTGGTATAATCAACTTTCTTTTTTACACTTCGGGGACAAGAACTTAAGGTAAGTAAGAGATGGACTTTATACATGCCGGGTTTTAGGGCTTTGGATCACTGTGGACATTCCTCGGTGTGACCCATAGCAAGAGGTACATTTATACATACAAACAAGGGGTACATTTATACATACAAACAAGAGATACATTTATACATACAAACAAGGGGTACATTTATACATACAAACAAGAGATACATTTATACAAACAAACAAGAGGTACATTTATACATACAAACAAGAGGTACATTTATACATACAAACAAGAGGTACATTTATACATACAAACAAGAGGTACATTTATACATACAAACAAGAGATACATTTATACATACAAACAAGGGGTACATTTATACATACAAACAAGAGGTACATTTATACATACAAACAAGGGGTACATTTATACATACAAACAAGAGGTACATTTATACAAACAAACAATAGGTACATTTATACATACAAACAAGAGGTACATTTATACATACATACAAGAGATACATTTATACATACAAACAAGAGATACATTTATACATACAAACAAGGGGTACATTTATACATACAAACAAGAGATACATTTATACATACAAACAAGAGATACATTTATACATACAAACAATAGGTACATTTATACAAACAAACAAGAGGTACATTTATACATACAAACAAGGGGTACATTTATACATACAAACAAGAGATACATTTATACATACAAACAAGAGATACATTTATACATACAAACAAGAGATACATTTATACATACAAACAAGGGGTACATTTATACATACAAACAATAGGTACATTTATACATACAAACAAGAGGTACATTTATACATACAAACAAGAGGTACATTTATACATACAAACAAGAGATACATTTACATACAAACAAGAGATACATTTATACATACAAACAAGAGATACATTTATACATACAAACAAGAGGTACATTTATACATACAAACAAGAGATACATTTATACATACAAACAAGAGATACATTTATACATACAAACAAGAGATACATTTATACATACAAACAAGAGATACATTTATACATACAAACAAGAGGTACATTTATACATACAAACAATAGGTACACTTATACATACAAACCAGAGGTACATTTATACATACAAACAAGAGATACATTTATACATACAAACAAGAGATACATTTATACATACAAACAAGGGGTACATTTATACATACAAACAATAGGTACATTTATACATACAAACAAGAGGTACATTTATACATACAAACAAGAGGTACATTTATACATACAAACAAGAGATACATTTATACATACAAACAAGAGATACATTTATACAAACAAACAAGAGATACATTTATACATACAAACAAGAGATACATTTATACATACAAACAAGAGATACATTTATACATACAAACAAGAGATACATTTATACAAACAAACAAGAGATACATTTATACATACAAACAAGGGGTACATTTATACATACAAACAAGAGATACATTTATACATACAAACAAGAGATACATTTATACATACAAACAAGAGATACATTTATACAAACAAACAAGAGATACATTTATACATACAAACAAGAGATACATTTATACATACAAACAAGGGGTACATTTATACATACAAACAATAGGTACATTTATACATACAAACAAGAGGTACATTTATACATACAAACAAGAGGTACATTTATACATACAAACAAGAGATACATTTATACATACAAACAAGAGATACATTTATACATACAAACAATAGGTACATTTATACATACAAACAAGAGATACATTTATACATACAAACAAGAGATACATTTATACATACAAACAAGAGATACATTTATACATACAAACAAGAGATACATTTATACATACAAACAAGAGATACATTTATACATACAAACAAGAGATACATTTATACATACAAACAAGAGATACATTTATACATACAAACAAGAGATACATTTATACATACAAACAAGAGATACATTTATACATACAAACAAGAGATACATTTATACATACAAACAAGAGATACATTTATACATACAAACAAGAGATACATTTATACATACAAACAAGGGGTACATTTATACATACAAACAAGAGATACATTTATACATACAAACAAGAGATACATTTATACATACAAACAAGAGATACATTTATACATACAAACAAGAGATACATTTATACATACAAACAAGGGGTACATTTATACATACAAACAAGAGGTACATTTATACATACAAACAAGGGGTACATTTATACATACAAACAAGGGGTACATTTATACATACATACAAGAGATACATTTATACATACAAACAAGAGATACATTTATACATACAAACAAGAGATACATTTATACATACAAACAAGGGGTACATTTATACATACAAACAAGGGGTACATTTATACATACATACAAGAGATACATTTATACATACAAACAAGAGATACATTTATACAAACAAACAAGAGATACATTTATACATACAAACAAGGGGTACATTTATACATACAAACAAGAGATACATTTATACATACAAACAAGAGATACATTTATACATACAAACAAGAGATACATTTATACATACAAACAAGGGGATACATTTATACAAACAAACAAGAGATACATTTATACATACAAACAATAGGTACATTTATACAAACAAACAAGAGATACATTTATACATACAAACAAGGGGTACATTTATACATACAAACAATAGGTACATTTATACATACAAACAAGGGGTACATTTATACATACAAACAAGAGATACATTTATACATACAAACAAGAGATACATTTATACATACAAACAAGAGATACATTTATACATACAAACAAGAGATACATTTATACATACAAACAAGGGGTACATTTATACATACAAACAAGAGATACATTTATACATACAAACAAGAGATACATTTATACAAACAAACAAGAGATACATTTATACATACAAACAAGGGTACATTTATACATACAAACAAGAGATACATTTATACATACAAACAAGAGATACATTTATACAAACAAACAAGAGATACATTTATACATACAAACAAGAGGTACATTTATACATACAAACAAGAGATACATTTATACATACAAACAAGAGATACATTTATACATACAAACAAGGGGTACATTTATACATACAAACAAGAGATACATTTATACAAACAAGGGGTACATTTATACATACAAACAATAGGTACATTTATACATACAAACAATAGGTACATTTATACATACAAACAAGAGGTACATTTATACATACAAACAAGAGATACATTTATACATACAAACAAGAGATACATTTATACATACAAACAAGAGATACATTTATACATACAAACAAGGGGTACATTTATACATACAAACAAGAGATACATTTATACATACAAACAAGAGATACATTTATACATACAAACAATAGGTACATTTATACAAACAAACAAGAGGTACATTTATACATACAAACAAGAGATACATTTATACATACAAACAAGAGATACATTTATACATACAAACAAGAGATACATTTATACATACAAACAAGAGATACATTTATACATACAAACAAGAGGTACATTTATACATACAAACAAGAGATACATTTATACATACAAACAAGAGATACATTTATACATACAAACAAGAGATACATTTATACATACAAACAAGAGATACATTTATACATACAAACAAGGGGTACATTTATACATACAAACAAGAGATACATTTATACATACAAACAAGGGGTACATTTATACATACAAACAAGAGATACATTTATACATACAAACAAGAGATACATTTATACATACAAACAAGAGATACATTTATACAAACAAACAAGAGATACATTTATACATACAAACAAGAGGTACATTTATACATACAAACAAGAGATACATTTATACATACAAACAAGGGGTACATTTATACAAACAAACAAGAGATACATTTATACATACAAACAAGAGATACATTTATACAAACAAACAAGAGATACATTTATACAAACAAACAAGAGATACATTTATACATACAAACAAGAGGTACATTTATACATACAAACAAGAGATACATTTATACATACAAACAAGAGATACATTTATACATACAAACAAGAGATACATTTATACAAACAAACAAGAGATACATTTATACATACAAACAAGAGGTACATTTATACATACAAACAAGAGATACATTTATACATACAAACAAGGGGTACATTTATACATACAAACAAGAGATACATTTATACATACAAACAAGAGATACATTTATACAAACAAACAAGAGATACATTTATACAAACAAACAAGAGATACATTTATACATACAAACAAGAGGTACATTTATACATACAAACAAGAGATACATTTATACATACAAACAAGGGGTACATTTATACAAACAAACAAGAGATACATTTATACATACAAACAAGAGATACATTTATACATACAAACAAGAGATACATTTATACATACAAACAAGGGGTACATTTATACATACAAACAAGAGATACATTTATACATACAAACAAGAGATACATTTATACATACAAACAAGAGATACATTTATATATACAAACAAGAGATACATTTATACAAACAAGGGGTACATTTATACATAAAAACAATAGGTACATTTATACATACAAACAATAGGTACATTTATACATTCAAACAAGAGATACATTTATACAAACAAACAATAGGTACATTTATACAAACAAACAAGAGGTACATTTATACATACAAACAAGAGGTACATTTATACATTCAAACAAGAGATACATTTATACATACAAACAAGAGGTACATTTATACAAACAAACAATAGGTACATTTATATATACAAACAATAGGTACATTTATACATACAAACAAGAGATACATTTATACAAACAAACAAGAGGTACATTTATACATACAAACAATAGGTACATTTATATATACAAACAAGAGATACATTTATACAAACAAACAAGAGGTACATTTATACATACAAACAAGAGATACATTTATACATACAAACAAGAGATACATTTATACAAACAAACAATAGGTACATTTATACATACAAACAAGAGATACATTTATACAAACAAACAAGAGGTACATTTATACATACAAACAAGAGATACATTTATACAAACAAACAAGAGATACATTTATACAAACAAACAAGAGATACATTTATACATACAAACCAGAGGTACATTTATACATACAAACAAGAGGTACATTTATACATACAAGAGATACATTTATACAAACAAACAAGAGATACATTTATACATACAAACAAGAGGTACATTTATACATACATACAAGAGATACATTTATACAAACAAACAAGAGGTACATTTATACATACAAACAAGAGATACATTTATACAAACAAACAAGGGGTACATTTATACATACAAACAAGAGATACATTTATACAAACAAACAAGAGGTACATTTATACATACAAACCAGAGATACATTTACACAAACAAACAAGAGGTACACTTATACATACAAACCAGAGATACACTTATACATACAAACCAGAGATACACTTATACATACAAACAAGAGGCCTTTAGACTTGCCTCAGCGAATATAAAGCGACGTCACTGATAGGATTTATCCTATTGTAGAATATATTCTCCCACTTTAGACAAATAATGTATTCTCGGACGCTTCCTTCCAGAAAATTCCTTTAAAATATTTCTCAAGAAATATATCTTAAAATAGATCCTCGATCTGATAAACGGAGCAGCTAAGTCAAAAGGTCATTTTCAGAAGTTATATTTGTTCTGTTTTGACCAGTCTTTGGAAGTACTCAATGTTCCTTGCGAGCGTCAATTCTTATTTTCAACAAAGCTCACATGGCAGAACGTGGCGATATTTCGTACCTTCGGTGTATATGGTGCTGCTATTTTTTCTGGGAAAAAATGCTGTTTACTTTGTCCTGTTTGAATTCATTATTGGTTCTGTATGATTCTAAACGGGGCCAAGGAGTGATGTACAACGAAACACCCTTTAAATACAAACATTGACACAGACTGATTTATAGTTACATAATACAACTACTTATATATTTGTACTTGAAGTTTTGATGCAAATAATATTATGATTGAGTTAAATAAATTTAAAATATTTGCAGAGTTTCTTTATTAAGGTATGGGAGGCAAGCTTTCGCGCGATCGCGCTTCATCAGGCCACTGGCTCCGCAAATGCGTGCTACAGATACAATAGAGATTCAGAGAAATACATTTAAAAATTCAAAAATAAAAATAGTGGCAGTTGTAGAGGGTACTGTTTCGTTGGGGGTTGGCATCATCTGCGTTGAATATGCTGGAACTGTTGGGGTAGATCAATTCTTCTGTTTATGCTATTATTGTCTTTGGAGATTAAA
The DNA here is from genome assembly GCA_030710605.1 of Cordylochernes scorpioides. NCBI lineage: Eukaryota > Metazoa > Arthropoda > Arachnida > Pseudoscorpiones > Chernetidae > Cordylochernes > Cordylochernes scorpioides. Next base: position 11,509,626 of record CP092876.1, on the reverse strand, counting down.
TATTCTAGAATGAGTCTATTGTATTTGGAGAATATGCTATGGAAGTGACATGTGACATCTTGTAGGTTGAATTGATGACCTGTAGAATTTTCGTGCTGGAATATTAAGGATTTGTTATCTTGGTTTCTGATATTACGGCTATGTTCTTTAACTCTTATGTCTATTGATCTGCTAGTCTTTCCTATGTAAGAGGCATTGCATTGTCGGCAGGAGATGGAGTATATGGCATTCTGCTTGTTTCTACCCTCTGTATTATTATTGGATTTGGTTATGGGGTTTCTAATGATCTGGCCTATGGTTCGGGAATTTCTAAATAAGCATTTTATGCCATATTTCCTCAATTCATGGGATAATCTTTCATTAGCAGGTGAATATTGTAGATAACTATTTTCCCGGTATATTCTTTGTTTTATAGGGAGGGATTGGTTGTAGAAATGTTTATATACAAAATATATTTATATATTTATGGAACACCGGCCGCTCACTACGGACATTTAAGGTCTGTCCAATAATTTCCCGGAAAGTTCCAATATTTTTAAAAATTCGAATAATGAAAATTTATGAACACCAATTCTAATAAATAGAAAGCCTGATCAACACGGCCGTATATAACATCACGGTTTTCCCCGAGCAGCTCATGAATAAAAATATGTTTAAAATATCACCTCAAGTAGTCTCTTCGATTTTTAATGGATTCAAAAACTAATCATTTATATTTTGTTTCAGAATCAGTAAGTCTGTATTCGAAACTTCAAATTCATAAAAATTGTCTTCGGGGATGATCATTTTTCAAAATCAGCCGTATATAAATGGCATTCACGGTCTTTAAATGGCAGAGAATCGGTGAACGATGATGTTGGCCATCCAATCCTTCATAGAAGTCCTGAAAATATAATTAAAAAAAAAAACATTGAAATTTAATAAAGGAAAATCCACGAATTGGACTAGGTGACATCGCAATAGAAACGGAGATATCTTTAGTAGGAATGATAATCAAAGTATTTATCTGCAGGTGAGGTAGACACCTGTAGTCAAATTTGTTCCTAAAACGCTGATATATTCCATTAGAAAAATGATCGTGTTGATGCCTCAAGCTTGAAATGGTCGAACAAAACCCTAATCGGAAGGAAAACATAATAACTGGAACTTGGGCTTACGGGTGTGATCAGGAAACTAAACGCCAATCCATGGAGCGGAAAGAAATGATGAATGAAGACATCTCGACTTTACAAGTCCAAGGTTTTACCAGTGTCATTCTTCGACCTAAAAGGATTGTACACTGTGAAAACCTTGAGGAAGGTCAAACAATAAATAAGGAAGTTTATTTAAACATTCTGAGACGTCTACGCCAATCTATTCGCCTTAAAAGAAAAGAAATGTGGGATTCCAAAAATTGTTTTCACCATCACAACAGCGCTCGGCTGGAAACTGCTACATCTGCTGAATTTTTCAGCCAGGAACGGCTCCCTCTGCTTCATCAACCTGATTCAGACTTAGCTCTTTATTTCTATTCCCAAAAGTCAAAATGGCTTTGGAAAGGAGGGTTTTTGACACTAGAGAAACCATCATTGCGGAATCGAGAAGGTATTGGAGAACATCCCGAAAGGCGACTTTTATAAATGTTTTCAATCATGGGAGAAACGATGGAAGCTGTATCTAGATGCGGGAGGGGAGTATTTTGAAAAATTCTAATAATTTTTTCTCAGTCTCATCGTTTTTCTTATTTTGCTTTTTTTCCGGGAAATTATTGGACAGACTATCTAAGGCACTATATGGTCTGGAATTATATAAAAATTTGATCACAAATATTGAAAGGAATATCGGTCCATCGACCACATGTTTATGGAACTCCATATGTTCATTACGCCAGAGAAAGGGCTGCGCTTATTTCCTTCGTTTGAAAGGAAATATACAAATTCTCTTCTTTAGTCTACTCCCGACCTCCACGGCCACCTAGAAACATGAATTTTGTCAATGTCAACAAGTTAGAACAGGTTTACCAGATTTCAGCCTTCTAAATGCCCTTCCAGTGTGTTGAACACAATGTTCTCACACACATGGAAATAAGTTAAATAAAAGATTTTTCAAAAAGTGATGCACCCAAAATCCGTCCGTTAGTTTCTAATTAACCATCAAGGCCATTGATGCCGCTTTATTTTAAAGAATCTCTTGAATAGTTGGATCAATTTTGTAGTTATGAAAGTGTAATTTCTTAACAGGAAAATTTGGTACATATCTTCTAGAGCTTATGGAAAAGATCGGGAAGATTTCTGTACGCTCCAGTAACTTCTGTGGAGGAGTTAACCAAGTAAATATTGATGCACCAAGTTGAAGCTTTGCAGGGTCGTCGACCTTGGTTTCTTCCTTCTTGGTGTTATACACGTTTCCCGAGCGGGTTTCCATATTAAAAGTAAATAAATAAAATTAAATAAAAATAAATTACCTTTTAAAGTTATTGTGTTTATTTATTCTTGTCTTCCTCGTAGGTTGCGATCCGCAGTCTTCCTCTAGGTCCTCTCCCCCTCCAATAAGCAATAAAGATATATCGACAATAAATATTACAAAAGGAGTGACACTATAAAAAGGAATGATGCTAATCTAAATATTCTGTTTTAAATAAATATTAAATATCATAGAATATTTTGAATAAATATAAGGCGCATTAAAATTGATGTAACACGTCCCCCTCTCCAGAGGTTGTCACGTCCTCGTGAATGACCTCATCCATTCTCTCATAATAAGGCTTGATTCTTGAAACATGAACTATCAGAGGGTCTTGGCCCGGATTATCTTTCGGTTCTATTAGATAATTGACGCTAGACATCTTTTTTAATATTCTATATGGACCAAAATATTTTCTCAGAAGTTTCTCACACTTTCCTATTTTCTTAATTGGTGTCCAAACTGCTACTAATTCTCCTGGTTCGTAGCTTCTTTCCATGTGTTTCTTGTCATAGTTCTTTTTCATTCTTTCTTGAGTCTTTATTGTGTTGTTAATAACTAATTTTCTTGTTCTGTCTATTTTGTCTAAGTGATGTTTTATGTATTCATCATAATCATCCTTGTCAATGTCCACCGAGATATTCCTGTCGTCCAAAAGAGACGTGGGTTCTCTTCCAAACATCAGGAAAAAGGGAGAATATCCTGTGGTTTCCTGAATTGTAGTATTGTAAGCGTGAGTGATGAACGGGAGTATTTCGTCCCAATTCTTCTGATCAGTGTTCACATACATGCTGAGCATATTGATCAATGTTCTATTTAACCGTTCTGTCAATCCATTAGTCTGGGGATGATAGCTCGTTGTGAAGCAATGTTTAATCTTGCACATTTTCATCACCTCTTCCATTAAATTGCTGGTAAATTGAGAGCCCCTGTCACTAATAAGATATTGTGGGGCTCCGTGCCGGAGAAAAATATCCTCTACTAGAAATTTTGAAACTTCTTTCACTGTTGCTTCCGAGACTGCTTTTGTTTCTGCATATCTAGTGTAGTAGTCCGTCAGCACGATTATCCATTTTTTCCTGTTTTTCGTAGATGGCAATGGACCAACAAAGTCAATTCCAATTCTTCCGAAAGGAAAGTTGGCTGGGGGAATTGGCTGTAGTAGTCCAGAAGGTAATTGGTGTTTGAGCCTTTTCTACTTTGGCAAAGGTGACACGTCTTAACGAATTCTGAAACATCCTTTAGCATGGATGGCCAAAAGTATATACTCTTTATTCGGTACATGGTTCTGGCGACACCCAGATGGCCATTCGACATATGATTGTGATATTCTTTCATAATTTCTCTCTTTTTATTCTCTGGAACCACAAGCAACCACGCCCTGCCTTCAGGGTTCGGGTTTTTCTTAAAGAGGCATCCATCTTCTACTTTAAAGTTTTGCGCAATTGATCGCCTGCTTCCATTAAGGTTTTTCTTAACACTTTCGATAAACTTATCCTCTTCGTCTGTTATTTGATTTAAAAATAGCCTTTCAAAATCCTCATCCCAATCAGTTTCTGGTAAGGGTCCCCTAGATAAGCCATCGGCGTCCAGATGCTTCTTTCCTGATTTATGTATTATATCGAAGTCATATTCTTGAATTTTTAATGCCCATCTTGCCAATCGACCTGTTGGATCCTTCAAGTTTTTGAGCCAGCATAAGGCGTGATGGTCTGTTACTATTTTAAAGTGTCTTCCATAAAGGTAGGGCCGTAATTTTGACATTGACCAGACAACGGCCAGACATTCTTTTTCAGTTGTTGAATAATTTTGCTCCGCTTTACTTAGGGTACGACTTAAATATGAGATCACCTTCTCTTCACCACCGATGTCTTGGACAAGTGTTGCACCTATGCCGATGTTGGACGCATCAGTATGAACATAAGTAGGCGCATTTGGATTGAAATGACCTAAAATTGATGGACTTAATAGTGCTGTTTTTAGGGTTTGAAACGCTTCCTCTTGTCTTTCTGTCCAGGTAAATGATACACTTTTTTTTATAAGGTTGGTCAAAGGGTCAGCAATTTTTGAGAAATCTTTGATAAATTTTCTATAATATGAACACATTCCCAAAAAGGATTGTACTTCTTTTATCTTTTTGGGCCGAGGAAAATCTCTAATAGCCTTGATATTATGCTCCGCTGGTTTTATACCATGTTGATTAGTTATATGGCCAAGAATCTCCAGTTCTTCGAAAGCAAATTGGCATTTTTTGTTGTTCAATTTTAAATTAGCCTCGCGAAAACATTTTAAAACAGCTTCTATTCTTTTGAGATGTGTTGAAAAATCCGAGCTATAAATGATTACGTCATCTAGATAACATAAGCAAATTTGCCATCTAAGATTACCAAGCATATTTTCCATGTTCCTCTCAAATGTAGCAGGGGCATTGCATAGACCAAAGGGCATTACGTTAAACTCATATAGGCCATGTGCTGTAGTGAAGGCTGTCTTTTCTTTATCTTTCTCCTCAACCTCTACTTGCCAATATCCTGATTTAAGGTCAATTGCTGAAAAGTATTTGGATCCTTGAAGTGTATCCAATACTTCATCAATTCTGGGAATTGGGTAAACATCCTTCACTGTTACATCATTCAATTTTCTGTAGTCAACGCAAAATCTGTACTTACCATCTCGCTTCTTGACCAAAATTACAGGGAAGGACCATGGACTCGAGGATGGTCTAATTATGCCGTCTCTGAGCATTTCATCAATTTGTTCTTTTATGATTTCTCGCTCTTTCGCGCTCACCCTATACGGCTTGTGTTTGATCGGTTTCGCGCCTTCTGTATCGATCCGATGTTTCGCTAAGTTGGATCTTCCTAATCCCGACGAAAACAAATCATCGTACTTTTCCAAAACTTGTTTCAATTGCTCCTTTTCCTTATATGCTAAATTTTCGTTTATCTGAAATTGGGGTTCTTCATGCTCTTTTTGTTCACTTTCTTCCATAAGATTCACTTCGGCTGGCTGGCTTCCAAAGCACAATGTTTGGTTTTTTAATATTTTTAATGGCCGAGGGTAAGGGTTTGTTATCCAGATATATGTTTCCTTATTCACAACATTTATTAAGCTTCTCGCTAGTCGAAGTCCATTTGTTTGAAACATTTTATGGTTCTCCTCGATGATGTATTCGCCATCCTCTGCTTCTACAAATGCATTAATCAATTTAATAGAAAGTTCTGGTATAATGGCATCCTTTGCACTTTTTATTTTCTTCTGTTGATATTTGATTACGTCACGATTTTCTGTCAAGTCATATTTGATTATTTCACGCTGACAATCAATTTTTGCGTTCATTTTCTTAAGAAAATCTCTCCCAAGAATTAATGTCCGTAAATGCGTTTTCAATATCACAAAGTTGTGTGATAATGTTTCGTCATCAATTTTTATATTTAAAAATATACTTCCTACCATGTCCAATTTTTTTCCATCGGGTCCTGCACAAATTTTTGCGAGTTTATTTATACCATGGCCTGTATCGAGGGCGGTTCTGAGGTCGACCACTGAGAGGTCAGCACCTGTATCAACCAAAGCTTCAAAAGTCCCTATCTTGTCCACATTAATTTTTAATTTGTATTTAGGGTCCAACTTCTTGATTCCGTTTATGGTCGACTTGCTTTGATTGGCAGATTCAGGCGCGACGCTTAGTTTAAATCTTCCAACACGGAATATCTATTCCGGGTAGGAACATCTGTCTGTGTGCTATGACATACATCAGCATAAAGCCGAGGTCCTGATTTATCTGATATTTCATTCATTTGGCATTTCTCTTCGACCTTCTCTTGGGTATCTGTTGGATCCTCTTCTAGGATTCTTATAAACTTGACCCTACAATAACGGGCCACGTGCCCTGGCTTGTTACACTTAAAGCAGATTGGTCTTCCATCTTCCGTCCTATTTTTGCTCACTTCTTGGCTTTTATTGTAGGTGTTTCTCTGAAGGTTCGGTTTCGGCACAAAGTTTGGATTATAAGGACGTCTAGGGGTAGAGGGCTGGGGAAAGTTGTTTCGATACTGCCTGGGAGTAGGAGGGGAGTCATTCTTGTAATTATTGTAAACAGGGGCTTGGGGCCTGGAAGTGGTCTGATAGTTTCGCGTGGCAGTCGGCGGCACGTTCCTCGATTGTTGTTGGTGTCTAGAATAGCGTGGACCGTTATATAGGTTTCTGGATTTCTCCACACGTTCCCGATACTTCTTTTCAAAAGAATCCATTTTCTTGCACACGACAAGAAGGTCATCGGTCGTTTTAGGAGGGTTCAGGTAGAGCGCGAATGAGTACTCTTTTTTCAGTCCTCCAATAACATGTTCAATTTTTGTTTCTTCTTCCATTGCGGGGTCAACCTTGTTGCACAACACTAGAATGTCTTCCGCGAACCTGATTGCTGGTTCATTCCAGTGTTGCATTCTGTTGAGCTTCATTCTAAGTTCTTCTTTATTCGCGTCCAAAGAAAAATCCTGAATGAGGCGGATTTTAATATTTTCCCAGCTCGTGAAACTAGCTTTGTGTAAATTCAACCAGGTTTTAACGCTTCCCGTCATGTTCATGGCGGCATAGCGGGCAATTATGTAGTCTGCCCAATGATAGAGGAAACCAATCTCTTCGAGGGATTCTATCCATGGGCGAGGGTCTTCTGTGCCACCATATTTCGGAATTTCTATATTGGGGTTCAAAGCAACTGGTTCGAAACCAGCATCTCTACCAATTGATGCACCAAGTTGAAGCTTTGCAGGGTCGTCGACCTTGGTTTCTTCCTTCTTGGTGTTATACACGTTTCCCGAGCGGGTTTCCATATTAAAAGTAAATAAATAAAATTAAATAAAAATAAATTACCTTTTAAAGTTATTGTGTTTATTTATTCTTGTCTTCCTCGTAGGTTGCGATCCGCAGTCTTCCTCTAGGTCCTCTCCCCCTCCAATAAGCAATAAAGATCTATATATATAAAAATGAATGTATGTCTGTTTGTTTGTCCTTTATGCCTGACCAAACCACTCATTGGATCGCCATGAAACTTTGGGAAGTTATTTAGTATAGTACTGGGAAGGTTTCTAGCAAATAAAATTTTTGAAATAACTTTTCGCCTAGAAATAATCAAGATAAATATTCTAATTTATCTGTTATAATTCAACAATCTGCTCTAAATATTATCATGATGATACGATGATTTTGTAATGTAGAAAATTAGGAAAGACAAAATTCAGGATGACACGGCAATTTATTTGAGACAAGAATAATGATACAATTCAAAGGCAAGATACTATTCCTTTAACTTCCAATTACCGAGGGAACCAATTAATATTGATTTTATTCAACTTATCGAGTATTTTTCAAGGGTCCGGGAAAAAATGTTCACTTTATCGAGAGATTCGTTAAACAAACCTTTACTCGGGTAAAACCCGGGCGAAGCCGGGTACATCCATACAAGAATAATGATACAATTCCAAGGCAAGATACTATTCCTTTAACTTCCAATTACCGAGGGAACCAATTAATATTGATTTTATTCAACTTATCGAGCATTTTTCAAGGGACCGGGAAAAAAATGTTCACTTTATCGAGAGATTCGTTAGACAAACTTTTACTCGGGTAAAACCCGGGCGAAGCCGGGTACGTCCGCTAGTCTACAATAAATATTACAAAAGGAGTGACACTATAAAAAGGAATGATGCTAATCTAAATATTCTGTTTTAAATAAAAATTAAATATCATAGAATATTTTGAATAAATATAAGGCGCATTAAAATTGATGTAACAATATATACATGTCGTCCTGAGAGTTTCCTCGTTCTCTACGTGACAGTGTTATTTGAATTAATACAAAATGAGAAAAGATCCCGAAAACAGTGAACGCTGCGATAAAAGAGAAGCGAGAACCGGAGAGTTTCAAGATCATAAATGGCGAGAAAGCTGCAAGATTCGAGCAAATGTCAGAGTCTGCGAATTTATTTGAAAGATTGAAGTATAATTTATGAACTATTCTGATATCAGGTTTCTTTGTATTCTAGGGATCGTGTTCTCCTTGCGGCGGGAGTTCGATTGTATTTTACAGTTGAATTATTCTTGACCTTTTTGGTCGCCTGTGGAACGGACTATAATGCTCTAAGGTAAGATTTAATAAGGCTTAGAACTGGCTGTCGATCGTTGAACGCGGGCTAGTACTTGTGATCGTGATGTGACGTTATTACTCGGATCTCTTCTCTACATTAAACTATTCTAAATAAATCCTAGGAAACAGTTGACGGGGAGAAATGACATCATGGTTCTGTGTAGTTCGCCTAATGGACGAAAGGTGGCGGTTAAATCACGTTTGTATGTTTGCGCACTTTGTTATAAGAAAGAGGACCTAGGCAGTCACCGTGATCCGTACGGTAACCCCAGAGTAGGAAATATTATGGCTGCCATTTTCTCAATAAACCCTGACAATAGACTCATTCTTCTCCCGCCTATTCCGATTCTTTTCGCCGAATGCTCCCCAACTAGCTCCCCGCTCCAATCCTATCCATGACTCGACTGGCGACCGTCGCCCTGATGTACCTCAGCCTAGCGGCGGTGGACAGGCTCTGGTGCCCGCTGGTGCACCGCTGGCGGCGAAGGTCAACCAGGGTGCATCCCTCCACTCGGTGCACCGCGGAAGGAAAATAGCAAATAACTGGGTTTCCAGATAAATCTTATTTTATTTTGAATGACTCTTATTTGTCGATTGTTTAGATCATAATAATGCCGACATATTCTTAGATAATTTCAGAATGATTTCATTGCATTTCTTACTTACACGGGTAGAACTGGCCGTTAAACCTGACGCCTTCAAGGAAATCTATTGACATAATCGGCCGGAAGGAAGGGAATAATCTGCCAAGGAAATAGAAGGAATTTCTCCAGTGGGGGAATCTTGACTGTTGAGTCAGGAATGACCTGAGGAATTGCTTCAAACGTTTACCGATTTATTCATCTTCATACTCCTTTAAAAAACGACTCAGGTTTTTACGATCGGAATTGTGCGGGGATCTCTAGCCATCAGTTCGCCAACGGGCAGGTCGATTGGTGGCGTTTCCACATTTCTTCAATGGACCTAACATAAACGGTAAATTGAAGTGGCCGAAGATTCAATTAAAGCGATATGTTGCCTGGCTAGCTCTCGGGCCAAGTGCCCTCCTTCAACAGCTGCCTTAACGTGTGAATCTTAGGTTCCTACCTATATGTTGAAACCTAGCCGGGTACTGCATATTTGATAAAGAAACATAGATTTAAATATTATTGAATCATCGATCTTTTAATCTTTGCCCACTTGGTAAACTGGAATTGCGATTTATTTTGATACAAGGTAAAAGATTCTCGCCTTTTGCCCTTGACAGGCCAATATCAGGACTTTGGAAACAAAGGAGCCATGTTCCGGGGGATTTACCCGAATTCAAGCAATGCTTGCTGAAGGCGGGACGATCTTCCCTAGTCGTCGGATATATTCTTGTAGAGTCGGAATTACGTCGTCGGGCACTAGCATCAACAGGGGAATCCCACACACGGGGAGAGCTATTCCCTGCGGATCTGTCCACAAATCCGTGGAGTACATGGGACGCTGAGTTCACCTTATATGACAACATGCCGTTCGAGTTTCACAAATTTTATGAGTTTTGTGATTTTTCCACAAAAGGAGTATTGAGATTGGATTTTAGCAATTAATGGTAGCCTTGAAGTAAGCTAGAAGTTCGGAGAGTTTAGGTCTGTAAAAGGAGCATGACTTTGCACATGTTCAAGTATTGTCTCCAGCCAACACATGTGAAGGCCAGGCCTTATCAGACTCATCCATCTTATGGCTTCATCCTCCCATGTTGATCATTAGTACATCAGGAGCCATTAATGGTGACCTCGTACCTTCACCAAGGTCATGCTTATTGTATATTTGTTTATCTCTTGAAATTAACAACCGGTACAAGACTGCCACAGTAATTGTATAATAGGCCTTTACTCTTTCACCCTAGCACCCGGCTCATCTATGTAGTACTGTGCCTTGAGAAATAGGAAGGACCGGTCATTTCTCTGCTTACTTCGTTCACCGCTGACGTGGCGACCTATTGAGGACTCGAATGCGGAATCTGCCCAATTTGCGTATTTCCCGAAAAAGCGAGAACAAGAAAAGTGACAGTTCCGCGGTATTCTTCCAGGTGAGGATGATGAATGACAGATTGTCCGTCACCTAGGATTTCCTGGATCACTCCGCATGCCATTAGGTGCGCGTGCCCTAGCAGACTTCCCGGCTTTTCACCGGGCGGCAGGTCCGAATCAATTTGGGCATTGAGACGAGCCGCTGAGGCGTGGCGAGGCGAGAGTCCCACGTCCGTTGGCCCCGATCCCCGCTATATATACCGGGGCGGGAGGGTCGGCGGTACCATTGCTGGATTGTACAACTTGTTGTGATCAGGTGGGTGTCTCGTTCTCTGCTGTCCTTGCTCTTGAATTAGCACTTCTCCTGGTCTGATAGCATAAGTATACACTGAAAGTATGCATATATGATGGGGAAGTCCAAATGTATACAATTTTCTAGTGATATGAGTTGCCCAAAGATTATCGATTAGCTTTTAAAACATTCTGTGTGTTTTCACCTTTGAATCTAAAGGAATATGTGTCGCTATAGTGTTTCTATAGCGAGCGACGTGGGCAGCCAATGAGGGAGATTACCGAGGGACCGTCAATAAGGCTGAAGAGCCATCAACACCTTCCAACCACCGTACTTCGTTATTCAACATCGGCCAAATTATCTCATTGATGGGCGGGCGGCTGTAGATGCCGTGAACAAATAGATTGTTGGAGATGTCGAGCAGATTTGTCAAAATGTGACTTTTGTTCCTCTGCTCTCTAACTGTCCGATGATGTAAAATATAATCTCAAATAAAAAGTCACATCTTCTGGTAATACCTGGTAACGAGGGCCTCAGCAATCGGTGACATTTGTGGCAACAATTGTCAACCGAGGGTTTGAGTCGTCCGGTTATATGGCCAGTTGTGTAGCTAGATGACACAGCTCGACGTTTGACTCTAGCGGCTCCCCGTGCTGAAGGAATAAACCATCTAACGCTACTCATAAACTAGATGTGGAATACATTTCTCGTACATCTGTATTTGGGTTTTGTCCATTTCTTCTCCCCAGACACTTCTGAACTTTGGCAACCCACGACATCCGCCGAGATCCAACTCGATCCCTTGGAAGTGGCTGTAGGTAGCTTTAAAATAAACCTAACATATTGGAATGGAATTCGAAACATTTTAGTGCGTAGCTTTTTTTTTTTCAAATGAAGCAACTTCCTACTCTCCTTACTGCGATGGAATAATATTGGGAGGGCCTGGCTCATCAGTGGTGATCCTTCCTAGCGGTTTCGCCAGTTTAACCCGTAGTAACAACTCGGGCGGCGATACATCTGATGCCGATCTGGTTGTATCAAGTTGTCGTCAAGCCTTTAATGGAATCGGACTTCTGCGCTGTGTCGAGGTGTAGGTTAGAACACAGCTGCTTTATGACTGATATGGTAGCGATAACTGAGCGGCATTGTGGAGAAAGACGACATTTGTATAGGTGTACACAAATTGGAAATGTGGCGTCATAGAAATAAATGGTTATTAAACGAATCTCTCTGATCCGTGGACTCCAGCCAGATCCTAAGTGGCTACAAGATGTTCACCAGAGAACAAGTTAAACATAGGCTAGATGAGGAGTAGAAGGGGAAAAACTTTCACGAATCCACAATGACAATTGTTCAACCTACAAGATGTCTGGGCGTCCGACAATTTGTCGGCGGGTTGGGAAATGGACATTAATGGGATGGTTTTTATTTCTTTGTTCTTTTTTCTCTCCATTATTACCTTGTTGACGATGTTTGTTTAGAGTCAGCGTGTCAGTTCCTCTTGCCGTTTCTAACGATGCAGTGATCTCAGTACAGTGTAGACGGTTGGATTAACCCAGGCTCGACCAGCGAAGCTACATACCGCACTACAGGCGGTATACCTCAGCAGGTAGATCACCCTCGGTATCGACAGTATCTAGACGTCTAGTTTACCTGTGTGTTACACTTTATGTCTCACATTTACATGGGTAGAAAGATGCTTCAGCGTTACTTTGGTTTCCTGTGCTGAGGCCGTTATGTCCCACGGATTAGTTCACTTTGTTGAAAACGCGCCGTATGATAGTCCCACTCAAGCCGCTGCAGCCGCACGATCCTCAGTGACTTCCAAACGGTAAATTTGCTGAAGATTGGTAGGTACAAGCCGTGTTTTGTGAGGCGCGCTAAAGAAAACGTCCTAAATAACGGGTTTCTCAGAAAACAGGAAATTCCTCTCAACAGAGGGGCACCACTTGAAGGAAATCCACAAAAGGGCGCTAAGAATTCCATTCAAATTAAGGGAGGGTGAGGTTAAATTGCTAATATGGAGGAAAATTGCCACCAGGGGGCAGTGTGTATTTGCATAGGATATATGCAGTGGAGTCGGACGTGTGTAATTGCTGCAATTAAATATGTTAGTGTGGGAATTTCTGTTAGTAGAATATAGGAGTAGATAATGAGCCTTCTTTCATTTGAACATTTTAAAAATATGGAAGATATATGGCTCTAGAACGCTATAGATACTAGATATTTGTCAAAGGTTTTATATGCAATTAAGTTGACTTCGCGCCATCTTCTCTAGATACTGGCGTCCTGTTGCATCCTTGATACGTCTTATTCCCCGACTGCTCTCTTGGCCGAATCCTCTGCTCTCAGGATGTCTCCAGTTTGTTCCTTGCCTCGAAGAACTCTGGTGGAGGACAATTCACTAGTTGACTCCATCGACTGACAGTATCCCTCGATTACGCCAGGTTACCGCTCTTGGTGCACCCTTTTATATTTATAATTAATAAAATGCAAATTTCATAAGTGGTGTTCGCTAAAAACTTTCGTTACAATGCATCAATTTCGACCAAATTTTCAACATTTATGTAAAACGAGATGGAGCAGGTTTTGCTTAACATCAAAATATTTTTCCTAACATTAACATGCGTAACTTCGGTGTTATCGATTAAATACAAAAAAAATCAACAGAGTTAATTTTATTTATATATAAATACAAAAAAAAATTCAACAGAGTTAATTTTTTTACATACTAGCTAATAATCTCAATCTAAAAAAATATTCAAAACAAGCAATTTTAAGATAACACCATATGTAAAACAGTCGGCCAAGAAAACAACAACGATATTACATCTTTCTCACATATTCACACATAATCTTGATTAATAATTAAAACTAATCTTTAACATTGTTTATTATACTTCATAACATATAATATTCGTTAGGCAAACTTTCACTCGGATAAAACCCGGGCGAAGCCGGGTACACATCCGCTAGTTTATAATAAATTGCTTATTTGACAGCCCGCGATGACCTTTCACAAGTCTGTCCCTAACACATGGGATTGGCACACGTAAGCCAATAGAGATAGAATTTTTACGCCAATTATTCGTTTGTAGTTTTCAAGCTTTTTCTGGAAAATGGCCTTTTATCTTATGTTTCGTATATTTTGGGCGGAGTGTAATTTTCAAGAAAGTTTGAAAATCGTAGTATTGAAGATATAGCGCGGTTTGAAAGTATATTTCTAAAGTTTAAAATAGAAATTACCAACGAACACAGCAGCATGCCGGTGTGGGTATTTATTTAACCCACTCTGAGATACAATAGCGTGTGATTGTAATAATCCAGGGACATGGGGAGTATGCAACTTTATCGGGCGGCAGTGACCGCGGTCCGTGGGTCCAGGATGAAGAGATCCCGAGGACTCCTGGCGACGGCCATCTTGCTGCTGGCGCTGTCCCTTGCCCGCGGCTTCTTCTTCAACTCCGACTTCACCCGGGTGGGTGGTCCTGTATGCAACTGGGTCGTACCAGCTATGCAAATGTTTCTGTGGCTCCTTTTGGTTCTTTCAAGCTTTAAAATCTTTACGTGAATATAAATGTGTTAATTACACACTTGCCACGTGTTGAGGAGATATGACAGAGATTGACCCAAATAAACTGACTGACTCCAACAAGGAGCTTGCAGCACACCTAGATTTGGGAGAACTCGCTACATGACAGGATTTCTAAGTAGTTTGAGGAGATTTTACTTGTGGGTTTTGTTTTTATTCTTCAATTTAATCCATTAAAACTGATAAATATTTATATATTAAGTAAGAGGTGTCACTAACTTAAAAAGTCATATATTGGATCAAAAAATATTTATTTACCAATATTTCAGTTGGCTGAACGACAACCTTTTTCAAGGTATAACAACACATTTTCAAAACGATATATGGATATGTTAATAAAATGGCATATCCTGATTGCGCCATCTGTCGGGATCAATATCAACTAATCGTTGATTTTTAACTATTCCAGAATCAGCTGAATGTTTGGCCAAATATATCATTTCAGGATTTTCCAGGAAGCCTCAAGCTTTGGTCGTTGAGGTACAGCCTGCACCACGCCGATGAGGGCCAATAATCTAAAACGTGGTAACTTTTCTTGATTAACCAAGAAAGGGTAGTTAGGCAATTCTGGAATAATTAAAAATGAATGATTATTTGATATTAGATGACAAAAGTCATCAGCAACTTTTAGTTGCACGCCTAGGATATATGCCTTTTTTTTTCTTTATTATCTACCTGATCCCGGTACAATTTCACTTTTGTACTTTTTCCCCCTACCTATATATATATTATAAATATAAAGCTATATGTGCCATATTCATGTTCTCTCGTCCAGCCACTAGGAGCGATACATTGATAAATAATATTTCTACTTTCCAGATATATTTACATAAGCAGTCACGTGACTTCTAGGTGAATAGAAAGTACATTAGATCGCTGAGATTGTCTTCATCCTATTATAACTTCAGGAGATCGTGTTTTCTTCGTCTCAGTTCAAGTTATTGATTGAACTTTTTTTTTTCAATTTAAAGGACTTGAAAGAAGGTCGTTAGAAGTGAGCTTTCTTTTCAAAGCTTCTTCTTGGACAAACTCTTGGGCAAAAACACATTTTAGTTATTTGTAGTTTATATAGAGAGACGAGAGACTTTTGCATTTCATTTATACTTCGTAGAATTATATAAGTTCTCAGAATAAATCAGTTCTTCTATGTGATTTGCATAGTCTGGTGTCTAAGCAATGTCGTGCTGGCCGGGTCCTAGCGAGGTTTTAACCAGTGTAACGGATCTATTGTGTTTGACCTCCCTCCGTTACATAAGCTTGGTAGGTCCGCGGTTTGTAGCGGCGTTGGAATCCAGGGGTGTAAGTTTGGGACAAGCAGCAGCAGGGGAAGATGGCAGAAGTGGTGAGGGACCTGGTCACGCCCGGCTCGCGCTTATTCCCGAGCTGGCTGGGTTGTATCGATAGATCGTACAGTGCCAGTACGGCTGCCATTATTGGATTGGAAGACAGAAAGAAAAAAGTTTCTCTCTCCATAAACTTAAAATAAATAACTTCAACGTAGTTTGCGTGTGTCTTGATAATGCCAAACCTGACCAGCCATCTGTGGTCTCCAGATCACGAGGTTCTGCTTCAACTCCCCCGTCCCGTCCCAGGTCCAAGTAAGTTCTTCGGTTGGTTCCTTGCAAGAACAGAAACAACTCAGTGTTGAAGCGTTCACCGGACTTACAGCCCGCTGTGTGTCCCAGAGCCAGTGCATCCTGTGTAAAAAGATCCACTTCGACACGATCGTAAGTACCTTTTCCTTCCTTCACTGGTGCAGCCAACACTACAGTGAAGCACATTTGTCGAACCCAGTATAGCTGAGGCCTCGTCCCAATAGTCCAGGCTAAAGGAGGTTTCTGTACTTTGACAACTTCGACTCTGTCTCAACCCTAAACTGGCGAAATCGCTGGGAGGGTTCACCACTGATGACCCAGGCCTTCCCAATATTTTTCATCGCATCGTGCTTAATGGTTTCATTTCTCTCATATCCCTATACAAGGAGTTGTTTCAATGTTGATATTTCCCAGTTCACACCAACTCTCTCTGAATATCCCCAACAAGGCATTTATTAATTCTGACATTTCTTTAATCTAACTCTATATGGATTTTAATTCTTTCACGGGGATCTCGTGGCGAGGAGGTCGGTGTTTATTGGGCCCAGTAGACAGTCGGCTTGCACGATTGGGTTCCATCGATGCGGCATTTGCCTGGTGGATTGATTGCATTCCACAGCCCTCGGTGACAGCAGACCACCGGGTGTAGTGGCGGATACAGTATCTCTGCAGGTGGCGCAGGAGTCAATCAAATCTTGGCAGGCCATTCTTTCTCAGCATCTCTCTGAGCCGACAAGAAGTGGGCAAATCGCTGAACAGATTAAAATGGCGAGACAGCGCCTCGTTCTTAAAACGTGAAACTGGCCAAGAGTTCTTCCACACGGGCTCTTCGGCGTCTCTTAAAGCCACTTCCAGGCCTCGCCGCTTCCACGTTTTACGACATATACGCGTCCCTTACCTTTCTTGCTATTTTGTTTGGATGGCTGGCTGCTACAAGAAGCTCTGTTGTAGACCACCAAGTACGGTGTCTCATTATGTAACACTGACTGTCGTCTTGTTGTGTGTTGACTCATCCGCTGGGTGTCCAGACGCTGTCCTGCACGGGGAACGTGAGTAACTAGCTATCCGTGTGTATATGTGTGTTATATCCGTGCATGTGTTGTATATGTGATATATCCGTGCATGTGTTGTATGTGTGATTTAACCGTGCATGTATTGTATGTGTGATTTAACCGTGCATGTGTTGTATGTGTGATTTAACCGTGCATGTGTTGTATGTGTGATTTAACCGTGCATGTGTTGTATGTGTGATTTAACCGTGCATGTGTTGTATATGTGATATATCCGTGCATGTGTTGTATGTGTGATTTAACCGTGCATGTGTTGTATATGTGTGATTTAACCGTGCATGTGTTGTATATGTGATATATCCGTGCATGTGTTGTATATGTGATATAACCGTGCATGTGTTGTATATGTGATATATCCGTGCATGTGTTGTATGTGTGATTTAACCGTGCATGTGTTGTATGTGTGATTTAACCGTGCATGTGTTGTATATGTGTGATTTAACCGTGCATGTGTTGTATATGTGATTTAACCGTGCATGTGTTGTATATGTGTGATTTAACCGTGCATGTGTTGTATATGTGATATATCCGTGCATGTGTTGTATATGTGATATATCCGTGCATGTGTTGTATGTGTGATATAACCGTGCATGTGTTGTATGTGTGATTTATCCGTGCATGTGTTGTATGTGTGATTTAACCGTGCATGTGTTGTATGTGTGATATATCCGTGTGTGTTTGATATAACCATGTGAGAGATACGTTCACTCCACTAAAGACGACGTACATTATAACCTATGGGACCTATTTAAGCAGGTTCCTAGAAAGACAGCCAAGTTGTTTTATAGCTGTTTTTGTTTTTAGAAGGTCACATTGGCTTTGGAATTCGCGATAGATGGGGAATGTTAGATGGAAATAGTTACTTTGTATTTATCTACAAGTATAAAATTTAATTTAAAACCGCGTTCACAATTCCAAACGGCTTTTCTAGCTTAAACAGCGTTTCTATGTGGTATGTAAGGAAAGTGTAGGTTGTTGTAGTGTGTTTGTGGAGATGTGGTGTCACGCGGCGGTGTAGACGGCCGTTGTTAACAACCAACCAATCACAGGCTGCACGTGCCTCTCGTCTGAACGGAAATTGTCGGGTCATTGGTTTAAATTGGACAAAATTTCAGAGGCCGCTGGTGATGCTACTGTTGGACGTAGTGCCCTCATATATGCAAATCAAAGGTTTACATGTTATTTGGTTTATATACAAGACGCGTGGAGCTCTTTCAGTCTTGTGTCTCTAGGAGAAATGTGCCATTAACTTCAAACTAATTTTACAGTAGCTACCTTTTTATACTCTTGTATTAGGGCAGGTTTTAGAAAACGTTGCCCTGGCTGAGATTTGCATAGTGTCGGTCTTTATTAAACAGGCGTGTCCGAGCTGTAGGTCACAAACCAAATTCCGCTACCGTACGTTCCTCGATCTACGCCTCTGTGACGTGGCTTGTTCTCTACCTGTGGTCAGTTAACTATCTATTACACAAGGTGCACAGTAGAGTGGTGCTGATGTCACGTGTGGTGTGTTGACGTCACGTGTGGTGTGCTGACGTCACGTGTGGTGTGTTGACGTCACGTGTGGTGTGTTGGTAGAGCGGACTGAGCTACAACATCTCCTCCACGCAGGCGTTCTGCATCATCGTCAACTGTCTGCAGGTAACTCCTCCGCTATTGCTATTGTATTAATTTACTTGTATTTTTAATATATGTCGACGAGGGGATAGAAAACACACAATTAAGTTAATCAAGCAACGCAGGCGACAGAAAACACAAGAGAACCTAGTCAATCTAGCTACAAGGGAGCACTTGGAGCGTCGCTCTGTCCTGTCATAGCTTCCACTGATGATTACTTGTCTGAGCGGGCAGTGGGGGCTGGTGATAGATTCACGCTGTGAGATAGACATTGTTATTCAGTTAATATTGACAATCTATATTGGGTTATCTCTCAAAGCTTTAATCGTAAATAAAGAGGCGAAACACAATAGATATATTATAAAACTATTTAAGAGGCGTAATATTCTTTTTAAAATAAAACAATTTCTACTGTCCTTACTGCGATGGAAAAATTATCCCTTTAATTTTTCCATCGCAGTAAGGACAGTAGAAATTGTTTTATTTTAAAAAGAATATTACGCCTCTTAAATAGTTTTATAATTTGATAACAGATGGCGCTCTAGTACATCGTAACAATAGATATATGTAGGAGATTCTATGAATCTTCATGTGAGAATTAAGTGGACGGTCCGCGGTGTGGCAGCACATCTCCCAGTACCCAATCTACCTGGGCCGGAGGCGTCGCTCGGCCGACCTCACCGCGACCACCGTCCCGACCACCGCCGCCCCGAACACCACGGCCCCGAGCCTTGTCCCGCGGGTGCTGAACGGAACGCTGCCCCGGATGGAGATCGTGGACGAGGTCTTCGTCTACGTCGACCCGGACTCCTAATAAAGTTATGGTACCTTCACTTCCCTTGGCTGTTCTTTGTCGCCCCGGGGCAGGACACGGTCTCTCGTGGCCGTGCCCCACCCTAGCGGCGCCACAACAACTGTCTGATTGGTCCACTGGGCCGTCCACAACTGTCTGATTGGTCCACTGGGCCGTCCACAACTGTCTAATTGGTCCACTGGGCCGTCCACAACTGTCTGATTGATCCACTGGGCCGTCCACAACTGTCTAATTGGTCCACTGGGCCGTCCACAACTGTCTGATTGGTCCACTGGGCCGTCCACAACTGTCTGATTGATCCACTGGGCCGTCCACAACTGTCTAATTGGTCCACTGGGCCGTCCACAACTGTCTGATTGGTCCATTGGGCCGTCCACAACTGTCTGATTGGTCCACTGGGCCGTCCACAACTGTCTGATTGGTCCACTGGGCCGTCCACAACTGTCTGATTGGTCCACTGGGCCGTCCACAACTGTCTCTTGTTCTAACTGATTATCGGCATTTACTCTGAAGGACAAACCTCGGGATAAATATTGGATAAAATTACCAGAGGATATAAGTTATAGCGAGAAGATTCATTTTAAATGGTGAAAGGAATGTGTAAACATAGCAACAGCAAAATGTAAATATACCATGGTATATAGATATGGTATATAGATATTATTTTATTACTCGCCGAATATAAAGTTATTATAAAAGGCTTGGGGCGATATTTCTCAAATTCTTCTACTGGTGGAATCGTACAAACCTTTCCCAATGAATAAAGTCAATTGAGAAGTTGTTTCATAGTTTAAATATATGTTGGGCTCCAGCACTTGGTAGAAAGTATCTCCAGTTTGACACCAGAATATATACCGCGCTTTATTGCTGAACATTCTTCACGCGGCCTTTTATGAAGAGGATCTTTCTAGAAAGAAGGTTTAGCATCTTTGTTGTTGTGGGAACATCGTCCCCCGCGGTTCACAGCTGTCTCAAGGCTATGATAGTGGCTTCGGTCGACTGGGTGTTTGCTGAGTTTGATTACTTCCACAGTATTTGATGGAACATTTGTGTGACACCATTCTCTGGGCGCCAATTATTTTACTTTAAACCAACACAAGCTTTCAGAGGATCTCTTAGGCTAAGAAAGATGACACTGGAGATCAAGTTGGTCAAATACAACTGGGTACTATATAAAATATGCAAAAATGTGACAATATCGGAATTCAGGTTTAAGGCCAAAATGTCTCCCAGAGAGACCATCTGTTCTGAGGTTCATGACCTTGCCGTTCCTACGCTTGTTAGGTCCCACTTCCATTATAACGGTTTAGTAGACACATCTTGACACGAATTTTTACATGATTATTCAATTGAAAAATCACTAAAATAACTCAATTGTAAATATACTTACCATTCTTTTTTTTTTTTCTTCTATAAACAACCGTCAAGTCTTAGCCCATCCCCAGATACTTGTGAACTTCCAATCGTCCCCTTCATCGGACACTTTGGGAGCCGATGTCCACGACATGGTCCAAATTAATCACTTCGAAGTGATTCTGTAGAGAAACCAATATGTGGGGATAGAATGAACAGTCTCTGATGTAGGCGCTGAGTTGGCAAGTACCATGTGCACACTCCCCGACAATGAAACAACAACGAACAGTCTCTGATGTAGGTACTGAGTTAGCAAGTACCATGTGCACATTCCCCGACAATGGAACAACAATGAACAGTCTCTGATGTAGGTACTGAGTTAGCAAGTACCATGTGCACACTCCCCGACAATGAAACAACAACGAACAGTCTCTGATGTAGGCGCTGAGTTGGCAAGTACCATGTGCACATTCCCCGACAATGGAACAACAATGAACAGTCTCTGATGTAGGTACTGAGTTAGCAAGTACCATGTGCACATTCCCCGACAATGGAACAACAATGAACAGTCTCTGATGTAGGTACTGAGTTAGCAAGTACCATGTGCACACTCCCCGACAATGAAACAACAACGAACAGTCTCTGATGTAGGTACTGAGTTAGCAAGTACCATGTGCACACTCCCCGGCAATGAAACTATTGGAAAGTAACGTCGCACCCATAGCAACAACGGCCACTTCCCCCAGACATCACGTGACCTGGCGCCGACTGCCGGCGTTCCTGTATATAGGTTTCAGTTTTGCTTGTTGACTCACTGGGCTTACCTTCTTCTTTTAACTCTCTTTGTTTGTCATCTAAATATAATCTATTTGATAATTAAACATACTTTCTGAGATCCAACCTCTGTTTTATTCTTACATGGCAGCAGAGCTTGGTTGGTATCAAATATTTTTGTTTATCTAAGCTGAAATTCGTTTGCTTGCTCAAGATGACAACTGAACTTCCACAAATTCAAAAATTCAACGGCGATAATTTTCATCTATGGAAATTTCAAATGAAGATTATTCTAGAAGCAAAAGATCTTCTCAGTATAACTGATGGCTCTGAGGTAAAACCTGAAATAGAGGATATTGCAAAATTCTCTAACTGGAAAAAGAAAGATGCAAAATCCAAAATGCTGATCACTACTGCTCTAGAGTTTAAATATCTTCAACAGATTGTTAATTGCCAGACTTCAGCAGAAATGTGGAAGAAATTATCAACAATATATGAACTGAAATCTGAAACAAACAAATATTTGCTGCAACAAAGATTTTTCGAATATAAAATGAATCCAAATGATAACATTGCTACTCATATTTCCAAAGTTGAAACTCTGGCACAACAAATGAAAGATCTAGGTGAGCCAATCTCTGATGTTGCCCTAATTACAAAGATAATTTGCAGCTTGCCTGATAAATACAAGAATTTCATAACAGCATGGGATTCAGTTTCATCAGAAGAAAAGACACTAGAAAACTTGACGGCAAGATTACTGAAAGAAGAAAGCTTACAGGATCATTGGGATTCTTCAGGAAATTCTAAACCAGATAATGCCTTGATGACTTTTTCAAAGTTCAACAGAAATTCAACAGCTTCCAACAAACAACAGCAGCATCAACAATCCATTAAAGATAAAAAGAAGAACACACACTGTGGCTATTGCGAGAAGAAAGGACATTGGTGGAAAGAATGCTATAAAAGAAAGGAAGAACAAAAAGGACAACAGCCAAGTTCTTCATCCAGAGATGATAGCTGTGCTTTTTCAGCTGAGACAAGTGCCTTCCTCGCTGAAACAAAGGATTCCTGGATTGCAGATTCTGGAGCAACGGATCACATGACTTTCAGAAGAGAATGGTTCTCTACGTTCGAAGAAATACCAGAAGGTGTTCATCCTGTGTGCCTTGGAGATGGAAAGCAGATCTATGCAAAAGGTAAGGGAAATATTGATATTCTCTCTTATGTTGATAGTCAGAAAATTAATGCAACTCTTTTGGATGTTCTCTATGTACCTGAATTGGAGACTAATCTTTTCTCAATATCTACTGCAACAAAACATGGTTTGACGCTCATTTGTAAAGGAAATCAGATAAAATTGACAAAAAATTCGAAAGTGCTAGTTACTGGAATAAAGGACAATTCAAATCTTTATAGAATTTTTATTAAAGCAAAGCAATCTTCACAAACTCATGTTGCTCAGTTAAGTCTAGATATATGGCATCAAAGAATGGGTCATGTAAATCCTATAAAATTAACCCAAATGTTTGAAAATAATGTTTTTGAAGACGACATTAAAATTAGAGAAAAGCCTGATTCTTTACTATGTGAAGCATGCATCTATGGAAAACAAAATAGAAAGGTTTTTCACGCGTCAACAAGTCCAAATTCGACCTATCCAGGAGAGCTGATCTATTCAGATGTTTGTGGACCAATGAGTAAAAGATCACCAGGTGGATCATTATATTTGTATCATTCAAGGATGATTTTTCAAGATTTAGAGTGGCCTACTTCATTAGGCATAAATCAGATGTTCTTGAGAAATTTAAAGAATTTGTAAAAAGAGTTAGGACTGAAACTGGAAATAAAATAAAAAGATTCAGAACAGATAATGGCACAGAATTCTTAAATAAGAATTTTTCTGATTATCTAAAATCTCTAGGAATTGTTCATGAACTCACTGCTCCATATACCCCAGAACAGAATGGAATTGCTGAAAGAGATAACAGAACAATAGTTGAATCAGCTAGATGCTTGTTACATGGAAGAAAAATGGCGCTTGAACTGTGGGCTGAAGCCGTAAACACAGCAGTCTATCTCTTAAATAGATGTACTACTAAAGTATTGGGAAATTCTACACCTTATGAAATATGGTACAAGAGAAAACCCTCCATCTTACATTTGAAAACTTTTGGATGTAACGCTTATGTGCATATACCAAAAGATAACAGAAAGAAATTAGACAAAAAGAGTATTCGTACATTTTTTGTTGGATATACTGAAACTAACAAAAATTATAGAATGTGGGATCCTATTGCTAGAAAAATTATCATAAGCAGAGATGTAATATTTACTGAAGCTAATACATCAGAAAATATTCAGGATAACCAACAAGAGCAGGTAACTATATACAGTGAAGAAAGTGTTGATAACACAAATACCAGTTCCAAACCAGAAGAATCATGTCGATACCCTCTCAGGAATAGAATCAGAGAAAATGAACAAACATCAACCAGCTGTACAAGAGCTATTTCATATGCTTGTTATGTCCATGACCAAGAACCATTGAACTATGAAGATGCAATTGTAGGACAAAACTCAAAACAGTGGAAACTAGCTATGGACGATGAATTCAATTCCTTGATGAAAAATCAAACATGGACGTATGTGACACTACCATCAGACAGAAAAGCTATTGCATGCAAGTGGGTATACAAAATAAAGCAAAATGCAGATGGATCAAATAAAATGTTTAAGGCTAGACTAGTTGCGAAAGGTTATTCACAAAAACCAGGACTTGATTATGGTGAAACCTTTACTCCAGTAGTAAAATTTGATTCAATTAGAACAATCTTATCACTTTGTGCATTATTTGATATGGAAATGATTCAGTTAGATGTAAAATCTGTACCTTCTGATCCTTACTCAAAACTAACAAAAGAGATGTGCCCAAAGGATGATCAGGAAATTGAAGAAATGAACAAGATTCCATACAGACAGACAATTGGTAGTTTAATGTACCTCATGACTGGAACTAGACCTGATATTGCCTACGCAGTCAGCAGGGTTAGCCAATTTATGAACAACCCAGGACCTTCACATTGGACCGCAGTAAAGAAAATATTTGGATACTTAAAAGCTACGAAAAACATCGGTATTTGTTTTGGTGGGAGTTCCTGCACTTCAACTCTGATAGGTTTTTCCGATGCTGAGTTTGCTGCAGACATATTTAAGAAAGCTCTACCTCCTGAAAGGTATAGAAGACTAAGAAGCCAACTTGGACTGTTTGAAACAACGGAGTGCACGTTAGGTGGGAGTATTGGAAAGTAACGTCGCACCCATAGCAACAACGGCCACTTCCCCCAGACATCACGTGACCTGGCGCCGACTGCCGGCGTTCCTGTATATAGGTTTCAGTTTTGCTTGTTGACTCACTGGGCTTACCTTCTTCTTTTAACTCTCTTTGTTTGTCATCTAAATATAATCTATTTGATAATTAACCCTTAACTGGACGGGTTGGGTAGATTCCGCCCATGCATAAACTTAATATAGGAAAAAAATATATTTTTCGTTTACTGAGAGCTAACAGCTTTGGTGTATTCTAATTTTACAGTGATACAAACAATTTCCATTCATCGTTTAAAAATATAAGTTTTGGGAGGGCGGTTAAATTTGCATGTGTGGGCGGATTCCGCCCATGCCGTCCAGAAGCGTGAGAATTTTTCATGTTAGGGTTATAGCTGATTGCTCATTCTTGAGTCACTCTCTTCCGCTATTTTTTAGCTTCCATTCATAAAATAAGACTTCTTTCTTTGGCTAAGTAGAATTTATTCTTTTAGATAAAAAAAACAACTTCCTTAATTTTTTTTATCAAGGTAAGACTTTTTATTTTTGAAATTCTATTTATAATGGAAGACGAAATTTTGAATAAGAATTTTGACGATGATTCTGAAACTGAAAATTATTCATTGAACGAATCTTCAGATGTCAGTACAGATGAGGAATGTGATTCAATTCTTACCACTGTTCAAATGTCTTCAGGTAATTGTTTCATTGGGAAAAATGGCTATAAGTGGAACAAGAATCATGCAATAATTGGAAGAACCCGTTCCCATAACATAATTACACACTTACCTGGTCTGAAAGGCCCTGCTAAACCGAAGCCAAATTGTGGCATAGATATATTCAACTTATTTTTTACTGCCGCAATTATAAAACAAATATCTGAATTTACAAATGCAAAAATTGAAGAATTTCGCCAAAGAATTTCAGATTTGACCAAAAGTACTTACTCAAATTTTACAAGTGAAATAGAAATAAGAGCATTCTTAGGTTTGTTGTATCTAGCTGGAGTTTACAAATCAGGCCATGAAAATGTAGAATCTTTGTTTGCCTCAGATGGAACAGGCCGTGACATTTTTCGCTCTGTAATGAGTGTGAAGCGTTTCCTTTTTCTATTACTTTGTATTAGATTTGATAATTTCAAGACAAGATGCAAAGAAGATAGACTCTCACCCATAAGAGATATTTTCCAAACCATTATTGAAAAATTTCAAAGTTGTTATACACCTGCTGAATACCTTACTGTTGACGAAATGCTTGTAGGGTTTCGGGGAAAATGTCCATTCAAAATTTATATACCCTCAAAACCTAATAAATATGGGATAAAAATAGTGATACTAGCAGACTCAAGAACACATTATATGTATAATGCAATGGTATATACAGGAAAATCTAAAACTCCAAAGTCAAAAGAACTATCCCTGCCAACCCAAATAGTTTCAGATATTAGTCGACCACTTTGGAAGAGTAATAGAAATATTACAGCAGACAACTGGTTTACTTCAATAGAATTAGTTGATAAGTTGAAAGAACATGGCCTTACATATTTAGGAACGATGAGAAAGAACAAACCTCAGATTCCACCACAATTCCAACCGCATCCTAAAAGAGAATCAGGAACATCTATTTTTGGTTTCTCTGGAACAAAAACTTTAGTCTCCTATGTTCCCAAAAAAAGAAAATCAGTAATCCTTATATCTTCGATGCATCATGACAATAAATGTGATGAAACAACAGGAAAACCTGACATTATAATGGATTATAATCTAACAAAAGGAGGTGTAGATACCATTGACCAAATGGTCTCTAATTTTTCTACCTCTCGTCGATCCAGAAGATGGCCTTTGGCACTTTTTTATGCCCTCTTAGATATCACAGCTCTGAATTCTTACATCATCTTCAACTATCAGATTGATAAAAAGGATCAAAAAGAAAGAAGTACCTTTATTGTTGATCTTGGGAGATCCTTGATTGATGAACACCTGGCCACATGTAATCTAAATTCCCTCCCGCTGGAATTACAGACGACAATAAAAAAATTCAAAAATAATGATGGTTCAAGTACATCAAGAGGATCTACGATGCCACAAGAATCTGATACTCCAAAAAGGTGCTACAAATGTCCATCAAAAAATGCGGGAAAAGTGAAAACCTTATGCTCTGTATGTCAACTAAGCGTCTGTAAAAAACATTTCTTAATTATTTGTGAAAACTGTAAATAGATTATATTTAGAATTTTTAGAAGTCAAAATCTCTCTCTCTCTCTCTCTCTCTCTCTCTCTCTCTCTCTCTCTGTATATTAACATTTGTAATCATTAAATAATCTTTCAAATATTGATTTAATTCATTATTTAACGCTTATTTCGTAAAGGTACATAAGTGGGTTGAATCTACCCACCCCGTCCAGTTACGTAAGAAAAAATCACCCGTCCAGTTAAGGGTTAAACATACTTTCTGAGATCCAACCTCTGTTTTATTCTTACAGAAACAACAATGAACAGTCTCTGATGTAGGCGCTGAGTTGGCAAGTACCATGTGCACACTTCCCCGACAATGAAACAACAATGAACAGTCTCTGATGTAGGTGCTGAGTTGGCAAGTACCATGTGCACACTCCCCGACAATGAAACAACAATGAACAGTCTCTGATGTAGGTGCTGAGTCGGCAAGTACCATGTGCACACTCCCCGACAATGAAACAACAATGAACAGTCTCTGATGTAGGCGCTGAGTTGGCAAGTACCATGTGCACACTCCCCGACAATGAAACAACAATGAACAGTCTCTGATGTAGGCGCAGAGTTGGCAAGTACCATGTGCACACTCCCCGACAATGGAACAACAATGAACAGCCTCTGATGTAGGCGCTGAGTTGGCAAGTACCATGTGCACACTCCCCGACAATGAAACAACAATGAACAGTCTCTGATGTAGGCGCAGAGTTGGCAAGTACCATGTGCACACTTCCCCGACAATGAAACAACAATGAACAGTCTCTGATGTAGGCGCTGAGTTGGCAAGTACCATGTGCACACTCCCCGACATTGAAACAGTATTAAAAAATGGCCAATCAAGACCGGCGATGGAGAACAAAAGGATGGCCCAACTGTGACGTCAGAAAATGATCCTTGGGAAGTTTCAATTTTGAAAACAAAAAAGTGGCGTAACAGTGGTCATTTGGAGGCAGGGCTTAATATAGCCGCTGTGGCGCCTTCTGTCGATACAATGGACAGATGTGGTTAGAGCTATCTCTTTGTTGGGCCCAGGCACTCGAACGGCGGTCAAATGTTTCGCTTTAGAAATCAAATTAAGTTTTGGAAATCAGATCTTTATTTACGTGGGGTATTTTATTCAAGACTAGAATAGTTTTTGGGCTCTCCGTGTATTTAATTGCTGATATCTTAGTGTATTGCGTAATAGATTTTAGGCTTGAAAAGAAGAGAGAAAATGAAAACACTCAGCATACGTTCACAAATGAGATGAGAGTGAAGAGATTTCGGGTGAACAGGTGGCTATTGGATGTAGCGGACAAGTAAAAAACATGGCGTTGTGGAGGAAGTGGCAAGGTAAAGTTACATAAAAAAGTGGAAAACCCGATCTATAAATAAACAAATGAAGAGACGAACATGGCCATGCCAGCCGCCGGTGACGACGTCTTTATGCGGTGTGGAACACGGGAAATAAATTTTGCGCGCAATTAATCATTCCCGGGTTTACTGTAGTTGTTCCAGGATACCTGTGCCTGGGCTGGGAGGTAGGGAGTAGTTTGGACATTGTTCCTTGGTGCCTCAAGTTCCCCATTTCTTGTCATTTCTCTCTAGGCACTGCGTTTCTTCTGGTGTTTGGTTGCTGTATCAGTAATGTCTACCAGAGAGTTGGTGTGTGTGTTCGTACATGCGTGTGTTTTCGTATATGCATGTGTATGGAACGCTTCACGATTTTGCGTGTCATCCTTGCGCAGGGGCCATGCTAATCTTCTCTGTATCGTTCCAATTTTAGTATATGTACCGCCGAACAAGCGTGTACGTATGCATGTGTATGTATGTGTGTGTCCGTACATGCGTGCGTGTGTATATTTGTGTGTGTATGTGTGTTCGTATATGCGTGTGTCATAAATTCGTGTGTGTGTTTTCGTATATGCGTATGTATGTATGTGCATGTCCGTACATGCGTGTATGTGTGTGTATGTTTTTGACTAACTTCACAACTTCATAGAGTTTTAGCATTGGTTAGGCCAGAACCTTCGCATTGCCCGAAATTCCGACGTGTGAAGGATTCTTTTACACGCTGACCGTTTGTTCTAATTTCTATAAGGATTCGATTAGCTGGGAATGCTACAATATATGACAAATATATTTTGAGAATTCTTCAAGTTTCCAATCTATTGAGCCGCGCCATCATTCGCTTTCTCATGGTGACTTCACCGACGGGAACAAACCTTCTGGGCAAAAATTGATGTTCAACCAGAGAGAATAAATGAAATAACTATTTGTCTTCCGTCGACAGCTATTCTGTATGCACGGAGCGAGGCTTCACTTGGCAAACTGGCCAGATCCTGGAAAAAATTCCCCGTCTTCTTGTTTTCTCTCGCAATGGTTGTTTGTGGGAGATGAGTTTATATTTCGTTGGTTTTAATCAAGTTTCAATTGGAATATTTCCAGCCCAGAGTGCTGAGCCGTAGTTTGTGGCCTCTACTTGTGTTCTTTGGTACTGGCGCCATCTATGAACAACTTTTGAAACTAATCTCCGAAGGTAAATAAAATGCGTATTTTAAAGACGATCGATTTTACCTGTGAATGTTCAAAGATTAAATTTTGCAGCATTTATAACTTGGCGTGTATTTCCATACTGTCACTTGTGTACCGTTGTTGCCTAGAAAGTTTTCTAAAGAATTATAAATCAGTTTAAGCCTTTGTTAATTTTTTTCTCCAATGGACCCCAATTCTTGCAAAGCTCCAACCCCACCAGCGAGTGTAAGTAACCAAATTGGACTCTGTTACACTTGTAAGTGCAAAGGTCGCCTTTTCACATGTGTAAACATGTGGTGCACTTACAGTAAGAGCAAGTCGCCAACTTCTACCTACCATGATTATCATGGCCTGTGCCACGTATACTAGAAATAATTACAATATATATATATTAATATTATTTTTATATTCGCACGCACCGTTAAAATCAATATATGAATTCTAAACAAAAATATTCCTGTTTGCTGTCAGACGGTGTCATGTGTGTACTATATGCACATAGGTGTTATGTACTTACATGATTTGTTTTTCAGCGCGCTGTTAATTCAATACTATTATTTCACTTATTTTATATATGTCTACCTCTTCTTTAATCTGTCTTCTCGAATTTATTTGAAATGTTTCTTCATGCTCTTTATGCAAATCGCCTAATTGAGAAATGTCTTACAGAGGCCTGTATGGGAATTTCTACTTGAACTGAAGCAGCGAAACTTTCATGATCGCGGGAGGATGGCAGAACAAGTCCATCAAACAGGATTTCGAACAATTTGAAGTAAAATTGCTTCCTACGGCAATACGTGCTGTGCCAGCAATAAGCTGGCTTAGCCTCGATGTCAGGTTTAAGTAAAAGTTTCCACTGCTCGTTCTTGTAGATCTATCTATCATCCCATCCTCGTCGCCACTTTTGTTGTGTCGAAATTAGACGTACAGCAACTCAAACTTGACCATGACTTTTTAGTTTGCTCTTATTCTTTCGACTGGCCAACAACAAAAATGTCTGATTTATCTACACATATATTTTTACATAATGACGCCTTAAAAGAATGCAAATGATCTATTAACATACACAACACTATACAAAGATTTCGTTGAAAGACGTTTAATGACAGAATGAAGTTCTGTAAAGTCACAATCTCTGGAATACAAGATAGAAGGTCGATAGTCTGACCACCATCACTCTGACAGCACAACACCTTCTTTGACTCGGAGGATTGCTCTCCCAAGATCTCGTATGAACAAATAAGTCCTTCCCCAAAGTATTCTGCAAATCTCTCACGAATTCAATGACTATTCATTGAAGGGCATGCTCTATTGTTTATTTTGTTAACCCAGGTTCCTGGAGCCAGCTACCCGGACTGTTCTTGCACACAGTCTTCTTGGATTATTTACAATGCCAGTGGTGTGAGTCACGAGATGGCGTCAGGCAGATTTATATTTCTTGGGAGATTCTCCACTGTTGCTGGTCGGCGATCCCTAAGGGTGACCGTCAGGAATCTTTGGTATTGACCATAAACCATATTGTAATTAACCACTTTGTGCACAAATCGTGACTTCGCCACTGGAAGGGGAGTACTGTGGGGGCCTTCTTGACGGCGCGGTGCGGCATCCAGCAGGCCCCCACAGTACTCCCCTTCCAGTGGCGAAGTCACGATTTGTGCACAAAGTGGTTAATTACAATATATATACATCATCATATAGGCAAGAAAATAAAATAAGGAGAAATACAGTCTATTGCTCCTTAAATCTCACGGGTTTCTTGATTATTCTCCCCGATCTTGCCCTAGTCAGGTCTGGTTTAGAAAGATTGATTCTCAATCCATAGGAATTTAGTCTGCTGAATAAGGTTTCAAGGTGGCTATAATGCTCTTCCTCTGTTTTAGAGGCTACCAGAATATCATCTAAGTAGACAAATGCAAAGTCCAAGTTTCTTAAGACTTCATGCATGAATCTCTGAAAGGTAGCAGTAGCATTTCTAAGACCGAAACTCATTACATTAAATTCGAATAGCCCAAAAGGAGTAATGATGGCAGTCTTTGGTTTATCCTCTTCTGCAATTGGAATCTGATAGAATGCCTTGCATAGGTCTATTTTTGAGTACACACGAGTATCTTTTAAGATGTGGTGGAAATCGTCCAGTCTAGGGATTGGATAACGATCTGGAAGTGTAACTGCATTGAGTCTTCTATAATCACCACAAGGTCTTAGTGACTCGTCCTTTTTTGAAACTAAATGTAGTGGACTCGCCCAAGGAGAATTTGAGGGTCTAATTATGCCATTATTCAACATATATTGAAATTCTGCCTTAGCAAGAGTTAATATCTGTGAATCTAGGCGACGGGCTTTTGAGTGAATTGGCTGACCTCTTGTAGGAATATAATGTTTAACGCTATGTTTTGCTTCTACAAAATCTGATGGTGGCCTACATAGGTTATGATAGCGCTGACCTTGGATGATGAGTTTAGAGTGCTAATATTTCCCATGTCTGAGATTGACTGAATGACGCCTCTTATGGAAAGATTAGTTATTCCATCAATTAGGCGTTTATTTTTTATATCAATAATCAATCCAAAGTTGTTCAAAATTATTGCTCTGTTAGTATTGGCGATTACAAAAGGCCATTGGAATTGACGTCGAAGTCCGATATCCAAATTTCTAACCTTTGTTCCATAGGTAACAATTTTTGTACCATTGGCTGCATAAAGTTTATAATCAGAGCTAGGTATCCTATTTTTATCCTTTGGAGGTATTATAGATATATCAGCACCACTGTCCACCAAAAAGCGCAATCCCGTGTTTTTGTCCGTCACAAATAATCGGAAATTGCGACAATCCTGAATGCCGCAGAAGAGCTTGTCGCTACTCTGTCCGCCGGTTGGAGTTTTCCGACTCTTTCCAACTGCACGGAGACCTGCATTTATTTTGCAAGCAATTAGATCCAAAGCGAACATGGTAATAGCAATATCTTCCTCTTGGATCGAAGGATCTTTGAGAATTACTTCTCGGCCTTGACTGAGTCCTATTTTTGGATCGAGATCTAGATCTATCCAGTCTCAATTCGGACACCTGCTGTTCAAGATCTTCCAATTTGGCGATCAAGCGATCTGTTGATGAAGAAGGCACTTCAGCATCATATATTTCTTTGGAAGAGTTTATTTCATTTATTTTATCGGCCATTATGACCAATTTGCTAATGTCCTCATCGCTTACAATAAGTATATTCTATAGGATAGACATAGTCCTGGAAGAAATTATTAGAACCATTTAGAGATAGACACATCCACCTGCAAAATATTTTGTCCCATCTTTCGACAACCCGATGTCGTGCTTTTCAAGGTGGAAAGTGCAAACTCCTTAGATCGACAAACGTCAACTTGATGTTGAGTTTCCATCTTGAAAAAGTGGGAGATCAAAATTTGAGGGTTGATGAGCTGTCAACCTATGATATAAATCACTCTAAATTGCTCCAATCACCTAATTATTGATGAGTAT
Source organism: Cordylochernes scorpioides (assembly GCA_030710605.1). Taxonomy (NCBI): domain Eukaryota; kingdom Metazoa; phylum Arthropoda; class Arachnida; order Pseudoscorpiones; family Chernetidae; genus Cordylochernes; species Cordylochernes scorpioides. The sequence continues at coordinate 11,476,377 of CP092876.1, read as the reverse complement.
CATAGAGGATGCATCAATAAACTTAAAGCAATAACTCGCCAATATGAAATAAAACTATTTAGCGCGAATGTTATATTTGTAAAAGAAACATTCGTGGTTAATGTGGTGTTTTATTTCTTTGATGCAGCATTTTTTATAACGGATAATAATCTTATCTACTTATTGGCTACTTATTGTCTATATCGAGGATCATGGATATTTCTTGTTTACCTATTTGATTGGTATAAATCTAGACTACATTTGTTGTGGCAGCATATTAGTTAATTAGATAATACAGATGCAAATCCAGACATGAGAAATTTATAAAATAGCTATAAGGTTATATACCGTGACACATCTTCGTGGCGTAAAACCATGTGAAACATTTCCGTGACACACCAGTTAGCCATCGCGAAAGAGTTTGTATCATGTTGAATAGGTACAAATTGGAATGAAACTTCAAAGGTGCTACTTAATTGGCTAAGTCCTAGATCTTCTGCATGCTAGTGAGAGAGAAATGACTTAGGCAGACTAGAAGTTAGACTACAGTACACTCCAGTAGTTGTACTCAAAGAACCCGGGCTAACTATTTTTCTCTCTCTCTCTCTTAAAAAATATGTATAAGTTCGACCCGCTTTTTTTGCCTTTTTTTTTTCTTTGGTTTTAAAATTGGTGTGCCAGACTATATAAACACTCAATCAGTTCATCATAATATATAGTCAGTAAATTTACTTACAGGTTTGAACCAAAGATGTAATTATATTGTGGCGAAGAAATCAAGCCTTGAAATATCCTAAGATGTCAAAGTATTTATTGATGACGTCACAGCGACGAGTCGACAATTATTAACAAGTCAGCAAAACTATATACAGCTAGGGACTCTTAAGCAAGCAAGCAAAGAAATATTTTAAAGATGATTTCACAAATACAGATTAATACAAGGTATGTCCCATAAGTTCCCGGACTGGGTCCATTAAAAAAAAAGGTAAGATTTTTTAAAAAATTTTTTATTAAAACTTTTCAAAGTAATCCCCCCTTGCTTCAACGCACCAGCGCCATCGTTTCTCCCAATTGTCGAAACAGTTTTTATAAGCCTCTTTTGGAATGCTCTTCAATGCTAACGGCGATTTTTCTATTATGTCATCCCTGGTGTCAAAATGTCTTCCTTTTAGAACTGCTTTAAGTTTGGGGAACAGGAAAAAGTCATTTGGTGCGATGTCTGGGAAATAGGGTGGTTGAAGTAGGATTTGTGTCCCGTTTTTCGCCAAAAAGCTAGTCATCAAGTGCGCTGTGTGAGGGCGAGCATTGTCATGGTGTAGGATCCAGCCACCATTAGTCCATTTTTCTGGCCTTTTTTTTCGAATCGCTTCCCTTAGACGGCGAAGAATGCCCAAATACATATCCGTGATAACTGTTTGGCCTGCAGGAAGATACTCGTGATGAAAAATTCCCTTTTTATCCAAAAAAGCGACCAGCAACACCTTGTTTCTGGATTTCAATAATCTGGATTTTTTGGGTCTAAGCTCACCCTGACATCTCCACTCGGCAGATTGATGCTTGGTTTCAGGATCATAGCCATAGACCCATGTCTCGTAGCCTGTGATTATCTTGTCTTTCCATTCCGGATCCGTTCTTGTCATTTCCAACATGTCCTCACAGGTTGCAAGCCGACACAGTTTTTGCTCATTAGTGAGGAATCTTGGGATGAATTTTGCAGGAGTCTTTTTGATTTGGTTACGATCCTTCCAATCGTTGTTTTAGAGATGCCTGTGTCTTGCTCTAGCTCCAGCAAAGTGGTTCGAGGATTTTCTTTTATCAAATCGGTGATTTTTTGCACATTTTCATCAGTCCTTTGAAATTTTTGGGCGTCCTTGACGAAGATCATCTTCAATAGAAATTCTGCCAGCTTTAAATCTAGAATGCCTTTCAAAAACAATTGTTCTCTTTGGGGAATGCTTTATTAAGCATTTAAAAAGTTTCGGTTGCTGATATTTGAAGTTTCACACAAAATTCTATGCAAATCCTCTGCTTCAATTTTCGTTCCATCGTAAAATCACCGCAGCGCTATGTGTAACCTTTAAATAAATTAGAATAACTTTGGGGCGCGTGCACGTACCGCCTCGATATTGGTACCACCGTGTAGCCAGATATTTTTTCTATAATAAACAGTCAAATTCATTTACATTTTTCATTTATTTATTTTTTTATGGACCCAGTCCGGGAACTTATGGGACATACCTTGTATATATTTTTATAATCTGTTGAATATTTTCATTGAATAATATTAAATTAAATGATAAAATATTTCTTCGCCACAATATATATGTGAATTATTAACTTCTAAAAACTTTATTCTTCTCACACAAACATTGATCAAAATTATATCCATAGGCTTATGGTAGTGATTACGAAAACTAATTTTAAAATATAACATAAATTTATTATATAGTACTATTCTTAAATACAATTCCCAGGCAGATTTGCTCTAGGTGGAATATTGCAAAATTATATCAAATATATTTGTATATTTTATACATATAACATATTGTAGCGGAAATATCGGAGCATTACATTTTCTTTTTACACATCCTATCAAAAATTAACTTCTCGCTCAGCAAAAATCCAATAAAAATTAACATTGTGGAACCTTGGTAACTTGGAGTCTACTTGTGGAAGGTCCGGGCTATAGAGGCGCTGGTGTTCTGTCTGAAGATGGTGGTGTGTTCAGTCACCATGGGTCTGTGGCTTGCCCATAGGGATGGAGCATTTAGTTGGAGTCCATGCTGGCTTGGTGCTAGTGGAGTCGAGTCAGCCACCATGGGTCATATGGCTCGACCACAGGGAAAGGTGCTTAAGTTTTTCTTAGACTCTGTCTCGGTGCTGTGAAGGCTGCAGGCTCCATCTAGACCTCACAATTACTAGAGCTTTGCAGTTTTTAGGGGGATGGTTGGGACATGGTTAGTTGAGGCTTTGAGTGAATCGTGGCATCCTATTTTTATAGGTCACACGAAGGTGTCCTAACAAGTTCACAACTATTGTAGAGTGTTAGATTATTTTGTACTCTACATATATACATTGAAGAATAAAGAATACAATAGTGGAAATATCTTATTGTTGGAAAAGAAGACGTTCGAAGCAGCCAATGGGAGGCCGGCGGAAGCAGCTACGGGGATGCAGCGGCAAAAATGAGAAAACAATAGGGGAAGAACTTGTAAACAACTTTTTCGAACGCTAGAATTTGCCATGATCTCCGATTCTTTTAGTGTAAATATTTAAATAATACTTTACTTATTTTCTTAAATTGTAATAAATATAATTTTCCCTCCTGTTTTCGTCGTATATTTTAAAAGTGTTATAAACAACGACGCCTTAACTTTGAACCTTCAACCCCGCCGACCAAGAATAGAGGTGAGTGACTACCTCTATAGAATTTAGATCGTCGTCGCAACACAGAGTGGCGGTGAAAACGCAATATTTTTGGCATCCCAGCCGGGACTGTTGAAGGTAAATTCTAGAAGAAAAAAAAAAAAAAGAAGCATTTTGAGCTGACCATTTTGGAACTCGCTAGCTAACCCTACTTGCCGCTTTGTTTACAAGATGGCGGAAGAATTAATTCTACGTTTAAAAAAGAAGCGTGCTGTTAACAGATCATATTTAACGAAAACATGCAATAGGATTGAAAGTGGACTTGACACGCTAATGAGAATTGAACTTGAAGAATTATTAGAACAATTGAATGAATCATTTAACGAACTTAAATTAGTGGATCACGAAATAGAAACGCTTCTTGAAACTGACGATTTAGAGAAGGAATTACAGGGCGTAGAGGAATATCGAGAGAAATATATTACTTGGAGATTTAGGGCAAATAAAAAGATTCGCCAATCAGATTTTCATGGCGAAAATATACCGAATTCGAACTCACGAATAGATGAAAATGAAATGAGACATTATGTACCTTCCTGCACGACTGTGAAACTTCCGAAATTGATGATATCGAAATTTTATGGAAATTTTAGTGAATGGCTGACGTTCTGGAATTCTTTTGATGCAGCTATACATCAGAACAACTCACTGAACCCGATCGATAAATTTAACTATCTGAAGTCACATCTCGGCGGAACTGCACTAAACACAGTCGAAGGTTTCGCTTTATCTGCGGACAATTATGAGAAAGCTATAAAATTGCTTAAAGACAGATTTGGGCGAGAAGACATTTTGATTAGCCGACATATGAACAATTTGTTGTCAATGAGACCACTCAAAACATCAAGCGATGTAAGAACCTTCCGCGAACTTTTTGACAACCTTTCTGTTCATATAAGAAGTCTTGAGTCACTAAACGTGTCCATTGATGTTTACGGACAACTGTTGTGCCCGATAATAATAAAGCTTCTACCTGCAGACCTTAATTTGGAATTGAACAAAGAACTCCCGACAGGTTATGTAATTAATGACTTGATTACCTTTCTGGAAAGACAATTAACTGCACGGGAGAAGAGTTTTAGAAACGAAATCGGTACCGGGAATGAATCAACTTCTAAACCTAATTTGGTAAACAAACATCCAAAGACAAGATTCTACAATGAAAAACCAATTGCGACAGCTTCAGAACTTTTGAATTCAGTTCACAAATCGAATGAATGTGTATTTTGTGGTAAAGACAACCATGGAAGCCCTAAGTGTGACTTTGCAGCTAATATTAGTTTAAACGAAAAGAGATCACTCATGAAGAAAAAAGGCGTTTGTTATAAATGTCTTCGGCCTTCTCATTTAAGTAAATTTTGCAGAAATGTAGTCCGTTGTTCGATCTGCAACATGTCTTCCCACCTGGATGTCATGTGCACAAAACTGATTTTAGATAGAGGTGGATCTTCCAAGTCTCCAACGGTGCAAGATGAAACTCTCGCCAACTTATCAACCTCCCCAGACGTCTTGTTACCTACTTTGAGAGTGACCCTCAAAGGGAACAGAACGGAGAAGACGGCACGGGCTATAATAGACACCGGATCCCAAAGATCGTATATTTTACATAGCACAGCAATGGAAATGGAATACGAACAATCTAGGAGAGAGTTCTTCCGGCATTCCTTGTTTGGAGGATCGAGTACCGACGTAGTTGAACATGAGGTCTATACCATTCATTTATCTGACATCAATAATTCCTATCGCTGTGAGTTTGAAGCACTAGGTCAACCCCTTATCTGTGGAAGCATACCTCCGGTGTGTCCAAGATCATTGTTAGAAGGGAGTGAAGAACTCGACGTGTCTGATTTGATGAGAGACCGTATAGAAGTCCTTATAGGCGCGGACATCGCCGGGAGATTGCTAACTGATGATCAGAGAAGGATCTCATCTGGACTGGTGGCAATCCGTACCAAACTAGGATGGACTGTGATGGGAAAGATTCCTCCAACGGAGGTGAGAGATGACATCAGCTCCCTTTGCGTGACCACACTTCTATCTTTGGATCTAGAAAACTTGTGGAAATTAGATGCAATTGGAGTCTCTGACGCGGAGGTTGAGAAGAAGACTCAGTCATTACAAGCTGAAATGGAGGAACATTTCGCCCACACCACGACGCGAGATATCGAGGGGCGCTATGAGATAGCTCTACCCTGGGTGCAAGACAAGGAAAAGATTCCTTCGAATAAAGATCTAGCCGAAAACCAACTAAGGTCTGTAAGAAGAAAACTTGAAGAAGTTGGAGACATGAAAGAGTATGGACAAATCTTTGAAGAATGGATGAAACAGGGGATAATCGAGTATGCCAGAGAGGATAAACTAGATGGTGTACACTACCTGCCACATCGACCAGTGTATAAAAGGAACAGTCAAACTTCTAGAATACGGCCAGTATTCAATGCGTCGGCCCGGAAGAGAGGTAAACTTTCCCTGAATGACTGTCTGGATAAGGGACCCAATTTGATAGAAATTATACCAAGACTTTTAAATAAATTCCGGAAATATCAAGTTGGTGTCTCTTCCGATATTGAGAAAGCATTTTTACAAATTGGAATAAAAGAAGAAGACCGAGATTATTTACGATTCCTGTGGCACACAGAAGACGGAAGATTAATCACGTATCGACATAAAAGGGTTGTTTTTGGAATTACCACTAGTCCGTATCTTTTAAAGGCTACCTTATCTCGCCACTTAGATAAGGCTCCTGAACATTTAAAAATCACAGCTGAACAGTTGAAATCATCCTTTTATGTTGACAATTGTTTATCCAGTTTTCAGAATGTTGAAGAAACGGAGAAATTCGTGAAAGAATCTACTGAACTGCTCTCTACAGCTTGTTTCAATCTCCGAGATTGGGTGAGTAACGTTACAGACTTTTCTCTTATGAACCAACTGAATAAGGAAGTGAACATTTTAGGAATAACATGGAATACTGATAGAGACACACTGACAATTGGTTTGGAAGATTTTGAATTAATTGGACCAACCACCAAGAGAAAAGTACTTTCAATAGCGAGCAAGATATTTGATCCATTAGGAGTTGCTTGTCCTGTGACTTTAATTCCCAAGCTGATATTACAGGAAACTTGGATACAGAAGTTGACATGGGACGAAGTCCTGCCTGGATGTTTAGTACAAAGATTTTGGAAGTGGTTTAGCAAACTGAAACACTTGCCTAACATAGAAATTCCTAGATGGCTTTGTTTTAAGGACTCCTATGTAGAGAAAACCACTCTCCACATCTTTTGCGACGCCAGTCAGTTTGCCTATGCAACCTGTATTTTCCTCCGCATTGAAAAGGAAGATAGAGTGGACATCCAATTGATACAGGCTCGAACACGAGTAGCTCCACTGAAGAAACTCACCATCCCAAGATTGGAGCTTTTGGCTTGTCTGATTGGAGCTCGTTTGGCAGCTAACGTCATACAAGATCTGGAATTTGAGGAAATTCCAAGATTTTATTGGACCGATTCGACCAATGCTCTCTGTTGGATCCAAAGGGAAGACAACTGGGCAGCCTTTGTGATGAACCGTGTTAAGTAAATTCATAATCTTAGCTCCCCCGAATCTTGGCGCCACATACCAGGCCGATTAAACCCGGCAGACCTCCCATCTCGGGGATGTTCAGCAGAATCACTTAAGGAGACAAGATGGTGGGAGGGACCTGCATGGTTAAAGGTATCCCAAGAAGAGTGGCCCAAATCAACCATTATCCCTGATTTGGAGATTGTTTATTCTGAAAGGCGCAAGACCATCCTGAACACCTTGTGTACGACAAGAGAAAATGAAAATTTATTTGGACGTTATTCCCATTTTTTGAGAATAGTACGAATCACCGCCTGGATATACAGATTCTTCAACAACGCCAAGATTGATAGAAGAAAGATAATTTCAGAAGATCTCAGTACAGAGGAAATCACTAAGTCAGAAATAATACTGATAAGACTTATCCAGAGAGAATCGTTTTCAGGGCATGAAGATAAGAAACTACAAGGCTTTAAGTTGCTAGTAGACTCTTCAGGGATTTTGAGAATAAAAACTAAAATTTGCAGAAGAGAAGATTTCGCTAATTTTAGAATGCCCATTTTATTGCCCTCAGATCACTTTTTGGTTTCTTTGCTCATCAGGTGGAACCATGAAACCCACGGGCACGCCGGTCTACAAACTCTCCTCGGTATTCTGAGAGAAAACTATTGGATACTAAGATCCAGGAAAACCGTCAAGAAGATCATCAATCAATGCATTCGCTGTAAACGATTCACAGCGACACCAGCTACCGTCGAGTCAACATCATTACCAGAAGACAGAGTACGAGATGCTGCAGTTTTCGAAATAGTAGGAGTTGATCTAACTGGACATCTTATCTTAAAGAATAAGAAGAAAGCATGGATTGTCATCTTCACATGTGCAGTGTATAGAGGAGTTCATCTGGAACTTGTGACATCTTTGTCTATGGAAGCCTTCCTCCAAGCTTTCCGCCGATTTATTGCTCGAAGAGGCCGACCATTGATTGTGTATTCGGATAATGGGACTAATTTCAAAGGTATGGCTAATGCTTTAAAGAAGATTGATTTTTCGAGATTAAAATGTGATCCCACATTGAAAAACATCACCTGGAAATTCATACCGCCTGGTGCTTCTTGGTGGGGTGGATGGTGGGAGCGTTTGATTGGAATGATGAAACAATTGCTCTTTAGGATTCTCGGTCAAACCTCCTTGGGATATGAAGAACTGTCCACGGTAATGTGTGACGTCGAAAGCTTGATGAACACACGCCCACTGACCTACCTAACTGAAGAAAGTGAGGATCTCGCTCCATTGACACCTTCGTTGTTCTTACATGAGGTCAGAGAGGTTGGCGTTCCAGACCTGGACTTGATTGATAACCAGACCCTCTCCCGCAAATATCAATATATCAAACGTGTACGAGAAGATCTTAGAGAACGATTTCGTATCGAGTATTTTGGATTCCTGAGACAAGAAACGAGACGCCTGAAGACTACCATACCACTCAAGGTGGGAGACATGGTACTCATTGGACAAGAGAGTTTAAAGAGACTACACTGGCCGTTAGCCAGAATAATCCAACTCTATCCAGGAAAAGACGAACTTGTGAGGGTTGCGAAAGTGAAAACTTCATCAGGTGATAAAATACGACCTATTCGAAAACTCTACAATTTAGAGATAACGCCCGAGATAAGATGTCGAGACCCTCTAACGGAGCGATCTCTCACACAAGAAGTTCGATTGACAACTGAAGAGGACCCTTTGACTTCACAACAAGAGCAACATCACATTGATACCCCGAATGTTGTGTCAAGTTATGGACGGCCCATCAAGAGACCCAACCGATTGGATCTACTGAACTTTTCCTTTCCATGTTTGAGTCGTCGAGACGCCAACTCAAAGGTGGGAGAAATGTTGGAAAAGAAGACGTCCGAAGCAGCCAATGGGAGGCCGGCGGAAGCAGCTACGGGATGCAGCGGCAAAAATGAGAAAACAATAGGGGAAGAACTTGTAAACAACTTTTTCGAACGCTAGAATTTGCCATGATCTCCGATTCTTTTAGTGTAAATATTTAAATAATACTTTACTTATTTTCTTAAATTGTAATAAATATAATTTTCCCTCCTGTTTTCGTCGTATATTTTAAAAGTGTTATAAACAACGACGCCTTAACTTTGAACCTTCAACCCCGCCGACCAAGAATAGAGGTGAGTGACTACCTCTATAGAATTTAGATCGTCGTCACAACACAGAGTGGCGGTGAAAACGCAATACTTATATAGGTTTTTCATACAAAAAGCAAAAGGAATAAATAGAAAATGCTCAACAAAGCGTGATGTCAGGGCATTAGTGTCATATTCATCAAATTATTTAATTGACTTTGTTTTTTAAGATTTGGTGTTGCTATTCCATTGTTGCTGTTAATTTCATTTGCAATGAAACCTTTTTTTTTATTAATCCAAACATTTATTCATATATACATAAATTCATATTTAAACAGCAAAAAGGGTTAAACATCTCGTAGTGCTATTGAATAATACGACTTATTTAGTACTGCATTTATCAATTCATACTTTCATATAGAAAATTTAGGGTAGTTGGTGGCATTTTTTTGTACTCTCAAGAAACCTGGGTTAATTTTATATCTCTATATATAGCAAAATATTTTTATAACTATTATATTTTTAAAAATGCTATTATGTAATTTTCTGGACCACAATATACTATTTTGATAAATCCCTAATATTTAAATATTTTTCTGAATATTAAAAATGGTTATATATTTAAAAACGTATTCCTAAATAAAAACTTTTAAAGTGGGCGATATTCATCATCAAACTATAAATAATCAAAATAACAATTAAAAAAAAAACGATCTTGTAGATGTATCCAAAGTTCTATAACCCATTTTTTGTATTATTGCTATTATAGTATCTAATTATATATTTTTAAAATGCTAGATCCTTCACATATATGAACACTTTCTTCATATTTAATAGTTTAAATTCTTTTATACCTCAAAACCAGTAGCTATTAAAAGGTAAACTTACTATTGCATCGTTATACCTGTTTGTTTATATTTACGCTCGACCATATCTTCTTAAATCATCGTCTGCCATTATTTTTCGAATATAAATATATGAATGCACACGATGTCATTTCTTCCTGGGGTGTATTTGGGCAAGCTTTGAATAAGTTAGTGTTGTTTAAGTGTTATGAAATAATATATATATCGCAATTTAAACAAAGGCAAAGAAATTATTACTCTTTATAATAAATTTATAACTTTAATAAGAAAAATACTTGTTTCTAGTTTATATTTTATGATAATTTTGTGATTTAACTGATGTAAACAATCAAAAAATGTCTTTCTAAAATTTATCAAATATTTGAAATCAGATATGATTTTAAATGCATTTTAAAAAATGATTATCTACAATTGACTTGAATATAATACCTTGCCCATTTGGATATTTTTAGAATGACACTTTTAACAGGATCTTTAAATAAATGGTCAAAATATTAAAATTGGATGTAAAATTGTTTACCAAGTCAGGTATTTTTACATTATATATATTCTATATTTAATATGCTGCTACTTTTTTTTAAAATAGAAAGCAATAATTTAAAATAATATTGACATGTATTATATATTAAAATGTTACTTATTTCAAGTACAAAATATAAAATTGACAAATCAGAAAGTCATTTGTTATATGAGTTAAATGGCATCTGGAAAATTCTAACGATGCCAATGTTTACTTCAAGCCACAGAGTGCTGCAGGTACTTTGTTTCATGTTCGCTGATGGAGAGTAGGCCCAGTGGAATAACAACAATTACCAGCACATTTTAAAGTGGCCGCTAAAATCTCACCCATTCAAGATAAATAAGATTCCTTCAAAAATAATTCTAATATGTTAATTATTTGTCAAAATTTAGAGGGATATGCAAATTTGTCAGTCCAAGAATAATTTTATAAATTCACTAATTGAAGTTTTTTTAACATTTAAATGTCACTAACCTTGTGATGAATATAGTCACAATTGAATATATGGGCAACCTTTATTAGGTGAATATGGAAATTTGGCATAATTGGGCAGTAGGACATCCATCCTGACATGGAATGGCCAATGTAGGGATAAGATAATTTGGTTTGTTTAATTAACCTTTCCCCCATTGATGAGAATGCTCATTTCTGATTGGCTGATAGAGGCCAGTTAGACTGATGTCACTGATCTCCTGGGACGGCAGTAAATGATGAGCACATGTGTAGAAACCAGTGGTCGAACCTTACTGGCCTGCCCTCGTTCGCTGACTTAGGCTGCTGTTTAGGTTGAGTTGCAGTTTCTGGCAAACAATGAGATAATATTGGTGCTGCAAGTGACCTCACTGATGAGGTTGGGCATGAATCAGAGACCATTGAAATACTTTGTGGAATTCTCTCTTAATTCTCTCTCTCTATTTATCCTTTCAAACCAAATCCTGGAGATGGTGGTACTTTTTAAGACAGTTTGGTGGTTTCTTCAGGTTGTTGTGTCCAATGAAGAGCCTCAGATATCTTCACACATCTTTATCACAGCAGTGTTTTATCTTGGGTGTGTAAGTTGCTGTTCTGGGTCAATTTTCTGCAAGGCTGCAGCCATTGCTGGACATGTCAGTTCCACACCAGGACAATTGTCCTGTAGGTTCTTATCTGGATGTATTGTCATTCTTTTGTAATGTTTCATTCGGAGTCTTGAGATTGTTTTGGTATTTTCTCTCAGTGTTTATGTCGCTTATTTGATCTTCCTGGTCTTTTGTTGGATTTTGCCAAAGCATCAAATACTGACATTTGTTCTATCCTTTGACTCAACTTTCTAGCTTCTTTTGCTAGTTCATCCACCATCTCACTCGATCCCAACATGCCCTCTCTCTCAGCTGCCAGCTAGCTCTCTACCTGGTCACATCTCTGCTCCCTTGCTCTAGCCATGGACCTAGCCAAGAAGAAATGGAAGAAAGCACGCAAGCCCATCGTGGACGTCGCTGCCCTGGAGAAGGAGGACGAAATGGTGATCTCCCGCAATCACCACATCCTGCGCTCCATTGGCCATCCCTCCCTGAAGACCCTGCATGAGGACCTTATCAGCTTCATCGCGATGCGGACTGAGCTGATCAAGGCCCTCCTTGCTGAAGTGGAGAACCTCACTGGCACCCTCAATGCCTTCGCGGAGCTGGACGAAGTTATGGAGGCCAACAAGCCCCAGACTGCCTGCCACAGCACCCAAACCAGCCCAGCTCCTTCCTGCAAGGAAACCAGCTCCCAGACTTACCCAATCAAGCCCGCCACCCCTGCTCCTGCTGCACTCCCTGCCAAGAAGCCTGCCCCCATGTTGCCTGCTCCTGCTCCAACCAAAAGGAAGCAGCCTGAGGCTCCCAACCCGCCTGCAAAGAGGACAAACCTGCAAGGTCCTTCCAAGCCCGTGCCTTCCCGCGTCTCCAAGCCTGCGGCGGCCCACACAGTGGTCATCTCTGATGACCCACAGGCTGACCCAAGGGAGATGCTCAAAGCTGTCCGCGCTGCCCACACTCTCCTCCAAGGCGTCTGGGCCTCCCTGCGCACCAAGGGGAAGCTGGTCCTCCATTCCAGTAACCCTGACACCATCCCTGAGGTGACAACCTCCCTGGCCAATAAGCTGGATGGTATGAAGGTCCGCCAGCAGAAGGAGATCCTGCCGCGCATCTGCCTCTTCAAAGTGGACAAGGAAACTTCCAACTCCACCATTGAGGAGACATTCCTGGAAACTCCTGCTGTCAAACAACTTCCTGGGGACAAGGTGGTGCGCGTGGCGCACCGTTCTGCACCCAGAAACGGGACCTGCACCACCTTCATCGAGGTGGACCTCAAGACCTTCAGAGCCCTGGGCGTGCGCGGGAGGATCGTGGTGGACAGAGTAATCCTTAACTTCGAGGAGTCCATCCGCGTCTGCTTCCGCTGTTGTGGCTTCGGCCACAACTCAGCACAATGCACCAGAGCTCCTAAGTGCTTCCACTGCGGTGAAGACGGCCATGAAGGCCGCGCCTGCCCATCCATTGCTGACCAGCGCACCTCCAAGTGTGCCAAGGGCCTTTCTGACAAGCACGAGGCGAGAGCCTCAAGCTGCCCCATCCTGAAGTCTAGGGCCCTCAAGTTCTAGGCTTCAAGGACCTTCTGCCTCCACTTCCATCTGCCACTTCTACTGGATTCCTGGCCTAATCAAGACTCCTGCCTCACTGCACCCTGGCGCTGTTCCCTGCTTGCCCAATGTTTCCACCACCCCTGCGACACATCTCCTGCCGCCAGATCCTAGGATCCCTTGCCACCTGACATCGCGTCTGCTGCCATGATGAGGGGGCTAGAAGTCCGTACCCCAAAATTGGACAATTAGCCCGGAAGCGAAGACAAGATCCCAACTTGGACAGGAATCTATTGTAGTTCTTACCCAATAGTTCCAGTTGATTTAGTAATGAGAATGTTTTAGAAAAATAAAAGAAAATTGATTGAGGGCAGAGTTTATAACGGCAATACAAGATTTCGGGAGCAAACAGGTATTACTATGCTACAGTATCGTAGTTATACCTGGCGAGCTGTTGCTCCCGAAATCTTGTATTGCCGTTATATAAAAGAAACTCTTCCCTCAACAAATTTTCTTTCATTCATAATTTTACCAAAGAGATTATATATAATATTAACAAGTGTATATTCTGTGTGATTTTAGTATTGCTTTTCTGAATATCTTCTAGTACAGTTCTAGACTCGCTGTATAATATAATTCCTTCTGGTTGATGTAGGGATGGTTGGCATACATCCAGGGCTTCCAGATACCACAGATAGTTTACAAGTGAAGTTTGACTTTCCTGCTCCTTCTTTGATCCATCTTGTAATGTTATGTTGATTCCTGCCCCTCCATTACTCAGGGTAAGGTCTGATGATCCATCTGTATCTGTTGTTAAATAATTTCTCTGTTGTTGTATATCACACAAGTCCTTTAAGTAGACTTTTGTTCTCTTTATATTCCAGAGTTCAATCAGATGGTTTGATGAGTATATTTGATGGCAATGAGGTAAGAAATATTGGTTCTTCTTGTATTGGAAAGTTCTTGTGTTTCATATTTATGTGTTTTCTTCAGGTCCTTGTTGTCCATCTAGAGATAAATATATGCCGGGTTCAATTTTACATATTGGCCATTTAGAGAAGATTTTTGTCCTATCTTTATAATACTTCCAACCTTGCTGTAACATTGTATACTGGAATGATAAGGCACAATTTGCATTATAAACACAAGGTAATAAGACCAAATAAATAAATAGTGTGTGACGTTTTGGTAACAGATTTGTTACCATCTTCAGACAAAACTTATTTATATTTGGTCTTATTGCCTTGTGATTGGAATGCAGTTTGTGGGGGACCAGAAATAACAAATTAAGTAGGACAGAGTTGTAACAAAGGTTTGTGATGGTGGCTTCTAAACACAAGTTTCAACCAGGATATATGTTTCTTTATTAAGTCAAATGGCAAGTTTTCAAGTCTGATGATGAGCTCATGTTTGTGTAGAGTCTCTGAGAGTCTTGTGATGGAACAGCCTAATGGCAACACCATCCTGTTTCAAGTCCTGATGAATTACTTGCTCTCTATGGAAATGTTTCTAAATAACTATCTACAGTTCGTACTGGAAATTGACATCATTTTTGACGTGAATGTTTCCTCTTAAATTAGTTAATTTCTACTGTCCCCCCCACTGCAATGATAAAATAATGAGAGGGCATCAAGTGTTGAACCCTCCCAGTTCAATCCACCGCTGTAAAATGACATTGAGCTGTCTTGTTGAACTCTTGGAAGAGATATTTAACTGTGGACATAAGGACAGTAGGAATACATACAGTTATAAATCATTACAGCAAGGAGAGTAGAAAATTGATTTATTTATAAAAGAAACATGCCAGAAATATGAAAAAAGGCGTCTCCTTATCTTGCAACTGAAAGTTGCTGATGGCTTGCGCCATCTATCGGAATAAATATCAACTATTACAAGATCAACTATCAACAATAAGTTGATATTTATTCCGATAGATGGTGCAAGCCATCAGCAACTTTCAGTTGCACGATAAGGAGATGCCTTTTTTCATAATTATGCACCTTATCCCAGTACAATATCAAATTTGTACTATTTTTTCACATGCCAGAAATAGTTTGAATTTCTCAAGGTGGGCTAATGCATCATGGAATGGAAACTATTGGAAGGTAGGGATGACTTAATATTGAAGTATGTTTGATGTATGGATTTCCATTCAAAAATGATATTGAAGTATGTTTGATGCATGGATTTCCATTCAAAAATGATATTGAAGTATGTTTGATGTATGGATTTCCATTCAAAAATGATATTGAAGTATGTTTGATGCATGGATTTCCATTCAAAAATGATATTGAAGTATGTTTGATGTATGGATTTCCATTCAAAAATGATATTGAAGTATGTTTGATGTATGGATTTCCATTCAAAAATGATATTGAAGTATGCTTGATGTATGGATTTCCATTCAAAAATGATATTGAAGTATGTTTGATGCATGGATTTCCATTCAAAAATGATATTGAAGTATGTTTGATGTATGGATTTCCATTCAAAAATGATATTGAAGTATGTTTGATGCATGGATTTCCATTCAAAAATGATATTGAAGTATGTTTGATGCATGGATTTCCATTCAAAAATGATATTGAAGTATGTTTGATGTATGGATTTCCATTCAAAAATGATATTGAAGTATGTTTGATGCATGGATTTCCATTCAAAAATGATATTGAAGTATGTTTGATGTATGGATTTCCATTCAAAAATGATATTGAAGTATGTTTGATGTATGGATTTCCATTCAAAAATGATATTGAAGTATGCTTGATGTATGGATTTCCATTCAAAAATGATATTGAAGTATGTTTGATGCATGGATTTCCATTAAAAAATGATATTGAAGTATGTTTGATGTATAGATTTCCATTCAAAAATGATATTGAAGTATGTTTGATGCATGGATTTCCATTAAAAAATGATATTGAAGTATGTTTGATGTATAGATTTCCATTCAAAAATGATATTGAAGTATGTTTGATGCATGGATTTCCATTCAAAAATGATATTGAAGTATGTTTGATGTCTGGATTTCCATTCAAAAATGATATTGAAGTATGTTTGATGTCTGGATTTCCATTCAAAAATGATATTGAAGTATGTTTGATGCATGGATTTCCATTCAAAAATGATATTGAAGTATGTTTGATGCATGGATTTCCATTCAAAAATGATATTGAAGTATGTTTGATGTCTGGATTTCCATTCAAAAATGATATTGAAGTATGTTTGATGTCTGGATTTCCATTCAAAAATGATATTGAAGTATGTTTGATGCATGGATTTCCATTCAAAAATGATATTGAAGTATGTTTGATGCATGGATTTCCATTCAAAAATGATATTGAAGTATGTTTGATGCATGGATTTCCATTCAAAAATGATATTGAAGTATGTTTGATGCATGGATTTCCATTCAAAAATGATAATCCCTCCTATATCATAGCTGTTGTGAACTACTTCTGTAGAACAATAAAGCTTGAGTAAGGTTCCTTATAAAATTAGAAGCTCTCCACAAGAGGACACCTCTCTACACAGGACAGTTTTCTCATATCATCAAGACTGCCATTTTTACTATTTAGCAACTCTATGGTAAGGAAGGAGGCATTTCTCCTTAAAGGACATTTTTAGCCATGCAGCCAGGACTTCACAAAGAGGCAGTTCTACTGTGTATAAACAAACTTATCCCCCTGGATGTTTTCATTCTACTATCCTTGTGTTCCTAATTCCCCTAAATACCAAGAAGTTCACTATATCTGGTTGATTCATCGCAGGGAGGAAGCTCTTGTATTCAGGAATAACCAAATAACTTGTTCCATCCTCTCTTGTTCTTCTCTCTCAGCCCATGCTGCTGCTGGCCCTTTTATTTTTATAAGTTCTGATAATTTTTATTTTGTTTAAAATAAATATGTTTATACTATTTTTTTTTTTTCTAATAAATTATTTAATAAACAAAATAACAATGGCGACTAGGATGGGATAATTGTTATTTTGTTCATTAAATAATTTATTAGAAATAGTATAAACACATTTATTTTAAACAAAATAAAAAATTATCAGAACTTAGAAAATAAAAGAAGTTTATTTACCTTCTTTAAAAATATTTATATAAAAGCAATTTAACAAAACAAATTTAATCCAAAAATTAAACAATCAAAATTTACATATCTCTCGACAGAATGTGTTTACTCTAGTCCTAGTCAAAACCCAATCAATAAATATATACACAATTTAATTATTTTTATACGTCTGTGTAACTCTAAGTCCATTTACATCAGTAGTGTGGCTCTGAAGCCAAGGGCCATAACACTTCAGGAATGTAATGACAGTTTCCAGCTATGCAAACTAGATGTGACCGTGGTGTACCCAATAACACCCCATTGAATCAGAGTAGGTGATTGTCCTGTGACATGCAGGTCATCCCCCTTCACTCACAGATGTCCTGGTGGAATTCTGGCAACATGATTGTGTCACTGTGAGAGATTCTGCCTCAGGGAAGTCTGAGCAATGGCTGCCGCTGCAGGCGTTGTCTCCTTGCTGACACTTCTCCTTGTGAATAGAACCTAAGTCCCTGACCCATGATGTGGCTGTACAACCTGGCAGGGCTATCTGGACAAGTTGACTGTTCTCACAGGCTGTGTTGGCCAAGGACCTGGCAGGGCTATCTGGACAAGTTGACTGTTCTCACAGGCTGTGTTGGCCGAGGACCTGGCAGGGCTATCTGGACAAGTTGACTGTTCTCACAGGCTGTGTTGGCCGAGGACCTGGCAGGGCTATCTGGACAAGTTGGCTGTTCTCACAGGCTGTGTTGGCCGAGGACCTGGCAGGGCTATCTGGACAAGTTGACTGTTCTCACAGGCTGTGTTGGCCGAGGACCTGGCAGGGCTATCTGGACAAGTTGACTGTTCTCACAGGCTGTGTTGGCCGAGGACCTGGCAGGGCTATCTGGACAAGTTGGCTGTTCTCTCAGGCTGTGTTGGCCGAGGACCTGGCAGGGCTATCTAGACAAGTTGGCTGTTCTCTCAGGTTGTGTTGGCCGAGGACCTGGCAGGGCTATCTGGACAAGTTGACTGTTCTCACAGGCTGCGTTGGCCGAGGACCTGGCAGGGCTATCTGGACAAGTTGACTGTTCTCACAGGCTGTGTTGGCCGAGGACCTGGCAGGGCTATACGAACAAGTTGGCTGTTCTCTCAGGCTGTGTTGGCCAAGGACCTGGCAGGGCTATCTGTATGGCCGGCCCTCCATTGATTCTTGTAATGAGACCTCAACCACTCCAACAGTGCTATTCACAGCAACAAAACTGCGAAAGTGATTTCTACAGGAGAATTCCTTTCTACAATCTACTCTTCTATACAGACTGTAGGTGGTGCCTTACTCTACTGCTTTGCATATTGGGTAAATTGGGTATGTAAATTCCACATTTATCACCATCGTGGCCAGCGCTGTCCCCCTGACTCAACCTTTCTCCACCTGCCCCAGCTTTGGTCTGTCTTGGTAATTCATGTTAACAACAATTGAGATTTTTTTTTTTTTTTTGAAAAGTGGGGTCAGTGAACTAAACTGTTGGCTTTCAACCACTATGACCCAGGATTGAATCCTGCATTGGGAACTTTTTTTATAATTAAAAAAGGCTCCAATGACCCTTGATTCTTGCAAAAGTCCAACCCCACCAGTGAGTGCAAGTAACAAAGCAGGGCTTCAGCACACTTGTGTAAGTGTAAAAGTGAAGTGCTTTCTACATGTGTAGAGATGTTTACAGTAACTTCTGCCCACCATGATTGTCATCCACGTGTACTAGGAATAATGAAAATAAAAATTATTTTTATATAGGAAAATTACATTTGACAAAAACATATCAAGTCCATAAATATGTCTAAAATAAGTATTAAATTCAAAACATTAAAGATTTATAATTAATAAAATAAATTTAGATATTTTAAAGTATAAAATTGGACAATTAACTGACCTGACGCGGTGATCAAGTCTGTTGTGGAGTTCCTCACTTTCCCAGCTTCTTGGGTCTTCACCCAAGTGTGTTTGACATGGCCACAGATCCATGACAGTGGATGGAACTTGTTCAGAGGAAACTTCACTCTGCATCCACATCTCTCTTGTTTAAAATGTCAACCTTCAGGATTGAGGACACATGAGACTGGAAGCCCTCAGCGGCTCCAATATTGACATGTGCAGATGCTCCAAACTTGGAGTGAGATGCTTTGTTTTAAATTCCTTTATTGGGGGATAGTGCCCTTCCACAGCCTAGACCAGGGGTGGCGAACGTGCGGCCTTAAGGCCGCATGTGGCCTTTTCTTGCCCAAGTTGTGGCCTTTTCATAAATTCAAAATTATAATTTTTGTTTCGCAGTTTTCAATTACTTTCATTATTTTATTGAAAATATCTAATACGAATGTCATATATTATATAATATATATAATATAGTTAATGTAAGTATTTAAATTTCTAAAAGTAATTCAAGTGTCGTGCTAAAAATGAAGTACATAACTATACCACTATAAACTATTTAATTGCAAAGAAAATTATGTATTTTAATTTTGTATATAAATCCCTTTAATTAAATCGTATATATATATATATATATATATTTTAAAAAAGATGCATATATTGGATTTATAATGAATTTATTGTTCCAATATTTCGAGGGGCAACTCGCCTCTCTTTATCGAGGATGTTTGTGTTTTCACTAAAGCATGCGCGCACGTGTACACCACTCTCGTTCTACAAGGCCAATGAAAGAATTGTATCTTTGATTTAAACACTACACTCAGTATATATATACAGCCAACAATTATATACATTATTACAGATAAATACCATTATTATTATTTTGTCTACACATTGTGCTTGAATCAGAGATTAATATATAACAGTGTAACCGTAAATAATTGTGTGCATACATATTAATTCTAAATTAATGATAAAATTTTAAGGGTAATAAATGAGTAAATTAAAAGTATATACATAGTTATTTACAATCAATTAGGATATGAATTCTTTATAAATTTCTGGAAAATCAATTTTTCTGTTTATACTATGTTTGTCTTCGGCAGAAGCCCAACTTTCTAAAAACAGTCTACAATGCTTTTCTGTAATATTTTTGTATATAATTGATGCTTGTTTGAAATCAGGTATATGGCTATTATTTAGGGAGTGGTCAACTAGGAGGGATAATGGTTTGTATATATATATATATGGATGCGGCCTTCTCAAAAATGGTAAAATGAAAATTGGCCTTCTAATATAAAAAGGTTCGCCACCCCTGGCCTAGACCATGGTGTGGGAGATCCCTTGAATATTCTGAGTGGAATTGTGAAGGTTTTGTACTTGGGAACAAGTTTGTTGTGTCATTGCGGGATGTGTGGTGCAGATATGTCCCGTCAGTCAAGATGATAGTTCAGGAGCCTATCCATGCAGCTATATGGCATGCCTTGAACCACTATGCCTATGGTGATGCTGTCTTCCTGGCAGAGCGGCTTTACGCGGAGGTGGGTACAGATGAGACCCTGTACCTCCTGGCCACCTCGTACTACCGCGCGGGTAAGACCACGTCAGCGTACTCCCTGCTGAATGCCAAGGGCAGCCTGATCCCGCAATGCCGGTACCTGCTGGCCAGGTGCTGCGTGGACCTGAAGAAGTTCACTGAGGCGGAGCTGGTCCTAACTGGCAACTCCATCACACAGCAGAAGTCCCTGGAGGAAATCTCAGGGGAGTTTGGGGAGTCGGCCTCCTTCGCCCTCCAGATCCTGGCAGACCTCTACAAGCGCAGCGAGAGGCAGGCCAAGAGTGTGGAGGCCTACAAGAGAAGTCTCAAAGCCAACCCTTTCTTGTGGACTTCGTACGAGAACATAGTCAACCTTGGGGAGAAGCTGGACCCCTCCAAGGTGTTTGTCATCTCGGACCTGCCTACCTTCAGCCAGGGCTACAACTCCATGCTGAACAAGGAGAACACCTGCTATCTGGAGAACGTGGACAACCAGCTCAACAAGACTCCCCTCATCAAGTCCACCCCCCAGGACATGATCCTCCCAGAGAGATTGCCGCCTAACCCCAAACTGAACACCTCTCGCATCACGGACTCCCGGAGTTTCAGCATCGGCAGCCCCACCACCTTCAGTCCAAGCTTCGGAGTGTTCCCCCTGGACTGCAGCACTCCGGCTCACATCCAGTCCACCCCAGTCACCCGGGACTTGGATGCCTCCTCTGGAGCTCAGAAGATCATCACCCGCAGGTCCGGCAACAAGTTCCAGATCCTGGGGGTGTCCAGCTCCAACAACATGACCTCCTCCTCCCCCGCTGTCTCCACTCCAGGCGTGCTGGAGACCCTGGGCAGCCGCCATGTGCGGCGGAGCTCACGGCTCTTCACCTCGGGCAGTGGCGGCAAGTCTGTGAAGGAGAATAACAAGGGCATTTCGCACCGAGGCAACAAGTGCGCTGTCAAGATCTCTAAATCCCACAGGCCCTCCAAGTTCACCACCCTGCAGGAGACCTCGGAGATCAGTGATGTGAGTTCCCCCATCCACCAGGCCACCCCCTCTTCCTCCACGCAGGCCCAGGTGGCCTTCAGCATGCAGAAGGCCTCAGCTGAGGGCCTGATGCAGCTGCTGCAGGAGCTAGGCCGTGCACAGTACTACCTGTCCACCTACCAGATTCCCAAGGCTGTGGAAACCATCCATAGGCTGCCCCCGCACCACTACCACACAGGCTGGGTGCTGACATTGCTGGGTCGGGCCTACTTCGAGGTGGCGGAGTACCCGCAGGCCAAGGAGGTGTTTGAGCAGGCCCGGCACCTGGAGCCGTATCGCCTGGAGGGCCTGGAGTACTACAGCACCACCTTGTGGCACCTGCAGCAGGAGGTGGCACTCTCCGCCCTCGCCTCAGAGTTCATAGAGACCAACAAGGACTCTCCACAGACCTGGTGCTTCGCCGGGAACTGCTTCAGCCTACAGAAGGAACATGAGACATCCGTCAAGTTTCTGCAGAGGGCGACACAAGTAGACCCAGAGTTTGCCTATGCCTTCACCCTCTTGGGCCATGAATTAGTGTTCTTGGAGGAACTTGACAGGGCCATGAATGCCTTCCGCACTGCAATAAGGATCGACAACCGGCACTACAACGCCTGGTACGGCATCGGCATGATTTACTACAAGCAGGAGAAGTACCACCTAGCGGAGGTCCACTTCAAGAAGGCCCACCTCATCAACCCCAGCAACGCCATCCTGCTCTGTCACATCGGCATTGTTCAGCAGGCCCTCAAAAGGACTGACCAAGCTCTCATCACCCTGAACCGAGCTCTGAAGCTGAGCCCTCGCAATCCTCTGTGCAAGTTCCACCATGCTTCAGTGTACTTCCAGATGGAATGCTACCAGGAGACCCTGAAGGAGCTGGAGGAACTGAAGGAGATTGTGCCCAAGGAGAGCCTGGTGTACTTCCTGGTGGGCAAGGTGCACAAGAACCTCAACAACACGCACCTGGCTCTGATGAACTTCTCCTGGGCCATGGACCTGGACCCCAAGGGCTCCAACAACCAGATCAAGGAGCTCATAGATAAGCAGTACATGGTGGAGGAGGAGGAAGAGCCACCCCTGCACTCCCTACCCACCGCGGAGGCTAATTCTCCTCCGCCACCTGCGCTACGCGGCTCTAGCAGAGGTTCCAGGGGGCTGGAGGAGCCGTTGTTGCAGCCCATGGAAAGCGACGAAAGTTTCTAGTAGAAAATTTGCTGCTCTGTTCTTCCCACAATTGTTTTAATTTAATTTTTGTTGTTGAATTTTTCTCCTAGTTTCCCTTTCTTTAATCCCTCGGTGTAAATGTATCATAGTTCTATATATGTTGACAAGCAAATATTTTGTTTTTTACTTGTAATGCAGAAATCTTAGTTTTTTCAATGAATTTTCAAAGGATGCCTTCTTGTCATGTCCCAGCTTCTGGGAATTTGGTGGTTGTGGTGAGATGTGGGGGCATTTTGTCATTTTTTATTATTATTATATTTTGACCCCTTGAAAGTTTTTTCATTGTTTTTAATTTTATTTATATTTTGTAAAAACAAAATAAAAAATATATAGAGAGATGAAATGAAATGTACAATGAATTTGATTTGAATAAATATATATATAAAAATTGGTTTTCCTCTTCTTTTTTTTTTTAAACCACTAATCGGTTTTTGAAGTTCCCAGCTGCTTATGTTGACACAAATGGAATAAGGTCAAACTTGGGAAAATTCTCCTTTTATTTAGAATTAATGGGCATAACTTGAGCTATTTCAACACTGATCCATGGTTGGTCAATTACTATGTAATTTGTTACTTACTTTACTTCCTTGGTGCTTGACAGTGACAGGCCATGGGGGGGGGGGGGGGGGGGGGGGTAGGGGCTTTTTTTTTTTGCTTATCCATTAGTACACGGGGTACAGGCCATGATAATCATGATGGGTAGAAGTAGGCGACTGCTTTTACTGTAAGTGCCCCACATGTCTACACATGGAGAGCAATGACCACTGATAGCACCAAGGAACAAAATACCATCCTTAGTGAGAAACTTATAAAATTCCCCCAATGGTCCTAAATGGCTGACAAGACTTACATGGCTTATGCAACTTGAGTGAGTGATACAACTGTGTGTTATATTTACATATATGTGTTAGTAGATGTGGTGTGGAAAAATATAAATGAAATATGAGCAAATAAAAAAATGAATATAAAAATAATATTTAGAAATACAAGTTCATTGTTGGGGTGATTCATTATTGACAGTATTTTGCTATGAAGATTTTTTTTGTAGATAATATAAAAATATTTCTAAAAAAAATAATATTCTTGAACACAACACCTCTCTAACAGTGAGATCAAGTTCTTGTTATCAGTTAAACTAATGAGAAAATGGTTGGGAATTTGTTCCCAATTATCTAGGTGCCTTGATGTAGATTGAGGAAACCAGGCTTATAGATGTGGAAGCATGTTGTCTAGATCACATTGTGCAAGTCACACCTTTGGCAAATCAAAAAATGGCACCAACTGGTCAATTCCAATCTGAGATTGTCTACAATAGCGAACTAGAATTGGCAAATGCTGCATTTTTTAGAAGATTGAAATTAAATCTAATGTGAAAATTTGACTCAATCAAACTGTTTGTCTTACATAGCAAGCTCCAGCCAATCAGAGATCATTTTTCGAATTTGGCCAAATATCCCCATTTTTAAATTGTAATTACCGTGCATACAATTTTCTTCTTTCTTATCTCCACTCAATCATATCAGGGTATCAAGCCTGTAGAGCTTGATGGTGTCTTCTGGAGATGAGTAGAGCTCATCAAAAGAGATTTGACAACCATAATGATTGGGTGAAGTAGAATGTGTCTGCTTTTGTCATTAAGACTGGGAGCACTACTCAGTAGCAGGCCGCTGACTTAGCTCCAATATGAAATGGCTGCCTCTGACATGAGGAACAGACACCATGTGTAGCCACTCCTAACATGGAGTACAGATGCTGCTAATCCTGGGTCAGGGGCACTTACAGGGTACTATCAGCTGAGACCAGGTTTTTTAGCGAGCTTGTTACTGCTCCCTCCTCCTTTTTCATCAGGGCTCCAGCAAAGGTAGAGTTAATGCATACAATAAAAAATG
The DNA here is from genome assembly GCA_030710605.1 of Cordylochernes scorpioides. Lineage (NCBI taxonomy): Eukaryota > Metazoa > Arthropoda > Arachnida > Pseudoscorpiones > Chernetidae > Cordylochernes > Cordylochernes scorpioides. The sequence goes on along the minus strand of CP092876.1, from coordinate 11,451,641 downwards.
CTAGTTTCTGATTGGCTGTACATGACAAATGGATAATGGTAGGTACCCATATCATCTTGTCTTCGCTCTACAAAGCCTGTTAGTTATAGAATGTTATAGAATAGCACTTCTGAGTTCTATTGCTTGTTGTATATTTGTTCATTTATAAATTATGAAAGAACAACTGTAGATACAATCTGGCACTGCTGCTGTAATTCCTTGTGAAGCTGGTAACAACTTACTAAGGTTTTTGGAACAGTGTAAAGTATATTTAAATATATATAGTGAAATATTAAGTCAAAATAAGATGGCAAACTTTTAAAGCTTTTCAAATGAAAAATATAATTTTAAATTTCTTACCAGAAACATTTTAAAATTGTACAAAAGTGAAATTATATTGGGATTATAAGTGGCTAAGAGACAAAGGCCTCTCTGGAAGTTTTTGATAGTTTGTGCCGATAAATATAAACTAATCATTGATTTTTAATAAATCCACAATATTTCAGGATAATTAGCGAAAATTGTTCACTATAGGAATCTGGGTTGAAAAAAGCTATATATTTAATTATATATATTTTTGGTTTATCATTTTTAACATTAATAAAATGCAATTCAAAAGTCTGATCCAGACCCTATGATCTTAGCCAAAAGGCCAAGAACCGATAATCCAGACCCTATGATAGACAACCATCAATGTATATGTTTGTTATCTGTTTGGGTCACATTTTTAAAATCATGGACGTTACTTTTTTTATACATATATAATTTTTAAAACAATTTAAATAAAAAATCCAATAAGACATGTAAAAGATTGCTTTTAACTGATTGGGGGCATGTTTTTCATTATTTCAAAAATATTTTGAAATTATTGGAGGAAAGTTTCTAGAATTGCTCAAAGAAGATTTGAACACTGCATATCATTGTATTTTCCTTATAAAATTGAGTAGTAAAAACGATATTGTATTGTTTATTCTTTTTGGGTGTGCCAACTTATACAATTAGTTGGCAGTTTGGGAATACAATCCAAGACATTCTGAGTTACCAACTTATGTGTTAAAAAATTCACAATTATTTTCTATAAATTTCAACATATAAAATTATGTAAAAAAAAATGTTACAAAAGTGAAATTGTACTGGGATCAGGTGGATAAATTAAGAAAAGGCATCTCCTGATCTAAAATTTGCTGAATTGGAGAGAATTCTGAAATAATTAAAAATCAACAAATAGTTGATATTTATTCCGACAGATGGCGAAAACCATCAGCAACTTTTAGGTACACGATCAGGAGATGTCTTTTTCTCAATATAAAATTATGTTTCGAGCTTAATCTTTAATGTATATATTTCAGTTCAAAAATAACTTTATTGGGTGCCACTCAAAAGGAGCAATCCTGGTCAAACGCGTTTGTGTATAAATAAATAAATAAATAAATAAAAGAAAATGTTATTCACATTTCTCTAAATAAGAATACTCTTTTAAAAACTATATATTTTACTAATTAAAGAAACTATATATTACGGTTCCTCATTCATGTTATTACAATATATTTTTGACATAATTTATTCGCGATATCACTTACGAATTTCCCTCTCAATTTCTTTTGTATGAGGTGTTTATCATCCTAATATTGACATGATCCGAATTCAAGTAATATATTTAGGAATGCGTAAACCTAGATTGACGACATATGATAGGCGATTTTTTTAGAAAATTATTTCGCTTTGTTTAATACAAATTATATTTTTATTGGATTATTTTTCTATGTTATTTTATTAAATTGTTTTTATTAATCTGGCACCGCTGCACGTCGTCTGCTTTTCACCGGCGGCTGGTATTTCGAACGTTGGTCAGGTAAGTTTTATGATATTTCGCCTTTTAAAAAAATATATAGTCTAGTAACCATATTTAAAAAATTTAAAATACTCAAATTTTCAAAATGAATTTATATCTAAATTGAAATGCTTTTATTTGAAAAGATATTTCGGTTCAAATTAGATAGCAACATAGTTTTACTTTTGCCAAATGCAAATTGTGAAACTTTTTAATAAAAATAATGCACTTAATGTTCAATTTATTATTTTTTTGAAATTCTAACAACTAATATTAATAATAATTGAAGACGAACACTAAGATTAAAAAAAAAAAAAAAAAATTAATGATAAAAAAAAAAAAAACTAAATCAACTGAAGCAATATCTTTGTTCTCATAGTTTAAAATCTACATATACCTTAGCATTAAATTTAATTAAAAAAAAAAAACATTTTTCACCTTATTGGATGTTTATGAAACTAAATGCAATATATATATAGACCAAAAGAGTTATTCAATTCACCCAATTATCTTATTTAATACATAAAATATAAAACATAAATTTCATATGCAATATAAATTTAATTAATTAAACCTAATTAATTTTAATGAAATTCTGTGTATACATCATGCAGTGTTGTTCAACCTCTATGGCAAACATATGCTAGCATATATAATTTTCTACCAATAAGTGTTTCACTACTAAATGTATTTATTTTTTTTAAAGAGAAAAATTCAAAGTAAGAACATAAATACTATGCTGTTTTTTCAAATGATTGACCCTTTTTCTTACCAAAGGTAAATATGTAAAATAACTTGGTAGTTATTTTTTTTTCTTCAAATTTTTCTCTTTTACATATTTTCTTTTTTCTAATTACATATATGATTATATTTATGCATATATATTTCTTCAATATCCTCACAATTATTTCTAGTTTGTACTACCCATTTTTAATTTTATAGAAGGGGGGGGTCGGTGGAAGGAGGGTCTAAACCGTTGGTTTTCGACCGCTACGACCCGGGTTCGATTCCTGCATTGGGCACTTTTTTCTGATAAAAAAAAAAAAAAATGCTTCAATGGCCCGGATTCTTGCAAAAGTCCAACCCCACCAGCGAGTGCAAGTAACCAAATGGGGCTCTGGCACATTTGTAAGTGCAAAGTCGAACTGCTTTCCACATGTGTAGACATGTGGTGCACTTACAGTAAAAGCAGTCGCCTACTTCTACCCACCATGATTATCATGGCTTGTACAAAGTGTGCTAGGGATAAGCAAAAAATATATATATATGGAATGCCAGTAGCTCATTATGCCCACAAATGGCTATGCCTAATTACTGCTTCCGATATACAAATTCTCTTCTAGAGTATTCCTGACCACAACATGGCCACCCAGAAGTCTGAAATTTTGTATACTTGCAATGTTAGTAAAATTGAACTAGTCTATTAAATACCAGACATCAATGTAGTCAGGAAGTAATTAAAAATTGATCATAAAATTTGAAAAATAGTCCATTACCAACCACCCCGACATCTGTAATTTTGTCCAATTTATTGTAATCTGTATTGAGCTGTCTACAAATTTTCAGACTTCTGTGTGATCTGTGGAAAGTATATTAAAAATATCAACAAATTTGAAGGTAAAATTAGTCCCAACCACCCTGGCCACCCAGAAGTTTGAAATGTCATGAGGTATGGACAAGTTTCACATTTTAGGGACTCTTCAAGTATATTAAAAATTTATTACAATATTTATGGACAGATGGACATGGAAGCAAGTTAAATAAAAGCTTTTAACGAGTAAACTTTTTTGGTGGCATTTTAGTTTTAATGTGATTATTCTTTTTTAAGGCGTTCTCCACATTTATACTCCTTCTTTTTCAATGAAACTAACTCTTCTTTCATCTTCTCCTGGGGTAATCCTCATTCCCTTATTGAAGTGATGAAATCTCTGTTCCCAAGGTCTCTGCTATATCAAATAGGTTTAGTTGCATTCTTCTTTGCAAACTTATTGCAGCTTACCTGTTGAATTGAGACCCTGTTCTGAATTTACCTCTTTCACTGGTGCCGGCATTCAGCCTGTAGACAAATTGTGCTGGGGCAAGCCAGATCATATGGTAAGACAGAAGCTGATACTGTGAAGAGAGAGAGAAGGATCCCTAGAACAGGTTGGTGATTCTTTGATAAGTTGCAGACCAAGGCTATATAGAGCCTTTGGTTTGAAATGAGTTTTCTTTCTCTTAGACAATTAAAATAATTTTATTGACATCTTGTCAATACATGCAGAGGTGCACAGTCTGCACTATTTTATACAACAACAACAACAACAAAAAGCCTTTATTCAGGGTCACTGACCCTATACAGGATTCACCAGAGGTATGCATAAGAACAAAGCAGTGAGACAAAGGAAATAAGGATATATACAGAAGAAAAAGAAAAAAAAAACAAGAAAGAGAAAGAAGGAAGCAAGAAAACGCACTATTTTATAAAGATATCCTTTATTCTCTTAGATGAACTGATACTTGTCACATGTGTCAGCTTATAGGGAGATTTTACCACTTGGTTTGTGCCTACATGCCCTTCTTAGGACATCTTCTAACCCATTGTGGAGTTTTGTCAGCTTCTCCCTCCCCACTTCCTTTCTTGTTGGCCAAGTTGCCGTTTCTTTTTCTACAACTAAAAAAAAAAATTCTAGTGATGAGTGAATTAATGAACATTTTTCTTCTGTAGGAGAAAACGTGTAAAAGAAAATGAGAAACTTTGTGGGAAAATGTTTACAAGTTGATTTAAGACCTAGAATATATTTCTATATCTTATTGAAGAACATTTTACAAAATAATGATTTTGACTTTTTATTATTTTGTATATTCATATTTTGAAAGAAAATAAATGAAAGAACTCGTTCCAAAAAAGACTCCAACCTAGATTATGTGATAAACTTATATTGGTCACACTAGGACTGTGACTGAACATTCTCATGATGATTTCAAAATTTGCTTTCTTTGTGTGAAATATATATCGACAGTAGCACACAGCAACTATTATAATGAAAGAATATTTGAGATAACTCATTTCAATGAACCATCGCCAATTGTATTATTCCGCACTAGGCCTATTCAAAGTAAACAGATAGTTCCATTTCTAAATCAACCTAAACTAACCAAACCTAACCTAATTTAATCTATCTTGACCTGACCTAACATATTGATATATTTGGCGACAACTTGTCAACAGTGGTCCTCAGAAATGAGTATCTCGCCAAAGAATTTAGAAGTTGTCTTTTTGTGGATATAACATTCTCCTTGTTTATAATAAAAGAAAATAAGACCTAATCCAAATAATTTATTAGTGTGTGACGTTTCGGCAACAACATTGTCACCATCATCAGACAAAGGAATAAAATGCAAATTTGCATTTTATTCTTTTGTCTGATGATGGTGACAATGTTGTTGCCGAAACGTCACACACTAATAAATTATTTGGATTAGGTCTTATTTTCTTTTATTATAATCTATAATCCAAATTGTGCTTTATCATTCTCCTTGTTTATATTATACTAGCGGATGTGTACCTGGCTTCGCCCGGGTTTTATCCGAGTGAAAGTTTGCCTAACGAATCTATATATATAAAATTGAATGTCTGTCTGTCTGTTTGTCTGTCTGTTTGTTTGTACTCTATAGATTCAAAAACCATACATCCAATCGCTGTGAAATTTTGGGATATTATTAGGTATATCACCGGGAAGGTTTTAGAAAAATAATTTCATGAATATCTTGAATATCCTTAGAGTTATTTGCAGATTTGTAGATTTAACTCGCAAGCAGCGCCCCCATTGTGACGATGATAACAAGTTTTCTTATCACTAAGTTTGTTATCTTAAATATTATTTATCAAAAGTAAGATTATCTCAGGATGACACGGCAATGTGACACGGGAAAAAATGTTCACTAGATAAAACTATGATTTTCTATATGATATAAAAAGCCAACAATGAAGAGTGAATGTAATATAAAAAGCCAACAATGAAGAATGAATGTAAGATAAAAAGCCAACAATGAAAAATGAATGTAAGATAAAAAGCCAACAATGAAGAGTGAATGTAATATAAAAAGCCAACAATGAAGAATGAATGTAAGATAAAAAGCCAACAATGAAGAGTGAATGTAAGATAAAAAGCCAACAATGAAGAGTATAGTAATATAAAAAGCCAACAATGAAGAATGAATGTAAGATAAAAAGCCAACAAAGAAGAGTAAATATAATATAAAAAGCCAACAATGAAGAGTGAATGTAAGATAAAAAGCCAACAATGAAGAGTAAATGTAAGATAAAAAGCCAACAATGAAGAGTGAATGTAATATAAAAAGCCAACAATGAAGAATGAATGTAAGATAAAAAGCCAACAATGAAGAATGAATGTAAGATAAAAAGCCAACAATGAAGAGTGAATGTAATATAAAAAGCCAACAATGAAGAATGAATGTAAGATAAAAAGCCAACAATGAAGAGTAAATATAATATAAAAAGCCAACAATGAAGAGTGAATGTAAGATAAAAAGCCAACAATGAAGAGTAAATGTAATATAAAAAGCCAACAGAGTGAATGTAAGATAAAAAGCCAACAATGAAGAGTGAATGTAATATAAAAAGCCAACAATGAAGAATGAATGTAAGTTAAAAAGCCAACAATGAAGAGTAAATCTATATATATATATATATATAAAAGTCAATTTCTGTCTGTCTGTCTGTTTCGCGATAAACTCAAAAACTACTGAACCAATTGGTACCATATTTTGCATGTCGCTTTTTATAAACCTGAGGAAAATTTTCGGCTGCATTTTGATTAGTATTTTTGGCTATTTCTTTTTTTTTCATTTGAAGAACTTTTTTTTACGCGGACTAATCCGGAATGGAATGAATACCTAAATATGGCCATTTTTTTAAGCATCGGTGGTTCAGTGGTAGAATGTTCGCCTGCCACGCGGGCGGCCCGGGTTCGATTCCCGGCCGATGCATTTTTTTTTTTTTACAATTTTTAAAACTCTTTTATATTATCTTATATATATAAAATTGAATGTCTGTCTGTCTGTACTCTATAGATTCAAAAACCATACATCCAATCGCCGTGAATTATCTCAGGATGACACGGCAATTTATTTGCGACAAGAATAATGATACAATTCCAAGGCGAAGATACTATTCCTTTAACTTCCAATTACCGAGGGAACCAATTAATATTGATTTTATTCAACTTATCGAGTATTTCTCAAGGGACCGGGAAAAAATTTTCACTAGATAAAACTATGATTTTCTAATGTAGAAAATTAGGAAAGACAAAATTCAGGATGACAAGGCACACAGGGACCGGGAAAAAATGTTCACTTTATCGAGAGATTCAAATTTACGAGTTTCAAATTATCAAAATATATCTTTTTTATTTTTTAATAAGTTTTTAGAGAATTGTTTTAACAAATGTTCGCTAGACAAACCTTTACTCGGGTAAAACCCCGGGCGAAGCCGAGTACGTTTTATAAGTTTAAAGAGAATTGTTTTAACAAATGTTCGTTAGACAAACATTCACTCGGGTAAAACCCGGGCGAAGCCGGGCGGGTCCGCTAGTATTATATATTATGAAGTATAATAAACAATGTTAAAGATTAGTTTTAATTATTAATCAAGATTGTGTGTGAATATGTGAGAAAGATGTAATATCGTTGTTGTTTTCTTGGCCGACTGTTTTACATATGGTGTTATCTTAAAATTGCTTGTTTTGAATATTTTTTTAGATTGAGTTGAATGAATTGCTGAATTTTTTTTTTGTATTTATATATAAACTAGCGGACCCGCCCGGCTTCGCCCGGGTTTTACCCGAGTGAATGTTTGTCTAACGAACATTTGTTAAAACAATTCTCTTTAAACTTATAAAACGTACTCGGCTTCGCCCGGGGTTTTACCCGAGTAAAGGTTTGTCTAGCGAACATTTGTTAAAACAATTCTCTAAAAACTTATTAAAAAATAAAAAAGATATATTTTGATAATTTGAAACTCGTAAATTTGAATCTCTCGATAAAGTGAACATTTTTTCCCGGTCCCTGTGTGCCTTGTCATCCTGAATTTTGTCTTTCCTAATTTTCTACATTAGAAAATCATAGTTTTATCTAGTGAACATTTTTTCCCGGTCCCTTGAGAAATACTCGATAAGTTGAATAAAATCAATATTAATTGGTTCCCTTGGTAATTGGAAGTTAAAGGAATAATATCTTCGCCTTGGAATTGTATCATTATTCTTGTCGCAAATAAATTGCCGTGTCATCCTGAGATAATCTTACTTTTGATAAATAATATTTAAGATAACAAACTTAGTGATAAGAAAACTTGTTATCATCGTCACAATGGGGGCGCTGCTTGCGAGTTAAATCCACAAATCTGCAAATAACTCTAAGGATATTCAAGATATTCATGAAATTATTATTCAAAAACCTTCCCGGTGATATACCTAATAATATCCCAAAATTTCACGGCGATTGGATGTATGGTTTTTGAATCTATAGAGTACAGACAGACAGACATTCAATTATATATATTTAAGATAATATAAAAGAGTTTTAAAAATTGTAAAAAAAAAAAAATGCATCGGCCGGGAATCGAACCCGGGCCGCCCGCGTGGCAGGCGAGCATTCTACCACTGAACCATCGATGCTTAAAAAAATGGCCATATTTAGGTATTCATTCCATTCCGGATTAGTCCGCGTAAAAAAAGTTCTTCAAATGAAAAAAAAAGAAATAGCCAAAAAACTAATCAAAATGCAGCCGAAAATTTTCCTCAGGTTTATAAAAAGCGACATGCAAAATATGGTACCAATTGGTTCAGTAGTTTTTGAGTTTATCGCGAAACAGACAGACAGACAGAAATTGACTTTTATATATATATAGAGATCTACTCTTCATTGTTGGCTTTTTATCTTACATTCATTCTTCATTGTTGACTTTTTATATTACATTTACTCTTCATTGTTTGCTTTTTATCTTACATTCACTCTTCATTGTTGGCTTTTTATCTTACATTCATTCTTCATTGTTGGCTTTTTATATTACATTCACTCTTCATTGTTGGCTTTTTATCTTACATTCATTCTTCATTGTTGGCTTTTTATATTACATTCACTCTTCATTGTTGGCTTTTTATCTTACATTCATTCTTCATTGTTGGCTTTTTATATTACATTCACTCTTCATTGTTGGCTTTTTATCTTACATTCACTCTTCATTGTTGGCTTTTTATCTTACATTCATTCTTCATTGTTGGCTTTTTATATTATATTTACTCTTCATTGTTGGCTTTTTATCTTACATTCATTATTCATTGTTGGCTTTTTATATTACATTTACTATTCATTGTTGGCTTTTTATCTTACATTCACTCTTCATTGTTGGCTTTTTATCTTACATTCATTCTTCATTGTTGGCTTTTTATATTACATTCACTCTTCATTGTTGGCTTTTTATCTTACATTCATTCTTCATTGTTGGCTTTTTATATTACATTCACTCTTCATTGTTGGCTTTTTATATCATATAGAAAATCATAGTTTTATCTAGTGAACATTTTTTCCCGTGTCACATTGCCGTGTCATCCTGAGATAATCTTACTTTTGATAAATAATATTTAAGATAACAAACTTAGTGATAAGAAAACTTGTTATCATCGTCACAATGGGGGCGCTGCTTGCGAGTTAAATCTACAAATCTGCAAATAACTCTAAGGATATTCAAGATATTCATGAAATTATTTTTCTAAAACCTTCCCGGTGATATACCTAATAATATCCCAAAATTTCACGGCGATTGGATGTATGGTTTTTGAATCCATAGAGTACAAACAAACAGACAGACAGACATTCAATTATATATATATAGATAAAATTAACTCTGTTGTGATTTTTTTTTGTATTTAATCGATAACAGCAAAGTTACGCATGTTAAAGTTAGGAAAAATATTTTGATGTTAAGCAAAACCTGCTCCATCTCGTTTTACATAAATGTTGAAAATTTGGTCGAAATTGATGCATTGTAACGAAAGTTTTTAGTGAACAACACTTATGAAATTTCCATTTTATTAATATAGACTAGCGATTGTACCTGGCTTTGCCCGGTTTTTACCAGAGTAAAATTTTTCCTAACGAACATTTGTTAAAACGATTCTAGCAAACATCCAATCCCTACTGAATCTATACTTGTCAAGATAACTTTGTTTGATTATCTGCTCCACCTAGCTGTACCCGTTCACACATTTCTGTGTTTGAACAAAAATACAGTTTTGATATCTCGAACCTAATTATTAATGATCAAATGTATACAATACATCAAATTAACAATAAAAGTATCCCTAAGTCATTTGAATATAACATATGTATTTAGTTGATGGTAGAATAAAGATTTATTTATGCTTATGAGGTGATACAGCAACTTCTTTATAATTAGAGAGGAGACAAAATGAACTAAATCAAGAAAAAAGAAGTGAGGACTTCTCGGTCAATCATGGGTGCATAATGTAGCTGCTGTATTGTCCGTGAGGTCAAGAGACGTACGGACCTCTATGGTGTTGATCTCTTGGCGGAACGACCTGAAAGTCGGACTCGGGCCCCCCCCACTACGGCAAAGTGAGAATAAAGATGATTCTTCACTCGTGATATTAAGCAATATTGCAAACGAATTTCAATTGAACAATATTTTTGTAAATATTAAATATATCATCATGAAATGAATGATATTTGATGTTGAACTTTATCTTAGTAGTGCTTGTAAATATACAACATTTTTTGTTTTCCTATCTGGTGCAAGAACACATAAATTTGATGGTTTTCCAACTCGCGAACACCCAACGTGTCCATGTGAGAAGCCTGGATTTATCAAATTTAATCCACATACTTGCAATGATTCTCCCTGTGCTTTGTTAATGGTCATTGCAAAGACTAGTCGTGCAGGAAACTGTAGGCGTTTGAATTCAAATGGAGTATCCGATGGTATCATGGGAATGTGTGTTAGTGGTACACCTCGGTGTTTTCCATTTAAGATGGTTGCCTCAATTATGTTATTTATTAATTTTTTACTGATAGCCTAGTCCCATTGCATAGTCGCAGTGGATTTATATTTCATAGAAGGTTTTTGGGGAACCAAAGATAAAATATACGGTGGCATTCCTGGTAGATCCAATGAATTTATAAATTCTGTTGGATAATTAACTGATTCATCGGGATTGACAACAGTATCTATGGATTCATATGTTGTTTCTTCATCAGTTTTTTCATTTTGAATTGTGCAGTTAATTAAATTCACATCAATGTTTTGGCTGCCAATATAGCATGCACACTACCCCATTGATTATTTTTATAATTCTGCGATAAATTTGGAAAAACTTTGGCAATCAATTCATCAGTGGATTTTACAATGTGATAAAAGTTTTCTGGTAATACATTACAATACAGTGTGTGGATTCGTCCATTTCCATTTTACCATTCCCAATATTGTTCCGAAGAACCTGATTTTTAAAATGATTTTCAAAAACCTTCCTGGGGTTATTATCTAATAATTTCCCTTATTTTCACGGCAATTGGATGTATGGTTTTTGAATCTATCGAGTACAGACAGACACACATTCATTTATATATATATAGATTTAGTAAAATTTTCCAACAAAAATATACATTTTTTAAAAAGCAAATAAGCCTTTGATAAATTTGCTCTTCTACTGGCTTATAATGAGGTGAAAACATCCCCCGAAGTCTGGTCTTAAATTGATGCACAAGGGATGAATATTGAGCTGTTTACAATTTTTTCTCCAGTGAGGAGAGAACAAAATGTCATCTTTGCAAATAAAAAATAGAAATCGAGAAATATCATTACATCTTTGGGTGCCAGTATATTAGCGAAGAAAGAGACATTCTTTTCAAAAGTAAATGACAGCCAACTTACCTCAGTACAAAGTATTTTAACCAGCGCCATATCAAGTCGAATGGTTGCTCTGTACCTGTATAAATTTTACAAAGCAGTAAGTAGGAAAAATAACTTGGAGTCATCGTTTTCTCCTCCACTACATGATTGTGATTGATCGTTGTGAGGATATCGTTGTAAGCCGGCAATGAGAGAGGAGAATCTGACTGGTGTATTAGTAAAGGCTTTGTGTGTGTTTACAATTTGTTTATTATGTTTTCCAAGTTGACCCTACATGAGCTCTGTGTACCCTAGGTGGTGCTGAAGCAAGTTCTCTGTGGTGGGAGCCGCCTCCAAGTAAGTGACCACATCACACAACTTGTGTAGGATTTAGAGGGGTTTGTTTATCTCATTGCCCATTTTTACACTCATCTATTTTATTTTTTATTTTTAGTTGTTTCACATATACATTTTTTCAGATCTTCTATAATTAGTACAGTATAATTATGAATTAATCTCTTTCATAATCAGAACTTGGTATAAAGTGTGCATTTTGTTATCTCCTAAAATATATATATTTAGATGTATTTAAACAGGTTTTCTCTACTTGCTGAATAGGGTAGAGAGATGACTCCATTCACAACACTCCTTTGTTTAAACACACCACCAGTCTTAGAAATGGCTTCACTTGAAATCCCCTCATTGTGTCACCCAGTATGGTTCATACCATTTGTCATTCTTTGTTGAAGCTCATCAGTGTACTTGGCAACAAACTTCTCTGCATGGCCCCTGATTATTGCCAAACTGGGCTCTGGTACCTTCCTAGAACAACCAGGATCTTCATGCCAACAATCTCTTAAATATTTATAAAAAATGATCAAATACAAAGATTGTAACATTCCAGATATGATGAGCTTCTTTATATTTTGAACTGGCAATCTTTCAATCAAGAGACTGGCCAGTCGTAGAATCTAAACCACCGATGGACAACTTATCTAGTGGATTGAAAGTCCAAAATTGATCCCACCTGAAATCACTGCAGAGTTGATATTTAAGACCAAATTGGAGTAATTATTTCACAATCCTCACATAAAGATATTTTCTCCTACAGTGTTTGTCATGTTTGATGGCTTGTTGGTTGAAAGTCTTACATAGAGTTTGGACTTCTCTTGAAACTGACATTTCTGTTCTATTTATAAAAATTGTCATAACTTTGAGTAATTGGAAGCCACTACTTGGATTAAAACCTGAACTTGGGTCTTTCTAATATTGAGAGAATTGAAGGGAATTGATAAAACTGATTTATACATTTAATAATGGCTCTCCTGAGGTTTCTTTGTTTTGCTTATTAACTCGGCCTCCAAGCTGATCATTTCAAACCAAAATTATTGAGAACTTAGGATTTCAGATAAGAATAACAAGGTTATATGACTTTTAGGACAGTAGAATTACATTTACATATTTGCATTGAGCAATGCTCCTCCGCCTTGTACTTATTGTTTGCGGAAGAGTGTTGCTCAATGCAAATATTTAAATGTAATTCTACTGTCCTAAAAGCTTATGTCCATAGTTTGCTTAAATGCATTTTCTAAGATTCCACCCTTCAGTGTAGCATATATAGGCAGAATGATACAATACAGTATTAGAGCTTTAAAGAGGCGGTCTTGTAGATTAAATTGGCGAAACTGCTGGAGGGTTCACCACTGATGAGCCAAGCCCTCCCAATATTTTTTCATCGCAGTAAGGACAGTAGAAGTTTGATTTATTTGTGAAAAGAAAAATTCTCATCTTTTGTTTTGATTTATTATTGAAATATCTGATAATATTTGGCTACTCTCACTGTAGTAGTATGTGGAGTACTATCTCAATGAACAAATTAACATTTTAAAAAGTAAAAACACTATTTGTTTATGACTTTTAAATATTGTTTATTTACATTTTTAAAGAACAACTACGGCCCAGTGGACCATGCAACTCTGGAATCGTCCGTCCTCAAAGTGTAAATAATGAGCGTGGCAAGTATGTTGGTTCTGTTAAAGATAACAAATATGGTCAGTATATCCAGCTACTCATGGGGGGGAAATTATAGAAGAAATAGACTCAAAACTCTTTGTTATTTAGAAGACATTACAGACATGTCTTTTGGAACTAGCTGGAATGTGGCACCCTGTATAGGATTTCAGACATCCATAAAGGACTTCTTTAACCTTTATGATTCTTTTTATATAAAATTTAGAAATTTTCTTTTATTTTCCATATTTATATTTACTTTCAACTGCTGTTATTCAATTAGATAAAAATTTTATTTAGAATTATTTATATGTTTCGAAAATATGTATCATGCCATATTGTCCTTGACACTAAAAGTTAATAAAATATAAAAAAATAAATGAATATTAAAAAGTACAATGATTTCAATTAATATATATTACAAAGTTTTTTAAAATATATATTTTTGTGCGTTAGATGATTCTAACTTTAATTCAACAGAAAGCTCTGATCCCTTGGGGTGTTGAATTATAGAGGTTGGCTATTTGACCTAATTAATCTATATTGTCTTACAACTCACAAAAGTATCATTGTTCTAGTTCCAATTTGGGAGGTGAACTCTCTTTCAGATAGTCATTTTGAAAAATAATATTTGAGATGGATTTAATAAAATCTTTCATTTCAGCGACATCACTAATTTTTTGAAGTCCTGTTTGATTCCATTCATTTCCTTTCTTCTGATGATGCACCCACTTGGTGATTTTCATATTTGGTTCTTTGTTGATATATAGCTTGCTGCTTAATCCCACTCATGACTTCACACTTATTGATTGGCTTTCTCCAGCCAGTATCAGCTACACAAGGAAAATAATAGAAACCTTGTGTAAAATAGTAATTCTATTTATTCTCTTGAAGTCTGGTCCATTACTCCTGTCATCAGTTTGTGTGCCAACCTTCCAAGTCATGTGAGGCTGTGACTCCCTGAATATAAATAACATGTGTTGTACTCTGTCAAAAATATATATCAGTGAAAACTATTTTGGAACTAATTTTTACACAATGACCAAATTAATTTTTTTTTTTCAAAAATGTACATGAGCTTTTGTGAGAAAAAGAAGCTTTTGTGCTTTCATTTCTTATATATAGATGGTGTGTTATTTCATCAATTGGGATAAACCTGTTACATAATTTTCTGTAGTCCACACTAAATATGTAGCTGCCATCTCTTTTCTTGACCAATATGTAAATTGGGAAAAGACCAGGGGCTTGAAAATGGCCTTAGCTTTTCATTAATATGTTCTTTTATGATGTATTGCTTTTTAGTGCTCACCCTGTATGCTTGTATTTATTCGGTTTTGCACATTCTGTATCAATTACAGTATAACCTCGTTAATTCGACACACCCCAATTCGACACTCGGCGATAATTCGACCATGTTCCGATGTCCCGACCTACGGCCTATCAAATAACAAACCGTAATTCGACAGTATCGATAATACGACAGTTCCGATAGTTCGACCATTTTAAAATTCGAATTTCGACAGTTGAATGTTATTTTACATGCAACTTTACCGCTAAACGGTATTACGGCGGCGACGATCGGCGGGCGCCGATACGATCGCGCCTGCGCACTTTTGGTTTCTGGTTAGTTTAAGTTTCACTTTGCAGTGCCGTTGCGCAATTTCGCGGATGTTATTGTTGTTGTTTTTTTACGCGGGAATTTCGGCATCATGCGCTAACTAATAATAATTTTTATTTTTTTATTTTTAACATTGAAATATTTTAGCTATTTTTAAATTTATAAATAATTTCTTTTTAAATAAATAAATCTTTATAAAATGATCCAACAATGATTATTATTAAATTAAATTTTATTGCCCTCTATCGTTAAAATTTTACACAAATAATATTTTATTTCAATATTCCATTTCTGTGTTATTATAAAAGATTTAAACACAAAATCAATAACACCTGCAGCAGCAGTGGATGCCTTTAATACATTAAAATTTATTTATTAAAATACATTTCAGAGGAAGAAAGGCATGCATGTTTTTTCAAAATGCCATCTGGAATACATCCTGAATAGGATTTCAGTGCAAAAACAGATATCTATAAAGGAATTTTTTAAAAGATCTCTTCATGATTATTTTAAAATAATATTTTAAAATTTTCTTTTTATATATTTACCATATTTATTTCCTTTCAACTGCTATATTTTTCAATTTGAATAAAATATTATTTAATATATTATATTTAATATTTTAATGTCTGTAGAGTTAATATTTGATTATATTACTGAAAAGAAACACATTGCCAATAAATTTATTTGTTACAATTATTTATGTTTCTAAAATATGTATTAATGCCATTTTGTCCCTGATACTAAAAGTTAATCATGAAAATAATATAAAAACACACAATGGTTTCAATTAATATCATTAATTTATATTACAAAGCTATTTAAAAAAAATATTATTTTAGCGAGTTAGATGATTACCTAATCATATAACCTTAATTCAACACTTCCTTTAATTCAACCGAAAGCTCTGATCCCTTGGGGTGTTGAATTAAAGAGGTTCGACTGTATATGTTTTGCCAAGTTCGACCTCCTCAATCCCGGCGAAAACAAATTTGCATATTTTGCCAAAACTTGTTTCACATTTTTCTGTTCCTTTGATGATAGATTCTTGTTTATTTGAAATTGAGGTTTGTCCATCTCCTCTTATTTTCTTTCCCTCATAACATTTATTTTCGCCAGACTACTTCCAAAAGCCAATGTTTGGTTTTTCATTATTTTCAATGGTTGAGGATATGTGTGGATCAGATGTACATTTGTAACATTATTCTTGCTATTTCTCCTCGATGACTCAGCTTCTCTCTACTACAAATGCCTTTATCAATTTAACAGAATCTTTGCACTTTTTATTTTCTTCTGTTGAATTTAATTTTGTCACAATTATTGGTTAAATCATATTTGATTGTTTCATGCAGACAATCAATTTTTACGTTCAATTTCTTAAGAAAATCTCAACCAAGTATAAATGTTCTCAAATGCGTTCTCATTATCACAAATTGATGTGTAATTGTTTTGTCATCAAATTTTATATTTAAAAAAATTCTCCCTATGATATCCAATGGGTCCAGAACACATCATTTATGTCAAGAGGGCTGTTCTAAGGTTGACCACTGAAAGCCTGCATCAATCACAAGGACCTATTTTGTCCACTTGAATTTTCAATTTGTATTTGGGGTCCAATTTTTTAATGCCATTTATTGTCCACTGACTTTCTTTGACAGACTTAGTTTAAACCTTCCAACACTGAATATTTGTTCCATGTAGGAATGTTTGGGCTGTTACTGACATTGGCATAAACATGAGGCATTGACTTGTCTGTGACTTCATCCATCTCAACCTTGTCTTGGATAAATTTGGGGTCCTCTTCACTATTCTTACAAATTTGACCCTACAATAACGCGCCACATGTCCTGGCTTGTTACACTTAAAACATATGGGTCTTCCATCTGTATGCTTCTTGTATTGTGGAATTTCTTCTGGTAGTTTTGGCACAAAATTGTAAGGACGTCTAGGTGTAGAGGGCTGGGGATTGCCCTGTCTGGGAGCACGGAAGGTCTGGTAGTGTCTGAGGCTTGGAAGTGTTCTGATAGTTTAGTGTCAGAACAGTTTGCATTGCTCTTGTTGGGTTTAGAATAGCTTAGGTCGTTATTCAGACCTTTAGATTTTGGACACGTTCTTGATAATGCTTCTCAAAGGAGTCCGTCTTCTTGCGCACAACAAGGAGCTTGTTGGTTCTTTTAGGAGGGGTTAGGTAGAGTGCAAACAATATTATTTTTTCAACCCCCAATAGCATATTTGATTTTTGCTTCTTCCGTTGAGGAGTCAACCTTGTTGAACAACACAAGAATGTCTTTGTGAACCTGATTGCTGGTTCATCCCAGTGTTGCTTGCATACTATTTAGCCTCATTGCTTCTTTGTTAGCATCTGAGATAAAATCCTGAATAAGGCAGCTCTTGGAGTTTTCCCAGCTGGTGAAGCTTGTCTTGTGAAGGTTCAGCCAAGTTTTAGCGCTACCAGTTATATTCATGGCAGCATAACAGGAAATAATGTAGTCTGCCCAATGGAAACTAATCTCTTCAAGCGATCCATGGGTCCCATCATACTTGGGGATATTGGGGTTCAGGACAACCTGGTCGGCATCTCGGCCAAATGTTACACCAGTTCTCCACTCATTAATTCACACTTATTAATTAGCTTTCTTGAGCAAGTTTCCATTATCAAGTGCAAGGAAATTAAGATAATAATAGAAACAATCACCTTTGAAAAATAGTAATTCTATTTATTTTCTTGTGTGAAGAATACAATCTGGTCCAGAGGTCTTTGGTTCCGTTACTCCTGCCAACAGTTTTTCTCTCTGCGCACCTGTCATGACAGGGTTGCTGGATATAATAATAATATTTTGTCTGATGATGGTAACAACGCTGTTGCCGAAATATCACACACAATTAATTTAATTGGATTAGGTCTTATTTTCTTGTAGCAATATCTATGAAATTGAGCAATAAAAAAAAAATTCTCTGAAAAAGGTGCCTGTAGAAACTCCAACTGAAAGATAGAGTAAATGGTTGTCAGAGAGAATCCATCTTCTCAAAGGAACATTTCTACAATAACCAAACATACCATTAACTGTATTACCAGGAAAAATGGCTTAAAAATATGTAAATGTCCCAAGTGGTACCATATCGAGCGCAAGCCCTGAAAGGTACCTGGCAGGTGAAATATGGAAGAAGGTTGTTACACTGGATGAGGCATGGGTTTACCTCAATGATAGCAACCAACCCCGTGCCATTTACTACACTAACTCTCAAATAAACACCTTTCAGAACTGGGTCAAGGAGTTTCTCAAAGGGCTTCATGATCGTTGCAGGTTTCAGCCACAATGGGAATCTTCATATGAGGAAAGTGGACCCAAATGTCGAGATGAATGAAAATCTACCAAAGACTTGTCTTAAGACCCATTATTGGACAATGAGGTCCTGTTTTTGTATCCAAGTGACTCAAAATCCATGTGGCCACCAGGATAAAGCCACAAGTCATACCCCACATCCAATACCTGGATGAAAAAAGAGATGAAACAGGCATTTCGTACATCCCTTTCAAACACATCCCTGCCAAATCCTCAGACTTTGGCCCCTATGGATTTTTTTAAATTTTGGCTTGCTGAAAACTGCTCTTAGATCTAGAAAACTGAAGACATTGATGGTTTCTGGTAGTTGACTGTTTGGATAAAAGTATTCCTTATATTTCCTGTGGCTAAATAGGCTTACACATAGAAAACAACATTTGTAAATTATTAAATTTGTTCTTTTAAAACTAAAATACCCTCTGTGTGTATATAATGCACATCATTCCTTTGTTTCATTTGACAGCGAGTTGTTCTTTGAAGAGATCATGATACATGGACCTTCAACAGAAATATCCCAGCTGTAGATTGGTCCATAATATTGACACATCATTCCTTTGTTTCATTTGACAGTTCTTTGAAGAGATCATGATACATGGACCTTCAACAGAAATATCCCAGCTGTAGATTGGTCCATAATATTGACACATCATTCCTTTGTTTCATTTGACAGTTCTTTGAAGAGATCATGATACATGGACCTTCAACAGAAATATCCCAGCTGTAGATTGGTCCATAATATTGACACATCATTCCTTTGTTTCATTTGACAGTTCTTTGAAGAGATCATGATACATGGACCTTCAACAGAAATATCCCAGCTGTAGATTGGTCCATAATATTGACACATCATTCCTTTGTTTCATTTGAGTTCTTTGAAGAGATCATGATACATGGACCTTCAACAGAAATATCCCAGCTGTAGATTGGTCCATAATATTGACACATCAGCAGGATTGCCAAACTAGACTTCAGTTCCATAGCAGGATTTTTATTTTAAAAGAGCTAAGTTGGCAAGTCAATCTTGAAGATTCCACAGAAGAGTAGTTGGGTTAAAGCATGATGATTAGTGTGTACTACAAGCATGTCAAACTCAAATCCTAACACGGGCCAAATAAAAAAGTAATAAGATTATGTGGGCCGCAAAAAAAAGAAAACAAGTAATTAAATTTTTATAGTAACATTTATGTAGGTTTATTTTAAAAAATACTAATAAGAAAAAGAAAGTAAAGTTAATATTTTCTCCCTGATATTTGGCATCTCTTTTCTGCTACCATCTTTCCTACTTTGGGGGAAATCTTGTTCGCAGTGATTAATTTTAAAACTGACCCAAGGTGAACGTCAGTAATTCTCGATCTGATTGGGGACTTATTTCCTTTCATAAGTGAAAATAACTGCTCGCACCGATAAGTACTTCCAAACATGGACATAATTTCATATGCTAATTTTCGAGTGTTTTCAAATCTGGCTGGCAAATATTTGTAAAATTCAGAAACGCCAACTTCAATGAATTTTGCCTTTAAATCTGAATCGCACTGGATATCTATTACCTCCATTTGCATATGATTAGGTACTGATTCTATATTTATCAAGAAAATCGAAGAAAACAAAGTAAACTTGCCTTCCAAAGATTTGAAATCAGAAAATCTTGTTTCAAATTCATTTCTAAGACTTGAAATTTTTGACGTGACGTCTTAAATTAGGTTGCGGCTGGGAGTCACTTATGAAAAAGTGTAACGCCCGGTAACGTTACGATGAGTCACCGAACGAGAGTGCTGCGCGCGCAGCGCTAGAGAATTAGGCGCATTGAATCGGCGCATGCTTGTCTCTGTCTTTGTCTTTCTCGAACGTTCTTGGCGTTGGAAAAACAAGAAAGCGTCATAATACAAGTTCACACGTGTGGTTAAAGTATCGTCAGCTGTGTCTGTAGTGAAAATGTGGAGTGCTTAGATTCGTCATTTACAACAATAAAGGTAAATAATTGTACACTGATATTTCATTATCGTAAACTATGATTGATTGATTAATTGTTAGATTGACACAAAAGTTGAGAAACTGAGTTTATAGGTTATGTCATACTATTGATAAATGTTGATAGTGTTAAGTAAATTATTAGTTTAAAATTAATTAATTATTATTTTACAAATTTTAAATAGTTTGAAATTTATTTAGCAAAAATATGAACCTTCGATCTGAATAAATGTTTTGATTTTCGAATTGATTCTTTAAAATTACAAATATTAAGAAAAAGTGGCAGATATAAGAAAACTTTATTTAAACTGTGTTGAGCAAGAATTTTAACATCTAATTTAAGTAAATGTT
This sequence comes from Cordylochernes scorpioides, assembly GCA_030710605.1. Lineage (NCBI taxonomy): Eukaryota > Metazoa > Arthropoda > Arachnida > Pseudoscorpiones > Chernetidae > Cordylochernes > Cordylochernes scorpioides. Next base: position 11,430,633 of record CP092876.1, on the reverse strand, counting down.
TTAATTTTCAACTTCATCATTTACAATTACAAATTTAATTTAATTTCAAATTTATTTAGCAAAAATTTGAACCTTCGATCTGAATAAGTGTTTTGAATTTCAAATACCAACGCGGCTGGTGGAGTGGCGATCTATCGTAAATTATCATCGACATCTATGGCGGAAGTGTTCCAAGTTGCGATTACAGACGTAACTCGTGTCATTAAAACCAAGGGTGACATGTGCATGACTGAAGTTACTTGCTTCGCCGCTAATACTAGCTTCAAGTTTATACTCGGTGCTGTATATATTCATCCAGGAGCTAGTATGCAGGATATTGGAATGTTACTATGGCAAGGACTCGGTCCGTACATTCACAACAGCCAGTACGTGCCACCGTTCGTGCAAGTTGATTCTAGTATACCGATTCTTCTGTGTGGTGATTTTAACAAAAACGTAAAGCCTGACAACTCATTTCTTAATTTCATGAAAAATACGTATAATCTTGATTGCGTATCAAACGTTTCTAAGTCAACTACGTTAAAAGGAACAACTATCGACTTGACTTTCGCAAGACACATTACAGCAGAAACACTTCCTTTCATTTCATATTTCTCCTATCATCGTCCTATCCTCAACAAAATCACTCAAATAGGAATTAGTTAAGTTTAAGTTTACATGTACAATGTTTTAGTAAACAAAATATATTTCTATAGTTAAAATTTGTGCAATTCTTATTTTCATTCAATTCCTTGTTCCTATTGTGCAATTTAATTATATTCATATCAATAAATATTCTACCGTTGTCACGTAAAATCTTCGCCCGTAAAACCGACTTTACAGGCAACCATTTTTTTTTCCGCATATTTTTGATACGATGCAGTTTCACCTAAACTTGATTTGTACATGTTGCATGTCGGAAAGTGCATTAAATCTTCGTTTTTCAACTGCTTTTCCCAAAGAACTAGCTTACATTGAATGCATTAACTTGGTCACACATGTTGGTAATGATCTGATCCTTTCCTTGCAGTTTCAAATTTAAATCCGACAAGTGTTTTGTTATGTCAACCATGAAGGAAAAATCTTGCAACCATACTTGATCAGAAAACAAAGTGATGTCTTGATTCTTGGTTATTTAAAACTGACATATTTCTTCTTTCAAGTCCCAAAATTGTTTGAGAACCTTGGAGCATGATAGCCAACGTACCTCGGTATAGTATGACAAACCTGAATATTCGCTTTCTAATTCAGTTAAGAACAGAGAGAACTGTCGCTGATTTAAACCTCGAGATCTTATGAAATTGATGAATTTTTTGATAGGTGTCAACACATTTTCCATTTTTATTACCTTCGTACATAATACTTCCTGATGTATAATGCAATGCGTATGATGAATATTGGAACCATCAGAAATTTCACTTAGTTTTTTTCGCAGTAATGCTACGAAACCGTTGGTTTTTCCAGTCATTGAAGGAGCTCCATCTGTTGCTACAGAAGTCAATTTTGATTGAGGTAAATTGTATTTTTGCAGAAGATCATAAACCCAATTAAATATATCTTCTCCTGTAGTAGTGCCATGCATCGGTACTAGTTCCAATAATTCCTCAAAAATGTTGAAATCCGTGTCGCAAGCTCGGAAAAAAAACAGCTAACTGAGCTACGCCCCCAATGTCCGTACTCTCATCACAGGCAATGGAAAATGCTTCGAAACGAGATGATTTTTCATTTATCTGATCATTTAAATTTCTGGCCATATCAGTAACTCTTTCCACAACGGTATTTCGAGACAAAGATATTGCTTGAAACGTCTTCACACTTCCAGGACAAACAATTTCTACAGCTTTAATTAAACATTCCTTGATGAAATCACCTTCAGTAAAAGGTTTTGAGTGTTTAGCTATCATCTCCGATAAAACGTAGCTTGCATGCACCGCCGCTTCACTCTCTTGTGATACTTTAGTAAACATAAACTGTTGTTTTTTCATTCCCAACTTGAACTCTTTTAACTTTTCTTGTCTCATTAAACCTTCGTAGGTATCATATTTTGATTTATGTTGTTCATAATGACGTTTAATGTTATATAATTTTGGTACACTAATAGCATTATTACATATCAAACAGATGATTTTATCTTTTACTTCAGAGCAAAAATACTCTAATTCCCACTTTTCTTGAAAATTTCTATGTTCGTCAGCAATTTTTTGTTTAGTTTTACTGCCACTTGGTTTTGATGAAGACATATTGAATACAAAGGTCTGAAAAAAAATTAGTAATCGCTAACACAAAATAATAAAACATTTTAATTAATATTTTAAAATTTTTTTAAAATAATATTTTTTAACTTACCAGACGCAGAATAACTGCACAAATTATTGAACGTAACTTAAAAAAAAAATTTTTTTCTAGTACTCCGAAAGAATATTTTCTTTAAACTTTAAGACACACAATACTTATGACGATGTACATACGTTATGTATGTCGGTATAATATTATCAAAACTTACGACTTATGTATGGCGACCAGTGGTTCGTTATTAATAAATAAATTATGTATAATTACAATTTTTAAAAATTAGGCTACAAATTTTTATTAATTTTTTTTTTTATTAAAATATATTGTCTGGTGGGCCGCAAATTTATTCGTTGTGGGCCGCATGAGGCCCGCGAGTTTGACATGCCTGGTGTACTACCTAAGGCTTACATTATAAATTTAAGCGAAAATGTTTAACACAGCAAGCTATTGCTTTTCAGTGACAAAGTAATTTTGCTTCACTCTAGGTATAATAATAAAGAGTAAAAACTTGTACTCACAATTGTATCTCTGTGATAGACTCCAGTTTCAGTGGAAAACTCAATTGTTCAAACAGATGAAAGCAAATAATTGAGATTCTTTGAACTCTTTTGTCCAGATTTCTTCAATTGTCAGGACCTCCAGTGGGGCATTGAAATCATGAGACCTCATTTGTTTGGAATCTCCACTTATAATTCCTTTCACTTTGAATGCAAAACTGACATTTGTCCAAATTAGTGGTCATCTGCCATTCCTGTATTTAACATAGATTTAGTGAAAGTCTAACACATAGAAACAATAGCTGTAGAGATCTAACAAATATTTCACTCGCTGGAGCTGAATGGCAGCCTTGTAGTGTTACAAAAGCAGAACATTTCCTGATCCTTTGATTTGTCCTTTAAATCAATTTTTAACTCCATATCAGCATCAATGCTGGCAAATGGGTCTGTTGATTCTATACTCATGGCATATTCTGAATGATGTATTTATTTAAAGAAATTTCTTTTTTTAGGCCCATACAAATATTATATTTGCTATATTGGCTTGCACATTATATAGGCTTGCACCCTACAAATATTATATGATAAAAATGAGGAAAGATTATTTTGTTCAAAACAACTTTGTTTACACCAATGAACAGAGAGACATTGAGAGAAATTTTCAAAAATGTTGAATGATATAGTATCATAATCAGGTTTTAAATCTAATTTTGGAGCTTTGAATCGGTCTGGGAAATGTTCTTTAACATTCAATCTGATGTTATTGGCATAAAAATGCCATTTGCTTGGTTTTATCATAAGGTCTGATGGTAGAATATTTTCACATCTATGGTAGTCATTTTTGAAGGCTAACTCTGACCAAATCAAAGAGGGAAAATTCCATCAACTTTGAATGTCGAGTCAGATAATGGGAGTAGTAAATACCATTTAGCTTTATTTCTTACTAGCCGAATGACCCGGGCAACGCCCAGGTTTTACCCGATTAAATGTTTTTATTCAAATACTATTCGTTACAATTATAAATTGGCGCCGTGGATGTCACTCTTGTGTCCCGCTCCAAACTTTGTGTCTGAGAAGCGATATATTTATAAAGAGATGATCTAGCTTTGTGTCTTCTGCTTGAATGAATGTTTTTCTTTTAGAATTTTGTTCCTGCATACTAAAAATGAACTGGCTTCACCCATGGTCTCAGCTTTTTGGAATTTTTCCCGATATAATTTTGTATCTGATAATCAAACATGATACAGCAATATTGTCATCATCATTTTCTGACTAAAAAAACAACTATTTTTTATTGGCTAAAAATCTGATAAATATATTTTCCAGATTTTTCTCTATGTCCTGTCAAAACACGTTTTACATATTCATTAGGTCAGCTGATATTACCTCCCATCTTCACCGCTAGAGGCGCTGCTTGCGAGCGAAAAGGCAAATTTGCAAATAACTCGAAGAATATTCGGGATAGAGACCTGAAATTTTCACTATAAGTTTTTCCAGATTCTACTCTATATACTGTTAAAATTTCAGTTGAATTAGTTACGTATTGTGGACGTGTATAGCCAACGTAGATACCCACATACATACATACACTGACTTATATATTAAAAATAAAAAAGGCATCTCCTGAACACGAGCACATGTGCTTTTTAGGGATTATAGTCATTTGATAGCTTTGTCATATTTCTTGAAAGTTTCAACAAAATCATTCTTCCACTTCTATCTTGACTGTCACACCACAACAGAGCTCCAAACATTCAGTTTATTCTGGTTCAACAATTGTTTTTACACATTCTCGTAACTTCTTATTTGAACCAGAGGATCCTTCCACCACAGGAGTCCCCAAGTGCTGGCTGTGTCCTTGTCATTGGAGCTATGTCCGGATTCTTATTTAGATTGAGGTAGCATCAAACTTTGTTCTGATTATGCATTGAGCTGCTGTCTGCACCAGGATGTTCTTTAAGTAAATTGCCACAGCTCAGCCAATCAAGATACAACAGTCTGACAACTCCTAGTTGCCTCTTACTGGAGAGTTTTTTGTTTAAACTAACAAATTCTTCATGAGCATTAAACATTTCATTTTGTAATATTTAATTCTAAGAATAATATTCTGTGTTTATCAGAAAACTATTTAAAGCATGCTGTGGTAAAATTTATAATTCAATACTTTTGTCTGAAGATGGTAACAATGCTGTTACCGAAACGTCACACACTATTTATTTATTTGGATTTGGTCTTATTACCTTGTGTTTATACTGGTTATAGTTAAAAACATTGAGAATATATTTTATTTAAAAAAAAAAAACAATGGTTGCCTGTAAAGTCGGTTTTACGGGCGAAGATTTTACGTGACAACGGTAGAATATTTATTGATATGAATATAATTAAATTGCACAATAGGAACAAGGAATTGAATGAAAATAAGAATTGCACAAATTTTAACTATAGAAATATATTTTGTTTACTAAAACATTGTACATGTAAACTTAAACTTAACTAATTCCTATTTGAGTGATTTTGTTGAGGATAGGACGATGATAGGAGAAATATGAAATGAAAGGAAGTGTTTCTGCTGTAATGTGTCTTGCGAAAGTCAAGTCGATAGTTGTTCCTTTTAACGTAGTTGACTTAGAAACGTTTGATACGCAATCAAGATTATACGTATTTTTCATGAATTTAAGAAACGAGTTGTCAGGCTTTACGTTTTTGTTAAAATCACCACACAGAAGAATCGGTATACTAGAATCAACTTGCACGAACGGTGGCACGTACTGGCTGTTGTGAATGTACGGACCGAGTCCTTGCCATAGTAACATTCCAATATCCTGCATACTAGCTCCTGGATGAATATATACAGCACCGAGTATAAACTTGAAGCTAGTATTAGCGGCGAAGCAAGTAACTTCAGTCATGCACATGTCACCCTTGGTTTTAATGACACGAGTTACGTCTGTAATCGCAACTTGGAACACTTCCGCCGTAGATGTCGATGATAATTTACGATAGATCGCCACTCCACCAGCCGCGTTGGTATTTGAAAATCAAAACACTTATTCAGATCGAAGGTTCAAATTTTTGCTAAATAAATTTGAAATTAAATTAAATTTGTAATTGTAAATGATGAAGTTGAAAATTAAAACATTTACTTAAATTAGATGTTAAAATTCTTGCTCAACACAGTTTAAATAAAGTTTTCTTATATCTGCCACTTTTTCTTAATATTTGTAATTTTAAAGAATCAATTCGAAAATCAAAACATTTATTCAGATCGAAGGTTCAAATTTTTGCTAAATAAATTTGAAACTATTTAAAATTTGTAAAATAATAATTAATTAATTAATTAATTTTAAACTAATAATTTACTTAACACTATCAACATTTATCAATAGTATGACATAACCTATAAACTCAGTTTCTCAACTTTTGTGTCAATCTAACAATTAATCAATCAATCATAGTTTACGATAATGAAATATCAGTGTACAATTATTTACCTTTATTGTTGTAGTTGTTGTAAATGACGAATCTAAGCACTCCACATTTTCACTACAGACACAGCTGACGATACTTTAACCACACGTGTGAACTTGTATTATGACGCTTTCTTTCTTGTTTTTCCAACGCCAAGAACGTTCGAGAAAGACAAAGACAGAGACAAGCATGCGCCTAATTCTCTAGCGCTGCGCGCGCAGCACTCTCGTTCGATGACTCATCGTAACGTTACCGGGCGTTACACTTTTTCATAAGTGACTCCCAGCCGCAACCTAATTTAAGACGTTGTCACGTCAATAATATACAGTAGAACCTCCTTGTAAAGGACACCTAATTGCAGAGCCAAAGTGTCCTTTAGGGAGAGGTGTCCTCTTACATGAGAGTTGCTAAATTGTAAAAATAGTAATTTTGCAAATGAAAACTGTCCTTTGTAGAAAGGTGTCTGCTAAAGGGAGGTTCTATTTCTGTATTTTTTTACTTCAATTTTCTGAATGGCCTATTTTCAAGCTTGATAAGGTACAATTTGGATTATAGATTAGAAATATAAAATAGCAACACCAAATTAATTAAATGATTGTGACATTTTGGTAACAGCATTGTTATAATGCTTGATAACAACACTGTTCCTGAAACATTTAATTAATTTGCTGTCTCCTTGTTTGGCTTCTAGGGACTGGCAACATCTAAACCCCAGGTTTTGGCATCAGCCCATTGATTGAATGATGGAAATGTTCAATTCACTATCTGATGGACATTTTCAACAACTGAATAACTTTAAATCAATCATTAAGATTAAAATACTCTTAGGTTTTATATTTGCAAACATTTAAATACACAAATGCACTAAAAGATGGCAAAACAGAGTATATTTGATATTTTTAAATTTATTCAAAAATAGATTATTTTTAATATAGGTATTCTTAATTTTTTTTTTTTATCTGTTGGTTGGAATGAATTTTTACTGGAAGGGCAATTTCAGTCCGTTGTATAGAAGTTGATGAAGGTATTTTACCTAATCAATATTATATATACATTGTAGTTTGGATTCAGGAAGAGAATTGTTGATAGAATCACAGAATACACAACATACTTCAATAGTATAGAATTCAGCAGTTAATTTAAAAAATGTATTAAAGTAGTTGTCTAGGAAAACCCCATTGATTAATATAAATTGTTGTATCAATAGCAGCAGACAAGTTGGATTGTTCCAAAGTAAGCCATCAACAAGCTCAATGACCAAAAAAAAAGCTTGTCTTTGAGGCTTGTTGAAAATCAATTATTTGGTATTAATTGCAACAGATGGTGCAGCAAGCCATCAGCAACTTTTAGTTAAATGGGCAGATGCCTTATCAACCTGATGCCAGAACATTTATGCTACCTTGTCAAAGAGATGTGTGTAGAAAAGAAAGACCACCGTTGTCAATTTTAAAACTGGCCTTAGTTTATTGTTGGTGCCTGGATGTACAGTTGCATAGCATCAAGTTGGCCCCAAGATGGCGGTGCCAGTGTTTGCCTGATATGTAAACAACACCTGGCCTGAACTGAACAGGAAATAAATAAAGGCACCAAAATATGGTGGTCTAGACACTGAACTGAACTGAAAGAAAGAAAAGCATTTGTTGTAACAGCACTTGTAAATTGGAAGACTCTCGCAGTATCCTTGTACCAAAAATACCAACTTAGGATGCTGTGGCAGCCATCTTGGGGCCAATGAAGGGTTGGTTAGTCAATAAATAAATAAGGATGGAAGGGGGTACATAGTAGGTGTGGCCAGTTGTCAATGAAACCTATATAGCTGTATATATACATATTATATTGGTATTGTCAAAAAAATATAGACCCTCTTTTGTTTGTTTTTGTATCTTCACTAAAAGTAATGAGGTAGTGGTCAGTCAATCAGTCCTGTTGTACAGCGGGAGCCGCCCCCACCAATGGAAGAAGAAGGTGGCACTATACAGGCATGAGATCCAATAGAAGACAATTTTGTACTGCTAGCCCTCCTTCCAACCTCGCCAATGAAACTAATTGATAAGAAGCTGAGCAAAACAATTTGGTCCTCCATTGTAGGATCTTTTGACTGGAATAACAAACAACAAAGGCACTTGATCCAAAAAAAAGTCCTGAATGGAAACAAAGAACTTATGCTGGGAAAGTGTGATGAGCAAAGTGTAATGAAATAATTGTGAGCATGCTCGGCTGATGGAATAGATCTGAGTAGCTCAGCTTCCTTTCTTTACCAAATGGGATATCAAAATGCTTGCAAGGGTGGAATCAAGGGGAAAGAGAATAACAAAATATATATATGAAAGAAATAAACAAACACAATGGAAACCCTGAGATTAAGTTATATATATATATTTAAAAAAAAAAAAAAGGAATGATATCACATATTGAAAAAAAAAAAAAAACATTTTGGCAGTTGTAATGTGTGGAAGGAGGGCCAATGGAGGAGACTAGGGCTGGAGAGACATGTTGTTGTTTATAAAATAAGACTGGACTAGAAAAGTAAAATAAATGTGGTCCTACACAAAATAAATATGATGGAAGTGTGGTGGTGGTATGTACAATGGGGAATAGTAAATGAGGTAAGCGGGAATAAATTAGAGGCCAGATCATGGGAGATGGATGAAATTATACACTTTGCATCATTCATATATATGTATAAATAGATGATATATAAATAAAATGATACATCATATCAAAAAGGGCGCATAGGGAGGGCGTACTTCTTAGTATAAACTCAATAATTTGCATGTGATCTTTTTCTTTAAAATACTTTACAAAACAATATATATCTATATACACTATATTCTAAAAAACCATTTTTAAACAAAACTATATGCATTTTTAAAAATTTTTAGTTTTTTTTTTAAAGGTGATTGCGGCATTTGTCCATGAAAAATTGAAAACAAAAATGATCCAAGAGATAAAAAGGAGAGGAAAGATAAATTATGGCAAGAAAAAAAAGTGCCTGAAACATGTTTAAATAAAAAAATATATATATATGTATAAATAGCAAAATATTTGCACAAGGGGCATAAATAACGCTAGAAGGATAAAAGTGAAGACTCTGGGAGGAGAGTGATAATTGAGACATGATTGAACATTGCATAGCGAAATGTTCACAAGATGACAGCTAAAGGTGGAAATCAAAATTCCAATATTAAAAAAAAAAAAAAAAAAAAAAAACAATCAACATATTCGTAACTTTGACATTGCAAGATATCTTTGGATAATAAAAGGTGGGTAGGTTTTTTTTTCTTTCCAATAAAAACTCTCTATCACAAAGGCAGGTGATATGTCTAGCCAAACCTCTCCTTGACTAGAAACATGAGCTTCTTCTTCCCCTTATAGGCGGACTTCATGTTGTCCAGGAGTTGGCCAAACTGCAGGGGTCCGTCATGGGCCAGGAGGAAGGTCTCACGGGCCTTGCTGAGGAACTCTATGAAGTCACCGTAGTGGCGTGGGGAGATGTGAGTCAGGCGGGAGTGTGTTGTGTTTACATAGGCTGCAATGGCCGCCTCCAGAAGTGGCCGTAATGGCGGCTTGTCCAGAGCAAGTGGCTTGAGGCAACGCCGCTTAGTGTCCATAGGGGAAGAAGCTGAAGCAGCTACTGCTAAGGAACATCGCCGAAGGATGTCAGAAAGCACTGTTGCACACTGCACATTCTTCACCAGCAGTGGGACAAGGGAAGCAAGCTCATTGCGCCCTAAAGAATGGGCCAGGGCACAGGCCCAATGGATGTCATTGATTGCTGGATGGTTGTCTTGGTTGTAGGCCAGTGCAACGCCCTGGAGTGCCAGCACTGCCAGTTTGTATGCACGGTGTGGGTAGCCTCTGTGCTCCATGTACCGGGCCACTGTGAACAACTGCAGGGATGTCATAGCCCCACTTCCTGCCGCCTCCACCACAATCTGGTAGGCAGCCTCAAATGCAAACGGCTCACTCTCACACAGGGTGAGTGCATTCAGTGCACAGTTTGGAGGATCCTTAGTGGCACACTGTAAGGCCAGAGCACGGGCACAACTAGAAAGCTCTTCCTGCTGTCTGAAGTCCAAACTGAGCCGCAAGACTGTGGCATGGGACATGACTGTGGTAGCCACTGGTCCTGTGGCTTCAGTAGGAGTGAAGAGCTGATACCAGTTTTGCATTATTGAGATAAGTGCATCCAGCCCCAGTTCTGTTGCACAAGTTACAAGCCACCGTACCATCTCACGCCTGCGCCAGTTCAGAGAAGAGAGTGTCATCCGCATGACCTGCAACAAAGCAACAGTTTATTAACCTAATTGTCTTAAGAGCTAAGAAGTGGCCAATCGGAAATTACAGAAAACGAAAGGGGAGCAGCCAGATATTACAAGAAGTTATCACATATATATAACTGTACCAAAAGAGGTACCTTTAAATATGCATTCAAACAATGTTTTTCACCCCAGTTGGTGATAATTAGCTACATCAGCCAACAACACCATGGCCCTCATTAGTACAAGCTTTGATTTCCTATAAAATCAGCAGAAATTGCCTGATGAAGTGGCAGTACTGAGGGTGCCTGGATGAAGCATTCCTAGCAACAGGGATATGTTATTGAAAGGAGAAGGTTGTGGTCCAGAAAAAGGAAAGTTTGATGTGAGCTTGCTTTATGGTGGTTGGGGCTTTAAGTGTCAGTGAAATTTTACCAGTGTGGAAAGTTACAGCAAATGTTAATGTTATATATAACACATAATTTGGTTAAACTTGTAGTTCTGATCTATAATGCAATTAATACCTTTTCACAACTCAATAGTTCAATTTATGAAATTTTGTTACTAATGAAAAAATTTTCCTATATATTTCTATAATTTACTATTGAATAACAGACATGATAAATGCACAAATTGTTGTTGAGTGTGCTCATATTAATGGCTTCCATTATAAATGTGCTATAATTAAAATATTGTTAGAATTGTAACTTGGGATTTAAAGTAAAGTTAGAATATACACACACAGAATATTTATAACTTCAGTGAGGAAACACACATGAACACATGTCCAAGTTAACATACAACATACACATGAACACACACACATGTCCAAGTTAACATACAACACACACATGTCCAAGTTAACACACACACTGTGTCATATCCACCCACAACACAATTTTTAAAAATCATTTTCCTACTCTTAGTTTTAATTCTCATTGGTCAAAGTATGGGAGTAAAGTAACCGCCGGGTTTACTTTTGATAAGACCCGGCACCAATCTCTTTCCATCCTGGTTGAACCATTATGGTTTCCATTAACACAAGCCAAACAAATTTGACTCCATTTTGCACTAAAAAAAAAAAATTGTTAAAAGTGTTATTTACACAAAAAAAGAATAAAAAAATGTCATAATTTGTATATAACTGTATGTAACCCCACCACAATATGTATGCAATGTATGATCTAAAGATTTTAATAAAAGCTAGGCCTAGCGAATCTGGGAGAAAGGCCATCAGAGAAGAAACGATCATTAGCAGGTTTTCATTATCCAGGAAGCAAAAGTTATTACCCAGGAACTCATAAAACTGAGTTCAAGAACCTCTTCTTCCGAGGAGCATGTTAAAACAAGACAAAGACAAAGGAATAGCTAAGATCCAATCAGAGTCCAGGAGGACTAGCTAAGAGCAAATGAGAGATCGCCATGAGAGGAGAATCCTCCAATGAGAACACTGAAGAGTTAACGAGTTAAATCTCGGACTCAGGTTAATCAGTTAGGAGCTGGACACCGCAGCAAGCAGTACGCTTCAAGCCCTTCTCATCACCCAGTCAGGACCTCGGCACCATCGCAACAAGTTGGAGCTCGCCACCATCTTGCTCATCACCCAGATAAGTCCAATGTTCAATATGTGAACAGCCGTAGCCAATTAATCAAAAACGCCAATAGTCTAAACCCCTTTCTCTCCCTTAATTGCTGGCCTATTTTCTCAATCCAATCCTGTGTCCTCGTTATTTTTCCCCCGTGAGAAAACCTTACTAATTCAGCCAAACGACTGCGCCCACATCAATCACCAAGTAAGTCAACAGGGTCTACTTACTGCTACTACAACAATCATCAATTAAACAACTCAATCAACCACCAAAAGAGGGCTCCCTACATTACATATATATATATATTTTTAAATTACTTTAAAAAAAAAATTAAATTGTATTTCTTTTTATGCATTTTTGCGCATTTATACATTTTTCGAAAGTTGTTTTATATTTTATTTTTTAAAAGTTCGGGAACTTTTTGATCCTACAGTGTATGTAGTAGAACCTCTGCACACACCCAGAGATGATGGGCAATAAGCTTGTAGAGTTGGTTGTGCTAGCAAACAGAGATGTGAGAGACCATTAATGCTTTATAAAATTTGAAAATTTTGTTGTTAAATATTTTGTGATGCAATTAACAAGCACTTTTTGAACAAAAAACGACACCCACTGTTATTTCAGAAAATATTTTTGTTTTCTAATTGTTACTTTGAGAAATTTTTTATTTTTGAATTTATTAAAAATTAAATTATGACTTTTATGTCATTTATGTTTATAACTTTTTAAACTGACAAAATATTTTAATAAATGGCATTTAGTGTTAACAATCGACAAATTGCAAAAGAATTATTAATTGTTAAAGCCCAATTTTATCATTTTTATATAAAACTATATATTAATTTTGTTGCCGTACAAATGGACGCCTATATGCGTTGATGTTTCCACACAATATCCACTACTTGAAAAGCTCTTCATTTGCTAAAATAATTCAAAGTTTCCTCGTTTCTTTGAAACATTTATAAAAGATGCAACATAAACATTAACTGAAGAAAAATAACTGAACTAGGCAAGGATTTAGAATATTTTTACTTGGATGAATGTGGCCAATTTATCATGGCATCCTTCAGTTGGTGATAAAATTTACAACAACAAAAACTTGATTTTCAACCAACCTTTTAGAAGCCAAAGAGCCCTTGTTGGTCTTTGGTGTTTCAGAGAATGTTTTCTTTCAATTAGTTTTCAAATAAGAAGATTGAATGACTTCATAGAACAATACATGAGAGAGCCATTCAATGATGACATTTTAAACACAAGGTAATAAGACCAAATCCAAATAATGTTGTTACAGAAACGTCACACACTATTTATTTATTTATTTATTAGGATTTGGTCTTATTACCTTGTGTTTATAATCCAAATTGTGCCTTATCAATGATGAAATATGTTTTATTCTGGGGCAATGTGATACTTACTACAAGTAAGCCTCATTCTATACTTTGATGTACCAAGATTCTCTAGCTTCTCAAAAACAAATTCTTTTAGTGATTTTTTAAAATTGAAATTTATTTTAACATGCAGAACTAATAGATCCTGAGATAAGGCACAATTTGGATTATAAACACAAAGTAATAAGACCAAATCCAAATAATTAGTGTGTGACGTGTTGTTATCATTTTCAGACAAAAGTACTGAATAAGAAAATTTTACCACAGCATGGTTTAAATATATCTTATATGCTATCTTGTTTACACACTTGAAAACTATTTAAACCATGCTGTGGTAAAATTTCGCATTCAGTACTTTTGTTTGAAGATGGTAACAACGCTGTTACCGAAACATCACACACATTTGGTCTTATTACCTTGTGTTTAATAGATCCTGTATTTTCATTTTTCAAAATCAATTTCTTAATAATGGAGAATAAACAACACAAGGTAATAAACCCAAGTCCAATAATAATAGAGAAAGTTTGAGTTAAAATTATTTACTTTGAGCTTTATTCCAATGTTTCAGTGACACACTCACCCTTTTCAAGGAATTCTGATAAAACTCATGTTTTGAAAGGTCTTATAATTGAAACATGCATCAATAATGGAATACAATATTGAAAAAGGTTTTTTAAACTATTTTATAGAGCCACCCTGCAAAATTTCCATAAAATGTTTATTTATTAAGCTTATGTAGGTTACATAAATGACAAAGTAAAATAACTATTTTTGTGTTAAAAGTATCTATTATAACTTATCATCTCATGATTGAGTCTCCGATGAGAGACCAGGGGCTTCCATGTTATTGGGTTGTCTTTCATAGTGCGAGGAAATTTTTTTTAAAATGGTGCTTGTGTATTAGAGGTGAGGAGAACCAACCTGAAGACCCAGTTGAAAGGAAGCATCCAGAAGTGCATGATGACGGCCTGTTCCTTCCCCAGGAGGTGGCACTGCTATGCGAAAGGCATCCTGTGCCAGTTTGTATAATTGGGAGGAACTATGAATGTTGCGCTGAGCTGACTTCAGAACAGTCTGTAGCCTACAGCTCTCATCTGCACAAGAGGGCAACAGGATTATTGGGAGAGAGAGGGCCTTTCTACTCACTTTTTGCTGCAGACAGCATGGTGGAAGCCAGAGCACATTGCTGGAGCTCAATGTGTCCCAGGGTGAACCAGCGTGGGTAGCGGGGTTCCTCTGGAATTGGGTCTATTGCTGTGGAAGACTCGCCATCTGGCTCCAGCACAGGCAGGCGCATGGCCCGCAGGCCCAGGCTATATGCCAGGTCAGGATCTGGCCCTAGAAGGGCACCAAAGAGGAACTTAGCAAAAGTGTGCATGGGCACACTCTCTGGGTGTATTCCGCAGCCCAGCCCACTCAATGGCCCTCCCTCCAGGAGCATCACTGCCTGCTTCCTCAACACCTGGACCAGAGCAGAGTCCAGCTCCACGTCTTGTAGCTTGGTGATCAGCCGGTCTTCCTGCTTGCAGCCCTTCTCCTGTGCATAGAGGCCATGGGGCATGAGTCTCTGCTGTCCCAGCCCCATTAGAGCGGCTTCCACAGCCAGGCAGAGGTAGGTCTCATCTCTGGCTCCAGCCACTGGCACGTGCTGATAGCGTGGTCGCTCACGCACTGCTAGGCAAGGTCCCGTGGTGGCAGGGCCTCCCCCACCACCATCATCAGGACCCCCGCCCCCTCCGCCTGGCCCTGACGAAGGCCCCACTAGCATGAAGTCTGCACACACAGTTCTACAATAAGACAGCATATTGATTTTTGAATACCATGACCAATATTGAATGTTATATTGGAGCTTTTTTTCTAGAAAATACAAAATTGCTTGAATGGCCTTTAAATATGGTACAGATCTAACCATTTTGAAAGTGCAAATTGCTTTATGTATTGGCATGTGGTGCACTTACTTATTATAAAAGGCAATCACAAAAAAAAAAATTAGAGTAAGATTTAAATAAAAAATAGCCCTATTAAAAATGAAATTGTTCTCTTTGAAACAAGCTTTGCAAAGTTAAATTTTTGTAGTTGCAAAAAATGAACAGTGGATTGTTAAATAAGAGGCTTGAAATCTACAATCCTCGGGACATGTTCTTTCCAATTGTCTATTATCAAATGTACATGTCATTCTGCTATATTCCATAGCAAGGAGATAATCACCTACGTAGATTCCATTGAATAGCAAGCCTTGGTGAAGAATGAATCCAACTCACCGTAGAACTGATCAAAGCTCTTGCCCTCTGGTAGTAGGGATGCCTCTGCCAGGGTGTCAAAGAGGGAGCCAATGGGGTCGAGAGGATGTCCCACCCAGCCCTCGGTGTTGCAGTGGGTTGGACCTGTCTTCTCTGTCTGCCAGCGGCACTGCCCATCCCGCTGTTGCCTCTTCATGGTCCGCACCACTGCTACTGCCAGCCGCAGCGCCTCCTGTTGGTAGCCATGGGAACGGAGGGCCTCCACTCTGGAGCAGGCTGTAGGGATGTGCTCTGTACAACACATGGGTGAAATAAAAAATGTTAGCAACAGACTTGTGTGATTATTTTTTCTAATTAAGGCTTCTTTCAAAAGTGCAAAGAATTTTGACAAGGCAAGGGTTGATGCACTCACCATGCCATAAAGGGTAGCCTTGAGAGTTGAAGAGTCCTGGGGACTTGGTATTAGCTGTGGGATCCGGGAAGTCCTGAGAGAGGATCAGTTGGAGGTGAGGATTGTCCCAGCTGAGGTTGCAGGCTTCCAGAGCCCGATGGAACACTGTGCGGACCTGGGCAGGCTTGCTGCTGCTAGGTCCTGAGGATTCTGCCAAACACACAGAGTGAGACATCTTGTCATACATTGATTTTATGTAAAGGAGCAGATAAGGCTTAAAACAATGATGCCCCTGTCAATTGTATCTTACATGACACTTAAAAAATATCAAAGCACAGAAGATTCAATCTTTTACTTCGTTCAACAAATCCAGGACAGCTTCCATCATAAACCTACAGAATCCACTATAGCAGCCTTCATCGACCTTTCCCAAGCCTTCGACAGAGTCTGGAAGGAAAAGCTAATTCTCAAACTCGACGAACTTGGAATAGGGAAGTATGCTGAGTTGGATCAGCAATTTTCTATCCAAACGCACCATACAGGTTAACTTCAACAACATCAAATCAAAAACCACTCGTATTTACCAAGGTCTACCCCAAGGATCAATCCTAAGCCCTATTCTCTTCAATATTTACCTAAATGATGTACACACTTTTATCAAACCGCCAGCTAAAATTGCCCTTTACGCAGATGACATAATCATCTGGGTCTCCAAAAACAACCTCTCCGATGCAGAACAATCTCTGAGTAAAGCCATGAAAAATCTACAAAAGGTAACTCAGAAACTAAAATTATCCATCAACATCAACAAATCTGAAATTGGCCTCTTCACCATCAACAACCACCTTCGCCACTGGACCCCAAATATTTTCTTAAACAATTCAAAACATCAATATTCAGATTCTCCAAGATATCTTGGTGTCACACTCGACCCTGCGCTCACTTTAAAAAAAAAAACATATTGACACCATGATAAGCAAAGCCAAAAATAGGCTCAAAATCCTGAAAAAAAATATCAGGCTTAAACTGGGGTGCAAATGCCAATATCTTACGCACAACGTACCTTGCACTCGTAAGACCTATTTTGGAATATGCTACACCAGCCTGGATCAATGCAAGTAAAACTAACCTATCCAAAATAGACAGAATCCAAGCAAGCGCAGCTAAAATTATCAGCGGACTTCGAGGATCCTGCCCAAATCGCATTGCTGAACTCGAATCCAACCTTCTTCCCCTGCACCTAAGGAGAAAAATCTGCTTTTCAAAATTTATAACAAAAAAGATTAACTCTCCAAAAGAACATCTTACAGGAAAATTTATTAGAAATTGGGTCCCAAACCAAAGATTAAAACGCCCTACACCTCTCAACATGGCTCACAACTCTAATCTTTTAGACATCCCAATTAATCCCAAACACAAAACTCGCAACAAACTCATCTGTTTCCCTCATCTACCAGACAATCCCCACAAACATGAAACTCAGCCAGAATTACTTAAAGCTCTTGGCCTCCAAATCATTGAGGAAAATAGCTCCCTCTTCGACATCACAATTTACACTGACGGTAGCCAACTTGAAACTGGACTGTCTGGCAGTGGAATTGCTATCTACAAAGATAAGATCCTGGAAAAAATCTCCCTCTCCCACCCTAGACATCTTTCAGTTTATAAATCAGAACTCTCTGCTATAGATAAGGCTACACCGGACATCAACATCAACTCGCCAAGCAAAATAATAATCTACTCCGACTCAAGAGCAGCCATTTATACCCTTCAAAGCTGCTTCTCCAGTCAAGAACCTCTCCTCAAGAGCATTGCTAAGTCTGTAAACCAACTCCCAGCCAACAGCTCAGTCACAGCGCAATGGCTTCCAGCTCACGTTGGCATTCCTGGTAATGAGTTGGCAGACTCTCTGGCAAAGGCTGGAGCTCTTGGCCTACCTGAAGCAAGAGAATCCACCACCCAACTAGACGAAAGAGACCTCTTTCGTACCATCAAAACCCAATGCCTGCAGGAATGGAAATCTGATGCTGCACATGACTGGTACAGAGCAGGAGGGACAAGCACCGGTTCTGTCCTCCCAAGAGAACAACAGTCTTTGATTTCCAGACTTAAGTCTGGTCATCTACGGACAATGACTTTCCAGAATGGTTGCAAGGTTTTCCCACTATGTACTAAGTGCAATTCTCAGCCTGCAACCCCAAGACATATTATTGACTGTATTGACTCATCCATTGATGAGCTCTACTCTTCCCCGGCAGACACCATCAAAAATCTCAAGCTTTACAAGCTTGATACCTTAGTGTGATTGAGTGGAGATAAGAAAGAAGAAGACATGACACTAGCATTCTCAGCATGACTGGGTAGTATTCTAAAATTGGGAAATTCCTCCATAACCATTAGAAAAGAAGCAGTGTAATTTGTTTAAATGTGCAAAATTAATTAAAATCCAGTTTTTGTATTGTACTCACCATCATCATCATCGGAGTCAGAGAGGTCGAGAGGCCTGTGTCGATGTCGGGGCGGTCGAAAGTCTGCATCTTCCAGAGGACAGACATGAAGGGCTGCCCAGGTTTGAAGCATGCGCCGCCAGTGGGAGCGCTCCTGCACGGTGCAGTGGGGGTTGAGCACCACACACACCCAGAGGGCTCCCAGCTGATCCCAAAGCTGCCGGCACTTGTCTGTCATGGGTGTGCCTTGTGCAAGCCATACTCCCAGCCTGGGGTCTCCCAAGAACTGCTCTGTGATCAGCCGGAGCATACGAGCTCCATTTGAGTCCCTGGCCCTCAGCATCTCTTTCACCTGGACAACAGGATGTAAGACTTGGATTATCATTTTATGTCTGCGTGTTGGTTGGAATACAACTTCCAGGACTTGGGGCTTGTACAAAAATTAGTCCAAATTATCAGAATATAGTGATTCTGTAGGCTGAAGGTGTGTTAAACAAACATATTATTATGATAAGGCACAATTTGGATTATAAACACAAGGTAATAAGACCAAATAAATAAATAGTGTGTGACGTTTCGGTAACATTCAGTACTTTTGTCTGAAGATGGTAACAACACTGTTACCGAAACGTCGCACACTATTTATTTGGTCTTATTACCTTGTATTTAAAACATATTAGTTTATTTTGATAAATAAGACTAATTTTGTCGAACCTTTTAAAACAAGACTGACTGACCTTGGAGAAGAGAGAGTTGAGCTGTTTGTTGGCGCTGTAGTAGCTGCCCTGGGAGAGGTACGTCCGGACCTGCTCAGAGACCTGCTCCTCATCCAGGTGCCAACTATGCTCCTCCTCCGCGGGGGCACCTGCTGTGGGGTCCGGGGCTCCGGAGATGCGGTTTATGAGGGACTTGGAGTGAAGGATGTCATCAGCTAGCCGCTGGGCTGTGGGCAGAACCTCGGTGTGGTGCTCTGCAATGAGGTACTGCACCAGCTTCTGTAGCTGCTGCCTGTCCAGCTGCAGGAGGGTTTCTGCCCCACCACACAAGTTTCAGCACACTCCTCACATAGACATGGTGAGAAACAAAAATGAAGCAATCATTGCAGGTTTTATAGGAATAACTAGTTTGTGTCATTTTTGATTCTTTACCCTAGATGAGCAAACATTTCCTGTTATTACACTTTGTCTCCTCATTGACTTCCACCAGTTCTACTCTCTGTTAATATATTGTGGAATAAAGTTTACAATAGAAATCCCCCCCACTCCCAAAAAAAAAACTGTCTCCACTTCAATTAAAACTATATAATATAATGCTCCGTTACATTCAATAACAGCTTTTGGTTTCATCAATATCTTTTTTCTGCCACCTTTCAATTTTTCTATTTCAGTGGAATAAAGTACACTCAAACCTCTTTAATTCAACACCCCAAGTTTTGTTGATGATTTCATCACATGTGGCCATTTCTCTCTCTAGAATAACCAAATTTTATAAAAATATTCTGTGTTGTAATTAACAATTTGATACTATTGGGATTTTTTATTTATTTCAGATTGTTTCATGTGTCTAACTTTTAGTGATGGATAAAATTTCATTGATACATTTTGAACAAAGGAAAATTACAAATACCATTTTAATCAAAGTTAATAAATGCAATGGGAAGAAAGCAAATAAATTTAGAAAATCAAGAAAAGGCAAAGAAAATGTAATTTTAAAAATTATATTTTAAAGAAATATGGCTGTGTCAAACAGACTAGCTGGACACATCAATATTTGTATTGTAACATTTGTAAGCACAGTACTGTGCGACAAAGTATTGTATTTTTAGCAATAAATTTGTATTTAAACAAGAATTACCTAATGTCAAAATTTGATTTAAAAAATGGTCTCAATGGTGTCGAATTAATGTTGATAGGCTGGAGCTGAATTATTGTGTCAACAAGGCCAGGACACACCAACTTGTGGATCTTTCTTTAAATCCTTCAGGAAGTATAAACGACACCTGTTTGCATTTTTAGATAAAGTCAGTTTTATTTCAGTGAAGATTTGCTGAAGGACAAGACTTTCTGTAGTTTGGAATCTCAGCAAGTGCAGAATCCCCATTTGGTTGCCTTTTCTATAGTTTTAAACTATATTTGTTTGATATAAGTAAGGTAAAAAATAAATAAAACTTTTTTTTTTTGGAAAATTATGATTTTCAACATTATGCGCCACATACCTAGTTCAGAAATGTTCTGATTTTTTAATCTCCTCAGAAAAGTTTCGAGGTCGTGCTATTGATTACAAAATGGTTAGAAATTTTCTAGCCATTATTGAACATTTATTTTATTTTTTTAAGTTGGCCGACTTCCCAAATTAAATTTGAGATGAAGGAAGTTCATGGAGACTCCGTCATGTGAGGTCATTTATTACTGGGTGGATGGACATGGCCGGAAATCAACAAAAGATGAACCATGTCCTATGGATGTATCCAGGCTAGAAATAATATCGAAATTCCATTGCATCGTTATAGAAGATCGACGAGTGAAAATAAGTGAGATATCTGAGACCATCTCATTAGACAGGGTACACCATCATGTAAAATTACAGAAGCTGTGAGCTAGATAAGTGCTGCGATTGCTTACGAGTGACCAAAAACGTATGCGGACAGACATTTCCCAGGGCTCCAAAGACTGTTGTGTTGGCCGGAAAGGTGATGGTCACTGTCTTTTAAGATTCTCAAGAAATAATTGGCTACTTGAAACATGGAATAACAGGAGAGTATTATGCAACACTTCTGGATTGATTAAAGGAAGCGTGCCAAACATCCGAGATTGGAAGAGGTGGCTTTTCACCAAGATTATACCCCATAGCCCCAGTTCAAATGTGGCAGCTACCAAATTGTTTGGATTAGGTTTCCAATTGGTCCTTCTTATTCCCCAGATTTGGCCCCGTGTGACTTCTTCTTTTTCCAAAATCTAAAGGAATGGCTGGGACATCAAATGAAGAGGTTATCAACAATGTAAATGGATGATACAGGGAGGACCTCTGAACTGTCTGAGGAGATATCACTGGACTAGGTGAATGGGGACTATGTTGAAAACATCGTTTTCCAAAAACAAATTTTGTTTATTTATTTTTACCTTACTTATCGAACAGCCCTCCTCATTTATAACTTTTGGATCTAACAGTAGCCTCAATGACAGAAGTATTTTTATTTATATTCTAAAATAAATATTTCACATTTTTGTGATCTTGTTTGAACTTTCATCTGAGGATGATAGAGCGGTTGTGTATCTTGGAGAAAACACCTGTGAAAAGGAGAGAAAACACAGGTGCTTTACTGCAGTCAAATTCAGCACTGAAACATCTCCCAAGTAAGTTAAAATAAAACTCGCTACCCAATTGTGGGCACTTGCTGGGAGCAATATTTGTTATCAGATAATGGGAAGTGAAATAATGCTGTGGAGGGATCCTCAATATCTCAGTTGATTCTGAATCCATTGGAGCAAGGTCCAGAAAATCTGTGGTACAAGAATGGGCAAAAAGCTTTTAGAATTGCAGTGTGATTTATAAATTATTTTGTGGCATTTTGGGGAAATGGTGCTTGAGAGACATAATTATGTAATGGAAAATTTTTGCACATTTTTAGGTTTAATCATTCTTAGAATTTTATCCAAATGTGCAATATATTATTTAGATGACTTTAATAAGGGAGGGTTAAAAGTGTTTGTAAAACATGACTTGCATTCTTTAACCCTGCTGAGAGAAAGTTTCCTCCCTGGAGTGATGTGTATTATATATAAGATCAAATTTTACATTATTTGTTTTCATCTTTTTTTGTTCCTCTAATCATATTTTAACAGGCTCACCTGAGATAGGAACTCTGAGTTTGACAGTGTCGGCATTCCTGATCCTGTGGATGGCCAGGGACACCACGTGCTGACACCAGAAGATGTCCTTCGTATCACAGGAGCAGGTCACTGAGGTGATCTTGCATCTGGCCACACAACTCCTCAGTCACGGCAGAATCAACAACGAGAAGCAGCCACACAATCCAAACACAATTTTAAAATGCCTTGTTAGAAAACCAAATCAATCAGAGGGAGGCTCGTCAACTTAATCTGATTTCTCCACTTTGTTATGCCAGGGTGGGGTGTTAGTTAAATTTGCATATACAGGCCAAGTATGCAAATAAAGTTATAAGGCAGCCATGTCCTCCTCGCCATTACCCCAGAGTTTGTGCAAGCCATTCCTTGGGTTAGGAAAATAGATCGAACAATTGTATTTAGCCAGTAAAAATATAAATATTGTTTATACTATAGAATAAAGCGTTAGGAGAAAATAATTTTTAATAATCGACTACACATGTGTAGTCGATTATTAAAAATTATTTTCTCCTAATGCTTTATTCTATAGTATTTATAATCCAAGGAGAAAGTTTCCATGTTTAAATAAATATTGTTTATGGAGAAAAAAATCAATATTTCATGTCTTTTTTTTGGTTCAGAGGTGGCTGAGAGAATTTGCATATAAGAGTTGTATACAAACCGGTCAAAGGTGATGGACACTTTACACTTCTTCTCTGTCTCAGGAACATAACCAGAGTGGGCTGTGGGGGATGACTTGAGGCCGGCCACCAGGCCGCTGAGGTGGAACCCTGCACCAACGCGACAGTGTGAACTGATTGGAGTTGAAGAGTTTCCTTGTTATAAAAAACTTGGGAGAACAGTTCCCTGTGTTTATTCAATCTCCCACGTGCAAGTTTAGATCAGCACCAAATTTGAACAACTTTAGTACAGGTCCTGAGATATGAAAGTGTTTGAGCTGGTGGAATACATTCAATTTTTGGCAGATTTGACCCTAACTATTGGTGTAGAATAGATGCCCTGAGCTGGTATACAGCTTCAATTTCTGATGGCTTATTAAATGGGAGAGGTGCACATTTACAAGTAGCTATAAACACAGTTTCTATAGAGATATGAAGGTATGGAATTATATTAAACATGAATGCTATCCAAAAAAAAACCTCAACATAATCTAAAAATGTACATATTAATAATTTGAACAATCCTATGAACAGTTTTGTCGTAATGTGTTTGACTTAGGTAAATAAACTATCAAGATGTTTCATAAAGTGTTCTATCCTACATTTTATTCAAGTCCTATAAAGAGTTTTGAAATAAATTTGACTATTTCAGCATATCCAATAACCATATTTCAGCATATCCAATATCCATATTTCAGCATATCCAATATCCATATTTCAGCATATCCAATATCATATTTCAGCATATCCAATATTATATTTCCGCATATCCAATAAGAATTCAATTATTTAGAAAATACTGTAATCATGTCATATTTTAAATGAGAACTATGGGGAATGGATTAAAACAATAAACCTGAATTGTAATTGTAGAGAGATATAAATGGTGATATTGGTCAGATATGTCATCCCAGAGGGTTGAAACCTGAATTTTTGGATTTAAGACAGGAATAATTGGTTACCAAGTCAAACAAGACATTTATATAAATAACTAGACGAATGGCCCGGGCAACGCCCGGGTTTTACCCGAGTGCGTATATATTTTAAAAACGTTTTAATTCAAATACTATTCGTTACAATTATAAATTGGCGCCATGGATGTCACTCTTGTGAAACGTCCCGTTCCAAACTGTGTGTTTTTAAAATGTTTTAATTAAAATACTATTCGTTACAATTATAAATTGGCGCCGTGGATGTCTCTCTTGTGAAACGTCCCGCCCCAAACTGTGTGTGTCTTGAAAATATAAAAATAAAAATGTGAATTTTCATAAAGATTTCATCATGTAGATTTTTTTTTTTTTTTGCATTTCACCTACTAAATCGATAGAGATAATTACATTTGCAACATGAACTTAGGTATATTGACTAAATAGAAAAGTGCATAGTAATAAAGATCATTTTTTAAAGGCACCATATCGTTTTTTTTTTTTTTCAATAAAATCGAAACAAAAATTAACGATAAATAACGATAATTGCCTTAAAAAGAAATTGCCTTAAAAAAAAGAAACATTCGCGGTGATTTTGTCTTGCATTCGTTTATACAATTATTATATACGAATGACCCGGGCAACGCCCGGGTTTTACCCGATTAAATGCTTTTATTCAAATACTATTCGTTACAATTATAAATTGGCGCCGTGGATGTCATTCTTGTATAATATATAAATGAGTTTTAAAAATTGTAAAAAAAAAAAAAAATGCATCGGCCGGGAATCGAACCCGGGCCGCCCGCGTGGCAGGCGAGCATTCTACCACTGAACCACCGATGGTTATGAAAAATCCCATCCGTGAGCTTCAGACAAACAGACAGAATAAGGCAAATATATAAGTAGATGAGTATAAACTGAATGTTGTTTACATGATTTACCAGGGTCGGCCAAAGTTGCTGTACATTCTCAACAGAGAAGTGGGATAAAATTTAACCCGGCATTGCGCGCGCCGGGTGAAAATTACCCATGGCAACATTTGAATGGAGAATTAACCAATAAAAAATCGGTTGGCGGAGGTGTCGTTTCGTTTAGCTTCCTGACTCATCAATTATTATAAAGTTTTGGTTTCACATTTTGACAGCTCCCACTGAAATTCCATCTATTGTCACTGTCGGGTAAAAAATACCCGGCGCGCGCACTCACGTAATTTTTTTTATAACATTTTTTAAAGTGAGATAAATAATTCGAATTAATAATTTAAAAAATAACTATAATAGGTTGATATATTTATCAGCCTATAATTATATATAAAATGGAGGGAAGAAGGTCATATTTATAAGATCAAGAAGAGATTATTGTAGAAGGTGATATTGAAGAAGATCATCTAAATGAACATTTTTATGGAAGTGACACTGGAATATATTCAGATATAGGAATTTTGTGGAATAAGGGAATTATCCCACAAACACATTTTTATATAGGGAGAGCCTCGAAAATCAAATGGCTCAAAAATTGTCCTTCACAAACAGTAAAGCTGAGAACGCCTAATGTCATTACACATTTACTAGGCTTGAAAGGTGAAGAAGCAAAAAATTAAAATACACCTTTAGAAGCTCTTTTGAAGAAAATTCTTGAAGTGTTTGGCCCTTGAACTCATCAAAGAGCAACTAAATCAAAGAAAAATCATTTCTTCACTGCCTAAAAGACTATTAAAAAATTTCCTTTTTTTACAGTTAAGTTAATTTAAATCATAAATGTATACTCTAAATATTTATTTCAATTATTTTTTAGAAGGCACTTCAAGCCATAAAGAAGGTCAGGAACCGCAAGATAAAGCTTCCTACCAGATGTAGTGTGTCCCTCCAGTAAGGACAGGAAGACCTCGACTTTGTGCCATAAATGTGCAAAACCAATTTATAAAGGACATACAATTACAGTTTGCAATGATTTGTCTAAAATATCCTCATGGAATTTTATATATTTAATATTGAAAAGGAGCAATAGTTTCATATTTTATATGCCATTACCAATTTTGAGGATAATTCAAGAATAGTTTTTAAAATGTTTAATCTGTGTAAAAAATATAAATATTTTATTAATAATTGCCTTTTTTGAAAATTAAAATGTTATTACTTTGAAATAGAAAAGGTTTTGTTTTCCTCAGTTAATATTTATATTCAAAATATGTAATTTTAATATCGGGTAAATTTCACCCAGCGCGCGCAAGTACTTACATTTTAGCGCGCGCGCTCGAGGGTTAATAAATAGATAGTTGAGACATATTTTCCCACATAAGTTGGGACAGCAGTGATTTACGACTAGAGCAGGAGCCGAACAGGAAGAACGGCGATTCCCTAAAAACGGAGCTCCATAACAAGGCGCCGTGATAACTAACTAATTTGGTCTTACAATTCTTGAATCTCTATGTAAAACAAAATAACGTAAATTGGCGTTATCACAACTCCATTATAAAAGTTTTACCCAAAAATATTTTCCCGCAAAACGGCGAGGCATCCATCCACCGAACGCCATTTGCGTACCGAGCACAAAACGACAGAAAAACGCCGAGGTGGGAAATTTTTTCCTCGCCCCATGAAAGGTAGGGGGGGGGGGGACATTTTAAAATTCTGCTGATATCGACGAAGCTTGCAGAAAATGGGCCTAATCCACGAAATGCATTAGTCAGTCAGAAGGGCTGTCGATAAATTAATTCGCGAATTGAGAGGTGCCGTGGACAATAGGACACCCGCGCAGTTATTCTACCCCAGGTTCCAACGTGTCCCTGCAAGATTTTTTTTTTATTACCCCCCGGCGCGCGCAGCGTTCAGTTGAATCCTTTCCTTCAATCTCTAAAGTCAGTTCCATCCTTATTACATGACAACTGTCCAGCTGGGGCGGTAGGTGTCGTCTTCTTACACATGGGATGCTACGGCGTCCGGGAAAGATTTTTTTTTATAACTGACTGATGCGCGTGGGTGAACGAAAAATGGGCAAGTTTTTTTTTTTTTTTTTTTTTTAATAGTGTACCAGATAGAGTAAGAGTTGTACCAGATAGAGTAAGAGTTGTACCAGATAGAGATAGAGTTGTACCAGATAGAGTAAGAGATGTACCAGATAGAGTAAGAGTTGTACCAGATAGAGATAGAGTTGTACCAGATAGAGTAAGAGATGTACCAGATAGAGTAAGAGATGTACCAGATAGAGTAAGAGATGTACCAGATAGAGTAAGAGTTGTACCAGATAGAGTAAGAGTTGTACCAGATAGAGTAAGAGTTGTACCAGATAGAGTAAGAGTTGTACCAGATAGAGTAAGAGTTGCGCGTGGGAGACTTTCGCCTTCCCAATCGTATGCTTGACCTCCACTCGGCCCAGAAATTGGCACAATCTGAGCAAAGGCGAGAAAACAAAAAGTGTCCGTTCAAGTAAGTGGAGCAACACAATGGTTTGATCCATTGTTTGGTATCGAACGCCAGAATCCCGGTGAAATGAAACGGCGGCAAGGCTGTGCAGCACTTTTTTTGTTCTAACCACTGTTTCCTCACAGAGGTTTTTATAATTCACCAGTGCAGGGCGAATGTCCTTGCGATTGAGGACAGCAGAGTGAACGTCGCAAAGAAGCTACCTTACAAAATCTCCCTTAGAAACCCCGGGGACATAGCTGGACGTTGGCTCGAGGTGGCAGCTGGCGGCCGGGAGGCCCCGAATCCATTTTTTATACCTTCGCCAAACTTATTTATTCCGCCGTCGCGGAGGGGGGCGCAGGGCGGCTGAATGCCCGTGTGGCAAGGGATGAATGCGGGCATTCCTCCGAGAGGCTTTGTGACAAACCTCGCATTGAAGCATGTGCAGCTCTCCCCTCGATGGGAAGTTTCCGAGCTAAGATGAAATTTACTGCGGGTTGGTAGCTCCACGTGGAACACCCCGGTCAGTGAACAGCCTGAGAAAGCCATCACCAGATTCGTGATATTTCAGGTGTTTTGGTCAACAAGTGCCTCGAGTTCTACCCTTCATTTGCCATTCTAATTCGTCCAAACGATTTATTGTTATAATTATATATTAACATATAAATAATATCTCATTTTTATAATAGAATAAGAATACATTTAGAAATAGTATCGGCAACGAATGAAGTGGAATGACGCCGGGAGGTTGGCTCCTCTCCCTCCATTAATCACAACACCACGACATAGAAAAAGAAAGGCGTGGCCCACCAAGGTCTGGGCCGGGCGGGCGGGCAGGAGGCCACGCGTGGGGCCCCGTGGTAAATAAGGCGCTAGGGAAGTTTGGTGTCCGCCCGTCCCATCATTTATTGGTCCGAAGATAAAGCGAAGAAGAAAGGATCTCCAGGCGCACAACTGATTGGCGCAGGAGGCCTTATTAAAACGTAATGACGGGGGAGCACATCTTAAAAGATTTATCAGGAGGCTTTCATAAATTTTTAGTGCATTATGGATTAGTTATCGAGCTAGCGGCGCGCACCGGTCCTTCCCAACCTGTAGGGACATGTGGCGTGAAAGAATAAGTTCTAGAATATTTGAAAGGCCGTGAGCCATCCTTCATGACGATCATAACTTGTGTTCTTTTTGATGCTGTGGTCCCATGGCTGCTAGCTCAACGGACGGTCGGTCACGATGGTAATCCAATTTAAAAATGCGACTGGGCGGGTATCGAACGAGTGAGTCATGGGAAGGAAGCCTGACGACGTCTGCCATGCCGGGAAACCCCTGATCGATCGGAACAGACCGCCGCGCCCTCTAAATAAACAAAGTCACGTGACCAGGAATGTTTCCGCTGTTAATCCTCGGACACACCGCGGCAAGATACTCCGGGTATCTTCGAACTTTCAAATGAAGGAACAACACTGAGAATAGCACAGCTCTTTTAAATAGTGAGGGCTTGACGGTAGGTGGGCTCAAGCTTTAAAAACAAGAAAACATTGTAGCAATGATTGGCAGTGTGACTCTGGTAAAAATACCAATTTCTATGCTTGAATTATTCTACGCCGAGAGTCCGGAGGAAGTGTCGCCACCAGTTCCGTTAATGGAGAATCTCAAGGTGAACAAAGCCCCTGCCCTAACGAACGCCCCCTACTGAACATTATTTGAGGCCGTAAGCAAGGTGGCGCGAACCAACCCATTCACGTGCACCGCCCAAATATATTGCGAGGGCCAAATTTTACTCATTGTGTTCGTGTGTTACTGTCTGCTTTCGCGAGTATTGGTTCTCGTTTTTCTTAAGATATCAAGGCGCAGAGATGGGAGAGAGCCGTACCAATATGTGGCGACACGGGGACCTAGAGATGGGTGAGGGCCGTACCAATATGTGGCGACATGGGGAAGCAGAGATGGGAGAGAGCCGTACCAATATGTGGCGACACGGAGACCTAGAGATGGGAGAGTGCCGTACCAATATGTGGCGACACGGGAACCTAGAGATGGGAGAGAGCTGTACCAATATGTGGCGACACGGGGACCTAGAGATGGGAGAGGGCCGTACCAATATGTGGTGACACGGGGACCTAGAGATGGGAGAGGGCCGTACCAATATGTGGTGACACGGGGACCTAGAGATGGGAGAGAGCCGTACCAATATGTGGTGACACGGGGACGCAGAGATGGGAGAGGGCCGTACCAATATGTGGTGACACGGGGACCTAGAGATGGGAGAGAGCCGTACCAATATGTGGTGACACGGGGACGCAGAGATGGGTGAGAGCCGTACCAATATGTGGCGACACGGGGACCTAGAGATGGGTGAGAGCCGTACCAATATGTGGCGACACGGGGACGCGGAGATGGGTGAGAGCCGTACCAATATGTGGCGACACGGGGACCTAGAGATGGGAGAGAGCCGTACCAATATGTGGCGACACGGGGACCTAGAGATGGGTGAGAGCCGTACCAATATGTGGCGACACGGGGACCTAGAGATGGGAGAGAGCCGTACCAATATGTGGCGACACGGGGACGCGGAGATGGGAGAGGGCCGTACCAATATGTGGTGACACGGGGACCTAGAGATGGGAGAGGGCCGTACCAATATGTGGCGACACGGGGACCTGAGATGGGTGAGAGCCGTACCAATATGTGGTGACACGGGGACCTAGAGATGGGAGAGAGCCGTACCAATATGTGGCGACACGGGGACCTAGAGATGGGTGAGAGCCGTACCAATATGTGGCGACACGGGGACCTAGAGATGGGAGAGAGCCGTACCAATATGTGGCGACACGGGGACCTAGAGATGGGAGAGAGCCGTACCAATATGTGGCGACACGGGGACCTAGAGATGGGAGAGAGCCGTACCAATATGTGGCGACACGGAGACCTAGAGATGGGAGAGAGCCGTACCAATATGTGGTGACACGGGGACGCAGAGATGGGAGAGAGCCGTACCAATATGTGGCGACACGGGGACCTAGAGATGGGAGAGGGCCGTACCAATATGTGGCGACACGGAGACCTAGAGATGGGAGAGAGCCGTACCAATATGTGGTGACACGGGGACGCAGAGATGGGAGAGAGCCGTACCAATATGTGGCGACACGGGGACGCGGAGATGGGAGAGGGCCGTACCAATATGTGGTGACACGGGGACGCAGAGATGGGAGAGGGCCGTACCAATATGCGGCGACACGGGGACCTAGAGATGGGAGAGAGCCGTACCAATATGTGGTGACACGGGGACCTAGAGATGGGTGAGAGCCGTACCAATATGTGGCGACACGGGGACGCAGAGATGGGAGAGGGCCGTACCAATATGTGGCGACACGGGAACCTAGAGATGGGAGAGGGCCGTACCAATATGTGGCGACACGGGGACCTAGAGATGGGAGAGGGCCGTACCAATATGTGGCGACACGGGGACCTAGAGATGGGAGAGAGCCGTACCAATATGTGGCGACACGGGGACGCGGAGATGGGAGAGGGCCGTACCAATATGTGGCGACACGGGGACGCGGAGATGGGAGAGGGCCGTACCAATATGTGGTGACACGGGGACGCAGAGATGGGAGAGGGCCGTACCAATATGTGGCGACACGGGGACTTAGAGATGGAAGAGAGCCGTACCAATATGTGGCGACACGGGGACCTAGAGATGGGAGAGGGCCGTACCAATATGTGGTGACACGGGGACGCAGAGATGGGAGAGAGCCGTACCAATATGTGGTGACACGGGGACGCAGAGATGGGAGAGAGCCGTACCAATATGTGGCGACACGGGGACCTAGAGATGGGAGAGAGCCGTACCAATATGTGGCGACACGGAGACCTAGAGATGGGAGAGAGCCGTACCAATATGTGGTGACACGGGGACGCAGAGATGGGAGAGAGCCGTACCAATATGTGGCGACACGGGGACCTAGAGATGGGAGAGAGCCGTACCAATATGTGGCGACACGGAGACCTAGAGATGGGAGAGAGCCGTACCAATATGTGGTGACACGGGGACCTAGAGATGGGAGAGGGCCGTACCAATATGTGGTGACACGGGGACCTAGAGATGGGAGAGAGCCGTACCAATATGTGGTGACACGGGGACGCAGAGATGGGTGAGAGCCGTACCAATATGTGGCGACACGGGGACCTAGAGATGGGTGAGAGCCGTACCAATATGTGGCGACACGGGGACGCGGAGATGGGTGAGAGCCGTACCAATATGTGGCGACACGGGGACCTAGAGATGGGAGAGAGCCGTACCAATATGTGGCGACACGGGGACCTAGAGATGGGTGAGAGCCGTACCAATATGTGGCGACACGGGGACCTAGAGATGGGAGAGAGCCGTACCAATATGTGGCGACACGGGGACGCGGAGATGGGAGAGGGCCGTACCAATATGTGGTGACACGGGGACCTAGAGATGGGAGAGGGCCGTACCAATATGTGGCGACACGGGGACCTGAGATGGGTGAGAGCCGTACCAATATGTGGTGACACGGGGACCTAGAGATGGGAGAGAGCCGTACCAATATGTGGCGACACGGGGACCTAGAGATGGGTGAGAGCCGTACCAATATGTGGCGACACGGGGACCTAGAGATGGGAGAGAGCCGTACCAATATGTGGCGACACGGGGACCTAGAGATGGGAGAGAGCCGTACCAATATGTGGCGACACGGGGACCTAGAGATGGGAGAGAGCCGTACCAATATGTGGCGACACGGGGACCTAGAGATGGGAGAGAGCCGTACCAATATGTGGCGACACGGAGACCTAGAGATGGGAGAGAGCCGTACCAATATGTGGTGACACGGGGACGCAGAGATGGGAGAGAGCCGTACCAATATGTGGCGACACGGGGACCTAGAGATGGGAGAGGGCCGTACCAATATGTGGCGACACGGAGACCTAGAGATGGGAGAGAGCCGTACCAATATGTGGTGACACGGGGACGCAGAGATGGGAGAGAGCCGTACCAATATGTGGCGACACGGGGACGCGGAGATGGGAGAGGGCCGTACCAATATGTGGTGACACGGGGACGCAGAGATGGGAGAGGGCCGTACCAATATGCGGCGACACGGGGACCTAGAGATGGGAGAGAGCCGTACCAATATGTGGTGACACGGGGACCTAGAGATGGGTGAGAGCCGTACCAATATGTGGCGACACGGGGACGCAGAGATGGGAGAGGGCCGTACCAATATGTGGCGACACGGGAACCTAGAGATGGGAGAGGGCCGTACCAATATGTGGCGACACGGGGACCTAGAGATGGGAGAGGGCCGTACCAATATGTGGCGACACGGGGACCTAGAGATGGGAGAGAGCCGTACCAATATGTGGCGACACGGGGACGCGGAGATGGGAGAGGGCCGTACCAATATGTGGCGACACGGGGACGCGGAGATGGGAGAGGGCCGTACCAATATGTGGCGACACGGGGACGCGGAGATGGGAGAGGGCCGTACCAATATGTGGTGACACGGGGACGCAGAGATGGGAGAGGGCCGTACCAATATGTGGCGACACGGGGACTTAGAGATGGAAGAGAGCCGTACCAATATGTGGCGACACGGGGACCTAGAGATGGGAGAGGGCCGTACCAATATGTGGTGACACGGGGACGCAGAGATGGGAGAGAGCCGTACCAATATGTGGTGACACGGGGACGCAGAGATGGGAGAGAGCCGTACCAATATGTGGCGACACGGGGACCTAGAGATGGGAGAGAGCCGTACCAATATGTGGCGACACGGAGACCTAGAGATGGGAGAGAGCCGTACCAATATGTGGTGACACGGGGACGCAGAGATGGGAGAGAGCCGTACCAATATGTGGCGACACGGGGACCTAGAGATGGGAGAGAGCCGTACCAATATGTGGCGACACGGAGACCTAGAGATGGGAGAGAGCCGTACCAATATGTGGTGACACGGGGACGCAGAGATGGGAGAGAGCCGTACCAATATGTGGCGACACGGGGACGCGGAGATGGGAGAGGGCCGTACCAATATGTGGTGACACGGGGACGCAGAGATGGGAGAGGGCCGTACCAATATGCGGCGACACGGGGACCTAGAGATGGGAGAGAGCCGTACCAATATGTGGTGACACGGGGACCTAGAGATGGGTGAGAGCCGTACCAATATGTGGCGACACGGGGACGCAGAGATGGGAGAGGGCCGTACCAATATGTGGCGACACGGGAACCTAGAGATGGGAGAGGGCCGTACCAATATGTGGCGACACGGGGACCTAGAGATGGGAGAGGGCCGTACCAATATGTGGCGACACGGGGACCTAGAGATGGGAGAGAGCCGTACCAATATGTGGCGACACGGGGACGCGGAGATGGGAGAGGGCCGTACCAATATGTGGCGACACGGGGACGCGGAGATGGGAGAGGGCCGTACCAATATGTGGCGACACGGGGACGCGGAGATGGGAGAGGGCCGTACCAATATGTGGTGACACGGGGACGCAGAGATGGGAGAGGGCCGTACCAATATGTGGCGACACGGGGACTTAGAGATGGAAGAGAGCCGTACCAATATGTGGCGACACGGGGACCTAGAGATGGGAGAGGGCCGTACCAATATGTGGTGACACGGGGACGCAGAGATGGGAGAGAGCCGTACCAATATGTGGCGACACGGGGACCTAGAGATGGAAGAGAGCCGTACCAATATGTGGCGACACGGGGACCTAGAGATGGGAGAGGGCCGTACCAATATGTGGCGACACGGGGACCTAGAGATGGGAGAGAGCCCTACCAATATGTGGCGACACGGGGACCTAGAGATGGGAGAGAGCCCTACCAATATGTGGCGACACGGGAACCTAGAGATGGGAGAGGGCCGTACCAATATGTGGCGACACGGGGACGCAGAGATGGGTGAGAGCCGGTCTGAGGCGACATACTGTTCTAGTTTGGACAGTTATTTACCGACGTAGATTAGTTAGGCTGTCAGGTAAGTCCCATATCGGACAGACTGGCAGATGTAACACGGAGGGTCGTGTTGTAAAAGTTGAAAGTTTTGAGACACACCGCGCATTATATTTTATAATCACTTATCACAGACCTTGATCTCCTTCATGCATGCGACCGACAGTTTTAATACTTCAGACCCACTGTCTTGTGGCCCACATAAAAAATAAAAAATAAAAGAGAGAGAGAAAGAGAGAATGGTGCCGAGTTTATGAAACCTCTTGAGAAAGGCTATTTTAATTTGATCGATCCCTCAAGTTCCAACTATCCATCTTGGACAGACAGAACGTCGAGAGAAAAACCGTCAAAGTTTGAGAAGTTGTCCCGGCGAGTGCGCAGGCGCCAGTCAACTTTGAGCCCCTCCCCACCCAATGTTTACTCCACACCCGCCCTGGACGGCAGCGTTCTAATCCCCGTGTTTTACATCCTGGCCGTCAAGTGACTCAGCCCGCCCGGGGATTAGGATGACGTCAGGCTCCCCAACCTAGGGGACATCTCCCTACATGGAAACTCGATAGTGTCGCGGGACAAACAAGCCCCATGAGGTGTTGAAGTGACGTCATCTAAGCCAAATGCGCAGGTGGATTTTTTTAAATATCTCAAAATAAGCTAATTAGCTTTCTTAACGGCATTCACATGAGTCGCGATAAAATCCAAGATACATAGGTGAAGCTCCTTGAGTTTCCTCAACCAACCACACCAGACCTGAGGCACCAATTATTGAAATCTCGCGCTGAAATAATGACATTCATTTCCCGCACGTTTGCTTTTTTAAATTTCCATTATAATCGGTGAAACAATGAGAGAGGGGAGAAAATAAAATAATAAAAATCGAAAAAAAACTTCACCTCCCTGCTACGTACTTATTAATTCGGCTACCCTGTGAGGGCTCCATGGACGCCGCCATCTTGAATGCACCCCCGCGGTGGATTATGGGATCGATGGCTGACATCACGGTCCACAAAGACGGACCCGGTGTAAGTCTCAGCGGCGGGGCCAAGCCTTTCAGGAGAGGGGAAAAAATAGCCGGGCTGATCGTTGTCCCCAAGTAGAGAATGAGGGAGGGACCCGCCGAGTCAAAAAAAAAAGCTCCCTGCCGTTTTATTAGAACTTTTTTCTTCTCTCTGCTGTGCTTTTTCTCCTTTTAGGAGGCTGGCTTGGTTAGTGGGCAGGCACTGTGGGCGAGCCAACAAAGGCCCAGCTGCTTCCCACGACCCAACCAATGGTCGACAAAGGAACGACATCTGATTAAATCGCCTTCTACTCGCGGCAGCAAGATATTCTCGCTAAAGTGCAATGCGGGCCGTTTCTATGTTTTCCTCGATGTAAGGGGCCGGCGGTGGCAGGATCTCTGCTCCAGCCCACCCGGACAGCCAATCGCCCGATTAGCCTCGGAGCCACCTCCAGCAGTAGTGGAGCTCCTCACCCAGCTATACCCGGCCTTGGACTAAGGCGCTAAAATATGATTCGGTAGTTGTGGCAACACTCCAATTAAAAGTTCATTATCTAGCAATTCCCGGAGATTGATTGCCGCGCCATCGCCTTCTTTTTAGATTGGAATTGAAGCGCCTTTCTCTAGAGAGTAAAGCCAGTAGGGTCAGTTTTCTTTGGGAATTGATCCTCAACAAACTCTTCTTGCCTCACAATCGGCTCATAGGATCCGTCAGGGGTCTAAACAAGATGCAGAGTGGAAGTCAAATGAGGAGTTAATGAAGTTGGTGGGTCATCTGTGGATCGACGTCAGACAATTGTGGAGGAGTGGGTGTGGGTGAACTCCTGCCGCCGATATGGTTAACGGGGTTACGGACGTAGGAGGCTTCCCAAGGTAACGTATCCCAATAACAAGGCGTGAAAGTTGCTCCCCGCGTGTTTAAGGCGAAAGTATTCAGGGATCACTCGGCTTGACCTGGCATGGAATGCAGCCAGCTTTTGTTGGTCTCTCGGGAGGCGAGGGTCGCGGGGAAGGTGCTACAACAATGAGCTGGTTGTAACGGTCGGTTCTGAATCCTCGGGTTTTGAGAAACACCCCAAGAATTCTTGTCTGCTTTCAACATCTCCATTTGTAAACAATATTATTTGAAGGTAATTGAAAGTAACTTTGCGACGCCACAAATGAAAGGTTTTGAGACGGTAAATATGGAGTGTTTTATCGCTCACCACACGTTGCGTTTAGTGGGTGACAGACCAGTGCATTGGTCCGCTGCATCGCTCACCACACGTTGCGTTTAGTGGGTGACAGACCAGTGCATTGGTCCGCTGCATCGCTCACCACACGTTGCGTTTAGTGGGTGACAGACCAGTGCATTGGTCCGCTGCATCGCTCACCACACGTTGCGTTTAGTGGGTGACAGACCAGTGCATTGGTCCGCTGCATCGCTCACCACACGTTGCGTTTAGTGGGTGACAGACCAGTGCATTGGTCCGCTGCTGAAGTCATCGCCCTTCCGTTCGTCTTTGTGTTCCCAGGATTCTTCCTTTTAAAACAGAACTCTCTCTCTCTCGTGAAAATAATATTTACTTTTTTCTCCTATTTACCCTATATAACATCAATAAAAGTATATCTCTCATCCTACCCAA
The DNA here is from genome assembly GCA_030710605.1 of Cordylochernes scorpioides. Taxonomy (NCBI): domain Eukaryota; kingdom Metazoa; phylum Arthropoda; class Arachnida; order Pseudoscorpiones; family Chernetidae; genus Cordylochernes; species Cordylochernes scorpioides. The sequence goes on along the minus strand of CP092876.1, from coordinate 11,393,618 downwards.
GAGGAAGGAGAGTTGGCACCTCTAATGAAAGTGAGCGCGCGCGCGCAGTGGCGAAAGCGAGAGTGTGGCCACTGATAGAGTTAGCTGACCTCGCCGAGAAAAACAGTCGGGGGAGGGGGGTAAAAAATCTGGGGGAGAATCGATAGATGAGGCAACAGCTGGCGCATTAGCATTTCTAATTATCGAAATGCTAAAGATATGCAAATCCCTTGGCTATTCTATCGTCTAGTATTCCTCGGTGGACGAAAGTTAAAGGACCACACAACATTTCACCTGGTTGCAGTAAAAAGTCGGATAAAAAACAGCAGCGGCTTGGACTAAAAATAATTGCTTTATAGAGTTCTAATCCATCGCGTTGGAAATGGGAGAAAATACTTAATCAACCTCTCTCCACACAAAGGTTTATAAATTATAAGGAGCAGTTGATTAAGTATTTAAAATAGAGTTTTAAAATGTGTGGAGTACTGAGGCAGCTCTTGGACGGCCCTCAAGTCTATTTGAAGGGCCGGAGGGAGGAGAAGCGCCCGTTGTGTTGAGTTCCTCTATTTTGAAGCCTTGCCACTTGGCCGCCCCCATCGGCCACGTTATTTTGAGGGGTGGAGGGCCGACACAAGACCGGTCGCGGCGGAGTTCCGGAGTCACACGGCGGCGGTTCAAGGCCGGCCAGGGATGTAACGGCCAGCCTGCTGGAAGAATGGTGTGCGCACAATTTTGTTTAGGGGGCTGGACATTTGAAAGCTAGACGACAGTATCAAATCAAGTATCAATTCTTTTTTTTTTTTTAATACGAATATCGTCTAAATTATTTACAGCTGAAGATACTACCTAGCTGGTATGTTCAAGAAACCAAATCTCGAAAACAAAAAAACATTGACAGTAACGAGACTCCCTCTTGGCGAGCGTCTTCTGTTGAGAATTCCCGCGATATAATCATCGGAGATCCGCAGGGGGGGTCATTCATGCGGCGGCACAAGGAAGAAAGACCTGTTCTACATATTTACGATCTTTTGACGACTGGCTCGTTTACAAGAGACAGTTTGTCCGAGATCAGGTCACAGCTAGCACACTCCAAATAAATATATATAGTCACATATTTTTTTTTTAATTCGATGTTCCAATTTGTTAGATAAAAAAAAAGAGTGAGTTCAGGCCATAATGGCGGGCGCCATTTTCCAGCCTCCGTCAAGAAAGGTAAGAGCTCGCCAGATAAAAAGAGTCATCATCCAATTTGGATGCGCGCAGTCAGGATCGAAGTGTCCTGGAGGGGCGGAATTGGCTAGATCGACCCACCGGGCCAAAATTAAGCATGTTAATTATTCAGGCCGGGCATATGAATTATTTATTGTGGCGATGACAAATTGATTTTCGGTTAATCTCATTAGTTAGCTCCAGGTTGGGAGGCCAATAAATCCAATTTGACCGCGGGGAGAAGAAGTGACCGACAATGCCATTGTCGACCCACCATTATATGGATAATTCCATGCTAGACAAATCCAGCAGCTCTGGCCACTTGGGAAAAGAAAGGCGCAGTTATCAAAGGCAAGTCAAACAAAACGGCTCATTTATCCTCACTCATAAAGGATGTCTGTAGGGGTGCTTGAAGACACACACAAGGTGCCCTTTATAGCTACAAAGGCCTGCCCTCCGACACTTGAGTGGGAAGGATAAGTCCATTTTGGACTGCGTCCTTCTTCACGATCGATCCCAAAGCCTGCTTCACAATCAATGCTCGACACCACGCAGCGACCTGCATGCGTGCGGTCGATCGGCCCCGTCCAAAAACAATAGCACAAGCACCAACATAAATACGGAAGGAAGGAAAAGAAGAAAGGGTCGGTTATCATTATCATCGGCGGAATGGATGTCATTGATTTTTCACTCACTCATTGTACGCGGAGAGCAGATAAGGAGAGCCTACCCCCCGTTGGATTTTGCATGACCTGTTCTGAATAGAGGCGGGCGGTGGTGGACAAAGGCGGCCAACAAACAAGAATAAATGGCGGTATTGACGGGGTGGGTGCATTGATTGGCCCCGCCCCACCCAGAGGACAAGCATGCTTCTTCTTCTTGTATCGAATCGCCGTCCATCTTAACGAGACCATTCTCCTCCTTCGGACTGCATTCAAGTCTAACGTTTCCATTTGTTGCTCGATCTATACAAACACGGGGTTGATATATGAAGAGGCGGATTTAATTGAATTCTATTGAAAAACGCTGGCGATTTTCTATTTAGGCTCAGTGACCCTGAAGACGATTGCAGTTTTGCTCCAGTCATGGATAAAGTTGGAATCCCAAACTCCAAAAGAGCACAATAAATCGAACGATCAAAAATAATTGGTCAGTTCCATATTTTTAAATCTCGGGTTTTAATTCTTAGAATCTTCAACCGCAGGAATGACGACTTTGTAGCTTGGCACGTCGGTTCAATCGGTGAAGGCGCCACACAAAGTGAAAAGAGGGACGTGTATCTGTGTTGGGTTCAAGGAAAGTGATCTGTCCCCACCCCATCCAGGGCGGGAGAGAGAGAGAGCATCGCGTCCAATCCCCATCAGGCAGGGGAATATGGAAGGGATAAATTTTTCATGAGCGTTTTCTTCTTTATCTTTCCCTCGTGGGGCTTTATCCCTGATGATAGGCCTAATGGCGCAGGGGCCGCGCAGCTATCTTTAGCCCCGCCATTAGCCTAACGCAACTTAACTATGGCAGGCAGGCTCCCCTGGCATTAAGGAAATGGCCACCGGGTCGATACTTATTAGAGTAGATCCCTCCCCGCCAGGGACCACACCTAGGAGTATTACCAAGGTATGCCACAAACACCATCGACCGCTTGGCTTACTCCCAAACGGAGGGCGGACAGACAAAGAAATAAAACTATGGCGCCATGTGGGGCCGATATTCCCCTAGTTTCAAGGTCGAATGGATGGATCTCTATGGCAGCCATCAGGTTCTGCTGCCGTTGTTTCGTACGAGCATTTATAAAAAATGGAAAAGCCAAAAGCACTAATAATGAGAAAGACTTTCTGAATAATGATCATCGGGAGCTTTAAATTACGGCCACTAGCAACGTGACATCTGGGGCGAGAACTAACATTCAGCGAACCAAACATCTCCCAGGTCTGCAAAAAAAAAAAAAAATCAATGCTGTAATTCAACAGGAAAGTATGAAAAAATGGCCATCATCCCTGCAGTCCACCCTAGCAACAACAACCCTACATCGTACCCAACATCATTTCTGCAGTCTCTTCTTCGTTTCTCTGCCCTGGTCTCCAGAGGTCTTGAGCTCTTTATTTCTTCACAGCTTCCCATCCAGTCCATCAGTCCAATTCTTTCCATTCATTCTACCTCCTTTCTTCCTCGATCCCACATATGTCCCAACCAGTTATTTTGCATTTTCCCGAAAACCTTCAACAGGCCTCGTTTCTCTCCTAAGTCAACTCCCATATATTTCCATTCTTCTCCGAGATCGTCTTTCACCAGCTCTTTAACTCCTGACTTCATCAGCTCATTTCTCCTAACGAAGGCCTCTTTGCTCTTAGAACTTGTGTGTTGTGTTATCACTGTGTATTTGCCATCTTCCAATATTAAGGATCGAACATATCCAAACTTACTATATATATAACATGCCAACTCCAGTATTATAGTTGAATTCTTCTTCGTGTTATTTCTGCAGTCCAGTGTTGCAACTAACTAGGAAGGTCATTACATAATGGACAAGTTGTCGCGAGGTCATGTCTCAGAATGTGATAGAAATCCATCCTCAGTTTCTTCTATTACTACGGCAAATTTATTTTCTCGATCCTGGAAAGAAGAAAAAAAAGAGAACAACAACATACAAAGGGAGACATTTCTGCCCACATTTCAAAATTGAAATAACGCCAAAATAATCGGATCGGCCGACAAACAAGTAGGTAGTTTTAATTCCCGCGCTCTAATTTTAGCTGAACCTCGGCGGCGGCTCATTTGAAGGTTTTAATCCTCCCGCAGTAACCTTGACAAAATATAATTTACTGACGAAGGGTATTCTGCCCAGCAAGCCAATCTGTTCAAAGAATCTGCCACGGTTTGTAAAGTTCCTCTGTTTGCTTCTTCGTGCCTTGGCATCGCTGGAACAAGGCAAATATTTCCCACCCACACTTAGCAATGCCTTGGGCAAATGATACCAAAACAGGTGAACTTTCGTTCCAAAAGACAAAGAACGGGGAATAAACCTCTGGGCAAATGGAGCAACATGGCTTCTTCACTGCAGGGATGGGCCACGTGGGAAAATCTTGCCAAGGAGAAATATTTCATTTTATGCATGGTTGCCTCATCCGCCCTATATGGAAAGTTTATTACCTGCCTGCCCCTTTTGGGAGTTCAGAAAAACTTTAGTTTGGCATCATTCAATCTGGCTCCCTCACCAGATGCTTTGGTGAAAGTGGAACTCAGTGGAAAGACCAAATGTGCTGGTTTAATACTGCTGCTTAGTGAAAAGTTCCATCCCTAAACGAAATCCTGAGTTGGAAGTTTGGGTCCAAGTCTATCTTGCAGACACCAGTTTGCCATGAAGCCAAGCGACCTGGTCCTGAGAGACAAATGCCATTAAATATATCAGCACCTCCATGAGTGAATACTAAAATCGACGTGTCCAGCTATAACCTTAAATCTCCAGGAGAGACCAATTTCTCTCAAGGGAGATTGTAAGTAATTGGTGCCAATATTGTGGAGTCAAACACACAGTGTCGTAGCCACACATGGTCTCCAATGCTATGGACCAAGGAGAGACAACTAGAAATAAAGGTATGGAGGATAGGGTGGTATATTTACTAGGATTTGATCACAAGGTGTCAGTGTGGCCTTTGATTCCATTCCAAAATTGATACATCATTATAATGCTGAAAAAGGTGAGAAAGGAAATGGTCAGTTCATTCTGGCAATTGCTGCATAGAAATCATTCAAGTCTTCAGAGTGTCCTACCAAACAGGGGCTTTCAGGTTGATGGCTCCCTCAATGAGCTGAACATAGGTTGTAAAGTCCTGGCAATTAGAGAGATTTGTCTAATTTTGTTGGATGAGGCCTACTGTAATTATTTTCTTGAATGTTGGAAGTGTGACCCAAGGCTGTGGTGTGATACCACTCTCCCTCATTATATCTCAAGTTGTGGGAAACTTGGATGTTACCACCATGTAGTGGGGGCCACAGGGACATCAGACCTGCTGCAATGTCTAATCTAATTCTAAACTAGTTTCTACAAGACATAAATAGGGAAAACCAAATGGTGAGATAAATAAATAGATTCAAATAAAGGTGTATATATGGTTACTATTGAGATTCAATATGAAAGCTCCATGACAAAGGCAACTAGAGAGAGATTTGTCCACATAGAGATGACACACAACTTGGCAGTTGAAACATCTCTTTTACAACATCAGTCCCAACTGTAACAAGTGATGCTGTTATAAGTCTTGACACAATTCACTGAAGATGCCAAGGGACATTTTTATTCAATTTTTAAAATAAAAATCATGGCTCAATGTGGATCAGTGTACCACCAAGAGGTTGCTGTCTATCCCATTCTAGGGTTTGAAATGTCTTTTTGATCTATTTTTCTCAGGGCAAACTTGTGGGGCAACTCCGGCCAAGCTCTGGGGAAATTACAAGGTAATATAGTAGCATCTCCCTGAGAGGACACCTCTTTTGAAAGGACAGTTTTCATTTGCAAAATAGCCATTTTTACTATTTAGCAACTCTCCTGTAAGAGGACACCTCTCTCTAAAGGACACTTTGGCTCTGCAATTAGGTGTCCTTTACAGAGAGGTTCTACTGTAACACCAAATCCAAATAAATAAATAGTGTGCAACATTGTTAATGATATATCATACACTCTTTGATTTGGTGTTATTACCTTGAATCTATACCCCCAATGACTATCAATGACAGGGGAAGTTGGTAAGCACGGATGTGAATTCTGCTCTTCATGCTGTGGAATAAGAGATTGAGCACATTTTACAATCTCATGTGGTCCATGGAACACTTGCTTTGGTCTAACGTTGATTTAACAAATCCTCAAGAGAGATCACTGGGTAAGGAAGGATCTCCACAATGCCCAGCAAGGGAGGAGGAGGAGGAAACCGTATATTTCTGGGCCCTTTTATCTCCTCCTTTAATGGCAGCCACAAAAAATGACCTGCATGATTTTGAAACTTTGTTCCCACTGACAGTCTCTTTGCTCCAGGTTTTGCCCCAACAACCTGAACATGTGTTGAGGAAGCCTCCAAACTAAACCAATGGAATAAAATAACAGTCGACCCTCACTTGGAGATTCCATGTTCTTAGAACAACGGGGACTCTCTTGGGACCTTAGAACTACGATGTCAACCAACCCATTAGAACAATGTTGATCTGCTATAGACTGTAGATGTTGTTTAAATTCTTTTTGAAGGTGGAAAGAAAGTGGAGTTCTCCCAGATAAAGTGACCCAAGCAGACTGTAGGAATGCTTACTTTGTCTTTGTACAACTCTATCACAGTAGGCTTGTGTGCTGTTTTTGGAACCTTAAGGAAAAGGCTTTGTGTGTTATGTAAACAAAACACTACCAATGTCTTATAGAAGAAAAGGAAAAACTTCCTGGAAAATTCAGAAACTGTTGTATGACAAGGAGTGGTGCAAAGAGCAGTTACCAAGAGAATTCAACAACATCAATATTTCAATATACATCAATATTTAGGGATAAAGGAGGAAGCATTACCCAAGAAACTTTATTGGAATTACAGAAAGGCAGATTGGACCAAATTTAGAGAAGAATCCAACCTCACACCAAAAATAACGAATGACAAATCAAGGATAAGTAAAAAATCCCCCCTCATTGCATTTTTTTTTTCTTTTGTCTTCCGCTTTCTATGATGTAAACACTATGTAGTGTTTTAAATCTCTGTTAAGGAATTTTTGTGCCTCAAGATGATTTGGTATGATATGGAAATATCATTTTATCCCTTGGTTGGACTTCATCAAATAGCTTTGTAGACTCTGTGGGGAATCCAGACAAGGAAATAAGACCTAATCCAAATAATTGATTAGTGTGTGACGTTTCGGCAACAGCATTGTCACCATCATCAGACAAAAGAATAAAATGATAAAAATAAAATGGATTTTATTCTTTTGTCTTATGATGGTGACAATGCTGTTGCTGAAACGTCACACACTAATAAATTATTTGGATTGGGTCTTATTTCCTTGTATCTATAATCCAAATTGTGCATAAGGCAATCCATGTATGTGCCCACAGTGATAACTCTTCAATAATTTGGAAATGTTGTTCCATCTGATGTAAATGAACTTATCAAAATAATTAAATTTTGTATATATTTATTTATTGGGTTTTGACTAAGGGTAGAGTAAACACATTCTGTCGAGAGATACGTAAATTTTGATTGTTTAATTTTTGTATTAAATTTGTTTTGTTAAATTTCTTTTATGTAAATATTTTTAAAGAAGGTAAATAAACTTCTTTTATTTTATAAGTTCTGATATCTATTATTTTGTTTAAAATAAATGTGTTTATACTATTTTTCTAATAAATTATTTAATAAGCAAAATAACAATGGCGACGAGGATTTCGTTCAAACCATATATAATGAAAGAAGAACCTTTTGAAAATTATATTCAACGATTCAAACAGTACATCTTTGTGAATGAAATCGAAGGTAAGAAGATTGTTCCCTTTTTTATTATGTCTATTGGAGCGAATACTTATAGTATTCTAGAAGAATTGATCGCACCTAGAGATGTTTGCGCATTAGAATTCGAAGAAATTGTGTTTTAATTGCTTATTTTACACCGAAGCTAAATATCATTTTTGAAAGATATGAATTCAGCCAATTGGTTCAGGAACATGGCGAAAAAATAGAAGACTATGTCCTTAAATTAAAAAAACAGGCTAATAGGTGTAACTTTGGCTTAAATTTTGAAGAACAACTAAGGGATAGGTTCGTTTCAGGAGTTTCTAGTCAAGTTATTTTGAAAAGATTACTGCAAGAGCCTGAGCTCACTTTTAATATGGCAGTAAATATGGCTACCACAATAGAAACGGTAGATTGTAATGTGCTGAAAATGAAGTCTTATGCTGAAACTAAAGAAATAAACAAATTACATTCTAAGTGCAAACATTGTGGAAAGATGAATCATCATTCGGACAAATGTTTTTTTTTAAATTCTTTCTGCTATTCTTGTAAACAATTGGGACATATATCGACTGTATGTCATTCAAAGTCTAAGAATGGATATTTTCAACCAAGAAACAGAGGTGCATCTAGTGAAGCCCACGGAGAATCATTTTCAAGAAAGAATGTTGAGTCCATCAATAATATAGAATATCTGACTAATAAATTTGAGAGTATTTTGTATGTTTTCGAAATAAAATTCTTAGCAGAAATTGACACTGGTGCGGCTTTAACAACTATGTCAAAAGATCTATTTTTAAACTATTTTGAACATATTAAATTGTTTCCTTCTAAATGTTATTTAACTGATTATAATCAGTTGTTATTATAATTATTATAATTATCAAGGAAAGGGCATTTCCTCTATTGGAGAATGTAAAGTAGAGGTAAGATTTAAAAATAAAATAGGCCATTTAAACTTAATAGTAACAGATATTAAAAATAATTCTTCTTCTTCTTATCTCATTAAAAATAATAAATTTCTCATAGGAAGAGACTGGATAGTATTTTTTGATATGGTACAAATTAAAAAAAAAAAAAAAATGTCCAACAAAATAATAATTTTGATATTAATTTAATTTTTAATAAATATTATAAACTTTTTGAAGATATAGTCTTGCCAATAAAAGATATTTCCGTACACATTAATGTAAAAAATAATTTTGCGCCAAAATTTTATAAATTTAGACCTGCTCCCTTTGCTATTAGGAATTTAATTGAAGAAGAACTATTATTTTTATTGAATAATGATATTATTGAAAATGTAGTGGATAGCCCAATAGCTTCACCGCTAGTATGCTTCCCTAAGAAAAACGCCAAAATTAGAATTTGTGCAGACTTTAAGAGAACCTTAAATCCATTTATCAAAGATGTTAAATATCTGATACCGAACATCGATAATGTTTTACATTCTTTTTTTGGTAAAAGTATATTTAGTAAAATTGATCTTTCAAGCGCATATCATCAGATACTTCTAGACGAGGAATCTCAAAAATTGACAGTTATTTCTACCCATAAAGGCCTTTTTAAATATAAAAGGCTGCCCTTCGGTATCAAGTCAGGAGCGACTATTTTCCAAAGAACTATGGACAATATTTTTTCCGGTCTTAAAAATGTAATAATATATTTAGACGATATTCTTATAGCATCATCTGATGTAAATGAGCATAATTCAGATGTTGAGACAGTCATGAATAAATTATCTAATTTTAATTTTTCAATTAATAAAGAAAAATCTGTTTTTGTTAATGAAAACAATTATTTGGGACATAAAATTAATAAAAATGGAATATATCCCCTTGAGGATAAATTGGACAATATAAAAAAATGTCCTAAACCGAGTAACATTTCAGAATTGAAATCTTTCTTGGGCATGTTGTCATTTTACAGTAAATTCGTTAAAAATTTATCCATACATGCAAATCCTTTATTCTCTTTATTGAAAAGAAGTTATAATTGGAATTGGAAAAAAGAACATGATCAGGCTTTCGAAAAATGTAAAAATTTGATTAGTACAAAAACTTGTTTGACGCATTATTCACAAGATTTACCTCTTTATGTTACTTGTGATGCATCAAACTATGGTATAGGAGGATATATTTCCCATATTGTTAAAGGCATTGAGAAACCAATTACTTTTGTTTCGAGAACACTAAATGACACAGAAAAGAAATATTCCCAGATAGAAAAAGAAGGTTTATCAATATTCTTTACCTTAAACAGGCTAAAACAATTTCTTTACGGAAGAAAATTCACTATTAATACAGATCACAAACCATTACTAGCCATTTTTGGCGATAAAAATAATTTACCAGCCTTGGTGGCAAATAGATTACATAGATGGTCACTCTCAATATCAAATTTTAATTTTGAAATTAAATATACTAAGGGAACTGAAATACCTCTTGCAGATTTTCTTTCAAGATTTCCAAATCCTGAAAAAGGGGAGAAGGAAGAGGAAATGGGAGAAATATTATTAATAGAAAATTCAATATTAGATTACGTCTTGGTATCGGACAAAACCCAAGAAGATCCAACTCTTAGAAAACTATATAAGTTAGTCAAGTATGATAAGTATGATATCGAATCAGAGGTAGATATAAAACCTTAGAATTAAAAACGAGATAACAATAGTAAGAAATTGCCTATTTTTCGGAAATAGAATGATAATCCCAGATTCCTTAAGAGAATATGTTTTGAATATCATTCATGAAAATCATATTGGAATAAATAAAATGAAGACTCTGGCCAGAAGTTCTGTCTATTGGCCAGGAATGGATGAACAAATTGAAAATTTGTCTAAAAGCTGTAGCATTTGTATGGAAAACACATCAAAGCTGCCAAACCAGGAATTTACTGAGTGGACTCCACCAAACAAAGTTTGGAAGAGGATTCATCTTGACTATTTCTGCATAGACTTTTTGAGAGAATGTTTAGCGAGATATGGTATCCCGGAGGTGGCGGTAATGGATAATGGGCCCCCGTTTAGAAGTTATGAAATGAAGACATTTTTCGAAAGAAACGGCATACATGCGATGTTTAGCCCCGCCTACCATCCAGAGAGCAACGGACTAGCGGAAGTGTCTGTAAGAGAGATAAAAAAAGCTATGAGAAGAATTATTTCGGAGGAAAGAGAATTACCCCTTGAGTTTGCTTTGATAAAGGCATTATATGCATATAGATTGAGTCCTTTGACTAGAACAGAAAAATCCCCTGCTGGATTATTTTTAAATCGCAAGATTAGAACGAAGATTTCCATGTTGAACAAGAAATCAGTAAGAGTAGGGAGATTGAAAAATAAAAAACAGAGCAATAGCTACAAAATAAATGATAGAGTAAGATACAGATGGATGGAAAGAGGAAAACCGAAATGGATGTTTGGGATTGTAAAGAGAATAGTAGGAAGCAACAGCTGTATGATAGAAACTGATGGAATTGAAAAGAAAGTACACACTAACTATATGAGGAGAAGTATGGAGAGGAAGGATGTTTCGTCATCAGAAGAAGGAATAAGCTACCCAAGGCCTCAGACGTCAAGTCCCCTGACTCCTGCTACAATAGTAGCAGAATCTACACCTGGACCACCGACTGAATCTACACCTTCCCGGAGATATCCACTACGAGAGAGGAGACCACCGGATAGATATGTACCTTAATAAGTGTTGCTATCTTAAAAAAGGGGGAGTTGATGTGGATGAACTTATAAAAATAATTTAATTTTGTATATATTTATTTATTGGGTTTTGACTAAGGGTAGAGTAAACACATTCTGTCGAGAGATACGTAAATTTTGATTGTTTAATTTTTGGATTAAATTTGTTTTGTTAAATTTCTTTTATGTAAATATTTTTAAATAAACTTCTTTTATTTTATAAGTTCTGATATTTTGTTTAAAATAAATATTTCTAATAAATTATTTAATAAGCAAACTAACACCATCTATGTGAATGATTTGTCATTTGAATTTTATAAAAATAAATCAACATAGCTCCACCAAACATATTTTGAACATTATAATATTTTAATTGACACCAACTTGGTTAGAACATCCTGTTTGTAACAAGTTAGCTGTGATTATAACAACAGTTGAACACAACAGTTGGACAAATAGTGTTTCAGTAACAACCCTGTTACCAAAATATCACACACAATTTATTTATCTGGATGTGGTCTTATTACCTTATAATCTACAATCCAAATCATCAGTAACATTGTTGGAACAAGATTATAAACAATATACAGAGTAGGTTTTTTTACAAACCATTCAATAGATAGCAGCTGCACCTGTGAAGAATTTTTATAGAATTCTGTTTATTTGATGGTGTTCCCTGAGCTGTAAATACAACTAGTAGTGTATGCTGTCTTTCTGCTGAAATTATGCAAAATGGCAACTTGGAAAAATTCTCAGAAATTTAAATGGCAGCAGCACACCACATGGAAGTTCTCTGCTAGATCCAAGTAATGATCAATTTTAGACATGGGAGCTTCAGGAAATGCTCCAAAAGGTAAAATTCTTTATGAGCCTGTGTAGAGTTGTGGGTCTATAATTAAAAAAAAAAAGAAACTCCAAATTGGGTACGTTTTCTGATTCTCAAAAATGGAAATTTTCTTATACTGGTTGGTTGTTTAATTCTGTCAATCCTCACTATGACAAAATCACCTGGCAACAAGATTAAAACAATAGGGACTTAAAACTTGGGAATTTCTAATTTTGATGATTATAGTAAAATTTGTCACTAAAGAACACACCCTAGTTTCAGAACCAAAGTGGGCCTTAGAGAAAGTTACCCTCTTACTGGAGAGCATCTAAATACTAAAAATGGCAATTTAAGCAAAAAAAAAAAGTTCTTTATAGAGAGGTGTACCACTAAACAAGAGTGTCCACTCATGGAAGCTACATAGCCAGGTTGTAGTTGAGGTTGCTAAATGAGATGTGCACTGTGAATAACCAGTGTTTATAGTGATGTTATAAATTATCAACTTCTGATAGGGGGCTCAACAACACTTTAGCAGGCACATCTTTCAAAGATATTTTCACATAATTTAATTTGCAAAGAACAAAATATGAATTCTGACCAAATAGATTGTGTAACAAACACAAGTTGGTGGAAGAGGATTTAAAGTTTCCCAAGTGCTACTTTGTTGTTCCATGGGAGGAGTGGGTTACATAAGACTTCCTGACCGCTTCAGGGGCTTACATCGACACAACCTCTAATTTTGAAAAAGTGTTCCAAGAATATCCAAGGCTGGCCATGTGAATGGGTGAGAGTATTTACCTTGGGTGTAATGTTATTAAACGTCAATGTCATTGGCAGGCCTTCAGCTGCAAGGTCACCAGGAAATCTCTGCCAATGCCCATTTATGTCCCACATGACCTGGGACCTCTTTCAACAAGCTGCGGTCTTACTTCTTCCCATTAGAAAGAAGTGTGTGGGAGAGAAGGATTTCATCTCCCCTTGCTGCTGGTGGCCGAACTGTGCTGGTTAGAACTAAGGAATCTTTCCACAACACTTTTCTTTGTTCCATCCCCAACAAAAGGAAAGGAACAACACCAATTGTCCCAGAGCACCTGTGGCTACAACTGCTGGCTTTCCTGTCACCTTAGATACATTTGGGATGACCAGTTCATTCAGCACGGACACCGTGTGACAATCCCTGGTACTCATTCAATAACACCAATGTGACAATACCCGGTAGACTCACTCAATGACACTCATAGTGACAATACCCGGTAGACTCGCTCAGTAACACCGATGTGACAATACCCGGTAGACTCACTCAATGACACCCATGTGACAATAACTGGTAGACTCACTCAATGACACCGATGTGACAATACCCGGTAGACTCACTCAGTAACACCGATGTGACAATACCCGGTAGACTCACTCAGTAACACCGATGTGACAATACCCAGTAGACTCAATCAATGACACCCATGTGACAATAACTGGTAGACTCACTCAATGACACCCATGTGACAATACCCGGTAGACTCACTCAATGACATCGATGTAACAATACCCAGTAGACTCACTCAATGACACCGATGTGACAATACCCGGTAGACTCAATTAATGAAACCCATGTGACAATACCCAGTAGACTCACTCAATGACACCAATGTGACAATACCCGGTAGACTCACTCAATGACATCGCTGTGACAATACCCGGTAGACTCACTTAGTAACACCAATGTGACAATACACGGTAGCCTCACTCAGTAACACCGATGTTACAATACCTGGTAGACTCACTCAATGACACTGATGTGACAATACCCGGTAGACTCACTCAATGACACCGATGTGACAATACCCGGTAGACTCACTCAAAAACACCGATGTGACAATACCCGGTAGACTCACTCAGTAACACCGATTGACAATACCCGGTAGCTTCACTCAATTAACAGCGATGTTACAATACCAGGTAGACTCACTCAGTAACACCGATGTGACAATACCCGGTAGATTCACTCAATTAACAGCGATGTTACAATACCAGGTAGACTCACTCAATGACATCGATGTGACAATACCCGGTAGACTCACTCAATGACACCCATGTGACAATACCCGGTAGACTCAATTAATGACACCCATGTGACAATACCCGGTAGACTCACTCAATGACACCCATCTGACAATACCCGGTAGACTTGCTCAATGACATCGATGTGACAATACCCGGTAGCCTCACTCAATGACATCGCTGTGACAATACCCGGTAGACTCACTCAATACCACCCATGTGACAATACCCGGTAGACTCACTCAATGACACCCATGTGACAATACCCGGTAGACTCACTCAATGACACCCATGTGACAATACCCGGTAGACTTGCTCAATGACATCGATGTGACAATACCAGGTAGACTCACTCAATGACATCGATGTGACAATACCCGGTAGACTCACTCAATACCACCCATGTGACAATACCCGGTAGACTCACTCAATGACACCCATGTGACAATACCCGGTAGACTCACTCAATGACACCCATGTGACAATACCCGGTAGACTCACTCAATGACACCCATCTGACAATACCCGGTAGACTTGCTCAATGACATCGATGTGACAATACCCGGTAGCCTCACTCAATGACATCGCTGTGACAATACCCGGTAGACTCACTCAATGACATCGCTGTGACAATACCCGGTAGACTCACTCAGTAACACCGATGTGACAATACACGGTAGCCTCACTCAGTAACACCGATGTTACAATACCTGGTAGACTCACTCAATGACACCGATGTGACAATACCCGGTAGACTCACTCAATGACATCGATGTAACAATACCCAGTAGACTCACTCAATGACACTGATGTGACAATACCCGGTAGACTCACTCAATTACACCGATGTGACAATACCCGGTAGACTCACTCAATGACATCGATCTGACAATACCCGGTAGCCTCACTCAATGACATCGCTGTGACAATACCCGGTAGACTCACTCAATGACATCGATGTGACAATACCCGGTAGCCTCACTCAATGACATCGCTGTGACAATACCCGGTAGCCTCACTCAATGACATCGCTGTGACAATACCAGGTAGACTCACTCAGTAACACCAATGTGACAATACACGGTAGCCTCACTCAGTAACACCGATGTGACAATACCCGGTAGCCTCACTCAATTAACAGCGATGTTACAATACACGGTAGACTCACTCAGTAACACCGATGTGACAATACCCGGTAGATTCACTCAATTAACAGCGATGTGACAATACCCCGGTAGACTCACTCAATGACACCCATGTGACAATACCCGGTAGACTCACTCAATGACACCCATGTGACAATACCTGGTAGACTCACTCAATGACACTGATGTGACAATACCCGGTAGACTCACTCAATGACACCGATGTGACAATACCCGGTAGACTCACTCAATGACACCGATGTGACAATACCCGGTAGACTCACTCAATGACACCGATGTGACAATACCCGGTAGACTCACTCAATGACACCGATGTGACAATACCCGGTAGACTCGCTCAATAACACCGATGTGACAATACCCGGTAGACTCACTCAATTAACAGCGATGTGACAATACCCGGTAGACTCACTCAATGACACCCATGTGACAATACCCGGTAGACTCACTCAATGACACCCATGTGACAATACCTGGTAGACTCACTCAATGACACTGATGTGACAATACCCGGTAGACTCACTCAATGACACTGATGTGACAATACCCGGTAGACTCACTCAATAACACCGATGTGACAATACCCGGTAGCCTCACTCAATTAACAGCGATGTTACAATACACGGTAGACTCACTCAGTAACACCGATGTGACAATACCCGGTAGATTCACTCAATTAACAGCGATGTGACAATACCCGGTAGACTCACTCAATGACACCCATGTGACAATACCCCGGTAGACTCACTCAATGACACCCATGTGACTATACCCAGTAGACTCGCTCAATGACATCGATGTGACAATACCCGGTAGCCTCGCTCAATGACATCGATGTGACAATACCCGGTAGACTCACTCAATGACACCGATGTAACAATACCCGGTAGCCTCACTCAATGACACTGATGTGACAATACCCGGTAGACTCACTCAATGACATCGCTGTGACAATACCCGGTAGACTCACTCAGTAACACCAATGTGACAATACACGGTAGCCTCACTCAGTAACACCGATGTGACAATACCCGGTAGCCTCACTCAATTAACAGCGATGTTACAATACCAGGTAGACTCACTCAGTAACACCGATGTGACAATACCCGGTAGATTCACTCAATTAACAGCAATGTTACAATACCAGGTAGACCCACTCAATGACATCGATGTGACAATACCCGGTAGACTCACTCAATGACACCGATGTGACAAAACCCGGTAGACTCACTCAATGACACCCATGTGACAATACCCGGTAGACTCACTCAATGACATCGCTGTGACAATACCCGGTAGACTCACTCAATGACACCCATGTGACAATACCCGGTAGACTCACTCAATGACACCCATGTGACAATACCCGGTAGACTCGCTCAATGACATCGATGTGACAATACCTGGTAGACTCACTCAGTAACACCGATGTGACAATACCCGGTAGACTCACTCAGTAACACCCATGTGACAATACCCAGGAGACTCACTAAATGACACCCATGTGACAATACCCGGTAGACTCACTCAGTAACACCGATGTGACAATACCCAGTAGACTCACTCAATGACACCAATGTGACAATACCCGGTAATCTCACTCAATGACATCCATGTGACAATGCCCGGTAGACTCACTAAATGACACCCATGTGACAATACCCGGTAGACTCACTCAGTAACACCGATGCAACAATACCCGGTAGACTCACTCAGTAACACCGATGTAACAATACCCGGTAGACTCACTCAGTAACACCCATGTGACAATACCCGGTAGACTCACTCAGTAACACCGATGTGACAATACCCGGTAGACTCAATTAATGAAACCCATGTGACAATACCCAGTAGACTCACTCAATGACACCAATGTGACAATACCCGGTAGACTCACTCAATGACACCCATGTGACAATACCCGGTAGACTCACTCAATGACCCCCATGTGACAATACCTGGTAGACTCACTCAGTAACACCGATGTGACAATACCCGGTAGACTCACTCAGTAACACTGATGTAACAATACCCGGTAGACTCACTCAGTAACACCGATGCAACAATACCCGGTAGACTCACTCAGTAACACCGATGTAACAATACCCGGTAGACTCACTTAGTAACACCCATGTGACAATACCCGGTAGACTCACTCAGTAACACCGATGTGACAATACCCGGTAGCCTCACTCAATGACACCGATGTGACAATACCCGGTAGCCTCACTCAATGACACCGATGTGACAATACCCGGTAGACTCACTCAATGACACCGATGTGACAATACCCGGTAGACTCACTCAATGACACTGATGTGACAATACCCGGTAGACTCACTCAATGAAATCGATGTGACAATACCCGGTAGACTCAATTAATGAAACCCATGTGACAATTACCGGTAGACTCACTCAATGACACCGATGTGACAATACCCGGTAGCCTCACTCAATGACACCGATGTGACAATACCCGGTAGACTCACTCAATGAAATCGATGTGACAATACCCGGTAGACTCAATTAATGAAACCCATGTGACAATTACCGGTAGACTCACTCAATGACACCGATGTGACAATACCCGGTAGCCTCACTCAATGACACCGATGTGACAATACCCGGTAGACTCACTCAATGACACCGATGTGACAATACCCGGTAGACTCACTCAATGACACTGATGTGACAATACCCGGTAGACTCACTCAATGAAATCGATGTGACAATACCCGGTAGACTCAATTAATGAAACCCATGTGACAATTACCGGTAGACTCACTCAATGACACCGATGTGACAATACCAAGTAGACTCAATCAATAACACCCATGTGACAATACCCGGTAGACTCACTCAATGACACCGATGTGACAATATCCAGTAGACTCGCTCAGTAACACAGATGTGACAATACCCGGTAGACTCACTCAGTAATACCGATTTGACAATAACCAGTAGACTCACTCAGTAACACCGATGCAAAATACCCTGTAGACTCGCTCAGTAACACCGATGTAACAATACCCAGTAGACTCACTCAGTAACACCGATGCAACAATACCCTGTAGACTCGCTCAGTAACACCGATGTGACAATACCCGGTAGACTTACTCAGTAACACAAATGCAAAAATACCCAGTACACTCAATCAATACCACCCATGTGACAATAACTGGTAGACTCGCTCAATGACACCCATGTGACAATACCCGGTAGACTCACTCAATGACACCGATTATACAATACCCAGTAGAATCACTCAGTAACACCGATGCAACAATACCCTGTAGACTCGCTCAGTAACACCGATATGACAATACCCGGTAGACTTACTCAGTAACACCGATGTAACAATACCCTGTAGACTCACTCAGTAACACCTTTGTGACAATACCCGGTAGACTTACTCAATAACACCGATGTGACAATACCCGGTAGACTTACTCAATAACACCAATCTTTTTCCATATAATCAAAAGAAAATGGGAGGGGAAATCTCTCTCTTCTATCTTGTTATAAAACCCTACATGAGATCTCAGCGTGCAAGTACATATCCTGTCCTCTTGTACAAGCTGAGAGGAGTGATAACATCAACAATGTGTTCCCAGCCACCACCAGCCTTGGGCTAAGGGCTCTCCACACAAGCCCTATTGTCCCTGCTGCCGCTGATGCCAATCTTGTCTTGACCACATTATTAGCTGCCAATGGTTGTCATCTCCCCAACACTTATAAAAAGTCCCAACCTGCCGCCATCTTGGATTTTCCCCAAGTTGGATCAACTCCACATTGGCTTGGACCCGGTTGGCTGTGAGACATGTTCCACAGAGAGAATGTGCAACAACTTGCTAAGTTCATCAGTGGTGTGGACCAACCCTCCCAGTGCCTATTTAATTAACCTTTGTGCAGATTATATAAGCAGAATCAACATGTAGTCCAAGGTAAAATTGCAATCCTAATATAAATGCAAGTTGAAATGCTTTTGAAAGTGAGTTTCTTCTTTTATCTTATATATAAAAGTATGTTTCGCGATAAACTCAAAAACTACTGAACCAATTGGTACCAAATTTTGATTAGTAATTTTGGTTATTTATTTTTTCCATTTGAAGAACTTTTTTTAACGCGGAGTAAATACGAGGCGAAGTAACAACACCAGGCCAATTAAGCGACCAATGAGCGTTTTGCATTTTTTCCAAGTTGCCGCGTACTTTTTTTAAAATATCTTTTTATACAAGTGTTACTTTTTTTTTTTACAAAAGTATTGAGTATTGATGAAAAATTTATATTAAAAACTAAGTTACGGTAAGTGCACACAATGCAATTTTAAAATAACTTTACAAATTTAGCGTTACTGTATGTAAATAATGGCTTTCATATTTTTTATTAATTTTTGTTCTGACCTTTTTTATTTTTTTATCTCTTTTCAAAAAAATCGTTTAAAATGCAGTCGCAGTCATTAGCAAACACATGTTTGCCTAATTTCCATGTTCTCTTTTATTTTTTACAGAAAAATATTTACATGCCAGTATTTTGGATTAATTTTTTTTATAAACCTATTTTTTCTTATTCTTACTGAGAAGATGGGCATCGCAGTCAAGATCCATCGCAGTCACTTACTCAACTCAGGCAATTTCAAAGGTTAATGCGCTGGGGCGGGTACCTCGGGGATATTGAAACAACTAAATGGATTGCAAAAAATAATCAAATCAAATACCTAAACACTAATATAATACAATTTTTGCCATCACACACACTTTTTGCCTGTGGTTTATGTGTTACTTCTGTATTGCTATTCTATGGCACTTCTACTATTTATTATTGATGTATTTTCAGTATGAAGGAACTCGGGGAATTCTCGGGCGAACCCATTCATCTAGTCTATATATATAAAATTGAATGTCTGTCTGTGTGTGTGTGTCCTCTATGGATTCAAAAACCATACATCCAATCGCCGTGAAATTTTGGGATATTATTAGGTGTATCCCCGGAAAAGTTTAGGAAAAATAATATCTTGAATATCTTAAATATCCTTAGAGTTATTTGCAAATTTGTAGCTTTAACTCGCAAGCAGCGCCACCTTGCGACGGAGATAGGCTTAGGTCTGCCCCCCACCCCGCCCCCCCGTCCGGCCGGTCAGTCCAAGTTCCCACCGACCAATCAGAGGGATCAAGAGCCCCCACCCCCGTCCGGCCGCCAGCCAATCAGAGGGATCAAGAGGTCCTGGCGCGCGGGGGGCGGGTGACCTCCGGGAACTACGTCCATCTTCCATAAACGACCATGATTTTATTCAACTTATCGAGTATTTTTCAAGGGACCGGGAAAATATGTAGATAAAACGATGATTTTGTAATGTAGAAAATTATGAAAGACAAAATTCAGGATGACACGGCACACAGGGACCGGGAAAAAATAATCACTTTATCGAGAGATTCACGACCATGATTTTATTCAACTTATCGAGTATTTTTCAAGGGACCGGGAAAATATGTTCACTAGATAAAACGATGATTTTGTAATGTAGAAAATTATGAAAGACAAAATTCAGGATGACACGGCACACAGGGACCGGGAAAAAATAATCACTTTATCGAGAGATTCACGACCATGATTTTATTCAACTTATCGAGTATTTTTCAAGGGACCGGGAAAATATGTTCACTAGATAAAACGATGATTTTGTAATGTAGAAAATTATGAAAGACAAAATTCAGGATGACACGGCACACAGGGACCGGGAAAAAATAATCACTTTATCGAGAGATTCACGACCATGATTTTATTCAACTTATCGAGTATTTTTCAAGGGACCGGGAAAATATGTTCACTAGATAAAACGATGATTTTGTAATGTAGAAAATTATGAAAGACAAAATTCAGGATGACACGGCACACAGGGACCGGGAAAAAATGTTCACTTTATCGAGAGATTAAAATTTACGAGTTTCAAATTATCAAAATATATCTTTTTTTTTATAAGTTTATAGAGAATTGTTTTAACAAATGTTCGTTAGACAAACCTTTACTCGGGTAAAACCTCGGGCGAAGCCGGGTACGTCCGCTAGTTGAGAATAAATAAACTCTTGTTGTTGTATAGGATCTGGTGGTTCACCACTGATGTAGGAATTTGATCCTCTGTGACCCACCTATTGGGAGGATGTCAAATCTCACAAACCAATGGTAGCTTGAACCTGCTGTAGTTATTCTAGCAAGTGTTCCCGATGACCTCTTGGTCAATGTGTGAACCCATGTAGTGTTTTGGATATTTGCATATGCTAATCAATAATTGGTCGGGATCAGCCAAATGTTGTGTCAAATGTGGAGACAAGTGGATTATGCAGTGAGATAACCACTGGGAACATTCGAGGTGTAATGTTTGCCTTTCCCATGGCTGGGAACAATGGTCTTCCATCACTCAGATCTTGCCACAAATGTCACCTCATCCTAATGACAGAACCTGGGATACAAAGTGCCATCTGTAGATAACAACATCGCTTACAGTTATGATGGTATATTTGTTTGTCCAGTGTCATGGGGATAAATACAATAGATATAGGTGTAACTGTGAGATTCCACACTTGGCTGGTGAAATGTTCGGATAGATGGGGCACGCTTTTTCCTTTAGCTTTCATCAAATAACTCACTTGTATATTTAAAGCCAAAGTTTGTTGCTATCATCATCAGCAGTCAGGTAGATTCCACATTATGGGCGGAGATGTACTGGCTGAATGGAGTTAAAGATTTGTGTTTCCCACTACATGGATAAAACACAAGGTAATAAATAATTTATGGATTTGTGGTCTTGTGTTTATAATCTATAATCCAAATTGTGCCTAATGTGACAAATTGAAAACTTTGGTGCTGCTGCTTGCTTTGGGTCATTTAGAAAAACAATGTATCAAAACATACTTTGGCTGCTCTTCTATCATAGTGCTTATTCCCATTGTTTTATGTGTAATGTCTTACTGTTTTATTGTGTATTTTGATAAGGCACAATTTGGATTATAGATTATAAAACAAGGTAATAAGACCAAATCCAAATAAATAAATAGTGTGACGTTTCGGTAACAGCGTTGTTGCCGAAATGTCCCACACTATTTATTTATTTGGGTTTGGTCTTATTACCTTGTTTTATTGTTTATTTTCTTTTTGATAATTCTGTTACCTACTCTACTACAATTATTGTAAATAGTTTCACGCGCAATTATCCAGATCGGATATAGCATGTCTTACTATATGTAATACACATATTGGATTATATTGCTATGCTAGCATTATATGATTTATATAAAGCATCTTTTCTTAAGATACATTTTGAGAGAAATGAAATATTGTTAGATTTTATAGCAAATAAATTCGTAAAAAATGGAAGAAATAAATGATTATTATATTTATTGGTTATAGACTTTTTTGTTTATAATTTGTAATATAATATACACATATACACATATAACACTATGCGGCGCTGAGTTTGTGTATACAAAAATGTAATGCCTCGATAAAGGTTGGCGTTCAGCCAGCCGAAATATTGGCAAAATAAATATTTTATAAAATCCAATATATGCCTTTTATTATCTAACATATTAAAGAGTAAAATAAAAATTATTCATTAGATGTGTAAGCTAATAATGGTGCAAAATACTATTCAACATAATGAGTAAAAGCATATCATAAATTAATCAATAATGTTTTAAAATCTCTGAAAATCTCTTAAAGTCTCATCTAAATTTATTATAATTATATTTTAAAATACGTTCACACACATGTGATTTATTGTAATTGAAAACAGCATCAAAAGATATAGGTCAAATCAATCAAAAGATCCATTTAATTAGAGAAGCTTTTGCTTGGATAATTTATTTTTCAAAATTATTTCAAATATTTTTATGATTATGTCTATCTGTTTTATTTGTACTTGAAATATGTCAATGTTTTGTTTTTATTATGACGTCAAAAATATGTTTACAAACTGGTATTTTAGCATTCTATTCCAAAAAGCTAAAAATATAAACACGCTTCCATTCAATGTCCTTAAGCTTGGTATAGTTTGATGAAAATTAAGTTTGTCTTTTTTTTTTTTAAATAGTAAACTTAATTATAATTAATTTTTATAATTGCAAATCTATGAATTAGCAATTGAACTCAAAAATAAAACACTCAATCGGTTTTAAAATAGTTTGTTTACCAAATTTAAATGTCCTTTGGCCATTTTTAAATGAAAGATAGACCTACCTAATTAAGGATTATAAATATTCTATTTTAATTACCTATGCAACTACGCACTAAGCCTAAAATGTTATTGAAATGTGTTGTATATTCCTCAAAAGTTGTTGTCAGTGTGATATTTTGTGTTAAACTAGTGGTATTACTCGACCAAACGAAGGAATTTTACGAGCGGCACCTCTTTGTTAGGGTAAGGGGAAAAAATCGACTTACCGACTTGCAGGACGTTTTCCACACATCCTGCTTCATACAGCCGAAGCCCACGGTAGAAAGGCAGTTTTTGGGAGTCACTACATCCATTGTTGTCAGTGGTGAGTGAAGAGTACATACAAATATCCCTCTCGTTTCTTGGAAATGACCAATAGATAATCCTTTTCTGGACTGGCTCAGGGATTCGGTCGTAGCGTTCCTCGATCCGCTGAAATGGAAAATGAAGAGCCACCATCTTTGCACAGCAATCCAACAGGGTCTCTGGGCATCGCGGCTTTTCTATCCGAGCTTCGCATTTGATATATCTCTCGGTGAACCCTCCAGCCTCCATCCGAGAACAACAAAGTCTCGGCACCGCCGCCATGTTGGAACATCTGATATGTAGGCCGCGACGGCGCATGCGCCAATCTATTTAATAGACGTACGGCGCCTGCGCAGAGGTTGGCGAAGCGCGGCGCGGGGCCCGAAGACATTCCAGGCGAAAGTTGAACTTTTACTCTCGTTTGGCGGCCGGGCCCCGAGCGCGCCTCGCCACGGCCGGTAATTCACATGTTTTTCATTCAAATCGCCGGCGCGCCTGGTTGTGTACACAGAGCATGAAGTGTGTCAGCGGGAGGGTTGGTGGGTGATAGCCTTTCGCAGCCGATCGATGCCACAGCGTTGCGCCCAATTCTATGTGATTCGAGTTTCTATATTCATCATTTCCTGTAAACCCCACTTTATATAATAGGTGAACAAATTATTTTTTTTAAGTTCAGTAAAATTTCAAATTTATTAATTAAAACTAAAAATAATACAAATTATGAATTGCGTTTTATTTTTAGAAGATATTACCTCCGAAATAAACATTTGAAGTTTTATATACATATTTTAAACAAATACTGGACAATGTTGAAGAGAAACCTAATTGGATTTCGGTTACTTAAAATGAACCCAGATTCATTGCTGACTTGTATAACGTATCTACCTCCTAACGACCTCCAACTAGAGAATATATATATTATGATCAAGATACACAATGGACTGGAATATATTTTATATGGTGACTAAACATTCGCACCAACCACCTTGGAGACTTTCTTAACCTGCTGGATATCCCAACTTTATTGTCGCGTAATCTTTCCTCAAGATATATAATAATATCTACCCATGTTAATACTCTAGTTCCCCAGCAAGCCCTTTCTTGATTCTCTCCCCCTTGACACATTGTAAATAGCATTATTGTAACTATTGTATATGCCCTCTTCTACGTGGTACGAGAAGCTGTATAAGACCAAAAGGTCATAACAGGGACCTTTGTTGTTGTTACTACTGTTATTCTTGTATGTACCTTACATTCCTGTGTTTGGAGAATCCGTATAAGACTAAATTGTCTTAATAAAGCTTTTTGTTGTTGTTGTTGTATATAAATATTTTTAAAATTGGAAACATAGATTCAGAAATAGATGAAATTCTCATTTTGTAAATTCGAAATTTCAGCTTTAAATTTCATTATGAATTGTTAGAAACAACTATTTAATGCTGTTTTTTAAATGTAACCAAAAAGGAAGAGAGGAAGAGAACAAAACTTTTGCCATCTTGTTCAGAAGCCAAATTTCTGGGGCCCAGTAAAGTCTGGTCATGACGCTGGAGAATGTATATAGGGGGATAAAAGTGATTTGTAAAGGGAACCAGGAAAGGCCAGCGGGATAGCGGTATAGCCCAGTGGCGCCATATTGGACTCAACAAACCCGAAATGGCAACTTTGTGCCTGATACCTTTCCTGATGGCCGCCGCCACTAACGTGTTAGATTTCCTGCCATGACGACGAGGACCCAGTAAGGAACATTTACGTCATTATTAATATTTTAAAAATATTAAGACAAGAAAATAAGAATCATTTTTATAAAGAAAAGACACCTCTCCCGTCAAAATAGACGCAAAACTATACGTCATCTATTGATCGTCTCTGCGAACTAGCAGACTCGGCACCAGGGCTGGATCCACGGCATGGATGTAGAGATGCCAGAGATTGTTGACAGATGGCGTAGAGTGTTTTATAGGAAGGGAGAAGTGATTCTTTCGATCGACTTCTCGCGCGCCGGAAAAATATTGTTGAGTTCCAATCTCAGGTGGCCAGTGTGGAGGGATAGACGTCAAAGAAAGTAAATCCTCAGTACGCAAATATAGAGGACAGTCCGAAGAACGTAACCAACACAGTGAAGTGAGTCAACAAAGGCCAGATGTCCACTCGGCGAACCAAAAAAAAGACGAATGATTCACCGCCATTCACACAGAATCTCTTCAACGATGTCACTTGAACAGAACAGAGAATTATTGGAAGTATTTTCAACACTCAGCCACGCGATATGGCATTTCATCTTTCCAGCGTGTTCTGCAGAAAGCAGGTCTGCCGCGCAAGATCATGGAATGAAAAAATATGGGGATTTCTCATAATGGCTGCAATGGAGGACATTGCAGTGAGGAAGGGAGGTACACCGCCGTGATAAATGTTCCAACTAACTCGGGGAGTTCAGAATGTCCAAGTTCTCACAAGTCTGCGCTCCAGTGCCAACCTCTCGGCTGATTTCACGGAAACCGTGCCGATGGACTTGGAGAAGAGATGGAAGGTGTAAAATGCGACGGCGGGCAAGCCGACACTCCCGGCGGCAGATATAGCAGGCAGAGGAAATAGAACACGGCGCTAGATTGGGAGGCAACTCAAGACCAAGAGTTGATTCCCACACAGAAAATAGAAAGTATTGGAAAACAGACGAACGACGAAGAGAGCAGTTCCGTTTATTTTAATTGAAGACAAAACTGCCCAGTTAGTCGCGTCTCCTTGCATATAGTTTAAACTTTATAATTTCTCATTAGGAAATGTCGGCTGGGGTGTTGTCCACGCTTCTAAAGGATTGTCCCCTCGGGTGGCGCCGCGGCACGCCCAGTCTGACGGGGAACTTCCCCCTGTTCTTCCACAACACCTCGGAACAGAAGGTCACTGGCCTCGGCGCAATAATACATTGCCAAAACACGAGGAAAATTTTAATTAACTTTTATCTTAACGTTTTAAATTTCCCTCTAGGTTTTTATGAGAGTTTCACAACGGCGGTGTGAATCCCAAAATGAAAACTTCCAGGAAACATCGAGCAGAGGTGAGGACAAATGTTGCCTCAAATGTTATTGTAGAATTACATTTTTAAAAGTATTGATCCCTGAAAAAGGTAGAAAATATTGGTAGAAGGCAGTGAGGATTGTGGCGGGACCAGAGAATTAGCCTGGGTTTGATAGAGTCAATATAAAATGTCAAAATTCAAACCGAGATATTTTATTCAAATGTATATGTTTGAGAAAGCACTGAGTCTCTGACGTCAATTTTGACTTTGTTGAATCTGTCAAACGTTTTTAAAAAGTAAAAAGCTGAAAACAGAATCAAAGCGTTTTCTCCATCCCTCCTGTTGTAACAGAATATATGTTAGAAACCATGATGTTCACTCAACCTACTGATTGTAATATCCCACTATGTATTGAACTACTGGCATGTATTGAACAAGTGGCGACGAGGATAATTTCAAGACTTCAACTAGAAGGATTAGGCTATTTTATGTTTTTGTTTTGGCCACCTTCTAATCGATCAAAATCAAATTTAAAATTCGGTATCTGATTTTTTTGTTTGTTCGCTTCAAAGCAAAACAAATTGATAAATTCAAGGAAGTCATGCTCGCTTTCCATAATCAACAGCAGTAAACCCTGTTTTAGGTCAAACTTTCAAAATTTTCAACCCCAAAAAAATAATCTTTCAAATATATCACCAGATATTTAAATATTACCTCGAACTGAAAAATCTAATTTCAAATAAAAAATTATGTGCCCGAATCCTTCTGAATTCAATCAGTGCATCCAATTGCGATATGTTAGCAGCCCTGGTTTCACCTGAAATGCCCGTTCAACTAACCTATGAGGAAATCATAAACGCCTTTGAAGTTCATTTGTGTCTTGGACCCAATATTGCTGACTTCATTGCTACACTTAGACCCAATATTGCTGACTTCATTGCTATACTTAGACCCAATGTTGCGCAGTTGTATCGCCAGGTGAAGTATCGATTACAGATATATTTTTGAGAGCTCAATTTGTACGTGGTATTCATGACAAATCAATTCAAGATCAAAATCAATGATATTGCAAAAAGAACTTGAAGCATCAAAAATCGATGGTCAAGAACTTTCCAAAAAACCTTCAATATGTGTGGTTCAAATGGTGAGATCAATCAGACATCGTTCAAAGTCTGATCACAACAACTTGACATCGACTTCAATAAGCATCTAGCAATAAGTCAAATTCAAGACCAAAAATTGATGTTGGAAAAAACTAGTTTAAAAGATCTCCGTCTCTGCTGCTGCCGAGATATTTCGAATGTTGCAGATCAACAGTCAGAATGTAGATTATAGACAAACCAGTGGTCCCTGAAACATTCCAATGGCTGTGTGAGTTCACCTGCGGGGACCAGGATGTTTTGATCAACTTATAAGCTTCTAAACATCACAGTGGGAGGTCTATTCCCCGTCCAGAAGTGCCGCGTGTCTTCACTTACAACGGCGACAAACCACTGCAAAGACAACCAACTAAAGAACACAACTTAGATCCACAGAGCGAGGGCGTTGCTAGATCGATGATTCGGTGGCTGCGTGGACACAGCGGCGTAACAATGAACAAGTATATACGAAAAGAGTACTTCTACAAACAAGCCTCCACACGTCAACTGTGTTTGCTCCAGAACCAGGGGTATTGAAGGCTAGAATCGATCTCCACCAATTTGACCGTAAATACCTCGTGCGCTGACGCAACCAATCAATGCTCCTAAAAATGTTCTTCGGGAGCCGAACGAGGAAACGTGTCGCTTCCATTCTAATGCACTGCCAGTTTGGTTCAGTTGGTGCTCAAACTTGAATGGGACCATTCCTCGGCGACACAAGTCTCTTGGAGGCAATATGGGGCTCGAAATGTTTTAAGTGGCGAATATCCTTGTGGAGGGTTTTTTTAGAAGAGCGTCCTGAGAAATTGCCGTTTATCGCACGAGATGCTCCGTTGCACTGGGACAACATGGTCGCCAGATAACCGCCATTTCGATGGCGAGTACATCGGCTGCAGAACGGAGGTTCACTGACAACTTGAAGAACTGTGGGAGTTCTGTCACGAAGAAGTAAAGGGACATGGCCGGGAGAGCGCCCAAGTATGACTACATTACGAGGAAAAGAAAGTACAGCGCTACACACAAGTCCAGCAAACTTCTGCGCCGTGTCACCACAGCATGCCCCAAGTGCCGAGTCACGGGCAGTAAATAATTACCTTTCCATTTTAAACTCGGCTGTTTGCGGCGGATGTTTGCTGCCCAAACTGTTCTCTCGTTGGCCACCTCAGAGCTGGAATCCCAGTTCGTAGGAAACCAAAGATATTTCGGGCGTCCACTGATCGAACAAAGAAAGACGGGTATCATCTGAGCAATGGGCAGTTGTCATCGTGTTGGAACACAGCGCAAAGACTTGAAACCCGCCACAGAAACACAGAACTCAGCACAAAGACTTGAAACCCGCCACAGAGAACTCACTCAGCACAAAGACTTGAAACCCGCCACAGAAACATAGAACTCACTCAGCACAAAGACTTGAAACCCGCCACATAAACATAGAACTCACTCAGCACAAATACTTGAAACCCGCCACAGAAACATAGAACTCACTCAGCACAAATACTTGAAACCCGCCACAGAAACATAGAACTCACTCAGCACAAAGACTTGAAACCCGCCACAGAAACATAGAACTCACTCAGCACAAAGACTTGAAACTCGCCACAGAAACATAGAACTCACTCACTCAGCACAAAGACTTGAAACCCGCCACAGAAACATAGAACTCACTCAGCACAAAGACTTGAAACCCGCCACAGAAACATAGAACTCAGCACAAAGACTTGAAACCCGCCACAGAAACATAGAACTCAGCACAAAGACTTGAAACCTGCCACAGAAACATAGAACTCCCTCAGCACAAAGACTTGAAACCCGCCACAGAAACATAGAACTCACTCACTCAGCACAAAGATATGAAGCCTATCAAACACTAAGACACGAGAAAGTACAGCGCAGGAGGACAAGAAACACAGAAACCCGGCAGGAAATGCTATGTCCCAGGATAGTCATGATACTATATAGCAATAATCTACGTGGCATTTTGTTGATCTTCACGCGAAGATCATGTCTGTTGGAAATTATCGCACATAAAAACTCTCTCTTCTCCTGGGAGGGGGGGTTAAATATTCGAGAAATTACAGCGAAGAACACGAGGGCTGGTAGACGGACCGAGTGGTCACCAAGGGACCAAGGCCGAGGCGCGGTATTTTTTGCCCCAAGTTCTCCGTAAACATGGCTGGGGGCGGAGGATGTTTCCATTACAACGGCGCCAGCCCTAATGCCGCTCTGCTTGGCATGCCGCCGTCATTTCTACCGCGGGGCTAAAGTCCCAACTTTTGTCTGGAATTAGTTGCCGGGATGGCTTTAATGTGTGTGCCTCAAAATTATCTTTAAAATGTGCGCGTGGGGATTCAACTTGTTAGGGCGCCCGACAACAACATTCTGTGAGAAAATCAAAGAAAAAAATATACGAACTTATTCTCGTGTACCGATAAAGGCTGGCTTGACGTGTTGGCTCCACAGCAGCCTACAATAGTCACAATCAACTGCGCGACGAACTTCAAATCATCGATCGACCAACCCGATTGTTGCGAGGACGTGTCAAACAAGCTACCACGAACACGGGACCTTTGTTCATCAAAGGGGAAGAGAGAGAGTATTCTTCCTGATAAATACATTTACTTATTTCTGTATTCGAGAGGTGCGGTATGGTGTCCATAGACATTCTATGGCTATTCTAATTTGCTCGAGAGGAAGAGGCAAGGTCGTCTGCGGCACAAGTTCAGGGTGGATGGTTTGGAACAGTTCCAATTGTCTGAGGTCGCCAGCTCACAGACCTGATGAATCACCTGGACCGGGTTGAGGTCCAATGCTGAATTGACACGTCCAATTGTTCCTGGAGTAGATTGCCGCTCTGAAAAATTTCACAAATTGCCGTTTATGAGGAGAGTTAATCCATCTCATATAAATCCTAGAAGTCACAGTGGCGTGCTCGGTCACATACATAACAATGAGAGGGTCAAGAAAACTGCCGAGAAATCGGCTAGAATACAATCTAATATGGTTCTATAGGGCGACGACGTGAGCTTCCTCCTAGTACCCAGCGCCATCTATCGGCGTTACTTCATTCAATCGCCGTTGCGTGCGCCCCAATTAAGATTATAAATTTTGTTTTGAAAAAGTGGGTCGAAGATGCCAGAGACAAGTTTGGCATTTCGGTTTGGAGTATCCTCGAGGGTCTCCTGTGCCACGACTGACGAGTTCTCCGATACTGGATCTCCTTCTTGGGGTCACTCGGCGACGCCAGGAAAGTTTTCTTATAGGCGCAAGTACCATTTGGCAGCTAACAAAAATGCATCTTCAGGATTGCTGCGAGTTTTCTGTCCACTGTTCCAGACGGGGACAAGAATCAATATTCTCACCAAACAAGAGTGACGACTCAACAGAAGAAATGACAGGACAGTGATGTATATGTTGGATTCCAAGGCGTTGTGATTCCCCAAAGCGGCAAATAACTCGGTGATATTACGTACGTATTTCCAGGCCAACACTGGGAGGATTGCACTGAGAATGACCCACATTTTGAAAACGCCCGGGGCAGATCAACTTACAATGAAACGTGCTCAGTTCTGTCACACGTTCTAATGGTCGAGTAATGGAGGGAACCCACCTTACACCAAATTTTGGCCAATTACTCTGACTCAGCCAATTAGGGTAATGTGGCGCCCAATAAGGAAGTGGCCGAGTCACGTGACTGGGCTTCAATGTCTACTCATTGCTATAATTGATTTATCAAACCATTAACACACGCCATGATGGTTGCAAGGTCGGCTTCTACTCTACCCAGCTTGTCCTTCTAACAAAAAGTGAGCCATTCACATCCATAAAATAGCGCTTGAAAATGTACGCCTAAAATGGCGAACATATTCGATTGTCAAGGACGTTGTCGAGAACTCGGGCCAATCTCACGATGGCCAAGTATAGGCGAGGTTGGACCAACTGGCGTCGGTGGGATGGGCTGCAGCGAGGCTAACATTGTAGTTTCCCATATAGCCGCTACTCCCCAGCTTCAGATAAAAACCGGTGTTTGTGCGAGAGCGCGTGTCCACCGTGACTTTATGGAGGGTTCGACGTTTGCAAAACTCCGCTGATCTCTGCGGGGGCAGAATGAAGATATCAATCACCGTTTCTGTGGTCCAGCGGTGGATGACAGTCCACGGCTGAAAAATGAGGAGGTGTCATTAGTCCGACTGAAAAATGGCGTGGGCTTAATTAGAGGCCGTCATAAATCCCGCGGCGTCGATATTCTCTACTCGGATTCTAATTACAAGTCCTATCTGGGCTGGCGAGAAAACTGTTTGCTCCAAGTATCCGGGGACAGGAATGGTGGGAATTTGACGGATTAAAAAATATCTGGGAGTGAAATCGGAGGTATTTGGACGGACTAGCTGTGAGTGGACTCGCAGATATCTCTGACACCAGTGTTTGTGAATTTGTAGGTTTTTGTGACGGATTCACCAGTGTTTGTGAATTTGTAGGTTTTTGTGACGGATTCACCAGTGTTTGTGAATTTGGAGGTTTTTGTGACGGATTCACCAGTGTTTGTGAATTTAAAGGTTTTTGTGACGGATTCACCAGTGTTTGTGAATTTAAAGGTTTTTGTGACGGATTCACCAGTGTTTGTGAATTTGGAGGTTTTTGTGACGGATTCACCAGTGTTTGTGAATTTGTAGGTTTTTGTGACGGATTCACAAGTGTTTGTAAATTTGTAGGTTTTTGTGACGGATTCACCAGTGTTTGTGAATTTAAAGGTTTTTGTGACGGATTCACCAGTGTTTGTGAATTTGGAGGTTTTTGTGACGGATTCACCAGTGTTTGTGAATTTGTAGGTTTTTGTGACGGATTCACAAGTGTTTGTGAATTTGTAGGTTTTTGTGACGGATTTGGCTTTTTTGAATCATCACAATTTGTGGGGATTTGCAGACAACTGTGACAAAATTTATACACTTGGGACAAAGGTGAATTTGGACATTGTAACAAGAAAACGGGATATTCTAGTGGCGTAAACTTCAAAACTCTTTCTACAGAACCTGTCATTTTGGCGCCCGGACTCGACTGGAAGTTTGTCACCAATCAATGTGATTGGAGCAACGGAAATTTTTAGCAAGTAGCGGAGACAATGTCGCCGACAAAGAAGGACATCTCCCAGTGACAGATCCAATTAAGCTGTCGCACAGTCATTATCTATAATCGCTCCAATTACGAGGTGGGTCTTGGCTGCGGCACAACGCTCATGGTCGGCAGAACCTCTCCGGTGTATTTCACGTCAGCACTTTTATGAAATAAAAGTTGGAATTTTCAGTTTGGAAACAATATCGCCACACCAGGGACACTCTTGGGAGGTACCTGGGTTCCTTATCCTGGCTAGATTACGTGGCTTTCGTCAGAGAGAGATGGCGTGAGGGAGGTCAAGGGTGTCATGGAAGTGTCATGGCGTCCCCAATTGTCCTCTGCCAAGTTTTAAACGAACCAACGACGCTCCAGCAAACAGCGAGACTCTGTGGATAAAACAATGGGATTTTTAAATTACAGACCGATTGTTAAAATAAGTTTATATATTTATCACATATTTAAAAAAAAAACTATATTTTACATATTGAGCTAGCTCAATAAACACGCTGATGTTTCTACAATCACAGGTATAGATAAGACCAATGGAGAAATCCTAAATTTTATCACGAAAAGAATAAACACATTTGATCCATCAATTTTTATTTCAATTCAATAAAATATTTTTGCTCCTTAACTTTTGCACATCCGGGAGTATGGCAAGGTTGGCCCCGGCATACTGGAGTAACATTGGCTCCTCGCGCGCTCGGTGTAGCGGAGATCCCGGCTGTGGTACCATATTTAATAGTATCACCTCACATAAAAAGTATCTTTCGTTATTTTCAGATGCCATATTTCCCAGTGAGCCGCGTGCTATAGGAGTGTGAGAGATCGAAGGGCGGCAAGAAGAGAGATCGCAGGGAACATGGCTGCGGAATTACGGTCTGTGGGCTGCGTGTGGTGGCGCCATCTGGCTGGGGGTCCATTTACCTCGCGGCACGCATCCACCTCACAGGACATGCATTCACACACTTAGGACTGTAGACGTCGTGGTCTCGTAGCGCGGTACTTGAACCTGCTGTAGACGTCGTGGTCTCGTAGCGCGGTACTTGAACCTGCTGTAGACGTCGTGGTCTCGTAGCGCGGTACTTTAACCTGCTGTAGACGTCGTGGTATCGTAGCGCGGTACTTGAACCTGCTGTAGACGTCGTGGTCTCGTAGCGCGGTACTTTAACCTGCTGTAGACGTCGTGGTCTCGTAGCGCGGTACTTGAACCTGCTGTAGACGTCGTGGTCTCGTAGCGCGGTACTTTAACCTGCTGTAGACGTCGTGGTCTCGTAGCGCGGTACTTGAACCTGCTGTAGACGTCGTGGTATCGTAGCGCGGTACTTTAACCTGCTGTAGACGTCGTGGTCTCGTAGCGCGGTACTTTAACCTGCTGTAGACGTTGTGGTATCGTAGCGCGGTACTTGAACCTGCTGTAGACGTCGTGGTCTCGTAGCGCGGTACTTTAACCTGCTGTAGACGTCGTGGTCTCGTAGCGCGGTACTTTAACCTGCTGTAGACGTCGTGGTATCGTAGCGCGGTACTTTAACCTGCTGTAGACGTCGTGGTATCGTAGCGCGGTACTTTAACCTGCTGTAGACGTCGTGGTATCGTAGCGCGGTACTTTAACCTGCTGTAGACGTCGTGGTCTCGTAGCGCGGTACTTAAACCTGCTATAGACGTCGTGGTCTCGTAGCGCGGTACTTTAACCTGCTGTAGACGTCGTGGTCTCGTAGCGCGGTACTTGAACCTGCTGTAGACGTCGTGGTCTCGTAGCGCGGTACTTAAACCTGCTATAGACGTCGTGGTCTCGTAGCGCGGTACTTTAACCTGCTGTAGACGTCGTGGTATCGTAGCGCGGTACTTGAACCTGCTGTAGACGTCGTGGTCTCGTAGCGCGGTACTTGAACCTGCTGTAGACGTGTGTGTATCAATAAGTAATCACTTGGGCTCCACGGCACAGCTACCAACCGTGGCTCCCAAGAGAAGCCGAGGTTGCCAGCAGGCCGCGTACAGAAAACTTCAAATGTCACTCTGGCGTACTGAGCCACCAAGTCACCATTTTCATGTTTACAATAGAGGAAAATGGAAATCAAGTTCCGGAAGGAAAAAAGCAAATACCAGGAACCAGTTTTAATGAAACCAATAACAAAACCACCTCTCCAGAAACCAATGTGACTAAAACCAGGGACACGAGAACGACGCGTTCAGGAACCAACGTGACACGAGAACCACGCGTTCAGGAACCAACGTGACACGAGAACCACGCCAACGTGACACGAGAACCACGCGTTCAGGAACCAATGTGACACGAGAACCACGCCAACGTGACACGAGAACCACGCGTTCAGGAACCAACGTGACACGAGAACGACGCGTTCAGGAACCAACGTGACACGAGAACCACGCCAACGTGACACGAGAACCACGCGTTCAGGAACCAACGTGACACGAGAACGACGCGTTCAGGAACCAACGTGACACGAGAACCACGCCAACGTGACACGAGAACCACGCGTTCAGGAACCAACGTGACACGAGAACGACGCGTTCAGGAACCAATGTGACACGAGAACCACGCCAACGTGACACGAGAACGACGCGTTCAGGAACCAATGTGACACGAGAACCACGCCAACGTGACACGAGAACGACGCGTTCAGGAACCAACGTGACACGAGAACCACGCGTTCAGGAACCAACGTGACACGAGAACTACGCCAACGTGACACGAGAACCACGCGTTCAAGAACCAACGTGACACGAGAACCACGCCAACGTGACACGAGAACCACGCGTTCAGGAACCAACGGGCCAGCAGGGCCATCAGGCGATCGACCCGCCCGACTGATCGTTAAATCCAGGGCTAATTCCCTAAACAATTTATGCGCATTTTCATTATTTAATTACTTTTTAAATTGCTTTCGAATGAAATTTGCACTTGTGCCGTCGCTGCTGCTGCTGCAAATGCCGCTGTTTAAGTGTTAATTATGTTGGGGCCGAGTTTTAAATGTTTCTATCTCGGCCGTTGTATGACACGTTGTGACTTCCTCCAACATTAAATATGATGACGTTGCATCCCCTCGAATCAACCTCACAATTTGTGCGGGAATGATGTTGGCATTCTAGTGTCACTTCATACCATCACGGAATGGAAGAGGTGGTGAATTCAGCGGCAGTCTGCTACTTATCCTTGCTTGGGAACCTTTGTGCCCATCAATACTTGCTGATCGCTTCAAGGAAAGATACCATAACGTGATTTGAGTTTTTGGAGCCAATAAATTATCCCCAGTTCAAATCTATATTTTATATATAAAAAGCTCATGCGATATTGTTTTGTCACTACCATTAAGTCGAGTATAAAAATGACAATATTTACTAAGGGGCTGTCGTTGCAAGATTTGATGTCAACAGGTTGCTTAGTTATAAGTAGAAACACACATGCTATTCTACTATCACGTTACGTAGCAGAAAACTTACCTGAATGTACTTGCCGAAATACGCAGCTATGTAAATACATTTTCAAAGTTGGACTTGAAATATTTGCATACTTGCGCTTTGAAAGTGCCTTCGGTAGTCGTTAATAGTTACATTCTTCGCCCATAGATGGCGCGCCCTATATTAACATATTGTCCCCTCGCTATGCAAATGAATCTAGACATCTCCGACAACTTGGTCAGCCCCAAGAAAGGTAAATCCACCCCCAAACGTGGAGTAACCGCGTTGTTCCCCAAACTACCCGTTCACCTCCACGGCCGTCCAGTGCGGGCTATATAAGCCGAACCGACCCTAGTAGGTTGTCCCGGAAGGGGATCTGGTCGTTGGCGTCCGCTCCACGTTGGGTTGACTCCAGGCTCAGAACTCAGGGCCGCCTTCAACGTCGTCCATCAAATTCTGCCGACTTGGGACACCGCGGCTTTATTTGCTGGACACCGCGTTGTCGTGTCGGCCCTTTGTTTTGTCCTGTTTAGTCCCCCTCGCGGAGGGGCGTCAAGGCGACCTCTTCCTCTTTCGGG
Source organism: Cordylochernes scorpioides (assembly GCA_030710605.1). Classification (NCBI taxonomy): domain Eukaryota; kingdom Metazoa; phylum Arthropoda; class Arachnida; order Pseudoscorpiones; family Chernetidae; genus Cordylochernes; species Cordylochernes scorpioides. Next base: position 11,356,445 of record CP092876.1, on the reverse strand, counting down.
GTGTAGTGTAATCCGCCTCCACGTGGTGCACCCTGGGTAATGCTAAATGGATTACAACTTCCTGTCTATATAGGGGCCATTTTACATCGGGTCAGGTTCATCTGGACTTCCGGTCATGTGACAGTACACGGACCTATATAATGGAGAGACCAATTTAAAAGTCATCAGGAGGAACTAACTCATATACCACTTGCTTTTTTAGACACAACGCAACGCCGCCTATAGGACGAAAATGAAAACATTTTTTCCCTTTAACTATATTGTGCAAATATTTATTACTAGACGAATGGCCCGGGGTTTACCCGAGTGCGAATATATTTTAAAAACGTTGTCTTGGGTGGTCGCTATTGACAGGGTGGTCTGTATAGACAGGTGGATGTATCACACAGCTGATAACAGGGTTGTCTAGAGTGGTCGCTATAGACAGGGTGGTCTGTATAGACAGGTGGATGTATCACACTGCTGATAACAGGGTTGCCAAAGGTGACCGCTATAGACAGGGTGGTCTGTATAGACAGGTGAATGTAACACACTGATGATAACAGGGTTGCCTAAAGTGACTGCTATAGACAGGGTGGTCTGTATAGACAGGCAGCTGATAACAGGGTTGTCTAGAGTGGTCGCTATAGACAGGGTGGTCTGTATAGACAGGTGTATGTATCACACTGCTGATAACAGGGTTGCCTAAAGTGACCGCTATAGACAGGGTGGTCTGTATAGACAGGTGAATGTAACACACTGATGATAACAGGGTTGTCTAGAGTGGCCGCTATAGACAGGTGTATGTATCACACAGCTGATAACAGGGTTGTCTAGAATGGCCGCTATATACAGGGTGGTCTGTATAGACAGGTGGATGTATCACACAGCTGATAACAGGGTTGCCTAAAGTGACCGCTATAGACAGGGTGGTCTGTATAGACAGGTGGATGTATCACACAGCTGATAACAGGGTTGTCTAGAGTGGCCGCTATAGACAGAGTGGTCTGTATAGACAGGTGGATGTATCACACAGCTGATAACAGGGTTGTCTAGAGTGGCCGCTATAGACAGGTGTATGTATCGCACAGCTGATAACAGGGTTGTCTAGAGGGGGGCAGGGAGGCCACGTGTTCGCTGGCAGCCAATGGGCGCGCATTCTATCCGTGAGCTTCAGACATACAAACAGAATAAGGCAATTATATAAGTAGATGAACAGATTAATTATATTTATATATATTTGGCTACTCTGTAAACTTCCCCCCTCCTCTGGTATTTATAAATATGTGATTGTACCCCCCCCCCCCCCCCTGCTGTGTCATCCTGAAATTTGTCTCTCCTAATTTTCTACGTGACATTTTGGTGGAGGTGTTAGGTAGATTAGGGAAGACCAACTGAAGACGGCCGAAAAGACCTTGAAGGTGCTGTGATCTACATTTTCCGAAACTGGCTCCAGGATTCCACCACCGTGTCAAGACTTCCCTGCAAGAAGACGATGCCCCTTATTGACGATACGACGGCGAAGCCGCTTTTCACGCCGCAAAGGTGCTAGGGACAAATTTCCATGACTTCGAGGGAATCTTTGACAGAAATACATCAGAAGCTGTTAGTAACGGCTCCCATAGGCTCTCTCTTAATGTAACCCGCATTCCTGGAGCCACGCACTGAAGTCGCCAAGTCTTTAGACTTAACGTCTAATGGTGGACATCCAGTTTATCAGATGTCGCCAGGGAATGTTCTGCAGGTTTTCTGGGGTAAATAGGCTTAGAAGGGTTTGGAACCTTTGAAGGAGGTAGGCGGGGCATCTGTGGTGCTCGACAGTTTGATCTTCCTGGTGGAGTCGTCTTTTGATATTTTTTCAGCATCGGCTTTAACAAAGCCGTGGCCTGTAAGGATTGTAGAGGTGGTGCTACAAAATTTTATTTTGGGTAGGATCGCAATGAGAGTGTTCGGGGATGCAGCTGTTCTCCTGAGTTTTCTTGTGGAGTGATCTGTGACATAGAGTTCGTTCCAAGGTTGGAGGGGATACTGTTCGCTACGGGCTCGAACAAGCTTTTTTAGATCAAGTGGAATAAGATAGCGGAAAATTGTAATGAGCTGTTGCCTTGGAAAATTTATCAGCTTGCTCCTTATCTTCTATGTCGCTGTGGCCTCTAACCCAGCAGAGCTGTACATTTAGATAGTTGAGATATACTATATTTGCTAGGAGTTCGGGAGTTCTGGGTTACAAATGGCGTGGAGGTCTGCAAGGCAGTTAGTTGTCTTGGCATGGGCTAGATAGTTGTGATTGCGTAGAGAATAGCAAGTGCCTGGAAGGAGGTGCAATGATCATGGAGCTTTAGTTGTGTTGGGGTGTAGGGAGGTGGCAGGATAACTGCGGAGCGTACACACCGCGATCCATCAGTGTATATTGTAGTTGCATTTTTTGAAGGTGACTTTGAAAACTAAAGTAGATTTCTATGGGATGGATAGTGAACTTCGCAAGACCCCCTGGACGTGTCTCAAAAGGGCCATCTTTTAATGCTTCCTTGTACGTCAGATGTGCTTTGAATGAGATGTCTAATGAGGGCCGCTAGTAAGTGAAATAGTTGGAATTGTGGAGGTACAGGGGCCTTCTAAGAGGCTCTCTTCTCTAGAGCAGAGAAGAGAGAATTATCATCCTGATTGTTTTCCGGCCTGGATGTAGGCGAGTTCCCTAATTGTGATCATTAATCGAATACATTACATGTCGGGACCCGGGGACTTCCACACCGTCGGATCGCGCGGAGGATTTCAGTCGCTGTGAAGGTTGGGAGCCTGCTGGTCTTGGCACAGTCCAATCTGTCGGAAAGTAGTACCTCTAGGTAGATTTACTCTGGGGTTAGTGGGTACATTCTTTGTGTTTGAGCAGTGGTGGTACCAGAGAGCCTCTACGGCCTCTGGAGATATATCGATGGATGGAGCTCCAGGCCGCTGAGGAGACCTCTTGGCACAGTGATAGCCCACCTTAGAGCCGCTTTGAGTTTATTGTGGCAGGCTCTGTAGAAGAAGCTCCTGGTGGGAAAGAAGGTGTTTTGGGAGCAACGCCGGAGAGCCACCACGATGTTTAGGAGTTTAGAAAGTTCTTTGTTCCACCAAGGTTTTGATGGTCTTGGGGACTTGGACTTATAATTCATGGATGCATTGCAGACCTCTTGGAGACAGGTGGTGAGGAGGATAACTACTTTGTCACTGTCGCCTGGCTGCCTAATCGAATCAGGGCAGTGACGATGTCAGAAGAGCTGAGTGGGATGGGGCTGCTCGTATAACTAGTCCCGCAAAGTTAACATTGGGGACGAGGGTGACAAAGTTTGAGTCAGGCCATTCTGCTGCTAGAGTTCGAGTACTGCGGAAGGTGACTTTATGAGATTAACTTGGGGAACTTGGAAGGATCTAGTCATTCCGGGTAAGTTGGGCTAATTTGGCCTTCACCAGGGGGCAAGTGCAGAATGTGGCGTAGTGATTTGGATTCTCAAATACTGCCCATCTCTTCTTGCAGCATTTTGGCATTTTTCAGAATAATTAGGACAAGAGTGACCCTCATGGCCAGTCGTGCCACACTTGTAGCAGATGGGCTGGGCGGCAGGGCAAGCTGTAGCACGGTGGCTGCAGCAGCGGTAGCATTGTTTTAGGGAAATACTTATTTCTTAACGTAGAATGATCCTGCCATGGGTTTCTTACCCCGGTGGTCCAAGAAATCTCGTCGTCTACCTCGAGAAATACTGTAGTGTATTGGACGGTGAGCAATCTTGAACATCCTTGTCCCGGAGAAGTTCTTGAGACCCTGCATTTTGGCTTAGAAGTTGGAACAATTATTTAAAATAATCAACAAAAATCTGTACAAAAAAGATGGAAGTTTATTTTACGAAAGTGCGCTTTTGACAGCACGCGAAGTTGGGCAAAATTTGGGAAATTCGTGAACAAGTTTAGAGCTCGAAACTCGATCAAATTTCAGAATGAAATATCTTCAATTCCAAACGTGGACTTGTGGATCGTGAGACCTCGGAGCTCAAACCTGAGGTGACTGCGGCGGACCATGAATAGCACCGTCTCGCGATTCAAAAACTACATTCAGTTCGAAATGCCAGAAGAGAGAAATATGCCCCTGCTGGTCATTAGAAATCCCTTTTGAAAGAAGCAGAAATGAATGTCTGGGAGGCAGCAAGTACCGTGCCTCAAGGGAACGTAGGAGGGAGAAAGGAGCTCATGAATGGCGGAAGGGGATTACTGCATTGTCCGCGTGAAGGACGCGGGCTGAGGGATGGACTTGGGATAAAGAGTTATAAAAAGGGCGATAACACAAAAAGAGGCAATGATTTCAGGGAACATACAACAATTTTATCAAGATAAAATGGGAGAAAGGATCGTTAATGGCGACCTGCGGAGGACCAGACATTCCTGATCAACAACTCCCATCTTAATTAGGAATTAACGTTTTATTTTAATTTGGAAAAACCTTTAACAAATATCCTATTTTATAAAAACTCTTCCAAGCACTAAGCTGCTGGTAGAGCATATAGATTTATTTCTCTCAAAGATTTAATTGCATTAATACTGAACTTAAATTACTGAACCTGTACACGAATCCTGCACTATAGAAGGATGATGGAATATTTTAGAGAAAAAATATTTTAAAAAACTTATATTTTGAACACACAAGGCATCTAAAAATTATATGATTTGAACTTTTTTTATTGAAATAAACTTTCTCCAGTTCTTACTGCGGTGAAGAAATATTGGGAGTCATCAGCGGTTTGTTCAATTTACACACCGCTCGAATACTGTATTCACATGGCCTGGTGTAGGCCCAGGTCTGGTGGACGTTGGAGGGTTCACCGCTGATGAGCCAGGCCCTCCCAATATATTTTCATCGCAGTAAGGACAGTAGAAAGTTGGTTTTATTTGAAAAAGAAAAATTCATTCTAAACAGAGTTTTAAATTTTATTTTATATATTTTCATTCATTAAATAATAATTTAAAACAAAATACACAATAAAACTTTGAAAATTCACAATGTACTATATGTTAAGACATCAATAATACAGACATAAAGTACATACGATTACAAAAAAAAAAGTATTTTCAGTTTTACTTTAAAATAAAATAATTCTAGGAAAGAATTCTAAATCGAACATTTAAACCCAAAAAGAAGAGTTATAAGAATAAAATGCAAGACGATATAATTGTTCAATTAGAGAGGACGTTCTTGGTGTTTCAAAGAAAAGGCAAACATTTCAAGATATGCAAATTTTTGGCGTATAAAGCGATATACAATAATGATCGACCAGTTTGTAGGTCACACAGGTATCTCTCTCACATGGAAAATCATTGAAAAAATGGATAAAAAGAGGTTTAAAATAATCGAAACTTTACCTTTATTCGGACGCAATCATTTTGAGTGTCGTTTCAAAATTGAGGAATTCAATTGTTGCGTATATGGATGGGATGGATCTATGCAAAACTCCAGTTTACTTTAGGAAAGTTACACAAATGTTTACTTAACCCCCACGTGACTCTCAGCACTCCAATCTTTCAAATATAGAAAATGGTCATATTTTAGTGATAGTGGAACATATGCGATATAATTTGAGAAGATAATTTGATGGGAAAATATCCTAAGATAAAAATTTTGCAAAAATTATATTTTCATTTCTAATTTTTTAACGCACGTTAGCGCGCCATTTCTATGAACACCATACAACTGTAGGAACTTGTAACAACAGTAGAATGTCTTTGAACACCGTAACATTGGAAGAACTATTTGTAAACTGTAACAACAGTAGAATGTCTTTGAACACCGTAACATTGGAAGAACTATTTGTAAACTGTAACAACAGTAGAATGTCTTTGAACACCGTAATATTGGAAGAACTATTTGTAAACCGTAAAAACAGTAGAATGTCTTTGAACACCGTAACATTGGAAGAACTATTTGTAAACTGTAACAACAGTAGAATGTCTTTGAACACCGTAACATTGGAAGAACTATTTGTAAACCGTAACAACTGGAGAAACCCTTTGAACACCGTAACATTGGAATAACTATTTGTAAACCGTAACAACTGGAGAAACTCTTTGAACACCGTAACATTGGAAGAACTATTTGTAAACTGTAACAACAACAAAAAAATACAAAACTACACTGTAGAAACTCTTTGAACACCGCAACAACTGTAGGAACTCTGTAACAATGGTAGAATTTATTCGAACACCGTAACAACTGTAGGAAGTATTTGAACACCGCAACAAATGTAGGAAGTATTTGAACACCGCAACAACTGTAGGAAGTATTTGAACACCGTAACAACTGTAGGAAGTATTTGAACACCGTAACAACTGTAGGAACTCTGTAACAATGGTAGAATTTATTCGAACACCGTAACAACTGTAGGAAGTATTTGAACACCGCAACAAATGTAGGAAGTATTTGAACACCGCAACAACTGTAGGAAGTATTTGAACACCGTAACAACTGTAGGAACTCTGTAACAATGGTAGAATTTATTCGAACACCGTAACAACTGTAGGAAGTATTTGAACACCGCAACAAATGTAGGAAGTATTTGAACACCGTAACAACTGTAGGAACTTTGAACACCGTATAACGGTGGGACACAAGCTGTAACAGAGACTAGCTGGAATACATCAGATTTTTTTCGTCTCCAACAGGAGAAAATGGTGAAAGGTCCAGGAGAGAGAATTCGAACATCAGGACGTGAAATGGCCGTTGCAGCCACGAAGCTAGATTTGAATCTTTAGGACCTCTGCTAGCACTCCTACATGAGGCGTGAAGTTCTGAAGGCTCAAATAAGGCTCCTGACAAAGGCAAAATAGCTTCTGAACAAAGGGTACGAACCCGTTGAGCAAGGGACAATGTGGTTATGTTCTGATGAATAAAAGAAAAAACGGCTAGACTACAATCCATATAAATTCCTCGTGTCACGATCAATTTTTCCATAAAATGTGGTTTTGCGTGTTTTTGGAATAGTGTCCAGTAAGTGCGATGTTGTGCTACGAGGACCACCAGCTGTTGCAAGCTCCATGCCACTCTACAGACCCAGCGAAGACCGGCTGGATGCCGAGGTCTCTCTGAGCCGAATGTTGTGTACTTTCCCAACATACAGATGTTGTCCTCGTTGCCTCCTTTACCCGTAAACTATAAAATTTATCGAAAACAACCTGTAAATAAATTCTTATTTTTTAAAAGATATTCATCACGAACTTTTATTTATATATATATATGAAAACAAGAAAAAATGTTTTAAATATATATAGTGTTATTTTTCTTTTTTTGTATAATACTAGCCGAATGACCCGGACAACGCCCGGGTTTTACCCGATTAAATGTTTTTATTCAAATACTATTCGTTACAATTATAAATTGGCGCCGTGGATGTCACTCTTGTGAAATGTCCCGCTCCAAACTTTATGTCTGAGAAGCGATATTTTTATAGAGAGATGATCTGGCTTTGTGTCTTCTGCTCGAATGAATGTTTTTCTGTTAGAATTTTGTTCCTGCATACTAAAATGAACTGGCTTCACTCATGGTCTCTGCTTTTTGGAATTTTTCCAGATATAATTTTGTATCTGATAATCAAGCATGATACAGAATATTGTCATCATCATTTTCTGACTAAAAACAACTATTTTTGTCCGGAACCAGCCAATTTAAATTTTTCTTGACTAAAAATGCGACAAATATCTCTTCCAAATTTTTCTCTATGTCCTGTTAAAACACGTTTTACATGTACATTAGGTCAGCTGATATTACCTCCCATCTTCACCGCTAGAGGCGCTGCTTGCGAGCGAAAGGGCAAATTTGCAAATAACTCGACGAATATTTGGGATAGAGACATGAAATTTTCACTATAGGTTTTTCCAGATTCTACTCTATATATTTTTAAAATTTCAGTCAGATTAGTTACGTATTGTGGACGTGTATAGCTCACAAACATACACACATACATATATATATAGGGATTATTTTTTTACAGAAAGTATTTCCGTATTTCCCCGAGGCACGATTCATGTTTTTCTCTAATGTTTGGATGTAATATGTCAATATTTCGCAAACAGTTTATAAATGAGAAAATTATTTTTGGAATATATTTCGAACTGCAAGAGAGAATGAACAAACTAAATATATTAATGGATGATTTCGATAGCTGTTGCTATAAGGCCAGAGTTGGTCACCTCAGGTGGTATATGTAAAGTGGTGTCCTAGCAGTTATTATATGCAGAAAGAATGGGAGGAAGAGACAATAGCTTCTGTCGCCATTATTATGACGCTGCGCCCATTGTGTCATGATGATGAAAGACTCTAGTCTTCAACCAAAAATGCTCAAAATACATCCGCTTTTGTGCGACTTAAGCGTATTATGCCCCGGCGTGGCCCAGTGAGACGCCCAATCGATGGCTAAAATCAATACTCTACATTTCCACGCAGCCCTTTATAAAGAGTTGGAGCGTATAAGCTCCTTTTTTGGGCAGCCGAGCGTATTGTGGCCGGTGAAAAGCACCTCACAAAGAGGGCGCGAGCATTGTCCCGCTCTGGTTTAATGGCGATACACCAGGGCACGCCCAGTTGGATTGGAGGAAGCGCCCAATTGTCTTCTTCTCAATTTTGGCAATTTTTTAACAAGGGCCAGGTGCGAGCGAGGCCTCGCAGGTGGTGGTGCTGATTAGGACAACTGCAGGGGTTGAACGCCGTTCTTTTCAGGGTTTGTGCAAAGACGACTCTAATGGCGCTGTGTGTCTGTTGTAACAACGTTCATGGAAGTTTCGCTCCTTGGTCACGTAAAGGCTGCTTGGAAATAATCGCTGTGGTGAACACCCACATTTTGACAAAGCAATTCGCCGTATATTTAAGTACGAAATAAATTGTGCCGAGAGAACAATTGACGAAAGCCATATGAAAGGGTGATGCGATAATATATTCCTCACATTATCTAAAATATATTTTTATAAGGGTTCGTAAGACAAATTCAAAACAGCTTTTACAACTCAATCTTAGATAAACTGCTTGTTGTGTCTAGGTCCGCTCTGTTATTGTTTTCAAAATTCTACCCTGAAGTCGTGTCTGCTATGTATTTCTACCCTTGTATTACAACACCCTTGTCCCAAATTAATGTGATATTGCTGAAATACCTCTGCCGCAGATTGGCATTGCACTACCTCCATGTGTTCCACAGCTCCCACATCTCTTGCCATTGTTGCTGCCTTGGTAAGATAAAGCCTCTTTTGAAAGATATTCCAAACAATTCAAATTGTTATTTTTTAACACCGCAATCTTGACCGACTCCAGGCGCCGGTGTGTTTGGTGGACGCCCACCATCCCGGAAGTCCCGAGACATCAATAAGTCCTGTTGACACGGCGACTCGTCAACATCCCGGCTGCCACCAGAGCCTTGAAACTTCTTTAGGATCACAAAAAAACTCAGCAAAAACGATTCAAAGTTTTTATACAAAACAAAGAAAACATTTTTGGCTAGTTTTCAGAAGTAACGTCGGAAGCGTTTGCGATCTGATCTACCAGTCAGCGCAAGATAGAAGCCATTGCTTGCCTCCGTAAAGAAAGTTCGGAGCCCCTTCATAAACGTTGGCAAAAATAAAGGTTCGAGTCAGCAAGAAACTTCTAATTCAAACCCTATTTCGTTTAAATAATGCTATAAAACTTGAAAGCCCGGTTCATCAAGACAACGCCGAGAAAGTTCGAGGCCCGGTTCAGCAAGACAACGCCGGGAAAGTTTAAGGCCCGGTTCAGCAAGACAACGCCGGGAAAGTTCAAGGCCTGGTTCAGCAAGACAACGCCGGGAAAGTTTAAGGCCCGGTTCAGCAAGACAACGCCGGGAAAGTTCAAGGCCCGGTTCAGAAAAACAGCGCCGGGAAAGTTCAAGGCCCGGTTCAGCAAGACAACGCCGGGAAAGTTCAAGGTCCGGTTCAGTAAAACAACGCCGGGAAAGTTCAAGGCCCGGTTCAGCAAAACAACGTCGGGAAAGTTCAAGGCCCGGTTCAGTAAAACAGCGCCGGGAAAGTTCAAGGCCCGGTTCAGCAAGACAACGCCGGGAAAGTTCAAGGCCCGGTTCAGTAAAACAACGCCGGGAAAGTTCAAGATCCGGTTCAGCAAGACAACGTCGGGAAAGTTCAAGGCCTGGTTCAGCAAGACAACGCCGGGAAAGTTCAAGGCCCGGTTAAGCAAGACAACGTCGGGAAAGTTCAAGGCCCGGTTCAGTAAAACAACGCCGGGAAAGTTCAAGGCCCGGTTCAGCAAAACAACGCCGGGAAAGTTCAAGGCCCGGTTCAGTAAAACAACGCCGGGAAAGTTCAAGGCCCGGTTCAGCAAGACAACGCCGGGAAAGTTCAAGGCCCGGTTCAGAAAAACAGCGCCGGGAAAGTTCAAGGCCCGGTTCAGCAAGACAACGCCGGGAAAGTTCAAGGCCCGGTTCAGCAAGACAACGCCGGGAAAGTTCAAGGCCCGGTTCAGCAAGACAGCACCGGGAAAGTTCAAGGCCCGGTTCAGAAAAACAGCGCCGGGAAAGTTCAAGGCCTGGTACAGCAAAACAGCGCCGGAAAGTTCAAGGCCCGGTTCAGCAAAACAACGTCGGGAAAGTTCAAGGCCCGGTTCAGCAAGACAGCACCGGGAAAGTTCAAGGCCCGGTTCAGAAAAACAGCGCCGGGAAAGTTCAAGGCCCGGTTCAGTAAAACAACGCAGGGAAAGTTCAAGGCCCGGTTCAGCAAGACAACGCCGGGAAAGTTCAAGGCCCGGTTCAGTAAAACAACGCCGGGAAAGTTCAAGGCCCGGTTCAGTAAAACAACGCCGGGAAAGTTCAAGGCCCGGTTCAGTAAAACAACGCCGGGAAAGTTCAAGGCCTGGTTCAGCAAGACAACGTCGGGAAAGTTCAAGGCCCGGTTCAGTAAAACAACGCCGGGAAAGTTCAAGGCCCGGTTCAGTAAAACAACGCCGGGAAAGTTCAAGGCCCGGTTCAGCAAGACAACGCCGGGAAAGTTCAAGGCCCGGTTCAGTAAAACAACGCCGGGAAATTTCAAGGCCCGGTTCAGTAAAACAACGCCGGGAAAGTTCAAGGCCCGGTTCAGCAAGACAACGCCGGGAAAGTTCAAGGCCCGGTTCAGTAAAACAACGCCGGGAAAGTTCAAGGCCCGGTTCAGTAAAACAACGCCGGGAAAGTTCAAGGCCCGGTTCAGTAAAACAACGCCGGGAAAGTTCAAGGCCCGGTTCAGTAAAACAACGCCGGGAAAGTTCAAGGCCCGGTTCAGTAAAACAACGCCGGGAAAGTTCAAGGCCCGGTTCAGCAAGACAACGCCGGGAAAGTTCAAGGCCCGGTTCAGTAAAACAACGCCGGGAAATTTCAAGGCCCGGTTCAGTAAAACAACGCCGGGAAAGTTCAAGGCCCGGTTCAGCAAGACAACGCCGGGAAAGTTCAAGGCCCGGTTCAGTAAAACAACGCCGGGAAAGTTCAAGGCCCGGTTCAGTAAAACAACGCCGGGAAAGTTCAAGGCCCGGTTCAGTAAAACAACGCCGGGAAAGTTCAAGGCCCGGTTCAGTAAAACAACGCCGGGAAAGTTCAAGGCCCGGTTCAGTAAAACAACGCCGGGAAAGTTCAAGGCCCGGTTCAGCAAGACAACGCCGGGAAAGTTCAAGGCCCTGTTCAGTAAAACAACGCCGGGAAAGTTCAAGGCCCGGTTCAGTAAAACAACGCCTTCATCCGTTTTACCGGCGGCATCAGCGGTCGGTCGCACGCAGGCGGAAGCCTAAATTGGCCTTATCTGATGGATCCAGTCATTGGCTGGCTGTCAGGCAGGAAGGCGGGTTCCGCCTCAGCATGGCAGGTAATGGAAAGTCTTCCACGGCTTCACTCGGCTCTGAAATTGGGGGACCGGACGTGACACGAAACTCTACTAAGCCTACTTCACGCTAACCATTCTTTTTTTTCACATAAGCATATATTTAGTGATACAGAGCAGGGCAAAGGCCTAGCTTGAATTTTTACATTATAGCTTTTAACGACTTTTTTTTTTTTTACATCTAAAAAGACGATTTTTTGTTACTTCTTAGTAACGTCGACGGCAGTCCACAGATCCAGCAGTTGGATCCATATCAGAAAAATAGCCCAAGGAGCTCAGCCCCAGTTCCACTTGTGAAAGCTTGGCAAAAAAGAAAGCTGCCTGGGTGAAGGGCAGACAAAGTTCACGCGACAACATATTTCAGACACAATCGGACGATTGTTATTGTCCTTTTATTGGAATGGGTTCAGCGCTAACCAATGTCAGCAACGAATGGTTCTTCCATATTGGCGAATGTACGCCTTTTTCACACAGCTATTGGTTCTCATTAACCATTAGTCCATGCTATCATATTCAAGATGATTTCTCATTTAATAAGCCGTCATGAGGCATGTTCTATTGGCAATGGAAAAATTGCCACTGAACCATAGAAAATGAAGTTGAGAAATATGCCGCTTGCTCTATTGCAAGTCTAGGATTCTGAGCGGCGAGGCTGCGGCCACCTCCGGACTGCGGCGAGCCACAAGAGCAGATACGGCGCATTCCGGCGGCACTTGCGCAAACCCGCGGTGGGGCCGTCACAAAGGGGGGCCGAGCAGGGACCGCTCGCTATTCTTCCGCGGAAGGTGTAATTCATTTAGGCTTAATCGCTGCACAAAAGCTCGCTGGGCGCATCTTGCCTCAGCTGCATTACTCAGATTGGCTTCGGGTGAGGGGAGCAAGTTCAGAAAAGAAGCTTCTTCTCTCTCTCTCTCTTTTTTTTTTTTTTTTTTCGTCTCAAAGAAATTTAGATCATTGTAGATCCCCTTGAAAGCGCAGGGGCCTCAAACTTGAATTTTTCTCATGTGTGCACGCGGGGATAGGTCAGTAAACAAGTATGATATTGAACTGAAGCCATGGAGCTAGTCAAACATTTCAGGTTCAAATTTAGGCCGATTTTCCATAAAGGGAAAAATGTCAAAGCCCGGCAGCAAGAAGCGACTAAGTAGTTCAGATGACAAAATTGGACGCGCAACGTGAACCTTGCATGCAGAGACATGCATGACGGAAACCTTGATAATCAGCCCGCGAACCTGGAGCTCACAATTTTTAAGATAGAAGGAAGAACTCTCTAGACCTGATATGCCCTGAAAAGGTGGAATAAATAACTCTGATAGACCTGACGTATCTAGTAAAGGTAGAAGGGAAAACTCTAGACCTGACGCATCCAGTAAATGTGGAACAAAGCTTATCCGAAGCCTCTATATTGGCGTAATTCGTCCTGTGTAATGATAATTGTAAGAAGAACAACAGAGGGCGAAGTTAACCAGGTGTCGCCAACAGAATCCCACGTCAATCTAGCACAGTTTAGCAGCAAGCTTGTGGTCTTTATTTATTCCACTGGCTCACAAGCCTTTCCTGCGTAAGGTTCAGTGCATGGCATTTATCGTAGCACTGCCAAGCTCCCTACGTACACTCTCTTGTGAAGGGAGTATTTTATGGCTGCCCCACCTTTGTAAAGTCATTAGCAGTCCGCACCAATCAATTCTGGATTAAGGAAGGCGCTTCGATTTTATCGACCTTTCTCTGAGATTTAAATAATTCTATTTGACCTGAGACCAGTGATGTTTATTTCTTTTCCTCTTTACAGTCGATAGTTTTGTGCGTTTCTCAACTCTCTTATTATTCGATAAAAACGACAAAGTTCTGTGAATATCGAAATAAATTTTTAAATAGCCACAAAATTTAGTAAAACTGAGTGATGTCTACTCGGTTGTAAGTATTGCTAGTACTGCCGATCTTTTCCACAGCTAATGGAGAGCAACAGCTCTGGTGTCATTGTGTTCCAATTAATGAGTGTGGATAATGTGTTCGACACAGAATAAATCCAGTCACCCTGAAGTGCAGCAAAATGACGAGTAAAAAGTTTAAAGCCACTTCTTGGCTAAAACCTTCGAGGTAATTGCATAATCCCCGCTGAGACGTTGTCCACGCTAGGTGACGCGATATTCCTACGGCAGCCCTCAGCTCACGCCCGACCGATATTTCAGCTCCCGATGTGAAGATTTCGCCCTCCTCATTCCAACATTTCATAAGTCTGTTCTCCTAGCCCCCTTCTATTTAATCTTCAGTGATCTTTGAAAACATCCAAATAATGCTTTTTTAAAAGCTGAATTCTCAGACCAAGAAGAAATGTTTCAACACATCGCAACAAAGGCCGAGATGGACGATATGAAGTGGGGGAGGGGCCTCCGAATGGAGATGGATGATTGGTTGGTGCAATATACCGCGGTGTTAAATAACGTGGCCCAGCTCACCAAGAATTCCCGCTCTGCTCTTGTACAATTTTGGAATCACATTTTGACGCAATGTTAGCACTAGAAGAAATGTATGTATAGACACACCAAATATTTCCAACAAAGTCATTAAAATGCTCAACTAAGTGGAACAATTTCCTAATCTGCACGGAGTTGTTCGTCCAGAAATATCTTCAGCTCGAGGTCTCAGATAAAAAGTTTAATCAAATCGACCCCTGAGACGTGACTATGGCTCGTGGTGATGCCTCCCTTGTGTCCCCCTGTGTTCAGGGTCATCTTCTATGACTTTATCTACGATATTTACCAGTAGATGTTGTCAGTCAGCGTTAGACAGCTACGGCCGACGTTTTCGCGCACTGTGTAGCGCATATTCCAATATCAATACAATTATAAGATAAAATAACTGGCATATATATAATCCCCAGTGGAAGAGGAAAAGGCACGTCATGTATTGGGCGGGCGGGGCGGAGGGAGGGAGATTCTATTTGTTCTGGCTGTTCTATTCAGATGTCATCCTCAGTTGTTGTTGCCTCACGTGGGAAGGAAGGAATTCCTATACCCGGCTACTTTGGGGGCATCGGTGGCGCTGGTGGCCGGCCATCTTACGGAATATCTACTGGATTATATTTCTTGGAAATTGTTCAATACCTTTTCTAGAATCAATGAGAAACCCAACCACGTATTCAATCTTTTAGCTCGTTTTAAATGTTTTGGCAACCCGCACGTTTGGCCTCGAATATTATTTTTGAATTAGACGTGGCGAGCTATTCCTGGTAATAAACAAACAAACAAAAAAAGATATTGGCTAAAATTCCGGAATTAGAAAAAAAAATCAGCCTTCAGTTTCTATCTTTTGAGATAGATGGCAACATTCAGTTCGCTAGAAAACTTTTGACGCTAAAACGTTCCTCCATTGAGACACAGCGAGGAAGTAATGTCAACAGCAGGCTTCACTTCGCCCGGAGTATCTTCTGGGCGGAAAGAACTTCTTCTTTAATTTTCTAGTTTTTTAAGTGATATTTATTTGTTTTGATGGGAGGCGGTTTTATATGCAATTAGTTTTGTGTTGGTAAAATTCTCCTAGCGCGCGCTTGTGTCAATTTCCAGAATTGATAAAATGATAAAGGCCTCTTGACCGCCTTGAGCTGCGCGCGGTGGCGGAGTTTCAAAGTCGGCCCCGCCGCCGGTCGATGCTGCTAATCAGATAATGATTCACTAACCACCACGGGGTGAGTCACAGAGTGCTGCTAGGTGTGCGACCGCCCTTAATTGTGGGCCGGGCCAATTAATGCAGGTGGTGGCCCTGCTACAGGGTGTGTGACGTCTCTGTGGCAGGGAACAACGTTGGAACCCCGTGTATGACGTCTCTGTGGCAGGGAACAACGTTGGAACCCCGTGTGTGACGTCTCTGTAGCAGGGAACAACGTTGGAACCCCGTGTGTGACGTCTCTGTGGCAGGGAACAACGTTGGAATCCCGTGTGTGACGTCTCTGTGGCAGGGAACAACGTTGAAACCCCGTGTATGACGTCTCTGTGGCAGGGAACAACGTTGGAACCCCGTGTATGACGTCTCTGTGGCAGGGAACAACGTTGGAACCCCGTGTGTGACGTCTCTGTGCCAGGGAACAACGTTGGAACCCCGTGTGTGACGTCTCTGTAGCAGGGAACAACGTTGGAACCCCGTGTATGACGTCTCTGTGGCAGGGAACAACGTTGGAACCCCGTGTATGACGTCTCTGTGGCAGGGAACAACGTTGGAACCCCGTGTGTGACGTCTCTGTAGCAGGGAACAACGTTGGAACCCCGTGTGTGACGTCTCTGTAGCAGGGAACAACGTTGGAACCCCGTGTATGACGTCTCTGTGGCAGGGAACAACGTTGGAACCCCGTGTATGACGTCTCTGTGGCAGGGAACAACGTTGGAACCCCGTGTATGACGTCTTTGTGGCAGGGAACAACGTTGGAACCCCGTGTATGACGTCTCTGTGGCAGGGAACAACGTTGGAACCCCGTGTATGACGTCTCTGTGGCAGGGAACAACGTTGGAACCCCGTGTATGACGTCTCTGTGGCAGGGAACAACGTTGGAACCCCGTGTATGACGTCTCTGTGGCAGGGAACAACGTTGGAACCCCGTGTATGACGTCTCTGTGGCAGGGAATAACGTTGGAACCCCGTGTGTGACGTCTCTGTGGCAGGGAACAACGTTGGAACCCCGTGTGTGACGTCTCTGTGGCAGGGAACAACGTTGGAACCCCGTGTATGACGTCTCTGTGGCAGGGAACAACGTTGGAACCCCGTGTGTGACGTCTCTGTGGCAGGGAACAACGTTGGAACCCCGTGTGTGACGTCTCTGTGGCAGGGAACAACGTTGTAGCCCTATAAAAGGGATCAACGTTGAATACATGAGGGTGACGTCCCAATGTAGAACACCAACGCATGCGCCATACAGATGACGGAACTCACTGAGTCCGAATTCCTGTGGGACGGGATGGACGGCTTCAACATCGAACGAATACGGAAAAAACATAAAATATTTCCTCGTCACTCCAAATCATGTTTGCTTGTCGATGTAAGCTCTTTCAGACAGAAAACTTGCTGCTAATACAATAAAGTTTCTGTGTCTGGGGTAGGGTTGAGTTAACGGAACAAGCTCCAGATGTTGACAGCTGCCGGGACAACGCTTGTTTCCACGGCGGCACTTGCGTCCCAAATGATTGGCTCCGGATTTGTCGAGTTGTTGTTGGAGATTCCTTTTAATAGCGATTGGGCAAGCAACAGAGATGTGAAAAATATAACGGCAGGAGGATGCACATGGCGATGTGGACAACCAACAGAGATGTGAATAAATCACACGGCAGGAAGATGCACATGGCGATGTGGATAACCAACAGAGATGTGAATAAATCACACGGCAGGAAGATGCACATGGCGATGTGGACAACCAACAGAGATGTGAATAAATCACACGGAAGGAAGATGCACATGGCGATGTGGACAACCAACAGAGATGTGAATAAATCACACGGCAGGAGGATGCACATGGCGATGTGGACAACCAACAGAGATGTGAATAAATCACACGGCAGGAGGATGCACATAGCGATGTGGAAAACCAACAGAGATGTGAATAAATCACACGGCAGGAGGATGCACATGTGGATGTTGACAAGCAACAGAGATGTGAATGAAACAAACAGTAGTTCGGGCTCAAACCACAGAAGCCTATGAATCTATCAGGGAAAATGTTGAGACTTACATTCATCTAGACCATTTCTTTTATTCTGAGAGGAGATTCTGAACTGGTTGGGAAGACGTGTTCCTCTACTGGAGTTTCACTCCAACGTCACCTTTACACTGGTCTCAGCAGTTGAGGGATTCTTTCAACAGCTAGGAAACGGCGCAACAAGCAGTGTTCATCTAGCGCTAAAGTTTTGTATAAAACATTTTTGTCCGAGTTCTAGCATGGTTTTTTGTTCTCGTTAAGGTGGTCATATTACCTGTTCTTTATCGGACACTTGGAGAAGTTACCTCGCTGAGATTGGTCGGTTTTCACCTAAATTGGAAATATTTCCGACCGCGCTAAAATTTGATAGCCTGCTTTCAGCTCTGAGGCCAGTTAGAAGATAATGTCGCCAACTTCCCGACAAATTATTGTCCGAGACATGTTGTTTATAAACGTTTCTATTCAGGTAGCCAGAACTATACGTCAGTCGGTTGGGAATATAGTCGAGGTTTAATTGCCTGTATATTCCACAATAGCCGGCCACAGAGGCGGGCGGGCGGGCGATCTCTCGTGTCATCATTATTACGACCCACGCTTAGCAATTTGGAGGCAGCGCATAAACTGCTGCCATCTATCGACCAAAGTTTTAACTATTTTACACCGAACTAGTTAACTTTTTATTTTTATTATTTCTTGGGTTTGACAATATATATTCTTTCACTCTCCTCGTATATTATCACTATTGATAAATAAATAATTTCAAAGCATAATTTGTGTGGTTAACAAAAAATAAAAAAAAAACAATAATAAAGGAACCATCTTAGGGGATGAGAGATCTCCAACCATTCGATTGGTCCACAACATGTCATATGATGTAAGTTGATTGAGACATGAGAAGCTAAAATTTTCAAAATCTATTGAGGCTTAGCATAGCTTTACTATCATCTTGTGTTGCTAGAGTACACCTCTACATGTTAAGAAAAAGGCATCTCCTTATCGTGCAACTGAAAGTTGTTGATGGCTTGCGCCATCTATCGGAATAAATATCAACTATTCTTGTTGATTTCTAATTATTCCAGAATTGGCCAAATACCCATTCTTGATTAATCAAGAAAAGCTAACCACGGACGCGTTTCGGGCTGTTGGCCCTCATCAGCGTGGTGCAAGCTGTACCTCAACGACCAGAAAAAAATGGTCATTAAGGCATCCTGAAAAATCATGAAACGGGTAGTTAAGGCCAGAATTGCGTGAGAACGCTACAAAATGTGAAAAAATAGTACAAATGTAATATTGTACTGGGATAAGGTGCATAAATTAAGAAAAAGGCATCTACTTATCGTGCAACTGAATATATCGTGCACCACGCTGATGAGGGCCAACAGCCCGAAACGCGTCCGTGGTTAGCTTTTCTTGATTAATCAAGAATGGGTATTTGGCCAATTCTGGAATAATTAAAAATCAACGAGAATAGTTGATATTTATTCCGATAGATGGCGCAAGCCATCAGCAACTTTCAGTTGCACGATAAGGAGATGCCTTTTTCTTAATTTATGCACCTTATCCCAGTACAATATTACATTTGTACTATTTGTTCACACCTCTACATGTGTGGTAGCTCTACATGTACTATGTCTTAATGAATCTTATTTATAAAAGATGTAAACACCTGGCGATCATTTTATTCGCGATCGAACGTTGTGACCCACTGTACGTGTTACATCTCAAACACGACGCCAGCCATCTGTCTTGAGTAAACACCTGGGAGCATGCTGCCACTACCTGGCCCATACACCCGCCCAGGTAGATGTGGCAGTCAACTAGGGTAAATGTAAACGAATTCTCTCTTTCACTAGAATGTGCTTTGTTTAAAACTCTCGGAGATCCTCTAAGTACATGGATGACAATTGGCACAACCCGAGATCAGGCAGAGTGGTCCGCGAAGCCACTCAGCATAAACTTCACAAGATGTGGACGGCATCGATAGACACTGGTGGACAAGATTTATAGCGGCCACTCGATAACAAACGTGAATCACGTCCAGTTAATATTAAACGAATGCTTCCAAGTTGGTTCTAAAGAGAGATTTTAATGTAGGCAGATTCCCAGATGTCGATGGCGAGGGCAAACAACTGTTTGTAGAATGGCGTTTAAAGGATCGGCAAACATCGGCGGATAATTTATATTTGATTCATCTAATTGATTCAGAGGATTCTAATAGTAAACAAACTTTGGCTTCTGACGACTGTATTTTAGTCCGTCGTAAAAGTGAACTAGTCGTTAAGCCGAATATCGCTAAGCGGCGGCGCATACCTGGTCGTGTATTTATAATAAATAAATTTAAAAAAAAAAGAAAATTTCAAACTTTACCTCAGGATGGTGGACAGCCAAATGACGCCAGAGTGAAGGCCGCGATCTGTTGAGATCATAAACCAACTCGTCGACGGAGCTGCGAAAATAAATTTCTACATAGAACTATAGAACATAGGATGTGAAAATAACATTTTTCGGGGGAAAATCCCCTTTTTTCACTAGAATAAAGATTATAGTTAAACAAAGTGTGTAAACTATTCCGTAAATAAGTAAGGTTGGCACACATTTAAATTTTAGTAAATTAAATTTTATTGCCCTCTATCGTTAAAATTTTACACAAATAAATTTACTGGCAATGCGTTTCTTTTTTAAATCTCTACAGACCTTACTGCAATGATATGATTGCAGTAAGGTCTGTAGAGATTTAAAAAAGAAACGCATTGCCAGTAAATTTATTTGTGTAAAATTTTAACAAATTTAAATTGTTTGACATTTGTATAGTCGAGCAAATAATTAGAAATAACATTTTCCAAACTTGTGCTTTTAGATAGAGGTCTGATTTTTTATTTGATTTAGAGTATTTTAAAGTTTATAATAAATTCACTTCCCACATATGTTGGCAACAAGCCATATATTAAAAAATTGCATAAATTGGTTTCGAACACGATTAGTTGTATTATCCCCATATTATAAAGAATATTCGAAACTAATATAGACGCGTATGATTCTTTTGAAAATTGAACAATTTCTACTACCCTTACTGCAATGGAAAAACCATACACGTCTATAATAGTTTGGAATATTGACAACAGATGGCGCGCTATGCATCATAATATAAAGGTCGGCAAAAAAGGCAACTTTATAATAACCTAGACGGGTGGCTTCGCCCCGGGATTGACCCGTGTGCATATCTACCCGAGTGATATATATTTAGATAAGATTTTTTTTTTATAATTGTTTGTTATTAGCATTATCTATTTGTTTGCATCAGCATAATTCAATCTAATCTTTGATAGAGGGCGCTGTTCGTGAGCTAAGTAGAATAATTTGAATATATAGTTTTAATAATTGATTTATATATTTTTTAAAATAGCCTATCGTCTTGCCAGTATTTTTTTACCTATGTATGGAAATTTTGGTTTGAATTAGTGAACTACTGCGAATTTGTATACCGGACATACAAACAAACAAACATACAAACATTGATTTATATATATATAGATGTATTAAAACGTCTATTAAATATACGTTAATTCAATGTATCTACAGATAGGGTGAGGTGCCTGCTTTACACATGAATCCTTTCGCTTTTTTAATATAAAAAAATATATTTACATAAGAGAAATTTAAATTTTTCTCTCTCTATATATAGGTTTTGCAATTTTAATACAACATTTTACATTTTAATGACAACACATTTTACACTTTAATGACATTTTACACTTTAATGACATTTTACACTTTAATGACATTTTACACTTTAATAACATTTTACACTTTAATGACATTTTACACTTTAATAACATTTTACACGTTAATGACATTTTACTGTTTAACGACAACATTTACATTTATAAACGGCATTTTTATATTTTAAAAATTATATTTGCACTTTTACTATATTTTTATTTTTCTCATCGAAATACTTTTATTTTGATTGAAATTGGTCTACTTCAGACATTTTATATCCGTTTTAATAAAGAAATGAAACATTTGAGAATTTCTCAAATAAAGTTAATCACTTAGCCATTTTAAGCCAAGTTAACCTTTAGCCATTTTCATAACTATGTTTTTTAAATTAAATTTTATAAGCTCAAAGTAAACATCACGTAATTTAGTACTTACCTCGAGTGCGTCGATATTCATTCTCAGAAATAGGAAATAAAATAATTACCATTGAAAACTAATATGTTCAATTTTAAATGATATTATTTTAACAAGAATATTAATTAGCTCGTCAACAAATGCGACGGAGAAATATCTAAGAGGCAAAATTCTTACTTATGCGATGTTTTCATTCAAGATAAAAAAAGGCTATTTAAAACAATAATTATAAAAACAGTTGAAATTTAAGCTCGGAAGCAGCTTGTAGCTGAAATATAGGAAAAATTTACCGCCTTATTAAACAGTGGTTAACTTTACTTGAGAAAATCTCAAATGCTTTATTTCTAATGCTTGATTAAAACGAGCATAAAAATGTCTAAAATAGACCATTTTCAAATTAAAAGTATTTCGATGAAAACTAAATTTTAGTAAAATTGTTGAAATATTAAAAAAAAAAAATTGAAAATACCTTTTAAAAATGAAAATGTTACTGAAGTTTAAAATGTTGTTATTAAAGTATAAAATGTCCTAAAATTTTGCACAAAGCCTTTCTACATATTTGAAAAGTTTATTTATCCGGTCTTAAAGCTAACCTTATTCGATTATTTCATAGTACCATAACAAAAGGTTTAAATGTAATTTTTACAATTTTTGAAAGCGTCTGCGTCTGTAAAGGAAAAATACTCAAATACTTGAAAAATAAAAATCTTTATACCTTAACTTTATACTAGAAGTACAAAAGTGTACGGATTTGTTTGTAATTTAAAAGTTACAAAAATTTTTTTTTTTTTATCATTATATATTTTTTATTTTTATTTTTATAATTAATATTTTTAAAAGTTAATGTATTTATAAATATATTTCATTCTCTCTATAAAGGTTTTTCATACTCAGACACTTGAAGCAAACTTTTCCCTCGGCGAAAAACTGTCTTCTGTATTATTAAAATGTAAATGGCCGCCAGTCAAATATCATTATTAGTTTTTTTTTTTAAATAAATATTTCATTGAAAATCATATTAAGACATTAAAAAATATTTTAACTCTACCAAAACAACTTCTACTTCAAAATAATAATTTTATAATATAGCCATAAGATATTTTAATGTGAATACTGAGATAAATAAAGAATTTTGTATTTAAACGACAAAAAAGACGATTAAATTTGATGCGAAAAAATATTGAATGAATGAAATAATATCTTCAACAATCGGTTTTCTCTGGTTACCTGCTTTTGACAAATGTTTCATCAAAAAAATTAATTAACCATATAATTTCCTTTTAAGAGCTTCCCTGCACTGAAGATTTACATGAAGACCTAATGGGCTTATGCCCACTTAGGGGCTTCTATCCTCCTCGGAGGTTGGAGGCGATCCCGAGACAAGTAAAATGGGAGAACTAGAACTTTGTTCGAACCCAGTTTACTTCGCTAAAGACGATATGATGAGAATTTTCGATAAAAGTCATGTCTCAAAATTGCTGTAACGCCACCTGTCTTTTATGCGGAGGTTCGTGCGACTATATCTGCAGCTCTTGTAAATACTGTGGAGCTATTTGTCTGATGAAACATTGTGAAGTTTGTCACAAATTGGAACCGTGCAAAATTGATAACTGTTGCAGTCTATACGGAATGGTTTGCAACCCAGCTATGGTGTGTAAAACTCCATGTATGCCTGCGATATCGTGTGGCACTTGTAGCCCATGCGGGCCCTGTAATCCCAGCCCATGCTGCCCCCCATGTGGTCCCTGCGGAGGCTGTGGTCCTTGCGGAGGCTGTGGTCCCTGCAGCCCTTGTAGCCCTCCATGTAGCCCTCCTTGCAATCCTTCTTGTTGTCCCCCGTGCTGCTCTTGTGGAAGTTGTGGACCTTGCGGACCTTGTAATCCTTGTAATCCTTGCAATCCTTGCAATCCATGTAACCCCTGCACTTCTTGTTCTCCTTGCCCACCTTGCCTTCCCCCACAAGGCCCATGTTGCATGACATGCTGCACTCCATGCCAGGTTCCCTGCAATATCTGCGCACCTTGCTCATGCTCTCCTTGCCCCTCTTGCTGTAGTACTCCATGCTGTCCTCCATCTTGTCCTCCCCCACCATGCTGTGAATGCGCGCCATGCCCGGGGCCGTGTTGCTGCATCGGCTGCCTTCCCTGCGGTGCCTGTTGTGATTGTCCTTCAAAATCTAAAGGCAGCTGCCCTTGCTTTCCCTAACATTTTCTCTGCGCATTGAATCACAAAATAAGATCTTCGCTCGACATAAGCGGGTTTCCAACACTATGTATCAAATTATAAAGATATTCAACTTGTGCGCAAAGTCCTTGGTAATTTCAATATACGCCGAGAATTAAATTACACTTTCTAGAAAGGTGTGCCCTTCATGGCCAAAAATTACATCATAAAATCTTTACCTAGATATATTGATATAGATAAAAATATTAATTTTTTAATCCACAGAATATTTGAACTGAAACTGAATTGCTCATTTGCTGAACCATACCTTCGGCGCCTCACGATTTGAGAGAAGTTATAAAATCGTCGTTGAGTTAACAAGTACAAAAAATTACGCGGTAAATTACAATTTTTTTCATCGCAGTAAGGACAGTAGAAGTTTGTATTATGTATAAAAGAAACATTCGTGCTTTTAAATCCTTTCATTTTATATGTATAGATGGCGCGTTATTGCTTTGTGTAAATTACAATATTAAAAGAAAAACGTTTCCAAAACAATTTAAAATTTAAAAAATAATTCCTTAGCTTTACATTGGCCAAATATAGTGCAACTGATCAAGAATTTGAAAAAAAAATATCTAAACAGAAATGCTAAACTTGTTTTAAAAGGTTGAACTCTTCAATAAAATAAAATAACTACTTTACAAAGCCGCGGGAAAATTTTTGAAGTTTTTTTTGGACACCTTTGCTTTGGAAAATAATTAATTGATGATAATGACAAAATAATTTGTGAAATCTATTTTGAGAGTTCCATTTTAGATTATCAAATATGATAAGAAAGCGCTTGGACTGGCTTAAATCAGTGGCGCGTATGTACTGCGTAGCTTAACTTTCCACGGCGTTGATTGGAAGTCACGAATTGCGTAGTTAAGAGTAGGTAATAACATAGACATGTATTTACATAAACTTTTAAAAAACATTTAGCTTTATACCACATTTTAAAGAGAAATAAGAAATATTTTGATATCTATAGATAATACCACTAATTTTGAATTTACAACAAAAGCCACATATATAAAGATGAAATGCAAAATCAATGTTTGTTCCTCTTCAACACCAAAACCTAATATATCAATAATTCACGTGTAGGTAGCTGAATATAAGTTACCACTCGGGGCAGCACTGGTAAGGCTAATAATTAACTTTGGTTGTTTTCTTACTTTGCACAATATATTTATTTTATAACAATACATTTTTGTTTAAACTAAAATTATTTGACTGATTATTTGCCTTAAAAAACGTCAATGCACCAGCTGGATGAACCTAGACTGATTCCATTAGTATAAACAGAAGGTTCCAAATATTTCTCGCAATTTTAAAGGGATATTATGTAATATGTAATTTGTTTGCATGAATTCTCCAAACCAAAGAGTTTTATTGTGTGTTTTTGATATATAGTTGGGAATTTATAATATAATGCTCTATGCACAAGGAAAGACATGATGTGTAAATTAAATGTATACCTTAAAATTATTTTTACTATCATAATATTAGTATCATAATTACCATTTGTTTCAGACTGACTGACAAATAGAGGGGTCAACATAATTATATGATGGCATTATAAGGCATATATATATGGTGACCGAGGGTCTCTCGCTGTGGTGTGGTAACCGAGAGGGGCAAACCTGTAGTAGCCGAGAGGGACAGTCAGGGCGTGGAGAGTTTTCCAGTACCTCTCTGCACCTTGGAAGACCTTTAATAGTTCTCACAGAGTATAGGCAGTCGTGGTCGAGGCAGAGTGGAAAGCTAGGGAATGTCTATCGCAAAAAAACGAAGAGACACAGTTGTATTAGGAAAGTTCAGTGAACAGATAGGAGTCGAGCTAAGCAGCGAAAGATGGAGAGATAAGAAGTTTTCTTACTGATCTATGGCATGGTTGAGCATCAGAAGATGAAGTGACGAGGGCTCCTGCTGATGGTGAGATGACTATATTTTCGGCTAGGGCAGAGGTCTTATATATCTTTGTCGAGAGAGGAAGTATTGACTTTCAGCGGATGCAACAAGAGCGTGGTGCGGCAGCGACACTGTACACTCTGTCAAATAACCGTATGGCAACGACCTGACAGTTAGGCTTCGTTGGACTTCTACATCTCGATTTTAGATATTTTTGGACTTCTATCTCAATATCTTGCTTCAGCTCAACTCTTAATCTATTACAAAGTTTTATTTATTTATCTTCAGTTTGTACAAAGTACATTACCTATGATGATGTAATGACACATGTCAATCATGCGTATAATCAATTTCAGATGTGTTTCTTTTATACAACATGAAAATCTTGTTAAAAGTATTATACAATATGAGGCTTCTGGTTTAAATTACCATATATATGTACTAGCGGATGTACCCGACTTCGCCAGGTATTTACCCAAGTAAAAGTTTGCCTAACGAACATTTGTTAAAACGATTCTAGAAAACATCCAATCCGCCTATATATAGATTTATAAACGTATATAAATATTGTTATATGCGTTTAAAATATATTTTTGAAACATCATTTTTTGAAAACATTTATTAAATTTTAAATAAGATATTTTCTTTAAATATATATTAATATTGAAATATTTTTACACAACGTCATTGGAATATTATATTACTAAATCCTCAAATTAAATATTAAATTTATTATACTTGGAACACATTTTTGCATTTTTACAATTTATAAATGTAATTTCATCAGATACCGCGAAAGGCGCTGCTTGCGAGTGAAAGTAGAAAATTTGAAAATAAAATTGCAACGAATATTTATTTCAAATAAAATTTAAACCAGAAACCTTCCTAGTAGTATAGTAAATAACTTCCTAAAGTTTTAGGCGATTGGATAATCATAACTTTTAAAAACATTCATAGTGCAAAATTCATTTATCGTCGCGACCAATGCTGCGCCGCAAAATCTGGAACTAACGCTTTTTGGTTTTACATTAAAAAAAAACACATTAACCTTTTTAGTTTTTTGAATGGCCTATATGTTAAACGAAATCTTCAGCTACCTACATTCAAAATTTCATAATGATTGATTTTGTAGATTTTGCGCAAGGCGATAACAAACATCGATTTTGGATTTCATTTTTACCCCCTTTCCTGCTACTATCCCCCTTGACACATTGTAAATAGCATTGCTAATTATTTGTTAAATAATAACAAAAAACTAAAAAGGAATTTACTAAAAGGCCTTTATTGCCACACGAACATTAATATAAACTACACTGACACTATTTACAAATTAAGGATACATATATATATATATACACAAAAACAATTAACATAGTAAAACAAACACTATGCAAAACCTTATTTGCATATCAGGACAATTTTCTAAACATAACTCTTGTTATGCAAAATACCACAATTTTAATTAATGGATATCTAACATACTCCCACCTATGATTTGGGGAAGAAAATCATACAATTAAGACAAGTGATATACATGTGGTACATAAAAGGAGTTAAGCATTACAAATTGAGTCTCCGTGGTGGCTTGACCACGCGTCTATTCTGACAATCTTTGTAAAATTTGAAAATCTTTCAAACCATGGCACTACTTCAGTTCTGACATGTGTAGTCACCAATACTTGTCTATCTATTTCTAAATTGACCAAAGTTCTGTCTGAGTGGAATAATTGCTTTGGCCAGTGATCTTGAGGCTGCTTGAGCCATTCAGGTCCCTCCCACCATCTGGTGCGTTTAAGCTGTAGTACACTACAACCTCTTGAAGGAAGGTCTGCAGGGTTGAGGCTCCCTGGTACATAAAACCATTTGTTCGGACCTGAAGTGTTGCATATCTCTTTGACTCTGTTGTTTACAAAGGTGCCCCACTGCCTGTTCGTCTTGATCCATGAAAGTGCTGTAGCAGAGTCTGTCCAGTAGTACACCGGTTCCGCAGCCAAATTCAAAGACTCAGTTATGTACCTGCTGAGTCTAACTCCCAACATACAAGCAAGAAGTTCCATCCTAGGGATAGTAGTTTTCTTAAGTGTACCTAGCCGGGATTTGGCCATCAAAAGTTGTACTGACACTCCATTGTTCTCAGGACAACGTAGAAAAGCTGCTGCTGCATATGCACTTTGGCTGGCATCACAAAATATGTGAATGGACCAATGAGCTCTAATCCCATGGCCCACTCTACGTGGAATCTTTATGTCGGCAAGAGTGTCCAACTCACTGTACCACTTCATAAATTTTTCTTGAATGGTTGATGGTAAAGGTTCATCCCAATCAGTTTTGACTGTCCAGGCTTGTTGAATAAGTAGTTTGGCAGGCAACAAGACAGGAGCCAAGAATCCAATTGGGTCAAAGATCTGTTGGGTATGAGACAAGAGGTCTCTCTTGGAAAGTGAGTTTTTTATAACTCCGAACTTTGGGGTCACATTAAGAGTATCTTCTAAAAGATTCCATTTCATGCCCAGAACTGAAGCCTCTTCACTCCTTTCTATATCAACACTAGGAGGTAATCTAGAATAGACTTCCTTGATTCGGTGTATAGGTCCGAATTGCCACATTCTGAGATCCATCTTGGCTTTTGCAAATATCTCAGTAGATTTCTCCACCAGATCAACTAATTCTGCCTCGGTATCCACTGGAGTGACACAATTATCAATATACAAACATTCCATCAACTTCTGAGGAAGAGCTCCAAATTCAGAAGAGACTCCCTTGAGATGATGCAGGATGACTGCTCCAAGCAAATAGGGGCTACAGGTCACACCAAAGACAACTCGCTTGTGACGGAAAACCTGAATTTGATGATTATTTTTCCACCATAAGAATCTAAGATAGTCTCTATCTTCTTCTTTCACTTCAATTTGCAAAAAGGCTTTTCTAATGTCAGCAATAACTCCAAAAGCAGTTTCTCTAAACTTCAGTAGGATAGCTGGGATCTGTTCAATAACATTTGGGCCACTTGCCAAGCAATCGTTCAATGAAAGATTCCCCTTGTCCTTACATGATGCGTCAAACACAGGTCTTATCTTGGTGGTGTTGCTATTGGCTTTAACCACTGGGTGATGAGGGAGATGATGACACTTCCTGTTCAAATCCTCAGGAGACACCTTTTCAATAACACCTTCAGCTAGCCATTCTTGGAACACCCTATCATATTCGCTGAAGATACATTTAGCTCTCAATTTACGGGTTGTGTTGAAAAGTCTTCTCTCTGCAATATGACGATTGGATGGAATTCCTTCTTGGTTCCCCAGCCAAGGTAATCCTACACAAAAGCGTCCATCTTCCAGCTGATGAACAGTATTTAAGAAGTGCTGGTGTACTATCTTATCTTCTTCTAGCTTTGTGAGATTTTCCCTGGGATCTTTTATGCCAATCGTTTCTAAATTCCACAAATAATCAACCGACATATTTCTACTGTGCATGCTGATGACCACCAGTGATGAGCAATCAGACTGCTCATCTTTCTTCGGTGAAGGGCCACAAATTGTCCATCCAAGATGTGTTTCTATAGCTGTTAATCCATTTTCCAGCTGCTTCACGCGTCCCGACAAAAGGCTTCCATAGATATCACTGCCGATCAAAAGTTCTATCTTGGGGCTATCTCTTCCAAGATCAGACAGCCAAATTCTAGATCCTTTTAGTTCATTCAACCATGCTCCTTTAGGCGTCCTTGGAATCTCTCCACAAATAATGTCTTGACCCAAGAATTCAAATTCTCTCAGATTGTCCAATTCTGATAGGTTGCTGCATAATGCGACCGTATATACCTTATGGCATTTTGTTTCTGTTTGTGTACCACCAAACAATGAATGAGCAATATTTGCATTGCCGACGGGCTTCAATTTTACTTCTAGTGCAGTGGATTCCAAAATATAGGACTTCTGAGAACCAGGGTCCAAGAGTGCTCGCACTCTTCTATAGCCATTATTTCCCATAATATTGACCATCAAGGTCATTAATGTTACATCTCTGGTACACTGCTGATTGGCTAAAGCACTCTGCACTACTTCAGAGACATGCGTATTTTCCTTTCGGTTGCAGGGCAAGTCAGGACAAAGAAGAACGTAGTGTCCTTTGGCACAAATATTGCATCGAACTGTCCTCCTGCAAGCCTTTGCAAGATGTCCCGGTTTAAGGCATTTCAGACAGCACCTCTTTTCATAAATCTTTGCTCTTTTATCCTTGAGTGGCATAGATTGAGCAGAGATGCAGTCTTTACTTTGGTGATTACCTTCACAGAACAAACATCCCATCTCCTTGGCAGAAAATAAGCCTGCAGCGGTAGGTACATTTGAATTCTGTTTAAACTTATTTCTAAGTTTCTCTTTTGGGGAAAACCCCTCAAATCCTTTCCTGGCTAGAAGTCTTCTTTCTTCCCCTTCCACTTCTCTTCTAAGAAAGTCCAAAAGATTGTTAAGGCGAGAGCTGGAGTTAGAATTAGAGTCCCTTGATGCATCACAACTATTCAGCGGTGATCTCTGCCAAGCAACCAGCACATCTTCTGGCAAACAAGACTCTATCATAGGGAAAAGCCATGCTGTGTTTTCCTTGGTGTCAACACCCAAAGATTCCAGAGATCTTAGTTGCGTTTCAAGCTTGTCGTATAGCTTAGCCACTGACCGCCTCTCATCTGGTGGAGTCCTGACATTTGCCATCATTAGTTTAAGCAGTTCCCTTACATATATTTCAACAAGCAAATCTTTCTGTCCATACCTTTGTTTCAAAGCTTGGACCGCTTTTGCATAGTTTTCTGCTGTTTGGGGATAGCTTTCTATGAGCTCTCTGGCTCTAGTGCTTGATTGCATCGACTGCACTAGGTAATGAAATTTGTCTGCATCATGCAGCTCATTATCTTCATGAATTTTTTCGAATTGTGCCCAAAATGGAAGCCAATTAATCAGTTCTCCATCAAATGTTCTTAGCTCGAACTTAGGAAGCCTATAACCTTTGGCCATTGATGACCCATTTGTGCTTCCCAGGGATTTAACATCCATTTTGTTATCCGACTCTATTACTTCTCTTACCCTTCTTTCCAGGGTGATGAAGGTATCCGAATAATGCTCCGCTTCTTCTATTTCACAATTCAAAGCATCTTCCTCTACATCAGCCAACATCATGTGATTCACCATCTTCTGGTCAAGATCCTTTAACTTGCAATCGATGTCTTTTAGTTTACTAAATTGGTCCTTGACCACACCCAGATCAGCATCAGTTTTTCTTATTTCGGGATCCAGAATATTAACTACTTTAGTAAATCTCGTTCTGGTCACCGAGCGCAACTTCTTGTCACGTTCCATCCTGGCAGGCTCGCCACTTTTGTTAAATAATAACAAAAAACTAAAAAGGAATTTACTAAAAGGCCTTTATTGCCACACGAACATTAATATAAACTACACTGACACTATTTACAAATTAAGAATACATATATATATATATACACAAAAACAATTAACATAGTAAAACAAACACTATGCAAAACCTTATTTGCATATCAGGACAATTTTCTAAACATAACTCTTGTTATGCAAAATACCACAATTTTAATTAATGGATATCTAACATTATTGTAACTATTGCTGTTATTCCTGTATATACCCTCTTCTACTTGGAGAAGTTGTATAAGACCAAAAGGTCACAACAGGGACTTTTGTTGTCGTTACTACTGTTATTCTTGTATGTACCATACATTTCTGTGCTTGGAGAATCCGTATAAGACTAAATTGTCTTAATAAAGCTTTTTGTTGTTGAAATACCCGTTTTCTTTCCTCTTTTCGCTCTCCACTTCTCCTATCCATATTTCCAATTTTTTTCTTATTTTTTTTTTATTATTTTCTATAATCTGTATATATTTACCATATGTATATAATCTTTCTCCATTTTTTATTTCCCACTTTCATAGGTTTCTCTGTCTTGTAACCCCAAGGAGAATCCTCTGTAAGACCTGTATGTCTTAATAAAGGCTTTTGTGTGTGTGTGTGATTTCATTTTTATAGATAGATAGAATAGATAGAAGATAGATAAAAGGATAAAGGATTACGATTCCATACTAGTGAGATGGACTCCTGGATAGTTGGCGTTCTGCGCTCCAGGAACCTGGGTTATGAATATATCTTTTATGACGTTTTTTATGTAACATTAAATACATAGACTTAATGATAAAGCACAATTTGGATTATAGATTTAATAAAAGAAAATAAGACCTAATCCAAATAATTTATTAGTGTGTGACGTTTCGGCAACAACATTGTCACCATCATCAGACAATGTTGTTGCCGAAACGTCACACACTAATAAATTATTTGGATTAGGTCTTATTTTCTTTTACATAGACTTAAGAAAGTCTATAATAAAAAATTGCATGCAGTTTTTTTAGTGAACAAATGACTTTGTAGTGAATTTGAAATTCTGAAAATATTTTTGATATAAATTATAAATAATATTTCCTACCATGAAACAAACAACTGCCAAAAGTACTTACCACAAATATTTTTTTAGAATCATCTACAATATATTTAATAAATATATTTTGAAGAAGTTTATAAATGGGAGACATTTTATAAAAAAAATAGTTTCATTTTATAACTTAAGTCTAACAATTCTTTATATATAGGTTTTTAACTTTTAATTAGAAAATTTTAATTTATATTTAGACATTTTAAATTTTAATTTAGACGCTTTCATTTTTATTTAGACATTTTAAATTTTAATTTAGACGCTTTCATTTTTATTTAGACATTTTCAATTTTAATTTAGACACTTTTCATTTTAATTTAGACATTTTTCATTTTAATTTAGACACATGGACTTAAAGTCCTATTAAAAGTTAAAAACCTATATATAAAATTTAAAAATATATATTATTACCTCAATTCCTGGAGTGTACATATATATATCACCAACTACCCGGATATAAAATAAAGTTTAAAGAATATTTTGAAGTGATTGTATTTTTTTTTTTAATCTATGATTGTAACAATAAATAACTAAAATAATAATTTTTGTTACTATCTGACCAAAGAAAATTTGTTTGCATGATCATTCAAGTTTGTTAGACCGAAAGATTTTAGCAAAGAATAATAATACTGACACTTTAAATTTCGAGATGGTAAGTGCTCATTTTTTTCAAGTATTATAAATCTAACATTAAAAAAAATACAAAGAATCAAATTAAGCTCACCAATATTTGCAACGAAGTACCAAACAATAAAAGCACTTTTTTCAGCCATTATTTTAAGATAATAGAGATTTTCCATTTTTTTCAATAGGATCTAATATTTTTTCTTTCTTAAAAGAAAAAGAAAACTATATAAAGGATTTGGTTTGAAGGGACAAAAGGATATTTTGCCCACCCTATCTGCTTACTAGGCATTCAATATCCAGAAAAAAATTATTTCCCCTCTTATACCATTATTCCAATAGCATAAGAGCCTAACTATCAACACTAAAAATATATTTAGAGATTTATAAATTTAAAAAAGTCTCTCCATGCAATAGGAGTGATCAGTAAACTGCTTGAACAGACTTCCTTTAATTTTTAGTTAGCAGTAGCACACAACCATTGTATTTTATATTTCTTTGTGCTTGAACCTTTTTGGTGTTCTTATGTAAGTGTAGTGGCTGCCCTCTACTGCGCCATGTAATACAATCAGCTCGTGCTTCCTCCCTCAATTTTTTCAAATATAATGGAAAACAGCATGTTTTACAAATTGAAATATTAGTGCTATTTGAACTTGAACACATTAGCAGTCTGGATGCTAGGGAACTGATTTTCCATTCTTTCCAAGCTTGCATTCATATGTTTTGGATATTCACTCTGCCATGCTCCACAAGCTCTTCCACCAAATGTTCAGGATATTATTCATGTCTAATTAGCCTTAGCCCATTTTTGTTCTGGCAGTATATGAGGTATGAGTTGACAGTAGCCACTTCTAGGCTCCAGAAAAATAATTTTCTCCCTGTAAAACTGTAAAAAGTTTTTCTGAGAAATTTGTATGTTGAACAATGATGGCCAGCCACACCTCCCATATTGTATAATGGCTGAACCACGGCTGTGTGGATTGAATGGTGGACACACACAAGAGTGCGAATACATCTTCCTTTCTGAAAGCAAGATTTTGCCCCACTGAAAGTTTTTTTTTCAGTTTCTATGGCGTTCCTTGTCTGTTTTACATAATGGTCCCAATTAGGAAAGTTCTTCAATAAGGGTGAAATTTGTGTAGAATCCATCTGTGGAAAGGTTTCAAGATGAGCTAGACTCTTCAAATTTCAGTGCTTGGGAACTAATATCAGCATTCTTAAAGAACACAGTTGATGAAGTAGAAGTGATGTTGAAAAAATGAAAGCAAAATAAGTAACAAATTGAGGTGAGAGGGAATGGAGGATGATTCAGCAAGATTCTCACATGATTTCCGCATTGCGACACCGGCTTCCTTGTTTACACAGAAGGATAGCGGCCGGCTAGTGAACACAGAGCCGCTGACAGACCGGTAAAGGTTAAAACTAAGCAATGAGAAAATATTGGAAGAGCCTGGCTCATCAGTGGTGAACCTTCCAGCGGTTTATTCTACCGGACGGCTCAAATGGAACTGTTTCCCAACACTTTAGAGGAAGTCTTGACGGGGAACTGCGGCCATTAAGTAAAATAGAAATAAGTCACAGGCACCATAAGAGAGCATATTTGGAAATAAAGTATTCAGCTCCATTTTAAAATACAATAATTTCAAGAGGCTCCCAATATTGTTGTCCTTGCACAGAAATTGTAAGAATGGTTTGTACTTGTCACCAAGTGAGTTGTCAGGGGGGCCGCTGGGAGAATCCCTGGTGGTGCCAACATTGAGATGCACAATTTATATATTTTCACCATTATGATCAGGCACAATTTGGACTATAGATTATAAACACAAGGTAATAAGACCAATTCCAAATAAATAAATAGTGTGTGACGTTTCAGTAACAGTGTTGTTACCAAAATGTCATGCACTATTTATTTATTACCTCTCTTGTGTTTTTCACCATTATATAAAATACCACAGTATGACCGAGTACAATTATAGATTAAAACTACAAAGTAATAAGATAAAATCTAAATAAATTAATAGTGCGTGACATTTCTGTAACAGCGTTGTTACCGAGACGTCACACACTAGTAATTTATTTGAAGTTGGTCTTATTACCTTGTAGTAGCATGCTGTAATTCAACACCAACTTTAATTCAACCAAAAGTTCTGATCCCTTATAGGGCAAAGTTGGACAACTGCTGTTCCAGCTCACACTGGAGAGTTTAGTGACCACAATACATAGTGCAGCCTACATGGCTGGCTGGAAGTCCTAATTGTTTTAACCCGGGTTATAACAACATAAAATTTTGGTCCCAAGTGATTTTTTAAAATTATCCCTAGTACACTTGGGTACAGGCCATGATAATCATGGTGAGTAGTGATTGGCGACTGCATGGCTTGGCTGAATTTGACTTAAAGTAGGTTTGGAGAGTATCTAAATAAACATAATTTTTATGGAGATTGTTGTCCGCACTTCTGTGGTGACAGTTTGTGGGGAGAACTGTCGTGTGGAACACAACTGGAAATATACAATTACACACCTCTGTGGAATGGTAGTGGTAAAAATTTGAAAAGAGGGGCATGGCTCATCACTGGACATTTTTCCCAGATCTGAAACAAAGCTTCAGATTGGCCGACGCGCCAGATGTAAACAAGCACACAATATCTTTCAAGAGAGTTTTCAAATATTTTTAAAACTTTTTTTTTTTGGCCAAGTATAAACAAAAAGTTTCATCATGTTCAATTTTCACATCACTCTTTAAACTTTGCATCATGAAATTCAATAAAAACATTTTAAAATTAAAAAATCAAAATAACCAAACCTAATTTAACCCATTTAAATATAACCTAGCATATACAGTAAAACCCCGCTATAGTGAACCTCAATGGGACAGAGCTTTTGGTTCACTATAGCCACTGTTTGGCCATTTTTCTTAAATTTTCTAAATTTTTAGGCCGTATAATTAAAAAACAGCCATACAAACAGGAAAAGGCAGCCACTTAATATTGGTCACTTTGTTTTAATTCCCTAAATTGACCTATTTCTTTACAGTAATGCTGAATATCAAAAGATATCATTTGATAATAGGTTCTTCTTATCATTAGCATACATGTTTATATATAAACCTCTATGTATAATTTAAAAATCAAGGGAAATCCCCTAGGCAAAACTTTATTAATTATATGTTTAAAAGGTATAAGAGTATTTTAGAACATCTTTCTCAAATAATATTATATAATACTAAATTTATTTGAAAAAATGCCTCTAATACCTTGTTGTTTGAGAAAGTGAAAAGTGAAATTTGAAAATCAGAATTGTCTTAAAATATCGTTATTTCTATCAAAGGAAATAAAGCTCTGTATTCTGAATCAATTGAGGATGAATCAAAAGTATCCAATTCAGAAAAATCGGACACGAAACATGTTGATACGATAGTGCGATCGGTAAAATTGCGAATTAAAAAAAAACACCAATTTGCAAACACAAAATCGGTAATAAAACGGCCGGCCAGGAGGAATATCCGCGAACCCTGAATGAATCATATACCTAACAAGAATTCCATTCTAAAAATAGAACTGTAGTGATAGTTTTTGAGAATTTATAAGTCTATTTGTTTGTGGCTCTTGAGACACGGGGTACTGTTCTTTTTTTTTTTTCTTCTTCCAATTCCAGTTTCCACATATTCTTCTGAAGTGTATATTAAATTTTGTTTTTTAACCTGTTATTCAAACCATTTCTGGCTTTAAAATTATTTGGAATTATTTTTTAGCCTAGGTTAAACTTGATATAGAACGCTTCTAAAAGGGCATGCAGCCACTGTTTTTTTAGAACGCCATTTTTTTTTAAATTTTTTTATTTTGGAAGCCATTTGTATATATATTTTTTCTATTTCAAAATTGTCGAATGCAAAGATATTCTATTAAATAAAAGTATAATGTATAAAAATTTATACAACACTAGCGGATGTACCCGGCTTCGTCCGGGTTTTACGCGAGTAAAGGTTTGTCTAACGAATCTCTCGATAAAGTGAACATTTTTTCCCGGTCCCTTGAAAAATACTCGATAAGTTGAATAAAATCAATATTAATTGGTTCCCTCGGTAATTGGAAGTTAAAGGAATAGTAGCTTGCCTTGGAATTGTATCATTATTCTTGTCTCAAATAAATTGCCGTGTCATCCTGAATTTTGTCTTTCCTAATTTTCTACATTACAAAATCATCGTATCATCATGATAATATTTAGAGCAGATTGTTGAATTATAACAGATAAATTAGAATATTTATCTTGATTATTTTTAGGCAAAAAGTTATTTCAAAAATTTTATTTGCTAGAAACCATCCCAGTACTATACTAAATAATTTCCCAAAGTTTCATGGCGTTCCAATGAGTGGTTTGGTCAGGCATAAAGGACACACACACATACATTCATTTTTATATATATAGATACAGCAAAAATAGAATGGAAATGAAAACAAACAATTTTGCTACTTTTTTGTCTTGAAATCGCGATCCGTAAGCTGAAACATGCTCAAAATTTTGCTGTTTTAAATTTTTTTAAATCACAATTTTAATTTCGTTATAAGCATAGTATTTTAAATAGATTTTATCATTTTGGGACCGAAAATAGGTTCGTTATAGGGGTAGTTCGTTATTTTAAAAGTCGCAAAGTTCGTTATAACGATGGTATTTTCAATGGAATGGAATTGGGAATCGCCGTGGGTTCGTTATAAGGGAAGGTTCACTATATCCAGGGTTTGTATTAGCGGGGTTTTACTGTACATTGTACGGATTTTTTACTTTTTAATTCTAAATTTTCTAAGATATGCTGAAGTTTATAAATCACATGGAAAATTTGTCATGTTCATATAAAACTTGTTTATAAATAAATATATTGCCACGTAGAAAATTGGAGAGAAAGCAATTTATTTGATGTAAAACCAGAATACCAGGAGGGTAAAAAATGAAGTTTTAGAGAGTAGCAAACTTTATTGAATAAAAGTGTTATAAAGTTCTCTGATTTGCTGGAAAATATTGTGATCTATAGAGAGAGTATAAAACCTCTTGTTGACCAAAATATAAAGTTAAAAAACTATTTAAAAAGTAAAACTCTGTTAAAGTAAAAGATATTATTTTACCAATAAAATTGTTGGCAGCAGAAAATAACAGCCAATCACATGTTTGTTTACATCTGGTGTGTCAGCCAATAAGGAGCTTTGTTTCAGAATTAGCCAAAAGATATGAGGCAATATCATGCAACATGTTCACTCCAGTCAGTTCTTTCACAAATTTTGGATTCTATAATTAGAGGTCAACTAAATACTTCCATGCTGAATATCACAAAATATTCTGCAAATTGCAAATACCATATATATATATATAAAAATGAATGTATGTGTGTCTGTCCTTTATGCCTGACCAAACCACTCATTGGAATGCCATGAAACTTTGGGAAGTTATTTAGTATAGAACTGGGAAGGTTTCTAGCAAATAAAATTTTTGAAATAACTTTTGCCTAAAAATAATCAGATAAATATTCTAATTTATCTGTTATAATTCAACAATCTGCTCTAAATATTTTCATGATGATACAATGATTTTGTAATGTAGAAAATTAGGAAAGACTAAATGAGACAAGAATAATGATACAATTCCAAGGCAAGATACTATTCCTTTAACTTCCAATTACCGAGGGAACCAATTAATATTGATTTTATTCAACTTATCGAGTATTTTTCAAGGGACCGGGGAAAAAATGTTCACTAGATTGAAACTGATTTATTATAACGTCCATATAAGATTATATAAGATTCGTTAGACAAACCTTTACTCGGGTAAAACCCGGGCGAAGCTGGGTACATCCGCTAGTTAATTATATATAAAAGATACAAAATTTAATTTTAAAACAAATTTTCCATATCACACTCTATAATTCAAAGTTTACTGAAAATTTGTGACTTGGCAGCACTCTTCAAGTGAAATAAATGTTTTTCTTCCATTTCCACATATTATTTTGAAGTCTAGATTCAGTATCACACAAACCATTGCTGGCTCCAAAATCCCCGTAGTTCATGATTTAAAAAAAAGTTTTGTTGCATCATGAGCACATTTGTTTGGACTGTTTTAGCCTAGGTTGAACTAGCCAGATGTAAAGATCTTCTGAGAAAGGAGATGGCAAAAGTTGTGGTTGATTCCTCTTTTTATCATTTTTAATAGCCTTTGATTTTTGATATTTTAGTAGAAGCGTTACATTTTCTTATTTTAACGTGTTCTAAAGGAAAACACAGGAAAAACTGTTGTATAGCTTTAATAACAGCATTTTTTAGTGGTTTAGCTTGTGTGTGTGTTAAGAAACCCCTCTTTTCTTTATTTTAAAATTTTATTTTGCAAGTCATTTGCATCTTTTTCAATTTCAAATTATATAAATGCAAAAATATTCTATGAAATGATAAAAATAGTTCTATAGGACAGGAATGTGCACCAAGAAGATGCAATAGGAAGTTTCCATTTTGACAATGATGGTATCAATATTGGGTTCTGCTGCAGAAACTTTTGTTCTTTTTTAGCTTTTGGACTTGGCAAGTACATTCCAATGTAAGGACATCGCAACTTGCACAATGAGGAGATACAATTTCACTTTGGTACTTGATGTTGTGGGGAACATGTATAAAGTGGAATGCCATAGGTTTGCTGACGAGTGGTGTGCAGTTCCGCAACCAGTATGACAACGATGTGACCACCTGGAGCCCCCAGGGCCGGCTCCACCAGGTGGAGTATGCTATGGAGGCTGCGCTGCGGCAGGGCTCGGCCACCGTGGGGCTGAAGAGCAAGACTCACGTGGTGCTGGTAGCTCTCAAGGTGAGCAAGTTCCGGCTGCTGCTACAGTCCAGTCTCACATGTGTGCCACCAGAGGGCTGCCTGCGAGCTCTCCACCTACCAGAAAAAGATCATCCCCATCGACAATCACGTTGGAATCTCCATCTCTGGCCTGACAGCTGATGCTCGCCTGCTCAGGTGAGTGGTCTCCCCCTGTGTGGGGCCGGCCCAACACATCTGCGATACACTAGCATATACACTAACATACTGTCACACTTACATACTGTCACATACTTACATACTGTCACATACTTACATACTGTCACATACTTACATACTGTCACATATTTACATACTGTCACATACTTGCATACTGTCACATAATTACATACTGTCACATACTTACATACTGTCACATAATTACATACTGTCACATAATTACATACTGTCACATAATTACATACTGTCACATACTGGAAGCGACGAATTTGGTATGGGCTGGAAGCCCTCATCGAGCTGAACACGAGCCTGGAAGGCTCGGCTCTGAAAGTCAAGCCGTTGCGGAGATATCCGCGGAAAACCAATCTCAAGATGAAAAATCTAGAATAGCCAATGCTAGCGGCGACTATGCTAATCTACCTTTCGACAGACAGCATGTAAATTTTGCCGCGGCGTGTATCGCTGACGTCACGCCATCAACGAGCGGTGCCTTGGCCGCTGCGACAAACTGGGCCGAGCAAATGGAGGCTGCAGAATCAGCTGAAGATGGCTTCACCGTGGTCAAACACAAGCGAAGACGCAGGGAGTCACCGAGTTGCCCTGTCGAACAACGTTCCAGCGGTGTCGCGGCCTCCAGAAGGACCGGCCCAACCCCGCGAAGACGACCACCTGCGGGTGGAGCTACGGGGGTCCAGATGATCAGGGCTACACAGGCCGACATCGCCGACGCCAGAGCACGCCAGCGCTCTTCAACAGAAGACAACTGCGTCTTCGTGGAACACTGCCCAGACTTCGGGTCCACCCACTACCTGCAGGCGGTGGAAGAGCTGGTCGGAGGAGCCGGGAATGTGCTCCAGGTGATGAAAATGGACGGCCATATGCTGGTGGGCCTGTCCACCAAGGCCCTGGCGGAGCGACTTATAAGAGACGGTCTTGATATTGGCCACACCCACCTCAGGGCCTTCCCCTTCAAGAAAAGGGCGGAGAGGATCACCGTCGGAAACTTGCCGTTCTTCGTGGACGATGCCGCCGTCATCGAGGCCCTCAAGCCCTACGGTGACGTGACCTTCACAGTATACCTTCACGGATGGACGACGCGAGGCATTCATCCTCCTTAAGGAGGGCATTGCCTTGGAAAAGATCCCGACCCGCGTCATCATCCGAAACAAGGGTAACGTCTTGTCGGCATTCATCTCTTATGGAGTCAAGTGCTCCAGATGCGGCCGGCAGGGTCACCGTAGGGCCAACTGCCCCATCATTCCTGGGAGAGCCTCCAACAACGCCCAGCCACAGCCGGCACCCCTTCCATCTGGTGCATCGTCCACCGAGTCCCGGCAGCCGAACCGCCCAACACCAACGGCTCCAGCTCCGTCACCAAAGCGCCCTGCGCCACAGACATCAGCTCCCGGCACTCCTACCGCCCTGCCTGCGAGAACATCCTCAGACGCCGTGGCTCCTCCTTCTGAGCCCATGGAGTTTGCAGCCGAAGTGCTGGCGCCGCCCACCTCCAACAGCGCCCCACAGGCAATGGAGCCAACAGAGGCACCAAAGGCACCCGCGGACCCTCGCCCTCCGGCCTCTCAGCCCCCCGGAGAAGTGCTTCAAGCCCTGCCAGCCTCCGTCGCCCCTCCTGGTCCTCTGCATGCACAGGGGACCCTTGTGCCGCCCTCCCCGTCATCATCAGGGCGTAAGACGAGACCCGACCTTGAGGCCTTCCTCAAGAGAAACCCCGGGGTTTCGTTTGCTGGAACGGGCGCCCTTGGTCTTGGGCGGGAGGAGGTCCTGGACCTCCTCTCCTCGAAGACCAAGGCGCGAAAGCGCGGTCAGCATCTAACCCCTCCGCAGAGCAATGCTCTTGCCGGCCTAATAAACCAAATCCTCGACCTAAGGCCCGGAGTAAATAGCAACATTTATAAGGTCTTGCGACAGGTCATGTCAGAGCTGAGGACCGGTCCAGCCGCAGTGCCCCCTACATCCACACTGCCTGCGCCTCGACCATCTCATCCAACGCCGCTCACTTCCAACAAGCCGACACCTGCTTTGATTACACCCCCGCCCCGACGGAGATGGAGGAGGACGTTCCGATGACGGAAGAAGAGCGCTGTGTACCCCCACTGCCTGCGCCTCGGCTCGCTGAGCCAACACCGCCCACTCCCCAGGGGCAAAAGACGACACCGGCCACGACTACACCTCCGCTTCCACCGCCTGACCCGATGGAGGACGACGACGACCTGATGCCGGAGTTAGATACAACCTTCAATAAAATGATCGCTGAACCCGGCTTTGGGCCCCTGCTGGAGCCAGGGATTTCCCTGGATGCCGTCATGTTTGCGGTCTTATACCGCGAAGATAGATTGGATCTACTCGGGGATCTCTCACCTGAGCAGGGGAGTAACCTCGCGGGCTTCCTTGACGCTGCTCTCGAGCGAACTCGGAACAGCCATCCCACCATTCGCAGGGGTATTCACAAGCTAAGGGTAGCCTTGCCCTCCTGATCAATGTACATAGTTTGCCCTTTTGACTCCTCGTGAGTAATTGTTGACCAGCGGTCAATAAAAATTATTTAATTGTCTTACATACTGTCACATAATTACATACTGTCACATAATTACATATTGTCACATACTTACATACTGTCACATACTTACATACTGTCACACTTACATACTGTCACATAATTACATACTGTCACACTTACATACTGTCACATACTTACATACTGTCACATAATTACATACTGTCACATAATTACATACTGTCACATACTTACATACTGTCACATACTTACATACTGTCACATACTTACATACTGTCACATAATTACATACTGTCACATACATACTGTCACATAATTACATACTGTCACATAATTACATACTGTCACATACATACTGTCACATAATTACATACTGTCACATACATACTGTCACATAATTACATACTGTCACATAATTACATACTGTCACATACATACTGTCACATAATTACATACTGTCACATACATACTGTCACATACTTACATACTGTCACATAATTACATACTGTCACATAATTACATACTGTCACATACTTACATACTGTCACATACTTACATACTGTCACATACTTACATACTGTCACACTTACCTACTGTCACATACTTACATACTGTCACATACTTACATACTGTCACATACTTACATACTGTCACATACTTACATACTGTCACATAATTACATACTGTCACACACTTACCTACTGTCACACTTACCTACTGTCACATACTTACATACTGTCACATACTTACATACTGTCACATACTTACATACTGTCACACTTACCTACTGTCACATACTTACATACTGTCACATACTTACATACTGTCACATACTTACATACTGTCACATACTTACATACTGTCACA
This sequence comes from Cordylochernes scorpioides, assembly GCA_030710605.1. NCBI lineage: Eukaryota > Metazoa > Arthropoda > Arachnida > Pseudoscorpiones > Chernetidae > Cordylochernes > Cordylochernes scorpioides. Next base: position 11,313,108 of record CP092876.1, on the reverse strand, counting down.
TACTTACATACTGTCACACACTTACCTACTGTCACATACTTACATACTGTCACATACTTACATACTGTCACATACTTACATACTGTCACATACTTACATACTGTCACATACTTACATACTGTCACATACTTACATACATACAGTTGCACACAGTCACCCACCCACTGTCCAGAGTCCAAGAAGGCCTGTTTGTAAAGTGAGCAGATAACTAAGAGTTTGATTTTGTTTTGATAAAATACCCATCAAATATAATGGACAAGTTTGTTAATAAAATCTATAACATCCATTATAAAACTTTCAGTCATAAAACTTTTTATTAAATCTAAATTTTGCTCATAATGCAAGTTGTGAAATGTGTACAATCCAACTGGGGTAAGTGTGAAAGTAACTCCAGATTGTTGTTTCCTTCGATGGAGACATCATGGAGATGAGCTTCAAGTAAAAAAATGTATGCAATGAATTTGACAAATAAATCCAAATTTTGTACATTTCCCAGTAAATGTAAATACTGAAATAAGATCAATGTGTATTTTAAAGATGTAGCGCGGCATTTGAACTGATGATTTCCTTCTCAGATTGTGCATCATCTTCCACAGTTCCTGACCACACCTCCTGCAGTCCATTTACAACTGTCTGCCACCAGATGTCCAAACACAGGACCGAGCAAACCATCTCTAGTTGAATATCTTCTTTCTCCAAAAAGCATCATTTGACCTTGTGATTCTGATCTTGACTTCTTTTCTTGCATCTTCCTTTTAACCGAACAATCTCTCCAAGCCATCAATATTTATTTGGCATTCTCAGATGACTGTTGCCACGATGCTTGTCCTCGGTGTCTCCTTCCAGAAATGTCTCCCAGGTTTTTGATCTCTTCCTTGTAATAATGTCTCATCTGTCATATTTATTGTCAAAGATCTTTTCACCAATAATAGACAGCCATTTATTTACTCCAGAAAGGGAGACAAACATTTTGTTTTTTTTTTGCTTTTCCTTAGTACACATGGTACAGGCCATGATAATCATGGTGGGTAGAGGTAGGCGACTGCTTTTACTGTAAGTGCACCACATGTCTACACATGTGAAAAGCAGTTTGACTTTGCACTTACAAATGTACCAGAGCCCCGTTTGGTTTGAACTCAGTTTTCATATGTTTGAACTCAGTTTTCATATGTTTGAACTCAGTTTTCATGTTTGAGCTCAAATGTAAATAAATGTGAAGAAACACAAGATTTCACAGTGAGCACAATTTCATCTTTGTTTCCAGTCGTATAATAACATTGTTTCCTGTGTTTTCTACTTATTTGTGAGATCCTGACTTCCAGTGTCAATTTACTTCAAACTTTGTTTTTCAGACATTTTAATTAACACAACCCATTTACAGCAGCAAGATAATTTTTTTGTTTCTTCTGATACATGTTATCTCTGCACACCTTATTATTTATTGCAATGATAGAAATGATAAAAACACACAATATCTCCGATAGTATCTGAGGGAAAATTTGGTGAGACTGCTGGAAGGTGTGCTGAGATAACATTTTTGACAATATATTTATCAAATTGGCAAAAATAATTTCAAAATTTGTGTTAATTTGTTTGAAAAGCTGTAGCCTGGATCACTGAGTTTATTTTAAAATGTATATTGCTAGAGTCAATAAAGGTGTCGTCACAGCTGACACTAATTGTGGGTGAGCAGCAAGTTCCTGCGCATGGAGTGCCTGAACCACATGTACATGAACGGAGAGCCGGTGCCCATCGACCGCCTCATGTCCATCCTCATCAACAGTATCCTTTCCTGGAGCAAGTTTTGGTGATAAAATGGCGGCTTGGTACCAAATATATGGCGGTGATGATACAAAGTGATGATGATAAACAACAAAATATTAAAACCACAGATGTTAAATACAGTTAAACCTGTCTATAGCACCCCCTCTAAATAACACCTCCCTCTCCATAGCACCCGATTTTAAATACATAGTACGATGCGGTTTACATTAAAAGTGACCTGTCTATAGCGCCCCCTCTAAATAGAGCCTCCCTCTCTATAGCACCCGATTTTAAATACATAGTACGATGCGGTTTACATTAAAAGTGACCTGTCTATAGCACCCCCTCTCTATAGCACCCTATTTTGGTGAGTCCCAAGAGCTATAGTCAGGTTTAACTGTATTTAAAATAGTCTGAAAATTAATGAAACCATTAACATAATTTTAGAAAAAAAAAAGGATAATTTACAGTAAAACCTTCTAAAGAGAACCTGGGATATAGTGAACCTTTCCTTATAATGAACCTGAAATATTTTATAATGCAGTGAACTATATTGTGTATATTTATACAAGGTCATGGAGACTGAATTCATGGATTAAATATATAATCTTGGTAGGGATGGGGTCCTGTCTTGAGGCTTTCCAGTGGGGCTTCTTTGGTCCTGCAGATGGTGTATTGTGGGAAGGTCTTGACACCATCCTGGGAAAGGAGCGGTCTTGTTTTTTGAGCCTGGAAATACAGGGTGCTGCCTGTCTCCCACATTCCAGAATAGCTCCAGGCTTTTGGTTCAGATACCAATGATGGAATGTTGACTCTTGTATTTTTGCCTGGATGTTTCTTTTTGAAAGCATTTGAAGGAGTCAAAATCAGGGTCTGAGTTAAGCATTGCAGCTGATGTAGTAATCACATCTGCTGTCATTGCCCTTCAGTCCATGTGGGATGGAATCCCCTGGAAGGTGATTTGTGTGTCTCTGTGAAGCTTGTCTAAATTCAGAGCATTTTTCTTCAGGGACATTTTAGAGCTGGTGTAGCACGTAAGCTTTGAACCAACATGGCTATAGTGAACCACAGTCCCATTGGGGTTGGCTATAGAGGGGTTTACTGTGCATACACCATTTTAACATAATAGAAATGTATATATAGGCAATTTATATATATTTTTAAAACTTAAAAATGAGGTGGTGCAAGAAAATATCTCGTTACCACAGCTAGTCTGACATTGTTTTCTAACTTCACATTATTTGGTGTTAGAATTGTGATTTATATAAAACTTTTAATTGAAACAAAATGACCAGCAAGCCAGTCTATTTAAAATATGTTACAATTAGTTGTCATTGAGAGGTATCTGCAGAACTTGGCCTAATGAAACTTGCTGAAAGATTTATAAAACAACAGTGGTGACAGTTTGATGGCTTGGTGACATCTGGACCGGCCATCAGTATATTTGGGGAGGAGGTCAATAAATATTTATTTAGGATTTTCCACTTCCCCGATGAGCCAGGCCCCTCCAATCTTGCATTCAGCGGTTGCAACCAGTAGTTTGTAATTTAAAACAAGCACAAAGATGTTTCCACTGAAGGAGCTTCCATGTTGGTCCTCCTCTGGAATCCCAGCATCTATCAGCCGAGGACAGAGCTCATTTTGGCTCTTCAGAAAGTTTTCCAGCTTTATTTTCTCTGAGGGGGTTCACCTTCAACACCCAGGGGGAAACTTGCCATGAGTCACTTTTAAAAAAAATGACAAATTCTTCATTGGCCTAATTCTTGCCAGGGGAGATTGCAAGTAACCCACATTTGGACTGGTGACCCGGCTTGCTGTTGTAACACCAGAGAAACTTCCTTGACTCCGCTGTGTAGAGATGCAAGCCTGCACACAGCGTTACGACCGCAGACCCTACGGCGTGGGGCTCCTCATTGCTGGCCATGATGTAAGTGAACACTTGTAATGAACTTGGAAATGTAACTTACTGCACCACTGTTGGCCTCTCATTGCTGGCCATGATGTAAGTGAACACTTGTAATGAACTTGGAAATGTAACTTACTGCACCACTGTTGGCCTCTCATTGCTGGCCATGATGTAAGTGAACACTTGTAATGAACTTGGAAATGTAACTTACTGCACCACTGTTGGCCTCTCATTGCTGGCCATGATGTAAGTGAACACTTGTAATGAACTTGGAAATGTAACTTACTGCACCACTGTTGGCCTCTCATTGCTGGCCATGATGTAAGTGAACACTTGTAATGAACTTGGAAATGTAACTTACTGCACCACTGTTGGCCTCTCATTGCTGGCCATGATGTAAGTGAACACTTGTAATGAACTTGGAAATGTAACTTACTGCACCACTGTTGGCCTCTCATTGCTGGTCATGATGTAAGTGAACACTTGTAATGAACTTGGAAATGTAACTTACTGCACCACTGTTGGCCTCTCATTGCTGGTCATGATGTAAGTGAACACTTGTAATGAACTTGGAAATGTAACTTACTGCACCACGGATGGCCTCTCATTGCTGGCCATGATGTAAGTGAACACTTGTAATGAACTTGGAAATGTAACTTACTGCACCACTGTTGGCCTCTCATTGCTGGCCATGATGTAAGTGAACACTTGTAATGAACTTGGAAATGTAACTTACTGCACCACTGTTGGCCTCTCATTGCTGGCCATGATGTAAGTGAACACTTGTAATGAACTTGGAAATGTAACTTACTGCACCACTGTTGGCCTCTCATTGCTGGTCATGATGTAAGTGAACACTTGTAATGAACTTGGAAATGTAACTTACTGCACCACGGATGGCCTCTCATTGCTGGTCATGATGTAAGTGAACACTTGTAATGAACTTGGAAATGTAACTTACTGCACCACGGATGGCCTCTCATTGCTGGTCATGATGTAAGTGAACACTTGTAATGAACTTGGAAATGTAACTTACTGCACCACGGATGGCCTCTCATTGCTGGTCATGATGTAAGTGAACACTTGTAATGAACTTGGAAATGTAACTTACTGCACCACTGTTGGCCTCTCATTGCTGGTCATGATGTAAGTGAACACTTGTAATGAACTTGGAAATGTAACTTACTGCACCACGGATGGCCTCTCATTGCTGGCCATGATGTAAGTGAACACTTGTAATGAACTTGGAAATGTAACTTACTGCACCACGGATGGCCTCTCATTTCTGCCAGATCATCACTGAGAGAGGAGTGAGTACATAATCCCACTACAACAAAGAAATAGGCAAAGTCAGACTTTCACCAAAGTGTGCCATGGGGCCATGATCAACGAAAGCTGCACCCCATTCCATTATATCAGCTTGAGGAGCATGAACTCATGGAATTCGAGTAATCTTTACACAAGGGGATAAGAAACAACAACAACAAAGAAATGTGTTTCACCCTTAAAAAAATAATTGTACCATCTGTTTGTACCATTTGTTTGTTCCATTTGTATTCAGCAGGGCTCTCTCTCCATCCATTGTGAAGTAACCTGTGATGTTCCACATCTGTTGAAGCACAGTGGAGCTAAACCACAATGTCATGTGCCAGGACCAAGGCCCCCACCTCCACCAGGCTTGCCCCTCTGGCAACTTCCACGAGTGCCGAGCCATGTCCATCGGAGCTCGCTCCCAGTCAGCTCGGACCTACCTGGAGAAACACCTGACTTCCTTTGAGAACGGTGAGTGACTCGCCCAGTTGGCCACTGTGGGATGTAAGAACCGCGCTGCGCAGCCTCCAAGGATGAGCTGATCAAGCACGGCCTGCGCGCCCTGCGCGAATGTCTCCCAGCCGACACTGACCTCAACACCAAGAATGTGTCCCTGGGGATCCTGGGGGATGGGATGGACTTCACCATCTACGATGACGAGGAGATGATGCCATTTGTATCCTTTCCCTGGTGGTGGGGCAGTTGGTGATATTGGCTTGTTTGAGTCATTTTCTCTCAGAGTTTTGTTGTTACTACTTTGTAACACCATCTAGGGAAGTGATGGCTGCACCCATATATAGGGTTTCAACTTTTAATTTAGACATCAATTTGGTACATAGAGCAGAATTGTAGTTTTGTCAAGTTTGAAATTGTTTGATATTCTCTCTTTTACTTTTTTACAATTAAACACAAGGTAATAAGACCAAATGAATAAATAGTGTGTGCTAATTCTTTAACAGTTTTGGTAATAGCTTTGTTATCGAAACGTCACACACTATTTATGTATTTGAATTTGGTCTTATTACCTTGTGTTTATAATCTATAATCCAAATTGTGCCTTATTATTTTTTATAATTGTTAAAATAAGACAACAATGAAATTTAAAATAGATGTATTGTTGGAAGAGTTGTCGAAGTAACTGCTATTTCAAAGAGTTGATACATACTTGTGCACAGGAGGGTGTTCAGTCAACCTCTGCTACACAGGTTTTGCCAAAGTTGGGGCTTCTTTTTTGGTACCACCCGTGTGTTGTGAAAATTTTAGTGCATTTTTGAAAAGGAGAAGTTTTCATTTTGGTCTATAAATGCTTATCGAACCTCATCAACTGAGGGAAGACAAAAGTGACATTTATTTTGGATCAAAACAACAGAGTAACAATATCCTCAGGATAATTCTGCTACCAACCACCACAGCCTGCTAGGTCTGATGTACTTCAGCCTAGGTTTCCCTCACTGTCTTGGAAGTGTAACTTTGCATCCTGCATTAGGCACTGATTTCTAAAAAAAAAAAGGCTTCAATGACTTTCAAAATTCTAACCCCACCATTGAGTGCAAGTAACCCAATAGGACACACTGAGTGTAAAAGTCAAACTGCTTTCTACATCAAAATTTGAAACTATTATAGACACGTATGATTCTTTTTAAAAATAAACAATTTCTACTGTCCTTACTGTAATGGAAAAATTAGCGGGAGGCAGATGGCGCGCTAATGCTTTCTACATGTAACTTACAAGGAAAGCTTACTGCCCACCATGGAGTACCATGGGTTAAGTCATACAACTGACAACATCCGCAGATGCTATGCTCCATGTTGTGTCAGCACCAAGTCCCATCACGAGCCATGGTAAACAAAATTTTCGGCAGCTTTCAAAAGATGTTGTTTCAATGTAAGATCCACTTTGAACACAAATTTCTTGTTGCACAAACTGACAACTTGATATAGTGATCTCTTCACATAGATTGTCAATCTTTGGTAGATTCTTATTGTCAATCTTTGGTAGATTCTTATTGTCAATCTTTGGTTTTCTCGACATTTTTGAAACATTGCTTGTTGAAGGTCAGCAAGGGGACATGTTCGAAACCCTCTTTAAATGTTGAATACCATTTAAAGCCATTTGACTGAGCTATGGCATCCTTACGGTAAATCATTTGTTCCAGATGGAGATTTACAAAGTTTAAATTTGTTTTAATGGCTAAGAACATACAAAAAAACACCCTCACCCTAGAGGCAAACATTTAAAACCATATTGTTCTTTAGCAACATTTGTTCATTGTGAAAATGTGTCGTAATTTTTATTTCGAGTAGAATAAACCAAGTCTGCACATTGTCATCGGAATTGTGAGCGATTTTTCAAGCCTTTAGTTGGTCTGTAAATTTGCAAAAATTTTCTAAATTGGATTTTTAAGTTTTTTACCTAGGTAACATGGTCTATGATAGTCATGGTGAATAGTTTACAACTGGCAAGTACACCACTTCTACACATGTAGAAAGCCTTCAGCACTTACAAATGTATCAGAGCCCTGTTTGGTTACTCACACTCACTGGTGGGGTTGGGCTTCTGCAAGAATCAGGGGTCGTTGAAGTAATTTTTTTCCAGGTAATGACTTGAAAATTGACGTTTATGCCCTCCATAACCTCCATTGAAAAAGTCTAGATATAAAATATCAAAGTTGACATCACAAATATAGAAGTAGTAAATGACATGTTGAGGGCTTCCTTCCCTTCAGCACTTTTTTCAACTTTTGATAAAGTGAAGTGATGACTCTCCAACATTTGGTTTGAATGTTCCCCCACAATGTTCCTTGACCCAGCTCCCCAGTTGTCTGGCATTGAAGGCGAGGAGCGCATGCGCCGCGGCCCAGAGCGACCCATGGAGTGATCTGCCCAGTCCACCGACCATAATAAATTTACATTTCAACTTTCTGCAGTACTTTCAACTTTGACAAGATACAAAAATGTAAAACTATGTGGAAAAATGTTTTTTTTAATAATATGAAAAAATGTTGGTGCCATGTGTGTGTTCTGGAATAAATCAACATTTCCTCGATACAGATGGTGGAAGCCTGTTGTTTGGTCAAAACATGAGAGTGGCACACTGGAAATTTTTAAATGGACCCATGATGGTTAGCACTCACTAGAACTTGGCTGTCTGTTCCAACTGTGACCACATTGTAGTAATCCTCCAACACTGTGACCACATTGTAGTAATCCTCCAACTGTGACCACATTGTAGTAATCCTCCAACTGTGACCACATTGTAGTAATCCTCCAACTGTGACCACATTGTAGTAATCCTCCAACTGTGACCACATTGTAGTAATCCTCCAACTGTGACCACATTGTAGGATTGCTCCAACTGTGACCACATTGTAGGATTGCTCCAACTGTGACCACATTGTAGTAATCCTCCAACTGTGACCACATTGTAGTAATCCTCCAACTGTGACCACATTGTAGTAATCCTCCAACTGTGACCACATTGTAGTAATCCTCCAACTGTGACCACATTGTAGGATTGCTCCAACTGTGACCACATTGTAGGATTGCTCCAACTGTGACCACATTGTAGTAATCCTCCAACTGTGACCACATTGTAGTAATCCTCCAACTGTGACCACATTGTAGTAATCCTCCAACTGTGACCACATTGTAGTAATCCTCCAACTGTGACCACATTGTAGTAATCCTCCAACTGTGACCACATTGTAGGATTGCTCCAACTGTGACCACATTGTAGTAATCCTCCAACTGTGACCACATTGTAGTAATCCTCCAACTGTGACCACATTGTAGTAATCCTCCAACTGTGACCACATTGTAGGATTGCTCCAACTGTGACCACATTGTAGGATTGCTCCAACTGTGACCACATTGTAGTAATCCTCCAACTGTGACCACATTGTAGTAATCCTCCAACTGTGACCACATTGTAGTAATCCTCCAACTGTGACCACATTGTAGTAATCCTCCAACTGTGACCACATTGTAGGATTGCTCCAACTGTGACCACATTGTAGTAATCCTCCAACTGTGACCACATTGTAGTAATCCTCCAACTGTGACCACATTGTAGTAATCCTCCAACTGTGACCACATTGTAGTAATCCTCCAACTGTGACCACATTGTAGTAATCCTCCAACTGTGACCACATTGTAGGATTGCTCCAACTGTGACCACATTGTAGTAATCCTCCAACTGTGACCACATTGTAGTAATCCTCCAACTGTGACCACATTGTAGTAATCCTCCAACTGTGACCACATTGTAGGATTGCTCCAACTGTGACCACATTGTAGTAATCCTCCAACTGTGACCACATTGTAGTAATCCTCCAACTGTGACCACATTGTAGGATTGCTCCAACTGTGACCACATTGTAGTAATCCTCCAACTGTGACCACATTGTAGTAATCCTCCAACTGTGACCACATTGTAGTAATCCTCCAACTGTGACCACATTGTAGTAATCCTCCAACTGTGACCACATTGTAGTAATCCTCCAACTGTGACCACATTGTAGTAATCCTCCAACTGTGACCACATTGTAGGATTGCTCCAACTGTGACCACATTGTAGTAATCCTCCAACTGTGACCCACATTGTAGTAATCCTCCAACTGTGACCACATTGTAGTAATCCTCCAACTGTGACCACATTGTAGGATTGCTCCAACTGTGACCACATTGTAGTAATCCTCCAACTGTGACCACATTGTAGTAATCCTCCAACTGTGACCACATTGTAGGATTGCTCCAACTGTGACCACATTGTAGTAATCCTCCAACTGTGACCACATTGTAGGATTGCTCCAACTGTGACCACATTGTAGGATTGCTCCAACTGTGACCACATTGTAGTAATCCTCCAACTGTGACCACATTGTAGTAATCCTCCAACTGTGACCACATTGTAGTAATCCTCCAACTGTGACCACATTGTAGGATTGCTCCAACTGTGACCACATTGTAGGATTGCTCCAACTGTGACCACATTGTAGTAATCCTCCAACTGTGACCACATTGTAGTAATCCTCCAACTGTGACCACATTGTAGTAATCCTCCAACTGTGACCACATTGTAGTAATCCTCCAACTGTGACCACATTGTAGGATTGCTCCAACTGTGACCACATTGTAGGATTGCTCCAACTGTGACCACATTGTAGTAATCCTCCAACTGTGACCACATTGTAGTAATCCTCCAACTGTGACCACATTGTAGTAATCCTCCAACTGTGACCACATTGTAGTAATCCTCCAACTGTGACCACATTGTAGGATTGCTCCAACTGTGACCACATTGTAGTAATCCTCCAACTGTGACCACATTGTAGTAATCCTCCAACTGTGACCACATTGTAGGATTGCTCCAACTGTGACCACATTGTAGTAATCCTCCAACTGTGACCACATTGTAGGATTGCTCCAACTGTGACCACATTGTAGTAATCCTCCAACTGTGACCACATTGTAGGATTGCTCCAACTGTGACCACATTGTAGTAATCCTCCAACTGTGACCACATTGTAGTAATCCTCCAACTGTGACCACATTGTAGGATTGCTCCAACTGTGACCACATTGTAGGATTGCTCCAACTGTGACCACATTGTAGGATTACTCCAACTGTGACCACATTGTAGTAATCCTCCAACTGTGACCACATTGTAGGATTACTCCAATCATTCTGTCACCACCAGATTGACAGATTCTTCCCACTAGTTTAAAAAGGCAATTTCTCACTCAATAAATGACGTGACCCGGTGATGACATTTTGTCAAAGTTGTGACAAACTCCTGTATACTCGCACGTTGCTGGGATATAGGTTCCACAGAGTGTCAAACCACAACATGAAGCCATCACTGATGTCGGCAGCTCACCTTGGTACACCACAGGAGGAACAATTGATTTTTTACAAAACTTATTTTGTTATCCTCCACAGTTTCTGTTTTAAAAAATTGAAATTGTGTTGTTGTTGTTTCTTATCCCCTTGTGTAAAGATTACACGAATTCCATGAGATCTCATGGAATGGGGTATAGGGGTGCAGCTTTCGTTGATCCAGGCACACTTTGGTGAAAGTCTGACTTTGCCTGTAGTTTGAGGCCGTTCCTAACATGGAAGCAGACGCCTTTGCTGCCGACTCTAACATGAGTACAGACACAGCTCCTCCGTATCCCTGGAGTGGGACCCTTGCTGAGGTCTATCAACTGGGTCAGTTGAAGTCAGGATTTTTAAAGAGGTCTACTCCTCTTCTAACAATGCTGCTGTTGGTCCGCGACTGCTTATTCGTCAGAGTTATTCTGCTTGTTTCGCAGCTGGCCTTCATATCTGAAGGTCGTTCACCTATCCGCCACCTGGGGACGCGCCCTATAGCAGTCAGCTCTGCCAAGGGATTGAAATTGTTGTGATGGAATGTTTTCCACAAAGTATAAGATTTTAAAACAATTCTTATTTCTGCCCCACGAGATTTGGAGGTGTCAGAAATCTCTAAGACCGTCCGGTAGAAATGGTAAAAATGTTAAGATGACAAGTACCTATGTTTATATACAAAAGGTGTACCTGAATCTGTTAAAGAAAAAAATGCACCTATGTGTCTTTAACCCAATTTTGGTGAGTTTGATTTTTAATATAGATTTTAGAAAAATTAAGTACAAAATATTGAAAGCCAACTGTTGGAGCAAAATTTTAAGTTCATTTCTTTAATTAAAGAAGTGTCGCGCTAGTAGAAGAAATAAATACAGTGGAACCTCGTGTCACAATTCTAGTCCTAATTGTTTTAACCGATTATAACAACACCATGAAATCTTCATCCCATCTTATAGTGAGGTTTAGAAACTTTTCACCAAATTCATCCAATGACAAAGTTACATGCAAAACCTCTGAGTTGAACCTGCTAGTCGATGCTGCTCCGACACGGCAAGTTTTGTTGCATCCTTCCTCTCATCCTGCTGGGACACAAAGTCGGAACCAATTTGATTCTTTTTTAAAAGTGTAAATTGAGGTGGGTGTAGTTTGGATATTGAAATAAATAAATTGAATAAAAGCCACGTGCCAATAGTTGGTGTCTGAGTGGTATAAGATCTTATTGCTCTAGTTGGTGCCGACTTCAGATATCTTGTTGATTTGGCCCAGACTTGCCCAGACCAGTGACTTTTTGGCCTTTCACTCAACTGATTTACAAGGTATTAAAGAACTAGTTTAAAAATTAAATATAGATCTCCTAAGACACTTAAGTAAAAAAAAAAACAAAACAATTTTTTAAATAAAATTTTTAAAATTCAGACAAATGAAAAATCTCTGAAGACCGGTGAGTTTTGACCGCAGTTGAGGATCACTGGTCTGCAGACAACTGTGCTCAAGTGACGCAACAACAACACCCGACGTAAATATCAAGTTGCTAACTTTGTGTACCTCCACCAAAGTGAAGTTGGTTTAAATTATTGTTGCCATGGGTCAGGGCAGCAAAAGCTCTGGCAAATAATATTTTAGATTTAATAAGGACAAACAGCGCTATAAAGTCCTGAACCTTTCAAAACAAGAAATGCTCTTCCATATCTCGCCCTACAATATAGTTGGCAACTTTCCCCGTGAGCTTTGAGTCCAACACAGAAGGAGCAAGATATCAACGAGACCTCCTCGAGCATATCTTGTACTCAGCCGCTCACTTCAAAATAAAGTTACAACATCGTGGGATAGGTCTGGAATTTTCCCACAAGATCGGGCAGAAAGGGCTGTACTGGGGAATACCACCCACTGAACGATCCGAGAACCAAAATTGATTTTGAAAATTATAAACATCTTTTTAACGTGGTACTTCTAACATATATAATTGTAATTTTTTTTTCTACAGCCTGCCTGAATAAAGTCGAAAGAGGGAGGTTACAGAACTTAGGTGACAGAGAGAACCAGGCCACATATCCTCATTCAACTTTATCACAGGCGGGATGAGGGATTTGTATTTATGTATTTTTGAAAAATTCGGTTTTAAAATGTTTAAAATTTACAGCGATATATAGAGGGCGATAAGTTGATGATGATATTTTAAAATTAATTTTGTTTTGGTGATAAGAGATAATTTTTTAAAGTGTTGTCACATATTGTTAATATTTTATTAAACAATACACATAGTCAATTTGGTGTACGTATATTCACAGAATGGGATGCCAGCTGCACGTGACTGCTTCAGAGTTTTCTTCAAAGTTAAAAATAGCGGCCGAGTCGCCGCAACCTTGGCGTGGTGTCACGAGCAGCAAATTCTGTGGAATTCTATTTTGGTGACAACTGGGTATAAATGGAGGAACTTCTGTGCGGCGTCGGGTCGGAACGAGCCAGGTGGTCGCCACCGTCAGGATTTACTTACATCTATAAACATTGAAGTAATAATTCCTTCACCAAACTTTAAGAATGAAATACTTTATGAGGAAAGAGTTTCTTTATTACACAAAATTAAATCACAAGCTTTCGGGCATAATCACCCTTCTACTGGTGTAAAACGAGACAAAATATTAGTGGCATTCAGCTATATATATATATACAAAAGGTAAGAAAATAAGACAGATATGTAAAATTGTGCCAGAGAAAATTAACATAATATTGGAGGATCATTCACAAAAGTTAAGCAAGGCAAGTAAATAAACGCATAATACATTCAATACATGGCCACCACAGAAACTAAGTACGAACAACGACTGTTAAACGAAATAAAACAAAATAAAATAGAAATAAAATAAAATAACCAAAACTGTCATTGACGTGTAAAAGTATAAGTATGTTATGAAACCTAATCTTTCAGGTAGGAGGTTCCAGTACTAAATTATCATATATTTCAGGAAGGTCTATTGCTCTATTGATGCTTTTAAATTTTTTGGTGAGTATAGCTTCCAGGACCAATCGCTGGTGTTTGTTCTTAATCTCATGATAATGGGCTGAGGGGTTATAGATATTGAATGTGTGGCCTGTGTCCCGTATGTGTTGGTAAACTAGAGAGCGGGGATCTTTCCTTTTTACCGATCTATCATGCTCCACCATTCTGGTCTTCACCATTCTCCCAGTCTCTCCGACATACTTGGCATCACATTGCTCACATGATATGGAGTAAATGGCATTGTGGGTGTTAAGGGAATCAATGGTTACACTACTTCTTGCTATTGTCTGTTTTAGTTTGGTTGCCAGACTGAGTGTGTTGGAGAAATATGTGTTTACACCATTTCTATTCAGAATTCGTGCTATGGCCGCCGATTTGTAAGAGTATGGAATAAAACAGGTGGACCGGTATTGAGCAGTGTTTCTTATTCCTGGGAAAACATAAAAATGTTTGCAAACAAAGGATGTCGGATAGCCTGCAGAGTTGAGATTCTTGATTATGTTCTGTTTCTCTATTGCCTGGAAAGATGGAAGGGAACAATGGGTGTGTATACGCTTAGATAAAGTTTTTATAATACTGATTTTTTGGGAATTGGGACAACAGGAAGTGTAATGCGTGTAGTTGGGGAGGAAATCTTTTTTGTAATATACGGTAGTGTGGTAAGAGTTTGGAGTTTGAATTATTAGAACATCAAGGAATGGTATTACACCTCCTTGAGCTATTTCTATGGTAAACGACATATCCTCATTGTAACTGTTAAGGGATGCTAATATAGTTTCGTATGAACTCCGATCACAGACACAAAAGATATCATCTACATATCTGCGCCATAACACAATGTCTGTTCTATGTTTCTCATTGATTGATTTGTCAACCATGTATTAAAAGGGGGGAAAAGAGAGGGTAGGAGAATTTATTTGTTAAAAGGTGAAGTGAAATGCGAAGAACGAATTGATGCGATGGCTTGTAAGAAAGTAAAACTTTATATGGTCGACAGCTTTGCCTCGCTTATTATCGCAACAAAATTGAAAAGCTGTGAAAGTTCATTTATGCCACTCTGTGTGCGAGTTAAAGTGTGAAACAGAAATATTTTTTAAATGATCACAATAGCGGGTTGACTGGCCTCAAAGATTACTTGTGGTAGGTACATCAGTGCAATTAACTTTTTCCTCAACTTACTATTTTTAGGCGCTAGGTTGATGGGCTGCTGTTTGTGCAATCCGGGTTTTCAGCGCTGCCGTCATTTGGACAATCCAGGCGGCAAGGTGCTTGGCGATGAAATAGAACCTGTATTTGCCGGTGAAGTGGAGGATGAAGAGGCCGACCACGCTGTCGCTCCATTTACACACGATCTTGAAGTAGAAGGCGCCGCTGGTTTCGTCCAGGAGGTCGCCCACAACGAAGAGGACCTTGGCCACGCCGACCAGGCAGGCGAGGCGAGCGAACAGCGCCAGGCGGTCCCGTAGCCAGCTGCCCGCTTTGAGCTCGGAGGAGCGCCGGTTCCGCACGACCAGCACGAAGATGTAGGCGAAGAAAATAAACACCAGGGCAATGACGAGGTAGAACGGAACTATGAAGAATATTTGCCTGGCGTTGACGTTCCCGATCCAGCACCTGTTCAAGCCAATGTCCGGTTTGTACTTTGTTCCTGGGGGAAGCAACGCATCCAGGAGGATCATCACGCCCAACAAGATGCCGGATATTCCGAAACCCAGAAAAAGATACAAGAAAAATTTGCACCACTCCAACTCGTCCGATGGAAGTGCTAGTTTGTTGACAGAAGCGCGGATGGTTCTGAGGACGTCGAAGCCGATGACAGTGAGCCAGGAGAGGTAGGACATGGCGCTGAAGTACAGCACGATGCCCAGGTAGTAGCACGGCCGCGCGGGTAGGAAGCGAGGGTCCCCCAGCAGGGAGACCACGGTGGCCGTCAGGTAGTTGGCCACCAGGAAGAGGACGTTGTAGTCGAAGATGGTCTTGGCCCCGGAGTAGCAGAGGAACGAGACGACGTGCAGACCCAGGCACGAGCACGTCACTACCTGGATGACGAATGTCAGAAGACAAACGTAGAACATGGCGGGGATCGGACGGATGGCGTTCTGGAACACCGCCGCGCTGACGGCGAAGCTGGCGTTTCCTTCCTTGCCGAGAATGAAGGCCGTTTGGGAGAAGGAAATGTTCCGCGTCAAGATCCGTAAACCAAGGTCGTCGATCAGGATCTGGTCGCCCGTCTCCAGCTCGACCTCTCGACAATGCAGGAAGCCGCCGACTTCCTCGGCCCTCTTGTATGCAAATATGACTTGAGAATCCTCCCCATGGTCTTCACCACAAAATATGAAGGTCTCGTTCAGACGGACGTCTAGCAAGATGTCGTACCACTTGACACGGTTGTAGAAGAGGTAGATGAAGCGGTTGTAGATGTAGTTCAGGAATCTTCTCTCCGGAGGGAAGGGGTAGAAGAACTTGGCCTTGCAGGACTTGTCGAAGTGGTCGGGGAGGAAGAGGTGGCGGGAATTCCCCCGCGGACATTCCAGGTCCTCGCGGACAACCGGCGTGTTGTAGCCGTCCTTGAAGTAGTTGTAGGTGCGGACGCCGATGGAGCACGACAAGTCGGATTCCAGAATGCCGTTGCAGATGGCGCAGTACTCATTGCGGTAGATGGTGTTGGAGCGTGAAAGCCTGAGCGCCAGGTGGCCGCGGCACAGCTGCCTGATGCTGGTGTCGTCCCCCGTGTCGGCGGGGCAGTCCTCCACCACCCGGGGGAAGCACAGCCGGATGTGGTGCTGCACCGACGGCATGTACCGCACGTCACAGCTCTGCCACCCGGCGGCCTCCCGGTACACCAGGATGTCATCCCCGCTCATGTTCCCGAACTTTCTCACCATTTCGGACTTGGAGTAGTTCTGGAAGGTTGGAGATGGCCTGCACTGTATGGAGCTTCCCCAGAAGCTGATGAGGTAATCATTCTCGTAGTTGCAGATGGCGCAGTGGTAGTTGCGGTAGACGCGGCCCGAGCGCGTGTTGGCGACGGGAAGGTTGAAGAAGAAGGCGCCACTCAGGGAGCCCGAGTTCTCGCACTCCTCCTTGACGGCTAGGTCTGTCGTCCAGGCACTGTGGCACTTCTTGATTAGAAAGATGCCGCCGACTGGGTGAAGATCTTCACAGAAGAATTCTCTAGAAACTCCGACGTTCTTAGCCTTAGCGTCGATGCAGCAATCGCCATATTGAGCGCAGTCTGCGTCGCAGAAGCAAGACTTCTTGCCCTCGAACCCGCAGATCTCCTTCTTGTTGCAGAGGTCGACCTGGCTCCCCGACACCAGGGACCGCAGTAGGAGAATCAGGAGTCCGGTCCACACCGTGTCCCTGAGTAAGGTACATGTGATGGCACGTTGGAAGAAAAAGATGCGGCGACCTACCTCATCCGTTCAGTCTGACAGGTCAACTGCGGTCGGATGGCCACGCGCGGCGCCACTGTCTGAACACCATCAAGGCGACGTGACGTCTTGCTGGCAGCACTCCAGACCGGACCCTCTTTCCGACGTAAAAAGAACCATTCCCAGAACCTTTAAGTATCTTCTACAAAGTGTATCCCCAGTGGCAAGTCAATGCTAAGACTTCCATTTTGCAACCCAACATCTTCCAATTCCAGTTGGCTCCCAATGCTCACTCGCTCATCAATACCTCCGCGGCCAAAATGTTCGTTGTCAGTAGCTGGACACGTTGGTCGGTATTGCTGGTACGTTGGCTGATACTTGATCTGGTACATTGTGGTACAACCGTGATCCAGGTACAGGACATCGTGGTATAGCCGTGGTTCTTGTACAGGACATCGTGGTATAGCCATGGTACTTATGCTTCAGAGCCATGGACTATAACATCATCGTTAGAGAAGAAAATCGATGCGTTCGAGATGTAATTGCTGGCGAAGTATACCTTGGACATCGACACTCTCACAACTATCGGTTTCGGAAGATGACCGACTTCTGTACAACGGAATTGTTTGAGATTCTTCGGTCACATCGCGCGACGCAGGGGAATGGAGTACACCATACTGACGGGAAAGACGTCTGTCTGGGCGACGCATACCTGGACGCCGGCCGACACGTGGATCAATTAAAGGAACTCACTGGTCGCCGAGATTTTACATCGAGCTCAAGACAGAGATGGCTGACGTCGCATCGTGTTTGGGATGTAATACGTACAATGGACCACAACCTTCAATCGCGAATATAATGATATTACTACAGCCATGGTACCGGACATCGTGGTACAGCCGTGGTTATGGTACATAACAGCGTGGTACAGCCGTGGTTATGGTACATAACATCGTGGTACAGCCGTGGTTATGGTACATAACATCGTGGTACAGCAGTGGTTATGGTACATAACATCGTGGTACAGACGTGGTTATGGTACATAACATCGTGGTACAGCCTTGGTTATGGTACATAACATCGTGGTACAGCCATGGTACCGGACATCGTGGTACAGCCGTGGTTATGGTACATAACATCGTGGTACAGCCGTGGTTATGGTACATAACATCGTGGTACAGCCATGGTTATGGTACATAACATCGTGGTACAGCCATGGTACCGGACATCGTGGTACAGCCATGGTACCGGACATCGTGGTACAGCCCTGGTTATGGTACATAACATCGTGGTACGGTCGTTGCACCATGTTGTGTACCGCGGTGTGGCCGGACGTGTGTGAGACTGTGTTGGTGAGCAGAGGGAGCGCTGACAACCAACGTCTCAGCCAGAAGGCCGCGTCCAATTAAATTTGCAGACGTTGTTGGTTTTACTAGCGCAGAGTTGTCGTCGTTTGAAGGATTTCTGCCTCGAGTTGCAAGTCAACAAGTTGGAAGTTTAAGAAAGATAAAGTATTACCTGTCTGTTTAAAGTATTACATCAGAGTTGTCGGGCGTCAAATGACTCCGAGATGTGGCACCAGAGAGCGAACAAAGGACGAGTGTCCCAACACTTGTTATCTGTGGTGTTTACTTAACTGGGGCCATATCTGGACTCCATCGGCGGTGTCCGGCAGTCCTGCACCGGATCCTCTCGCGGTAAGTCCATCTCTCTCCGGGTATCATCCGCAAGGACCGAAACTGTCGACTTGGACCAACGTTTTCTGATCCCAGCGGGGTGTGCAGATGCAGCTACTCTGGACGTTGGCGCTGCTGCCACTGGCCGCCAGCTTCATCCACCGCTGCCCCGTGGAACAGAAGCCCCCGTGCCACTGCATCATGACCCGGCCTGATGGCGGCTTCCACTTGGAGTTTGTGTGTGAGAACATGAGGACCAGGGGGGAGTTCACCAGGGCTCTGAAGTCGTTCCGAAACATCAGGGTGGACTCTCTGGTGCTGAGGAACAGCCACAACATGACTATCTGGCCGAACGACTTCCGCAGGATGCACGTGACCAGCATCTCGCTGGAGAACTTGCACTTCAGATTCCTGCAGCTCTTCGGGTCGTTCCGCGGCCTGGAACGGTCGCTCATGAGCCTCTCCCTGATCAACACGACCGTGACCAACTTCGAGGCGGACAACGGGCGCCATCTGTTCCGCCTCATCGGCCTCAACTTCACCCAGAGCCCGCTGCTGACCGACACCATCGGCCCCGACCTCACGGCCAAGTTCCCGCGCGGGCTGCTGGAGTTGCGGCTCGTCAAGATGGGGATCCGCCATATTTTGAACAACACCTTCGCCAAGCTGCCGTTCATCGAGCTCCTGGATCTCTCCAACAACCACCTCACCACCTTCAACAGGTCCTGGTTTCTGCCCTCGCCGGATTATCTCCGACAACTTAACCTCGCGTAAGTCCTTTCAACTTGTTGCCTGGAAGTGTCTCATCCCGCTGTCTAGATCGCCTTGTTGATATCTAGGCGCCTTATTTTGCCGCGTAAGTTGTTTTACAACGTGTCTTGATTTTTCAGGAAGCCTCAAGGACCATCTCTTTTGGTCGTTGAGCCTGCACCACGCTGACGAGGGCCAACAGCCTGAAACGCGTACGGGGTTGGCTTTCTTGATTAATCAAAATGGCATTTGACATTCACTTTAAAAAAATATTTTTGCAAATATTTCGCAACAACATTTGTTAATTTTATTCTTGTTTTCTAGTTCAATGCATTTGAAATATCAATGTACTCTACACGTCTTTTCTTCATAAATCAGCAAACATCTGGTGAGAGTGGGTCCCTGAAACGTTGGAAATAAAGAATTATAAAGGTTATAGTGGATAGATATGCAACAGTAGCCAACTTGCGGCAACGAGAGCAGCACGAACGTGTTGCAACAGTAGCCAACTTGCGGCAACGGGAGCAGCACGAACGTGTTGCAACAGTAGCCAACTTGCGGCAGCGAGAGCAGCACGAACGTGTTGCAACAGTAGCCAACTTGCGGCAGCAGCACGAACGTGTTGCAACAGTAGCCAACTTGCGGCAGCAGCACGAACGTGTTGCAACAGTAGCCAACTTGCGGCAGCAGCACGAACATGTTGCAACAGTAGCCAACTTGCGGCAGCAGCACGAACGTGTTGCAACAGTAGCCAACTTGCGGCAGCAGCACGAACGTGTTGCAACAGTAGCCAACTTGCGTGTGTGCAGCAAGAACAGGATCCTGTCGAGCAAGCTGGACAGAGGCACCTTCCGTAACAGCCCCATGCTCTACAGGGTGAACATGTCGCGGAACTCCATCAGCAGGCTGGAGCAGGAGGTCTTCGGGCCGGCGTTCGAGCAGTTCGCGGAGCTGACACTGGACGGTGAGTGGCGCGACGGTGCGAGCGGGTGCTGACGGTGGGCGGCGCAGGCAACCCCCTGGACTGCGACTGCCACCTGACCTGGATCCGCGACAACCCGCTGGACTACCAGCAGCACTTCGTCCTGCCCCACTGCATCTCCCCCGGCAGGCTGCGCACCATCCACATCCCGGAGGCCGTCAGGAAGCTCGGCTGCTGAGACGCCATGTTCTTTTTATTCACTTGACTCAAATTTACTTCGTTTGTAAGTCTCTAGCAATAAATATTTTGAGGAGGAAAACTTTGGTTTCGTCTCCTCCTTCATATCTGGTGATATCAACTCCGTCTCAGACAGCATTATTTAGCACCAGTTCTCCTTTCAACCAATAAAACAACCGTCCTTACTGTGATAGGAGGGGGCTCATCAGTGGTGGACCCTCCTCTGTCAGTGTAGCAAGTTGTTTTATCTGGTAGAAGAAAACAAATTCCCTGGTATAGTTATTTTTCTCACATACAGATGACGTGCCTATCTTCAGGATGAAATGTATTGGGGTATAGAATATCTTCCTTTGTTTTAAGGTTT
Source organism: Cordylochernes scorpioides (assembly GCA_030710605.1). Lineage (NCBI taxonomy): Eukaryota > Metazoa > Arthropoda > Arachnida > Pseudoscorpiones > Chernetidae > Cordylochernes > Cordylochernes scorpioides. Next base: position 11,291,941 of record CP092876.1, on the reverse strand, counting down.
GAGCTTTGAAAAATGTTTAAAATCCTTCTAATATTCTGAATTCAAAACAACACTCATGTCAAAAAACAATGGTTGCCTGTAAAGTCGGTTTTACGGGCGAATATTTTACGTGACAACGGTAGAATATTTATTGATATGAATATAATTAAATTGCACAATAGGAACAAGGAATTGAATGAAAATAAGAATTGCACAAATTTTAACAATAGAAATATATTTTGTTTACTAAAACATTGTACATGTAAACTTAACTAATTCCTATTTGAGTGATTTTGTTGAGGATAGGACGATGATAGGAGAAATATGAAATGAAAGGAAGTGTTTCTGCTGTAATGTGTCTTGCGAAAGTCAAGTCGATAGTTGTTCCTTTTAACGTAGTTGACTTAGAAACGTTTGATACGCAATCAAGATTATACGTATTTTTCATGAAATTAAGAAACGAGTTGTCAGGCTTTACGTTTTTGTTAAAATCACCACACAGAAGAATCGGTATACTAGAATCAATTTGCACGAACGGTGGCACGTACTGGCTGTTGTGAATGTACGGACCGAGTCCTTGCCATAGTAACATTCCAATATCCTGCATACTAGCTCCTGGATGAATATATACAGCACCGAGTATAAACTTGAAGCTAGTATTAGCGGCGAAGCAAGTAACTTCAGTCATGCACATGTCACCCTTGGTTTTAATGACACGAGTTACGTCTGTAATCGCAACTTGGAACACTTCCGCCGTAGATGTCGATGATAATTTACGATAGATCGCCACTCCACCAGCCGCGTTGGTATCTGAGTTAGGTCGATTATTTTCCCTGGATACGCACTCATAACCCTTGATTGGAGTTGGTTCACAAGTGTCGCGCATCCACGTTTCAGTCAATACTAAATAGTCTGATCGTGGTATCACTGTATCTGTTTCAATGTCCGCGGCATGGGCACTTAAACTTTGACAGTTGATGTTCGTTACAATAAGTTGTCCAGCGTCGGTTGCGTCGTCACAGAATTTTACGGCTTGTTTGGTAATTGTGTCTAGAGTGTGTCCACGAAGTCGTAAGTATTCATTGCGAATATCTCGAGTAGTCTGTGAGTCGTTTCCATCTCGGCCATGTTTGAAAACCAATGGAGAGTCCTTTTCTGTTATGATGTACAATCCGTCGATACTTGTGACGCGGCTCATGGCTACATATACCAATTGCTGTGGTTGTTTTGAGGAGTACTTGTAAACAATTGTAGTAAACGTCCCACCCTGGGCCTTGTGGATCGTAATTGCACAAGCAGGCACGCAAGGAAATTGTTTTCGCTTGCACTTCACTGTTTTTGTCAACGAAATGTTTACCACTTTCTTGTGCACTGGCACCCAATCGACGGATAAGGTGTTTGGTTTGCTGTGCACATGTGGTCGACATTTGATTTTTGCTTTGGTACCCGTATTTTTGTCTTCAAACTGGAACCATAGAGTGGCAATTTCATCTTCAGCTGGCGGCAAACTTGTGCTGGTCGATGGTCCTCCTGGAGCAGAACGGTCATCTGCATTGGCTGGCTGACGTTCGATGTATAGCAAAACTCCAATAGCCCCATTTACCAATCCATCGGCGACGTCTATGTTAGATGTAATCATGTACGGATATCCTACTGCTAATGGCAACATGTATGGCAATCCGTCGGTTTCTGCAACCGACATCTTGTGAAGTTTCCCTTGCTCCCGGCTCTTTTCAGAATTGCTGGAATACCCAAGCATAATATCAGTGGCGATACAGTTGTGTGCGTTTTGAATTGCGTTTCGATTGTATGAATCTACTTCATGGTTGCTGTAATACAATCTGACAGCGTTGGGTACGTTCTCTTTGCACCAGACCTCAGATTTGTGCCTGGACTCAATAATTAATTAATTAATTAATTTTAAACTAATAATTTACTTAACACTATCAACATTTATCAATAGTATGACATAACCTATAAACTCAGTTTCTCAACTTTTGTGTCAATCTAACAATTAATCAATCAATCATAGTTTACGATAATGAAATATCAGTGTACAATTATTTACCTTTATTGTTGTAGTTGTTGTAAATGACGAATCTAAGCACTCCACATTTTCACTACAGACACAGCTGACGATACTTTAACCACACATGTGAACTTGTATTATGACGCTTTCTTGTTTTTCCAACGCCAAGAACGTTCGAGAAAGACAAAGACAGAGACAAGCATGCGCCGATTCAATGCGCCTAATTCTCTAGCGCTGCGCGCGCAGCACTCTCATTCGGTGACTCATCGTAACGTTACCGGGCGTTACACTTTTTCATAAGTGACTCCCAGCCGCAACCTAATTTAAGACGTTGTCACGTCAAAACTTAAGGGAGTGGAAAGATTTTGATGCCCGTTTTTTTTTTTTGTCTTTTTAAAGGAGACAGAGGCAATTTTGTTCTCACTTGGTTATCTCCTGTGTCTTCAATAAAGGTCACTCTAATATATTTCAGAGTTATTGTCTGAATCCAGATATACATGCAAAAAGGTACAACTTCCTTAAGTTTTATCCATGAGTGTATTTTAATCACAAATTTTTCTTTTTACCAAATGAAACAATTTCCTAGTGTTTCACCTCTGATGAGCCAGGCTCTCACAATAATTTTTCCATGGTGGACAGTAGGAAATTGTTTAATTTTGTAAAAAGAAACTTTCTCACACAAATTCCATATTTGATCAACAGATGGTTCTCCTCGGACATGGAATCCCACCATTTTAAACAAATCACTAAAAGTGAGAGATTATTTCACCCTCCCCCAATTATATATGAGAGACAACTCTACAATACAAACTTCTACAAAGCTTGGTTCCCCCGGGGTCCCAATACAATTTGTGGTGGATCCTGTATTGTCTGTTCATGGATGGGGAAGATTCAGATGATAAAAGCTATGTTGGTAGATTTTACAAAGTTTCATCTTTTGTCAATTCAGTAGGATGAGTTAGCACTTGAAAACTTTACATAAAATAAAATAATACTGAATGTAATTCTACTGTCCTATAAGCTTATGTCCATAGTTTTCTTGAAAACCATTTCTGAGATTCCACCCTTCAGTGCTGCGTATATAAGCAGAATTGTCCAATACAGTATTAGAGTTCTGAGAAGCGGTCTGGTGGATTAAATTGGCGAAACCGCTGGGAGGGTTCACCACTGATGAGCCAAGCCCTCCCAATATATTTTTTCATTGCAGTAAGGATAGTAGAAGTTTGTATTATGTATAAAAGAAACATTCGTGCTTTTAAATCCTTTCATTTTATATAAATACTGTAATATGTCACTTTTATTACAAATTTGCACAAATTCTTGGCAAATGTCACCAAACTGTGGTCAGGACATAAACGTCAACAACCTCAAGACCCAGTTCTCAACAAAGGACTTCTGCCACAGCAGGATCAACACACGGTGGGAGCATGTGCAAACCCACCATGGCCACAACTAATCATATCGGTTCTTGTTTTTAGAAGAAATCATCATGTTGATCATCACTCCCCCCAATTCCTCCACAGCTGTCTGAGGCCTGGACTGCTGCAGCCCTGGAAGTTCCCTCACACTGAGCTCTGTGGTGGTTAAACCATTGGGGCAAAATTTCCATTTTATTTTGTGCTATCGCTTCAAATTTCAACAATCAATTTATGTCAAATTCCTGGCCCTGCGCTGAAGTAATGCTAATTCCTGAGGTTGCTAGGCCTCACAACTTCTTATAACTGACAGGAAGCACAAGGATTGGTTGACAAGTCAGGCCGTCCTATGATCTCTTGTAACACATGGTGTGCTAATCTATATATATAAAATTGAATGTCTGTCTGTCTGTCTGTTTGTCTGTGGTCTGTGTGTACTCTATAGATTCAAAAACCGTACATCCAATCGCCGTGAAATTTTGGGATATTATTAGGCATATCCCCGGAAAGGTTTACGAAAGATAATATCTTGAATATCTTTAATATCCTTAGAGTTATTTGCAGATTTGTAGCTTTAACTCGCAAGCAGCGCAACCTTGCGACGAGAATGGATTCATCCGGCCGGCGGCAGTCCAAGGACAAGTTCAAGGACAGTCCAAGTACCCACCGACCAATCAGGGCAGAATTGGTGACACAGCTGTGCCAAGTAGACAAGAAAAAAAGCCTCGTGGGAGCTTGCCCAAGATGACCTCCGGGAACTTAATCCATCTTCCATAAACGACCATGAATTTATTCAACCTTATCGAGTATTTTTCAAGGGACCGGGAAAAAATGTTCACTAGATAAAACGATGATTTTGTAATGTAGAAAATTAGGAAAGACAAAATTCAGAATGACACGGCACACAGGGACCGGGAAAAAATGATCACTTTATCGAGAGATTCAAATTTACGAGTTTCAAATTATCAAAATATATCTATTTCTTTTTATAAGTTTATAGAGAATTGTTTTAACAAATGTTCGTTAGACAAACCTTTACTCGGGTACCGATTAATATTGATTTTATTCAACTTATCGAGTATTTTTCAAGAGACCGGGAAGAAATGTTCACTTTATCGAGAGATTCGTTAGACAAACCTTTACTCGGGTAAAACACGGGCGAAGCCGGGTACATCCGCTAGTCTATATATATAAAAATGGATGTTTGTTGGTCCGTTGGTCCGTCCGTTCGTCAGTGATAATCTTCTACATCGCTCAACCAATCGTGATGAAACTTTGGGAAGATGTTTAGTATACTACCGGGATGGTTTCTGGCTAATTACTCTTTAGAAATAACTTTCGTTGCATTTTTATTTACAATAACACGTAAATTCACTCGCAATCAGCGCCCCCTCGCGGCAGACGTATGGCCTGAAATAGCCTCGCATGAGCTTATTTGTAACGTCAAGCTTAGCCTATAGGTTAGGTACACAGCTTTGTACCCCCGCAACCTAGGTTCGAGGCTCAGCGTGGGTGTTTTTTTTTTTTTTCATTTCTTTTATATTATTGTAGCAAATTACTAAAAATATTATTTTATTTAAAATGTAGGCTTTTTAAAATAAAAATTAACATAAACAATTTTTTAATAATATTTGTAACAAACCTAGGTTCGAGGCTCAGCGTGGGTGTCTTTTTTTATTTTCATTTCTTTTATATTATTGTAGCAAGGTCTGTTTTTACAGCATTATTATATTTTAATTGGTCTATTTTAAATATGTTTGTTATGAAGGCTCTATGTAATACTATTTAGAGCACATTTTACATTTTAAACACCTAAGCCCCCCTCTTTTTAATATTGTAGCAAAGTATTAAAAGTATGATTTTATTTTAGATGTTTGCCATGAAACTTTGGGAAGTTGTTTAGTATACTATCAGGACGATTTCTGGCGAATTATTTTAGAATAATATTTGTAACAATAATTATAGCGAAATTAAGACATAGTGATTATATTCTGTGTTTGTGCATATATAAATATTTTACATAAAATGTGAGAACGTTCTATTAGAATATCTCGAAAACAAAAAACAATACATATAAACGAGTTCACTGACATTTATTAATGCAGTGCTTATAATCGATGATTACAATGAAGGGCTATATTATCTATATATATAAAAATCACTTTCAAATTTTAACGTAACGTTCCATTCTCGATCCCGTAGGGCTTTAGATCGGCTAAAACATTTTTATCTTTGTGAAAAAATAGTACAAATGTAACATTGTACTTGGATAAGGTGCGTAAATTAAGAAAAAGGCATCTCCTTATCGTGCAACTGAAAGTTGCTGATGGCTGGCGCCATCTATCGGAATAAATATCAACTATTCTCGTTGATTTTTAATTATTCCAGAATTGGCCAAATACCCATTCTTGATTAATCAAGAAAAGCTAACCACGGACGCGTTTCGGGCTGTTGGCCCTCATCAGCGTGGTGTAAGCTGTACCTCAACGACCAAAAATCAGCAACTTTCAGTTGCACGATAAGGAGATGCCTTTTTCTTAATTTACGCACCTTATCCAAGTACAATGTTACATTTGTACTATTTTTTCACATTGTGTAGCGTCCTCACGCAATTCTGGCCTTAACTGCCCGTTTCATGATTTTTCAGGATGCCTTAATGACCAATTTTTTGGTCGTTGAGGTACAGCTTACACCACGCTGATGAGGGCCAACAGCCCGAAACGCGTCCGTGGTTAGCTTTTCTTGATTAATCAAGAATGGGTATTTGGCCAATTCTGGAATAATTAAAAATCAACGAGAATAGTTGATATTTATTCCGATAGATGGCGCCAGCCATCAGCAACTTTCAGTTGCACGATAAGGAGATGCCTTTTTCTTAATTTTTATCTTTATAAGTGAATATTAACTTTACTGTACTGAATAGTTTAGTATAATGTTAATTTAAAATATTACAATTTAGCCACAGCAACGCGTGGCCGGGTTCGCTAGTACATCATATAAATCTAGGTATAACCTTGATACCTAAATTGCTGAACTTATACAGTATCAGGTCAAGTTAGCTTTGATTCTGTCCATTGCAAAGGTTTACTCCAGTGTTGGGGTGCAAATCTTCCACTCAGGTATGTTGTTGTTTCTTATCCCCTTGTGTAAAGATTACACGAATTCCATGAGTTCATGCTCCTCGAGCTGTTTCCACTCAGGTATAATTTTATTGAAGTGTACATAAACCATTGTCACTCGTGGCATTTTGTACCTGCAGAAAGACGTCTTGACTGGAAGCTTGTACCATCGTCCTCTTATAAATGAAGCTCTTCTCCCTGACTTCTTCTATAATTAAAGATGGTGTTGAATTAAAGTCGGTTAAGGTGATTGTCAATCCATTTCAACATTCCCTGCTAGGAGATATTTCTTTGTTGCCAACACAAGTAATGAATTAGGCTGAAATAAATGGTTGGAATAAATATTGAATTATAGTTGATAATTAGAAAGTGTGTCTGTTGAATTCTGCAGTATATGTGGGGGATAGCTTAACTCAATGTTGAATTCTGCAGTATATGTGGGGGATAGCTTAACTCAATGTTGAATTCTGCAGTATATATATGTGATAGCTTAACTCAATGTTGAATTCTGCAGTATATGTGGGGGATAGCTTAACTCAATGTTGAATTCTGCAGTATATGTGGGGGATAGCTTAACTCAATGTTGAATTCTGCAGTATATGTGGGGGATAGCTTAACTCAATGTTGAATTCTGCAGTATATATGTGGGGGATAGCTTAACTCAATGTTGAATTCTGCAGTATATGTGGGGGATAGCTTAACTCAATGTTGAATTCTGCAGTATATGTGGGGGATAGCTTAACTCAATGTTGAATTCTGCAGTATAAGTGGGGGATAGCTTAACTCAATGTTGAATTCTGCAGTATATATATGTGATAGCTTAACTCAATGCTGAATTCTGCAGTATATATATGTGATAGCTTAACTCAATGTTGAATTCTGCAGTATATATATGTGATAGCTTAACTCAATGCTGAATTCTGCAGTATATATATGTGATAGCTTAACTCAATGTTGAATTCTGCAGTATATATATGTGATAGCTTAACTCAATGTTGAATTCTGCAGTATATATATGTGATAGCTTAACTCAATGTTGAATTCTGCAGTATATATATGTGATAGCTTAACTCAATGCTGAATTCTGCAGTATATATATGTGATAGCTTAACTCAATGTTGAATTCTGCAGTATATATATGTGATAGCTTAACTCAATGTTGAATTCTGCAGTATATATATGTGATAGCTTAACTCAATGTTGAATTCTGCAGTATATATATGTGATAGCTTAACTCAATGTTGAATTCTGCAGTATATATATGTGATAGCTTAACTCAATGTTGAATTCTGCAGTATATATATGTGATAGCTTAACTCAATGTTCTACTGATGGGGCACAGCAGTGAAGTCAACAATTCACTCTGGGGTGTATTGAAATATTTGAAGTCAGAACCAGTTTCAAGGAAAAATAACTATTCCAATAAATCTCAAATTTCCAGCAAACCTGTCTATAGCGCCCTATCTTGGGACTCACCAAAATAGGGTACTATAGAGAGGGGGTGCTATAGACAGGTCACTTTTAATGTAAATCTCGCATCGTACTATGTATTTAAAATCGGGCGCTATAAAGAGGGAGGCGCTATAGACAGGTTTAACTGAATAATTATTTCAGATAAATATCAGATCTGCTATTTTAAACAATAATTCCAGCCTTCACCATTGTTTTCCTTGTGGAGATGCTCTTGAAAAAAACAACAAGTATCAGAACTAACACAGTTCCATGTTGGAGAAAGAAACATTTATTGACGGATCACCTCCTCCCCTTCTTGCCCTTGCCCTTCTTGGCTTGGTTCTGAGAGCTCTGCTCAGACTGGTTGGCCTTGGAGACCCGGGACTTGAGCTTGGGGATGGTGGAGCCGAGGTAGACCAGCAGGCTGTCCTCTGTCACATCACTTGGTGTCAACCTCCAGTGGTGACAGACAGTTGGTGTCAACCTCCAGTGGTGACAGACAGTTGGTGTCAACCTCCAGTGGTGTAGTGTGGACAGACAGTTGGTGTCAACCTCCAGTGGTGACAGACAGTTGGTGTCAACCTCCAGTGGTGACAGACAGTTGGTGTCAACCTCCAGTGGTGACAGACACTTGGTGTCAACCTCCAGTGGTGTAGTGTGGACAGACAGTTGGTGTCAACCTCCAGTGGTGTAGTGTGGACAGACAGTTGGTGTCAACCTCCAGTGGTGTAGGAAAGTGTGGACAGACAGTTGGTGTCAACCTCCAGTGGTGTAGGAAAGTGTGGACAGACAGTTGGTGTCAACCTCCAGTGGTGTAGGAAAGTGTGGACAGACAGTTGGTGTCAACCTCCAGTGGTGTAGGAAAGTGTGGACAGACAGTTGGTGTCAACCTCCAGTGGTGTAGTGTGGACAGACAGTTGGTGTCAACCTCCAGTGGTGTAGGAAAGTGTGGACAGACAGTTGGTGTCAACCTCCAGTGGTGTAGGAAAGTGTGGACAGACAGTTGGTGTCAACCTCCAGTGGTGTAGGAAAGTGTGGACAGACAGTTGGTGTCAACCTCCAGTGGTGTAGGAAAGTGTGGACAGACAGTTGGTGTCAACCTCCAGTGGTGTAGGAAAGTGTGGACAGACAGTTGGTGTCAACCTCCAGTGGTGTAGGAAAGTGTGGACAGACAGTTGGTGTCAACCTCCAGTGGTGTACGAAAGTGTGGACAGACAGTTGGTGTCAACCTCCAGTGGTGTAGGAAAGTGTGGACAGACAGTTGGTGTCAACCTCCAGTGGTGTAGGAAAGTGTGGACAGACAGTTGGTGTCAACCTCCAGTGGTGTAGGAAAGTGTGGACAGACAGTTGGTGTCAACCTCCAGTGGTGTAGGAAAGTGTGGACAGACAGTTGGTGTCAACCTCCAGTGGTGTAGGAAAGTGTGGACAGACAGTTGGTGTCAACCTCCAGTGGTGTAGTGTGGACAGACAGTTGGTGTCAACCTCCAGTGGTGTAGGAAAGTGTGGACAGACAGTTGGTGCCAACCTCCAGTGGTGTAGGAAAGTGTGGACAGACAGTTGGTGTCAACCTCCAGTGGTGTAGGAAAGTGTGGACAGACAGTTGGTGTCAACCTCCAGTGGTGTAGGAAAGTGTGGACAGACAGTTGGTGTCAACCTCCAGTGGTGTAGGAAAGTGTGGACAGACAGTTGGTGTCAACCTCCAGTGGTGTAGGAAAGTGTGGACAGACAGTTGGTGTCAACCTCCAGTGGTGTAGGAAAGTGTGGACAGACAGTTGGTGTCAACCTCCAGTGGTGTAGGAAAGTGTGGACAGACAGTTGGGTGTCAACCTCAGTGGTGTAGTGTGGACAGACAGTTGGTGTCAACCTCCAGTGGTGAAGTGTGGACAGACAGTTGGTGTCAACCTCCAGTGGTGTAGTGTGGGAACAGGACAGTTGGTTAGTCAACCTCCAGTGGTGTAGGAAAGTGTGGACCAGACAGTTGGTGTCAACCTCCAGTGGTGTAGGAAAGTGTGGACAGACAGTTGGTGTCAACCTCCAGTGGTGTAGGAAAGTGTGGACAGACAGTTGGTGTCAACCTCCAGTGGTGTAGGAAAGTGTGGACAGACAGTTGGTGTCAACCTCCAGTGGTGTAGTGTGGACAGACAGTTGGTTGTCAACCTCCAGTGGTGTAGGAAAGTGTGGACAGACAGTTGGTGTCAACCTCCAGTGTTGTAGGAAAGTGTGGACAGACAGTTGGTGTCAACCTCCAGTGGTGTAGGAAAGTGTGGACAGACAGTTGGTGTCAACCTCCAGTGGTGTAGTGTGGACAGACAGTTGGTGTCAACCTCCAGTGGTGTAGGAAAGTGTGGACAGACAGTTGGTGTCAACCTCCAGTGGTGTAGGAATGTGTGGACAGACAGTTGGTGTCAACCTCCAGTGGTGTAGGAAAGTGTGGACAGACAGTTGGTGTCAACCTCCAGTGGTGTAGGAAAGTGTGGACAGACAGTTGGTGTCAACCTCCAGTGGTGTAGGAAGTGTGGACAGACAGTTGGTGTCAACCTCCAGTGGTGTAGGAAGTGGGACAGACAGTTGGTGTCAACCTCCAGTGGTGTAGTGTGGACAGACAGTTGGTGTCAACCTCCAGTGGGTAGTAGTGTGGACAGACAGTTGGTGTCAACCTCCAGTGGGTGTAGGAAAGTGTGGACAGACAGTTGGTGTCAACCTCCAGTGGTGTAGGAAAGTGTGGACAGACAGTTGGTGTCAACCTCCAGTGTGTAGGTAGTGTGGACAGACAGTTGGTGTCAACCTCCAGTGGTGTAGGAAGTGTGGACAGACAGTTGGTGTCAACCTCCAGTGGTGTAGGAAAGTGTGGGACAGACAGTTGGTGTCAACCTCCAGTGGTGTAGGAAAGTGTGGACAGACAGTTGGTGTCAACCTCCAGTGGTGTAGGAAAGTGTGGACAGACAGTTGGTGTCAACCTCCAGTGGTGTAGAAAGTGTGGACAGACAGTTGGTGTCAACCTCCAGTGGTGTAGGAAAGTGTGGACAGACAGTTGGTGTCAACCTCCAGTGGTGTAGGAAAGTGTGGACAGACAGTTGGTGTCAACCTCCAGTGGTGTAGGAAAGTGTGGACAGACAGTTGGTGTCAACCTCCAGTGGTGTAGGAAAGTGTGGACAGACAGTTGGTGTCAACCTCCAGTGGTGTAGGAAAGTGTGGACAGACAGTTGGTGTCAACCTCCAGGGTGTTAGGAAAGTGTGGACAGACAGTTGGTGTCAACCTCCAGTGTGTAGGAAAGTGTGGACAGACAGTTGTGTCAACCTCCAGTGGTGTAGGAAAGTGTGGACAGACAGTTGGTGTCAACCTCCAGTGGTGTAGGAAAGTGTGGACAGACAGTTGGTGTCAACCTCCAGTGGTGTAGGAAAGTGTGGACAGACAGTTGGTGTCAACCTCCAGTGGTGTAGTGTGGACAGACAGTTGGTGTCAACCTCCAGTGGTGTAGGAAAGTGTGGACAGACAGTTGGTGTCAACCTCCAGTGGTGTAGTGTGGACAGACAGTTGGTGTCAACCTCCAGTGGTGTAGGAAAGTGTGGACAGACAGTTGGTGTCAACCTCCAGTGGTGTAGTGTGGACAGACAGTTGGTGTCAACCTCCAGTGGTGTAGGAAAGTGTGGACAGACAGTTGGTGTCAACCTCCAGTGGTGTAGGAAAGTGTGGAAAGACAGTTGGTGTCAACCTCCAGTGGTGTAGTGTGGACAGACAGTTGGTGTCAACCTCCAGTGGTGTAGGAAAGTGTGGACAGACAGTTGGTGTCAACCTCCAGTGGTGTAGTGTGGACAGACAGTTGGTGTCAACCTCCAGTGGTGTAGTGTGGACAGACAGTTGGTGTCAACCTCCAGTGGTGTAGTGTGGACAGACAGTTGGTGTCAACCTCCAGTGGTGTAGGAAAGTGTGGACAGACAGTTGGTGTCAACCTCCAGTGGTGTAGTGTGGACAGACAGTTGGTGTCAACCTCCAGTGGTGTAGTGTGGACAGACAGTTGGTGTCAACCTCCAGTGGTGTAGGAAAGTGTGGACAGACAGTTGGTGTCAACCTCCAGTGGTGTAGGAAAGTGTGGACAGACAGTTGGTGTCAACCTCCAGTGGTGTAGGAAAGTGTGGACAGACAGTTGGTGTCAACCTCCAGTGGTGTAGGAAAGTGTGGACAGACAGTTGGTGTCAACCTCCAGTGGTGTAGGAAAGTGTGGACAGACAGTTGGTGTCAACCTCCAGTGGTGTAGGAAAGTGTGGACAGACAGTTGGTGTCAACCTCCAGTGGTGTAGGAAAGTGTGGACAGACAGTTGGTGTCAACCTCCAGTGGTGTAGTGTGGACAGACAGTTGGTGTCAACCTCCAGTGGTGTAGGAAAGTGTGGACAGACAGTTGGTGTCAACCTCCAGTGGTGTAGGAAAGTGTGGACAGACAGTTGGTGTCAACCTCCAGTGGTGTAGGAAAGTGTGGACAGACAGTTGGTGTCAACCTCCAGTGGTGTACGAAAGTGTGGACAGACAGTTGGTGTCAACCTCCAGTGGTGTAGGAAAGTGTGGACAGACAGTTGGTGTCAACCTCCAGTGGTGTAGGAAAGTGTGGACAGACAGTTGGTGTCAACCTCCAGTGGTGTAGGAAAGTGTGGACAGACAGTTGGTGTCAACCTCCAGTGGTGTAGGAAAGTGTGGACAGACAGTTGGTGTCAACCTCCAGTGGTGTAGGAAAGTGTGGACAGACAGTTGGTGTCAACCTCCAGTGGTGTAGTGTGGACAGACAGTTGGTGTCAACCTCCAGTGGTGTAGGAAAGTGTGGACAGACAGTTGGTGCCAACCTCCAGTGGTGTAGGAAAGTGTGGACAGACAGTTGGTGTCAACCTCCAGTGGTGTAGGAAAGTGTGGACAGACAGTTGGTGTCAACCTCCAGTGGTGTAGGAAAGTGTGGACAGACAGTTGGTGTCCAACCTCCAGTGGTGTAGGAAAGTGTGGACAGACAGTTGGTGTCAACCTCCAGTGGTGTAGGAAAGTGTGGACAGACAGTTGGTGTCAACCTCCAGTGGTGTAGGAAAGTGTGGACAGACAGTTGGTGTCAACCTCCAGTGGTGTAGGAAAGTGTGGACAGACAGTTGTGTCAACCTCCAGTGGTGTAGTGTGGACAGACAGTTGGTGTCAACCTCCAGTGGTGTAGTGTGGACAGACAGTTGGTGTCAACCTCCAGTGGTGTAGTGTGGACAGACAGTTGGTGTCAACCTCCAGTGGTGTAGGAAAGTGTGGACAGACAGTTGGTGTCAACCTCCAGTGGTGTAGGAAAGTGTGGACAGACAGTTGGTGTCAACCTCCAGTGGTGTAGGAAAGTGTGGACAGACAGTTGGTGTCAACCTCCAGTGGTGTAGGAAAGTGTGGACAGACAGTTGGTGTCAACCTCCAGTGGTGTAGATGTGGACAGACAGTTGGTGTCAACCTCCAGTGGTGTAGGAAAGTGTGGACAGACAGTTGGTGTCAACCTCCAGTGTTGTAGGAAAGTGTGGACAGACAGTTGGTGTCAACCTCCAGTGGTGTAGGAAAGTGTGGACAGACAGTTGGTGTCAACCTCCAGTGGTGTAGTGTGGACAGACAGTTGGTGTCAACCTCCAGTGGTGTAGGAAAGTGTGGACAGACAGTTGGTGTCAACCTCCAGTGGTGTAGTGTGGACAGACAGTTGGTGTCAACCTCCAGTGGTGTAGTGTGGACAGACAGTTGGTGTCAACCTCCAGTGGTGTAGGAAAGTGTGGACAGACAGTTGGTGTCAACCTCCAGTGGTGTAGGAAAGTGTGGACAGACAGTTGGTGTCAACCTCCAGTGGTGTAGGAAAGTGTGGACAGACAGTTGGTGTCAACCTCCAGTGGTGTAGGAAAGTGTGGACAGACAGTTGGTGTCAACCTCCAGTGGTGTAGTGTGGACAGACAGTTGGTGTCAACCTCCAGTGGTGTAGGAAGTGTGGACAGACAGTTGGTGTCAACCTCCAGTGGTGTAGGAAAGTGTGGACAGACAGTTGGTGTCAACCTCCAGTGGTGTAGGGAAAGTGTGGACAGACAGTTGGTGTCAACCTCCAGTGGTGTAGGAAAGTGGTGACAGACAGTGGTGTCAACCTCCAGTGGTGTAGGGAAAGTGTGGACAAGACAGTTGGTGTCAACCTCCAGTGGTGTAGGAAAGTGTGGACAGACAGTTGGTGTCAACCTCCAGTGGTGTAGGAAAGTGTGGACAGACAGTTGGTGTCAACCTCCAGTGGTGTAGGAAAGTGTGGACAGACAGTTGGTGTCAACCTCCAGTGGTGTAGGAAAGTGTGGACAGACAGTTGGTGTCAACCTCCAGTGGTGTAGGAAAGTGTGGACAGACAGTTGGTGTCAACCTCCAGTGGTGTAGGAAAGTGTGGACAGACAGTTGGTGTCAACCTCCAGTGGTGTAGGAAAGTGTGGACAGACAGTTGGTGTCAACCTCCAGTGGTGGTAGGAAAGTGTGGACAGACAGTTGGTGTCAACCTCCAGTGGTGTAGGAAAGTGTGGACAGACAGTTGGTGTCAACCTCCAGTGGTGTAGGAAAGTGTGGACAGACAGTTGGTGTCAACCTCCAGTGGTGTAGGAAAGTGTGGACAGACAGTTGGTGTCAACCTCCAGTGGTGTAGGAAAGTGTGGACAGACAGTTGGTGTCAACCTCCAGTGGTGTAGGAAAGTGTGGACAGACAGTTGGTGTCAACCTCCAGTGGTGTAGGAAGTGTGGACAGACAGTTGGTGTCAACCTCCAGTGGTGTAGGAAAGTGTGGACAGACAGTTGGTGTCAACCTCCAGTGGTGTAGGAAAGTGTGGACAGACAGTTGGTGTCAACCTCCAGTGGTGTAGGAAAGTGTGGACAGACAGTTGGTGTCAACCTCCAGTGGTGTAGAAAGTGTGGACAGACAGTTGGTGTCAACCTCCAGTGGTGTAGGAAAAGTGTGGACAGACAGTTGGTGTCAACCTCCAGTGGTGTAGGAAAGTGTGGACAGACAGTTGGTGTCAACCTCCAGTGGTGTAGGGTGTGACAGACAGTTGGTGTCAACCTCCAGTGGTGTAGAAGTGTGGACAGACAGTTGGTGTCAACCTCCAGTGGTGTAGGAAGTGTGGACAGACAGTTGGTGTCAACCTCCAGTGGTGTAGGGAAAGTGTGGACAGACAGTTGGTGTCAACCTCCAGTGGTGTAGAAGTGTGGACAGACAGTTGGTGTCAACCTCCAGTGGTGTAGGAAAGTGTGGACAGACAGTTGGTGTCAACCTCCAGTGGTGTAGGAAAGTGTGGACAGACAGTTGGTGTCAACCTCCAGTGGTGTAGGAAGTGTGGACAGACAGTTGGTGTCAACCTCCAGTGGTGTAGGAAAGTGTGGACAGACAGTTGGTGTCAACCTCCAGTGTGTAGGAAAGTGTGGACAGACAGTTGGTGTCAACCTCCAGTGGTGTAGGAAAGTGTGGACAGACAGTTGGTGTCAACCTCCAGTGGTGTAGTGTGGACAGACAGTTGGTGTCAACCTCCAGTGGTGTAGGAAAGTGTGGACAGACAGTTGGTGTCAACCTCCAGTGGTGTAGAAGTGTGGACAGACAGTTGGTGTCAACCTCCAGTGGTGTAAGTGTGGACAGACAGTTGGTGTCAACCTCCAGTGGTGTAGGAAAGTGTGGACAGACAGTTGGTGTCAACCTCCAGTGGTGTAGGAAAGTGTGGACAGACAGTTGTGTCAACCTCCAGTGGTGTAGGAAAGTGTGGACAGACAGTTGGTGTCAACCTCCAGTGGTGTAGGAAAGTGTGGACAGACAGTTGGTGTCAACCTCCAGTGGTGTAGGAAAGTGTGGACAGACAGTTGGTGTCAACCTCCAGTGGTGTAGGAAAGTGTGGACAGACAGTTGGTGTCAACCTCCAGTGGTGTAGGAAAGTGTGGACAGACAGTTGGTGTCAACCTCCAGTGGTGTAGAAAGTGTGGACAGGACAGTTGGTGTCAACCTCCAGTGGTGTAGGAAAGTGTGGACAGACAGTTGGTGTCAACCTCCAGTGGTGTAGGAAAGTGTGGACAGACAGTTGGTGTCAACCTCCAGTGGTGTAGGAAAGTGTGGACAGACAGTTGGTGTCAACCTCCAGTGGTGTAGAAAGTGTGGACAGACAGTTGGTGTCAACCTCCAGTGGTGTAGGAAAGTGTGGACAGACAGTTGGTGTCAACCTCCAGTGGTGTAGGAAAGTGTGGACAGACAGTTGGTGTCAACCTCCAGTGGTGTAGGAAAGTGTGGACAGACAGTTGGTGTCAACCTCCAGTGGTGTAGGAAAGTGTGGACAGACAGTTGGTGTCAACCTCCAGTGGTGTAGGAAAGTGTGGACAGACAGTTGGTGTCAACCTCCAGTGGTGTAGGTGTGGACAGACAGTTGGTGTCAACCTCCAGTGGTGTAGGAAAGTGTGGACAGACAGTTGGTGTCAACCTCCAGTGGTGTAGGAAAGTGTGGACAGACAGTTGGTGTCAACCTCCAGTGGTGTAGGAAAGTGTGGACAGACAGTTGGTGTCAACCTCCAGTGGTGTAGGAAAGTGTGGACAGACAGTTGGTGTCAACCTCCAGTGGTGTAGGAAAGTGTGGACAGACAGTTGGTGTCAACCTCCAGTGGTGTAGGAAAGTGTGGACAGACAGTTGGTGTCAACCTCCAGTGGTGTAGGAAAGTGTGGACAGACAGTTGGTGTCAACCTCCAGTGGTGTAGGAAAGTGTGGACAGACAGTTGGTGTCAACCTCCAGTGGTGTAGTGTGGACAGACAGTTGGTGTCAACCT
Source organism: Cordylochernes scorpioides (assembly GCA_030710605.1). Taxonomy (NCBI): domain Eukaryota; kingdom Metazoa; phylum Arthropoda; class Arachnida; order Pseudoscorpiones; family Chernetidae; genus Cordylochernes; species Cordylochernes scorpioides. Next base: position 11,275,139 of record CP092876.1, on the reverse strand, counting down.
CCAGTGGTGTAGTGTGGACAGACAGTTGGTGTCAACCTCCAGTGGTGTAGTGTGGACAGACAGTTGGTGTCAACCTCCAGTGGTGTAGGAAAGTGTGGACAGACAGTTGGTGTCAACCTCCAGTGGTGTAGGAAAGTGTGGACAGACAGTTGGTGTCAACCTCCAGTGGTGTAGGAAAGTGTGGACAGACAGTTGGTGTCAACCTCCAGTGGTGTAGGAAAGTGTGGACAGACAGTTGGTGTCAACCTCCAGTGGTGTAGTGTGGACAGACAGTTGGTGTCAACCTCCAGTGGTGTAGGAAAGTGTGGACAGACAGTTGGTGTCAACCTCCAGTGTTGTAGGAAAGTGTGGGACAGACAGTTGGTGTCAACCTCCAGTGGTGTAGGAAAGTGTGGACAGACAGTTGGTGTCAACCTCCAGTGGTGTAGTGTGGACAGACAGTTGGTGTCAACCTCCAGTGGTGTAGGAAAGTGTGGACAGACAGTTGGTGTCAACCTCCAGTGGTGTAGTGTGGACAGACAGTTGGTGTCAACCTCCAGTGGTGTAGTGTGGACAGACAGTTGGTGTCAACCTCCAGTGGTGTAGGAAAGTGTGGACAGACAGTTGGTGTCAACCTCCAGTGGTGTAGGAAAGTGTGGACAGACAGTTGGTGTCAACCTCCAGTGGTGTAGGAAAGTGTGGACAGACAGTTGGTGTCAACCTCCAGTGGTGTAGGAAAGTGTGGACAGACAGTTGGTGTCAACCTCCAGTGGTGTAGTGTGGACAGACAGTTGGTGTCAACCTCCAGTGGTGTAGTGTGGACAGACAGTTGGTGTCAACCTCCAGTGGTGTAGGAAAGTGTGGACAGACAGTTGGTGTCAACCTCCAGTGGTGTAGGAAAGTGTGGACAGACAGTTGGTGTCAACCTCCAGTGGTGTAGGAAAGTGTGGACAGACAGTTGGTGTCAACCTCCAGTGGTGTAGGAAAGTGTGGACAGACAGTTGGTGTCAACCTCCAGTGGTGTAGGAAAGTGTGACAGACAGTTGGTGTCAACCTCCAGTGGTGTAGGAAAGTGTGGACAGACAGTTGGTGTCAACCTCCAGTGGTGTAGGAAAGTGTGGACAGACAGTTGGTGTCAACCTCCAGTGGTGTAGGAAAGTGTGGACAGACAGTTGGTGTCAACCTCCAGTGGTGTAGGAAAGTGTGGACAGACAGTTGGTGTCAACCTCCAGTGGTGTAGGAAAGTGTGGACAGACAGTTGGTGTCAACCTCCAGTGGTGTAGGAAAGTGTGGACAGACAGTTGGTGTCAACCTCCAGTGGTGTAGTGTGGACAGACAGTTGGTGTCAACCTCCAGTGGTGTAGGAAAGTGTGGACAGACAGTTGGTGTCAACCTCCAGTGGTGTAGGAAAGTGTGGACAGACAGTTGGTGTCAACCTCCAGTGGTGTAGGAAAGTGTGGACAGACAGTTGGTGTCAACCTCCAGTGGTGTAGTGTGGACAGACAGTTGGTGTCAACCTCCAGTGGTGTAGGAAAGTGTGGACAGACAGTTGGTGTCAACCTCCAGTGGTGTAGGAAAGTGTGGACAGACAGTTGGTGTCAACCTCCAGTGGTGTAGTGTGGACAGACAGTTGGTGTCAACCTCCAGTGGTGTAGGAAAGTGTGGACAGACAGTTGGTGTCAACCTCCAGTGGTGTAGTGTGGACAGACAGTTGGTGTCAACCTCCAGTGGTGTAGGAAAGTGTGGACAGACAGTTGGTGTCAACCTCCAGTGGTGTAGTGTGGACAGACAGTTGGTGTCAACCTCCAGTGGTGTAGGAAAGTGTGGACAGACAGTTGGTGTCAACCTCCAGTGGTGTAGGAAAGTGTGGAAAGACAGTTGGTGTCAACCTCCAGTGGTGTAGTGTGGACAGACAGTTGGTGTCAACCTCCAGTGGTGTAGGAAAGTGTGGACAGACAGTTGGTGTCAACCTCCAGTGGTGTAGTGTGGACAGACAGTTGGTGTCAACCTCCAGTGGTGTAGTGTGGACAGACAGTTGGTGTCAACCTCCAGTGGTGTAGTGTGGACAGACAGTTGGTGTCAACCTCCAGTGGTGTAGGAAAGTGTGGACAGACAGTTGGTGTCAACCTCCAGTGGTGTAGGAAAGTGTGGACAGACAGTTGGTGTCAACCTCCAGTGGTGTAGGAAAGTGTGGACAGACAGTTGGTGTCAACCTCCAGTGGTGTAGGAAAGTGTGGACAGACAGTTGGTGTCAACCTCCAGTGGTGTAGTGTGGACAGACAGTTGGTGTCAACCTCCAGTGGTGTAGGAAAGTGTGGACAGACAGTTGGTGTCAACCTCCAGTGGTGTAGGAAAGTGTGGACAGACAGTTGGTGTCAACCTCCAGTGGTGTAGGAAAGTGTGGACAGACAGTTGGTGTCAACCTCCAGTGGTGTAGGAAAGTGTGGACAGACAGTTGGTGTCAACCTCCAGTGGTGTAGGAAAGTGTGGACAGACAGTTGGTGTCAACCTCCAGTGGTGTAGTGTGGACAGACAGTTGGTGTCAACCTCCAGTGGTGTAGGAAAGTGTGGACAGACAGTTGGTGGGAGGGTACTAATCAGGTATCTAACTGAAGCTCCGCAATGAAACCAACAAGTGACATTTGGTACATTGTGAGGGCTCCCTCTATGATTATTTACCTTGTGATAATCCCCAACTGTACATAATAGATGTCAATTGCCTCCAAGACTTTGTCGACCACAGGAAAATAAAGAAATTACTTTTTTGCTTATCCTTAGTACACGTGGTACAAGCCATGATAATCATGGTGGGTAGAGGTAGGTGACTGCTTTTACTGTAAGTGCACCACATGTCTACACATGTGAAAAGCAGTTCGACTTTTCACTTACAAATGTGCCAGAGCCCCGTTTTGTTACTTGCACTCGCTGGTGGGGTTGGACTTTTGCAAGAGTCTGGGGCCATTGAAGCATTTTTTTTTTTTTAAATCAGGGAATCAAACCCGGGTCGTAGCGGTCGAAAACCAACGGTTTATATCATCCTTCCACCAAACTAATCCAACCAGGTGGCAGCAACAAGATCCAATTGTGTAAGCAAACATTACAACAAGTGTGGTAAAACACAGAGATGAACTCACTGGAGGGGTAGCTGGGGTTGATGACCTTGCCGCTGTCATCGCGGAAATGGACCCGGACTCTGCCTCGGAAGGCGGCGTTGTCCTTGTTGACCTCGCGGGGGTAGAGCTTGGCCTGGTGTGTCAGTGTAACAAATTATTGACAACAAATGACATTGCTGTCCTAGGCAGTGAGTGCTCAGGTAGTGTCAATTGGAGGATGGAAAACAAACTAGTCTTGGTGTTAGCATTGATACTGGCTGAAAACAGCAAACTAGTGCGGCCGGTCACCAGGACCAGGTGACCCACAGTGCGGCCGGTCACCAGGACCAGGTGACCCACAGTGCGGCAGGCCACCAGGACCAGGTGACCCACAGTGCGGCCAGTCACCAGGATCAGGTGACCCACAGTGCGGCCGGTCACCAGGACCAGGTGACCCACAGTGCGGCAGGCCACCAGGACCAGGTGACCCACAGTGCGGCCGGTCACCAGGACCAGGTGACCCACAGTGCGGCCGGTCACCAGGACCAGGTGACCCACAGTGCGGCAGGCCACCAGGACCAGGTGACCCACAGTGCGGCAGGCCACCAGGACCAGGTGACCCACAGTGCGGCCGGTCACCAGGACCAGGTGACCCACAGTGCGGCCGGTCACCAGGACCAGGTGACCCACAGTGCGGCCGGTCACCAGGACCAGGTGACCCACAGTGCGGCCGGTCACCAGGACCAGGTGACCCACAGTGCGGCCGGTCACCAGGACCAGTTGATCCACAGTGCGGCCGGTCACCAGGACCAGTTGACCCACAGTGCAGCAGGCCACCAGGACCAGGTGACCCACAGTGCGGCAGGCCACAGGACCAGGTGACCCACAGTGCGGCCGGTCACCAGGACCAGGTGACCCACAGTGCGGCAGGCCACCAGGACCAGGTGACCCACAGTGCGGCAGGCCACCAGGACCAGGTGACCCACAGTGCGGCCGGTCACCAGGACCAGGTGACCCACAGTGCGGCTGGCCACCAGGACCCACAGTGCGGCTGGCCACCAGGACCAGTTGACCCACAGTGCGGCCATGTATCAGGGACTTACCTCAAGCATCACTCTGTACCCAGCATCCTCCAGCACATTCACAATCTCCTGCACTGTGGGGTTCTCCACACACTGCACCACAGCAGATAGTGAAACTATCAGTGCAACAATGGTCAAGGAACTAGAGCCATTCAACTGTGCAAATAAGTCGACATTTATCAACTTTATTTTTATGCATTTTTAATCTGGTGACATTAAAGGTCGTATGGCGCAGTAGATAGGGGAGAGGTCAGCCATGATAATTTTATGTTTGTTTGTTCCGGTGGTGATGGACAAGTTATCAGCCACACCAGAATGTCTCCCGGGCCTTGGGTGTTGGGGTGGTCTCCTCTATTGTAAAGTAGATTTTATAGCTAGTGTAGTTTGGGTGGTCTCCTCTATTGTAAAGTAGATTTTATAGCTAGTGTAGTTTGGGTGGTCTCCTCTATTGTAAAGTAGATTTTATAGCTAGTGTAGTTTGGGCGGTCTCCTCTATTGTAAAGTAGATTTTATAGCTAGTGTAGTTTGGGTGGTCTCCCCTATTGTAAAGTAGATTTTATAGCTAGTGTAGTTTGGGTGGTCTCCCCTATTGTAAAGTAGATTTTATAGCTAGTGTAGTTTGGGTGGTCTCCCCTATAGCCAGTGTACATAGGGTCGACTTCTAGTGTAGAGAAATAAGACAGAGAGTAGGACCTCCCATGGCTTGGTTCAGTTTAAGGAGTTTTCATGTTATCTTTTCCTTAGCTTCATTTATGATTTTGACAAATGTGGAGAGTCCCATTGGTGACAGCCCAGTGATGGAATTGTTTGGCCTCTCACTTTAAGTGCTGTGTGTGGGATGACACTACCTCAACATCAACACAAGCTCTGTTTGTTCCACAATAATGGACCAATCAGGATTGACACAATTCTATATACAGTTACGAGCGTCATGCGTTCTTAATAATTCTTCATCTCTGTCACCGTTTGCTTTTTTTTTTTTTGGAATGGCGCTCTCCTATTGGTTGGCTACGATCACGCCACCTTTGCCCCCCCCATCATGCCCCCCCACTCGCTTTTTGGTTTTTGTAACTATTGTGTTGGAGCGGGTCGCTCCTTAAATAAATGCATATATTAGTTAATAACTAAATGGAATCCTCTCTTTCTTTTTCCCAGTATGGGACACCTACGGAAGCCAACAGTACATAGACAGATAAAGCACATAGGCTATAGTTATTAACTAATATATGCATTTATTTAAGGCGCCAATTTATAATTGTAACAAATAGTATTTGAATAAAAACATTCAATGGGGTAAAACACGGGCGTTGCCCGGGTCATTCAGCTAGTATATCTATATGCACTGTGGTGGTTTAGCAAAATATGTAAATTAACACAATAACAGGATAATCTGCATATTCTATGTACATTTAACCTGTTTGAATCAAAATTAGACACTAGGTACTGTAATAGTTTTGACGTGGAACATCCAAATTGGTGTCATAACGGGCTGATTTGCATATTTTGGGGTCTGAAAATGATCGAATATACAGTAGAACCTCCCTATAAAGGACACCTAATTGCAGAGCCAAAGTGTCCTTTAGGGAGAGGTGTCCTATTACCAGAGTTGCTAAATTGTAAAAATGGTAATTTTTCAAATGAAAACTGTCCTTTGTAGAGAGGTGTTCTCTAGCGGGGTGTCCGCTGTATTACATTTAGAGGAATGTGCAGAAATCATTGGTTCCTTGGCTCAACCAAAAAGTGGCATTTTAAAAAAATCATAAAAATACCTGAATCAAAATAAAATATTAGAGTGATAAGGGGGTAAAAATATATTCAAATACAGTTTGAAAATAAATGCAATAGCAACCTCCATGAGAGGACACCTCTCTACAAAGGACATTTATCCAAATGACCATTTTACCAATTATCTGGTAAGTGGACACACTAAAGGACACTGTGGTATATTTCGTAGAGAGGGAGGAGGTTCTACTGTAATTTATTATCATATAAAATAAAAAGCAGTTTTATGCAAAAAAATTGCCCAGATAATACAAAAACATAAATAGAATAATGTTAGAATAATGTGATAATCCTTATTTTCAACATATTTCTATACCAAGACCAAAAATTTAAAGCATTTTATAAGAGCAGTCTCCCAGCTGGCAGAAACAACTGTCCAAGTTGGCAGGGTTTCTATTGCTATAGATAAAACATATACGGTTAACAACATATATGGTATAATGAAAATGACATTATTTTTTATACAATACAATTATTGAATGGTAAATATATAAAAATCTCAGAGTCCCAGTCGAGATGTCACCAGAAGTTGTCAACTTCCACCGTGGGTCAATGAGGTCGTCACTTGATTGACTTCCCAGTAGAAAACTTCATTTATTGAAAGATATTTTGGCTTTAAAATATTCAATTGTAAAAGTGCAAATGCACCTGGCTTTGTCCATTTTTTTTCTTGCGGTAAAGTTTGCGTAACAAACATTGTTTTACCACCAGGGGTATCTCATCAGTAGTAGTGTAAACTCATTAACATAGACAGCGTTATCATCTTTCTATCATGAAATGTGTAAATTAGTAAGTCATTGGTTTAATTTGAATAGACAATGCATCTTCATCAATATACATCTTTCTGTTAAATTTATAGATTAGTTTTTTATTGTAAAAGAGTGGCTTTTGAACTTTTCTGGCTTTGTCAGTTTTCTGTTCGAGTTTGTCGAAGGAATCTTGTTTCTGCCCATCAAAAATGATGCAGCAACATTATCATTATCATTTCTGAATAAAAACATAAGTGGATGCCATCAGACTGCCTTTGAATTCTTTCTTCCCTTTTATTCACATTAGGTAAAACGACCAAATTGTGTTTGGTGGACAGCAATTGTGACTGTCATCGTACAAAAGTCCTTTCAAGTAAAATTGTAAACAATTTTATTCAAGCTGTCTGAAACTTTTCTTTCTTAGGCAAATATGATGATGGTCTCAATACTGGCACCACATTTAGGGGCTTGACAAACTTAGAAGTGAGTTTGTGATTAAATTAATGGGGGGAAAACAAACAGTTTCCATTTACAATTGACTCCTAAGACATCACACAAAACACAATGAAATAAATGGATGACAGCAATCTTCATTGCTACCACACAACAACACCTAGTGTCAACCAGGAGAAAGAAAGTTTGGCTCTAGTTCTGCAAGCACAACTCACCTTATCCTTGGCAATCCGGCGACCTTCGAAGATTGTCTTCTTGCTGTTGAAATAGGCCGGGTAGATGCAGATCCATCTGGTCACAATGTCCGAGTTGTACTTCACAGGGTTTTCTACAGACATCGTCACAAGTTCCCTCTATCTGCCAAGTTGTCCCGTACTTTCATCCATTGGTCAGTGAAAAATTAAAATATTTTGACATAGTTTCTGTGATTGTTATTTAAGAATAGAAAAGTATGTAAAAAAATGTACAAATTTGATTGGACATAGAGAATGGAAGTTTCCCAGTGTGGATGTCAGCTGGGCCGAGGACCTCGTTATAACAGCTTCCTTTTATAACAGATTAATTGGTTACAAGGTGACCAAATAAATAGTGTGTGACCTTTGGTAACAGTGTTGTTACAGAAATGTCACACACTGTTTATTTGGTCCTTGTAGTTCCAATCTACAATTGTGCAGTTCAACTTGGTTGTTCCAAGTGTGGTTATAACCTCCAAGTAGCGAGGGTTTGTTCTATATCCGAAGACACACCAAAACTTTTTTTTTTTCCTTTTTAAAGTATACCTTCCTGCTGTGCAGTGGCTCATCCCTGCAGTTTCACCAGTTTAAGCTACTGGGCTATATATTCAGCATTCTATGGGAGTTCCTGGTGAAGGGAAGTTCCAGGGTTACTGATGTAATATTGGCTTACTTTCTATCGCATGTTTAAATTCTTGCTACATCTACCAATATGACTCCCAGATGTGGATATATAAATCACTGAGAAATAACTGTCACATAAACCATCAGTCATTGTTCCTAGCCAGTGTCATCAACTTTGTTCCCCCATGTTATCTACGTCGTCTGATAACTCAGCTTTCACACTCACCTAGTTGGACCAGTCCTTATAACTTGGGTAGAACATACCTTTAGGATCCCCCTCATTGTTAAAATAGCTAATTGACCGTTTGTTTTAGCTAATATGGGAGTTGGGAAGAAGTGTTTTGTGTGCATATTTCCACCTCACCACAACTTTCATTAGCAATTTAATAACTTTTAATTGAGAACTATATATTTAACAATGGTCAATGCAGTTATCAGACTGAAGGCTGCACATTATTTTTAAAAACGTAGTGTTTAAATTGAATTATTCTTATTGATCATTTTAGAAATTTATTTGATAAAGGTGTAGGATGGATTAGTATTCATATGGTTGTTTTGTGTTGGAGTTTATACTTAATGGTTATTTATTTATTAGTTAATAAATAAAGCTCGCACATACTTCTCTGGATCAGAATATTTGCTATTTACACTATAATAAAGCGGGCGTTCTGCAGCCATAATTACTTATTTAAAAAAAAAAGTTTTAAATACTGCCACGAAATTTGTTTATTTATTTATATATATATAAAAAAAAAAAAACATAGCGTTTGATACATTTTTATATTTGGCTACGTGGCCAAAATACTTTCACAGAATATTATTATAATAATATTTATTTTAATTGATCTAGAGAATCTTAGATATAATGTGTTACAAAAAAAGCTGAATATAATTTCAATTCTACAATTAAATTATTACACTAAATCCCTCGAAAATATTATATGTGATTGGATATTTTTTTTAGGAAAATTTGAATTAAAAAAAAAATATTTAATACTCATTTTAATTTAATTTTAAAAGATTTTAGATTTTATTTAATAAAAGTAATTATTTTTACTTGTGTGTGCCAATATAACATTTTTAGCGTTTATAACGAGCACTTCAAGATTTAATTATTTAAAAAATGCAATTATGGTATAAATGTGAATTAAGAATTTTTTTTTTTTGCAAATGAATTTCTTATTGTTGTAATAAATAAAGAAACTCTTTCCTCATCAAGTATTTCGTTCTTAAAGTTTAGTGAAGGAATTATTACTTCAGTATTTCGTTCTTAAAATGAATTTCTTATTATTTATTTGGTTAAACAAGGTTTTTCGGAATTTTTATAAAAGTAAATCGCAAAATTCTTATTACTGAGAATATAAAAAGGGGGCGAAATTTTTACCTCTATTTATTTTACAGTTTAATAGCAAATTAAAAACATTAATAATTATTATTTTTAATGAAAATAGTCAAAAATGAATGCCTTTATCTTAATTCCTTTAAAGTTCTTACAACATGAAATTCTAAGATTAATAGCAACATATTTTAAAAACACGCCATTTTATTGTGAATTATACCTCTTCGATTTATTAAGGATATTTTTTAATTAAATAGGATTTTTTTTATTAAGGGCAGTTTCACCTTCTGAGAAAGAAAGAAAGAAAGAAAGAAAGAGAACAAAATATAAAGTAACCTATGCAAAATATATATAAATTGATTTATTACAAAATGTATGTGCGCGAAAAATTATAAAAATATGAACATATTTATTCCAAATAGTAATAACATGTGTAGTAAAAAATATGGAGAAATAAGACCTGTGTATAAAAAATAGCTGCCAAATTTATTTGAGTGTTTTGAAATCACGTGCAACTTGCACGAGCCTCGTGGTTACGAACTTAAATCGTGTTAAAAGAATAATTTGTTTTCGAAATAACAATCATTCAAAACAATGAATAAAAAGAACATCAAAATGTGATTTCCAAATGGTTTGAAAACCCACAACCTCCAACCGAATTTATAGTAAAAGAAAGTCTTGCAGATCAGTTTTTTTTTTAATTCTAAAAAACTATTTTGAGACTTCCTCTCTTGAAATAAAGTCTGGACTGGAAAAAACAGTGGTCCCAGTGTTCCTGCTCTGCCTGCAAAAATCATCCTTAAAAACCAAAGCATGTCGATCAGAGATATTGCCAAAAAATGTGTAACTATCATTGGAATGATTCAGAACACAATGCAACGCGAAGGTGTGAAGAGAGAGAGGCCCACAAGAAACAAAAAGCTCCAAGAGTTTCCAAGAACCCGATAACTCTATGACTTTATAAAAAAGGAAAAAAAAAAGACATTTAATCATTGACGATGAAACCTACTTCAAGAGTGACTTATCAACACTTCCAGGACTCAGTGATACATTTCAGCTGATGGAGACATCCTCCCTCAATCAGAACCTATGGTTGAGTTGAAAAATTCGGTGATAAATATCTCTTGTGGCAAGCAACAAGGGCCAGTCAACAAGGAAATTTATATAAGAGAATGTCTGAAGAAGAGACTTCTCTCTCTGCCGTCTATTAGAGAGCATGATGTCCCACGTTATTCTGGCCCGACCTTCGGCCATGATGTTGGGGCACGTTTTTTGTAACCATACCCCAACAGAAGGCGTATGTATAATCAAATCAAATGGATACATGGCTTCCCTCCCACATAGACTTACAGACCATTTTTTTTGCCCAGAAACTTAGACACTTGGTGACACCAGACTTCCATGCCGAAAGCTGATGCCTGGTAAAGAAGAAGACATCCAGAGACATCCGAGCTGGAAACTGTTGTTTCATATGTACATATATTCCCCTCACCAAAAATTTAGGTAAAGGTGACCAGAAAAAAAAAAAAGAGAAAAATGGAGAAGGAAGATCTCTAAAGACTGAGAAAGGAAAGCATCACATTACAGTCCAGGTAAAAAGGGCCTGGGTCAATTTTAGCCAAGACGGGGGGGCGATATATATATCGTCCCGAGAAAAAAGGGAGGATTGTATTTCAATCCATGTGGAAAGGAGGGGGGGGCTGGAGTCTGAAATCTTACACTACCGCCGTGGTTGTTTCTCTCTTTAGATTTTTTTTTGTTTTGGTAATACTATATGTTCTATTTTTGATGAGGCCTGGGGCGTCTATGAAATTGATACTGGAGCGTTGGCCATTTTGATTGGTGTTTCTTTCGGCGAATGAAAATGGAGAGAGAGATGATATAAAAGAAGGTTCTCTGCCAAAAGGCAGGATTTATTCGATCGGAGTCGCTCAGTGAAAGGACTGTCTGCAGACAGGAGACCAGACCTTTGCCGGCACTTTCGAGAAAAGGTAAGCCATTTGTCATTATGACTTAGCGCCTTCCCCCCCCCCTTTTGTGTAGTAGCCAACCTAGATTTCGCATGGGCCCTAAAGGGCTATAAAGTAACTTCAGGTCACCTCTATCTAAATTTTACTATGTAAATAGCATATCTCGTCACTATAGACATGTTCCCAAATTTTAAGATATTTAAATAAATATCTAGAGAAATTTTCTTGTTTCCTCTGTTACCTATTTCATACATAATTTGCCTTATGGTGCTATTCCAACTGTTTAAATGAAATGTTGTATGTTTATTACCTATTTGAAGGGAATGTTACTAATAATCAAGTCTCCCATAAATTACCGGCCACATACAATGCCGCGAGTGTCTGTGTTTCAGTGTTTTATAGATTGCCCAATTTAATAACGATTTCGTGGGTTGTCTGATGAAATTGTATAATAGTGTCGCGGCTGTTTCCATCTTTAGACCATTGTACTGACAATATTATATGCTCAATCCTTGCTTTAGCTCAACTCTTAATCAATTACAGAGTTTTTTCCCCCCTTTTCTTTTTTATTTATTTTATTTATCCTGTTTGCACAAATTGTATTACATGTGATGATGTAAAGACATATGCCGATAGTGCATCACTGACAGCTGTGCTGCTATTATACAACATTAAGGTCTTGCTGCGGGTTATATACATGGGGTTGTTGGCCTAAATTGCTATATATATATATATATATATACTTAAGTAAGGAGACTTTAATAAGTCACATCGTGTATCCTCCCTTTTCATCTATCCAAACCGGGAACCCATCAATGTCGCCCGCCGCGGGGCTCGAATTTAGTATATGTTTCTTCCCCTATACTTTAGAAATATATACCTAATGAAAAGCCATACTATTTTTAAGTATTGGTGAAGTAGTCCACGCATCCTGATATTAACATTCTATTATAAATCGTGAATTTTAATTTATGCTTTCCGTTTCACTGGCATTTTATCAGGCAATGAAAGTTATGTTGAGGCGGTGTATACCGCATCTCTCGCCGCTGTCTTTTACGATTCACATTGTTTGTGGCAAAACCTTAATATTATCATTGATTTCTGATATCAAAGTAAAACGTCTATGGGGCTATTTTCTATTAATGCTATTGTGTTTTCTGAATAATAGAAAATCAATTATAAGCCTTTGATATTTGCTGTTTATGTTATTGTAATGTATTCTAGGTTCTCCTAATGCGAAAGTGTGACATGTTCCTTTGCAGTATTGGAAAATTAGAGACCTATTGTCTTGATTAATAACGTTGCGTCTATGTTCATATATTCTATTGCTGACTCTCCTTCCTGTCTCCCCTGCGTATTTGGCTTGGCAGCTGTATACACTCTGACAAGGGAAGGTTATCTTAAATTGATAAATGTGCAATTTTTTTTTTGCCTTAAGTAGAGATTTCCAAGATTCTATTTCTGAAACATTTTTTTGGATGAGGACAAATAAAACCATCTTGATAGTATTAAATCTGCAGTATACATTTGCCAGCAGAAGGCATGATGAGATTACATGAAATTTAAACCAGTTATATGTTCAGTATGTTCCTTCAGTTGTAATTTGACACCGTCTTGAAATAAAGAAATTGGACGGTGCGCTATATCTTGATGCTGGATATTTCTGTGTCAGAAAGGTGTAGTTATTCTGTTTAATGAGAATTCCAATAATTATCGAAATTTAGCAGATTATCATTGGGGATTTGAACAACTGTCTTGAAAATTTTTGAACAGCCTGAGTAGATAAAGGAATCCTGGAGTTAGAGTGGAGAATTAGTAGTACAGACTGACCAGTCGACGCAGATAACTCTAGAGAACAATTATTGTGTTAATCCGCCGTAGACAAGAAGAACATTGATCCTCAGGATATTCGATAGGCAGAATTTTGAGAATTGATAAGGTCATGGTTAAAGTTAACACAGGCATATGGGAGTAAAGACAGTGATTTAAACAAGATAAGAGGCAGCCTTGTGTCTTAAAAACTTTCAGTGGAAGCAGATGCCACTGCAAATATTCAGGTCTAATAATTTCCAAATTTGAAGTCATGCATGACGGGTTAGCACGGGATTGACGCCTGGACGGGCTTTTCACTGGGATTAATCGAGCTTGCGAAAGAACTAGAAGAAGTGTGACATGTCACGCCACTGTACTAAGATAATAATTGAGAAGATTTATGTTGAGCCAACTGAAATTAGTAAAGAATTAAGAGATTAAGGTCTTATTCTTTGAGTTTTACACTAATTTCAATTACGCGATATGGACGGCGTTATAAGTTGGGTGGAAATGGTTCGGCCGCAATGGGATGGTCTCCTGGAGATGGTACGATCAAATAATACTTATTGAATGCCGGGCGGGATCGCATAAAGCATTAAACGATATCAAGAAATGCTTAAAGAAACACCCTAGAAGATTGGGGATCGACAAAATGACGACATGGAAAATGCTCAACATTGTACATTGGCAGCAAAATGATAACTTGCTATTGTATGGACGACCACTCCTTCCTGAAATGTGCAGCGGATGTTAGTCCCAGAATTAGGTCCTTTGAGGCGACACTTTCCTTTGCAGATGACATAAAGACGCATGACAAAACAGCACATGAGCATTTAAACTAGCTTCTATTCCTGCCATTAATTAATTTAGTTGACCAATAGCTATAGAACCGCTGGAGACCTCCATACCCTGTGTGAATATTTTAGTGAGAAATGAGCGATTCAATTCTATGAGCCATGAGGTATCCTGTAAGATCAGAGATGTGCCCCATTCAATTTTTTTTTATAGTAGCCAGTGCGAGATATTTCCAGAATGTTTTTTTTTTTTTTAACTGTCATATAATTCGGAAACTAGAAAACTACACTATTTTGATACAGTTTACATCTAGCATCCATGTGAACTCAATATGACTATTGAACGTAGATTGAAGATTAATGAGCGAGCCAACCTAAAGAGAACGAGTTTAATAGGCTTACAATCAGTAGTTGAAACAGACTATTCGCACAATTTTGTTATGTTCTCCCCCTAGCTGATCTATGACATTATAGATTTTTTTTTTAACAAGGTGACTACCCCGTCGAGTGTATATGAAGGTATAAAGGTTTAAAGGTCATAGGCTGTTGGAATAATAATACACTAGTAATAATTATAGTTCATTCTGATGTACAGTAGAGGCAGTGAGAACAGCGCCTCTACCATCATGGCTAGTTAGTTTCAATACACCCAGAAAGAGCATTGATCTAAGATTACTATCCACCCACATGGATGAACATGTACCTCTCCCATTTCCTTTCCCTTTTGGGCCATGAACCCATCTTTCACCCCTCGGTTCCCTGCCCCCATTAATACATGAGATTCTCTTCTCCAATCCCCACTACTAATCTGGAATATTTCAGACAGCAGACTGAGAGAGAACCATGCACCCTGGAGATGACCCCTCACCCAGCCAGACGCCGTTGCCGTCTGCGCTATACCATTTGGAGAAGTTTGAGGGAAATGGGCTCATACCATTCGACAAGTTCATCCGGGACTTCGAATTGGTCTACGATGTGAAAGCCCTGGATGATTCTAGGAGGAGGATCCTCCTGGACAATCACCTTCGAGGAGCTGCGAGAGAGTTCGCCCTCCAGGCCTCCCAGATCAAACTGGGATACAACGAATTAAAGGAAAACCTGGAACAGAGATTCTCCAGGAGGGCCCCCAAGAGAGAAGCCAGGAAGAAGTTCTTCTCCTGTAGACAAAGGCCCGGAGAAAAGGTTAAGGAATACGCGAACAGAGTGCGGAGCCTTGCCTCAGAAGCCGAGTCAGATGGCCTGAGGATCGACATCACTGAGGTCGCTGATATCTTCCTCACTGGACTCTGTCCAAACCTGTGGCAGAGAGCCCACCAACTCCAGAATGAGTCATGGGAGGTAATTGTGAGCAGTCTCCACCAGATCGAAGAAAGGGATGACGAGTACTCCAGATGCCAAATGGAAAATGAAGAGGGGAGTGCCAGGAAGTTGAGGGAGTTGACGAGCCAGATGGCCCGGCTGGAATCCAAGTTAAAGAACCTGGAGACGGAAAACCAGGACCTGAGGAGGACCCACAGGGAGCAACCCAGGATGAATATGGGAAACAGGTGGGACACCAACCAGGCCAGAGGTTTCCAGCGGAGAGGAGGTTCCGCTCAGAACAACCAGCCCACTATACAAGAGACCAGGCAGGAGAGACCCCAACAGAACCCCAACGGTAGAGCCCCACAAGAACAGCGCAAGGAAGGCCCTCCAGCAACAACCAAGGGAGGAGCGCCAAGGGGGTATGAGGGCCCCGAAGCAACGCGGACACCCATCAGGTGCTTCAGATGCGGGGAGACAGGCCACATGGCAAGAATTTGCACAGCCATGACAAAAAAATAGGTCCGGCTTGCCTCAAAGCAGGGAATGGGGGAACTCTAGCCGGCCTACCTGTAATCACTTGTACATTTGTAGATAAAGGTTGGTCTCTGAGTAATAGGACTATCAGACTAATTATCGATACAGGCTCAGAGGCCAACATTGTAAATATAGATTCCTTGGATATTAGCGCTGAAGGTTTGGGTAAACCCACCTTCCTTAAGGGGATTAGTGGGAGTGAGTTAAGGTCACTGGGGAGTGAGTTAATAGAGGTTAGGGCCTATATCAGGGGAAAACCCATCAGGGAAGTAAAAACAACATTTGAATACTGCCATCTAGGTGGGCTAGGCTTTGATGGAATCCTAGGTATGCCAGGATTCAAGGCTCTAAGACTCACTCTCAACCATGATGGAAGCGTCAGATCAGACTTTGAGCAGGACGAAGAACCGACTAAGTCGGCCTTCCTGTCCTCGTTACAGGCCAGTGAGGTGCCTGTCAGACCACCCAGTATACCTCTACATAAAATCAGGACAGGGGAAGACGTCCTTAGGGCATATAATCACTGTTTCTGTGACGACATCTCCGATATGGGCGATGGGTCAACCATCATTGCCCCTAAGTTAAAGATACTGACTGGAAAGCCAGTCTATAGACGTCAGTATCCGATCCCAAATAAGCTGGTCTCAAAGGTGAAGGCCTTAGTAGACGAATTGGAAGAAGCTGGAATAATCGAGGGGAGTACATCCTTATGGAATTCTCCCCTATTCCCCGTTGCTAAAACAGACGGCAACGTCCGCATTACAATGGACCTGCGATTAATTAATGAGGTGACAGAATTCTTCCCGTTCCCAATACCTCGTGTTGAAGACAACCTGCGTGCTTTTGCAGGCGCAAAGGTCTTCAGCACATTAGACTTGACCTCTGGATTTTTCCAGATTCGCATCCCGGAGGGTGATAGAGATTATTTCACTTTCTCTCTGCCCTGGGGGAGATATCGTTTCACACGTCTACCACAAGGAGCGAAGAACTCAGCTCAGATCTTCCAATGGGCCATGAATTTGGTCCTAGGGGATTTGTTGTATAAATGCGTTCGTTTGTACATCGATGATGTCATCGTCTACAGCGACTCTCATGAGCAGCATGTAGCGGACCTTGCCGCTGTACTCGAACGCCTGAGTCGCTTTAATCTAAAGGCTAGGCGTGGGAAGAGTTATTTCTTCAAGGGCTCTGTAGATTACCTCGGTCATGTAATTGATCAGGATGGGATAAAACCCATGTGGGATAATGTCGCGGCTCTCAGGGATTTGAAACGTCCCCACAACATCAGGGGGGTCAGAAGTCTTTTGGGTACTGTAAACTACTACAGGCGCTTCATACCCAACGCAGGTGAACTCCTAGCTCCACTAAGTAACTTATTGAGAAAGGGGCGAAGATTCACTTGGGGTACAATAGAGCAGACAGCCTTTGAGACCATAAAACAAGTACTAACCAGTGAGCCTTTACTGGCTCATCCAATGATAGGGCGACCATTTATCCTCAATACAGACGCCTGTGGAATAGCGGTTGGCGCTTGTCTCCAACAGGAGATAGACGGGGTTGTCAAGCCAATAGCTTACTATAGCAAACGGTTGATAGGCCCCGAAACTCGCTATTCCACAATCGAAAAGGAGGCTTATGCCGTAGTGTTGTCTCTGCAGCACTTTAAACACCTCCTGGCGGGCAGTAAGGTTGAGGTGCATACCGATCACAAACCGATCACTTATAACAAGGGGACTGATTATAAGAACGCTCGATTGTCTAGATGGGCAGAGATCATCCAAGACTTCAATGTGACATTTGTGTATGTCCCGGGGAAAGAAAACACGGTAGCCGACTTCCTCAGTAGGTTCCCGTGTGAGGATGATCCTGAACCATCACGAGATAAGAGAGTTGTGGCCGCAGTAATTAAAAATCGTGGGCCCCCCTTGATAGATAGTGATCGGACGTGGGAAGGTTTGCTTAAGGACAAGAAATGGGCCCCCTTATTGAAACTAATAGGTGACAGACGGTCTACCGAGACTGTAACTTATAAAAATAAGGATTATAAAATGCACGAGGGTTACCTCGTGTCTAAGAACAGTGGGGGTATCTGGGTGAAGGTGGTTCCGTCAGACATTAGGGAGATGGTGATTAAATATCACCACGACGTTCCGACGGGAGGTCATTTTGGGGTCAAGAAGGTAATGAGAAGGCTGAAGGACGATTATTATTGGCCGGGTATGAGGACACAGGTCCGAAACTATATATACAGATGCGAGGGTTGCCAGCTCTCAAATCAAGGTGTAACCAAGGCTGGTAATGCTCCCCACTTCAGGCCTGGAAAACCATTTGAGCATCTTGCTCTAGACTTCATAGGACCCTTAGAGAAGACTTCCAAAGGACATTCTAGCATCCTGACCATAGTCGATTTATTTACCAAATTCCCTATTTTAATACCTACAAGAGACCAGTGTGCCAGTACAGTGGTTAAAGCGCTGTTGGAAAGCGTAATTACTATCTTTGGAGTGCCGAAAACTATACTTTCGGACCGGGGTTCGGCATTCATTAGCTGTATTTTCAAAGGGATTTGCAAGGCCATGGGGGTAAGTGCAGTGAACACCACTGCTTGGAGACCTCAAAGTAATGGCGCTGTAGAAAGGCTCAACAGAACAGTAATTGAATCTTTGCGTAGGTGTGAAGCAGGTTCTAATTGGGATGACATCCTACCCATGGTAGCTTTAGCTATCAGGACCACTGAACATTCTAGTACAGGATTTACGCCAGCGAAACTCGTCTTCGGACATGAGCTGAGGCTCCCGCAACCCTTTCAGGAAGCGGGACAAAGTCCTGTAAGCGAAGATTTGATTGCTCAAACGGCAGCCTTCTACGAGCGGGAACTAACAGAGGAGGTCGAGAAGATAAGAGGGGTGGTAAGGCAAACCTACTTGAATGAACAGGAAGAAGCTAGGACTAAGTTTGAAAACAAAAGGCTGAGAACTTTTAATAATGGGGATTTAGTCCTAGTGGAGAGAATGCATGAGACGAAGGGGCGTCACAAATTTGAGCCAAGGTATGGGGGTCCATATGAGGTACTAAAAAGGGCTGGTGATACTGTATATCTCTTGAAGAATCTAGAAACTGGGAATTTGGATAAATACCATATAGATAGGTTAAAACAATACCATATACCAATTAGGATTTTCCCCACAGAGGAGGAGGAGACTAGTGATGGTAATTCAAGTCAAGGTTCCAGTGATGAAGATCATTGGATTCATCTTACAGGTCCAGCTTATCTCCCTAATAGGTCCGTTAATGTAGTGGTTCCACAAGGGGTGACAACCAGAGCGAACTCAGAAGTAATGAGACGAGGGGAAGTTGACAGAGTTAGTGTGAACAGTTTAACCTTACGCAGGTCTACAAGGGTGAAAAGGCCCACACAGTGTAAATTCTGCTTAGACTGTCGCCTCTAACTAGGATTTTGGAGTGTGTACGGAGAATCAGCTCGATAGAATGAGAAGTTTAGAGATTTCAACCTTTTTTTTTTTTTAAACCTTTTTTTTTTAAAGTAGAACTTCATTAGGATTCCTTTTTTTTTAATACAAACTATTTCTTGTTAAAACCCGAGTTTCAAAGACCAATGAGAATAATGTATACCATTGTGAATTAACTATTTAGTGTAAATCTGAAATTTTAGTTATTATCAGGAGTAATAGGTGAAGGAAGGTGTAGGAAATCACAACTTAGAGGGGGGCTATGTCTAAAACAACAAACCTAATAGGCATCCTATGGCTTGTGTTGGGTAATTCAGAAACCCTATAATCCCTGGCCTTCAGGTAGTAGCTTTGAAATAGGTTTCTAATGAGAACATGAAAGGTCAATCTCTCAGAGTGAAATTGTGAAGTATAGGGACCCTAAGCCAGGGGTAGAAGTTAAGTAGGCCCAGACTATAGTCGATCCTTGGAAAGCACTTGAGAATGTTAGTGTTGGGTAGTGAATCGTAAACCCTATAAATCCATCTTTCAATAGAGTGCTGAGGTCGGACTACTGCAAAGGGGACAGACGCACGAGGAAGTAAGAAGAAAGTGACTTCACCCACGGTGGCTAGGGGAGAGACTCAATCCGCTTTTATGAGGTGTCACGCTTAATGGTCCTTTATTCGCCATTATAATTTGTGTATGTCTTTATATAGAATTGTCGTGAAAAGTCGCTTGGTGTCAAGGCAAGGGCAGTTTTTGAAGTTACACTGATTTTTTAGTAGGTTAGCTTCCAGATTATTTAGAATTGTTAACATTTGATTGTTAACAATCAATTTTGTTTATTTGTTTAAATATAAATAATGTTTATCCACGTATAGATAACTTTTATGTAGAGTTTGTATGAGGCATTTATTTAAGTCAATAGGGCTTTAGTCCCCACTTTGTTTTAATTAGATAACTTTATTTGATTTCTCATTGGTCCTGAAAGACTTTATTATTGTTAGGGTTTATTTGATAGATAATTGTAGTACTTTGGCATTTATAGCAATTTTTAACTATAGTATGAATGCAGTCTGCGAATGAAATATGTATGAATGGAATGACTAATGATTGTTGTCAAAGTTAAAAACTATTATACTGTTAGACCAAATTTACTTTAGAGTAGTATTAGGGAATTTAATAGGTTCAATTTTCAATTTTGATTTCTTTATTTGTTAGGAACGATAGCCTCACAGGACTGTAAAAACTCTATTCTTAGGAAAATATTCGCTCCATTTTTGTTAGGTCTCCTTTTGGAGGAGTATAAATTTTTTTAAATTTCTATTACTAGGGTAATAAAGTACTCTTTGTTATTTATATCAACTTGAATTTTAAGAGTCGTAGATAATGATCATATCTCGATTCTCAGACTGGAAGGTTGTGGGAGGTTATGATCAGACCAGAAAACCCACAAAACTTCTCCTCATTAGAGGAAACGAAGAGGTATAGATTGAATTTTATGCAGGATGGGGGATTTGTTTTAGCCATGCCGTATAGCCTGGGGTATAACGGCGCGACCTTGGGTAACCGATCTGACACCGTAGTTTCGACGCTTTTAGCGTGGCTGGAGCGAGGGTATTCCAGACGGGAGGTCCTGTAAGATTGGCAAGTAGGCAGAGATTGCCCAGTTATTCTAGACGAAGTGTTTCCGTCTATTGAATTTTTTTTTTCGGTACCAGTTTGATCCCCCATAGCTAGCGGAAGTTTCTTCTAATAAAGGATTCGCCCTGCCATACGTTTTGTTGGAATGAATTCGAGTATAAGACAGATTCGAGAGGCAGAATAAGTAATTATTAGGACCTTCAACGAGTTTAAACTCGTTCCATGATAGGATAAGATTTTAAAGTATTAGTTAACTATAAGGACCGCGAACGAGACGCCAGAACGAGCCAATGCGTCAGAGTTTTAGAAGTGTTGTATTGAGGACAGTAGAATTAAGAGCAGTTATACAGGGAGTAGAATTCTGAAGGAATTTGTAAAAGAACCAAAATTTCAGATTGATAAAATTCAAATTTATAAGATGTAGATTTGTAGGATTCAGGTCAATGAATAGAGGGTATATTAGTAGATGAAAGTAATATGAATTTCTTGGAAGGGGGAGGTAGCTGAACTGTACACACCCCAGAGACAAGGTAAACGGAGTCACAAACAAAATGGGAGAAGTTGATTAGTTTCTCTGTCAAACAGAGAGCTTTCTTCATACGGTTGTCACCCTAGATTTAAATGGACTGTGTAGTTTAATAGAGGACTGGGATATATTCCATTTGACCAAGATTCTAAATGACGTACCCATCTGAGTTGAGAGTATTGTAACAGAGGAATCTAACACATAAGAGAAAACACACCCTCCAGTAGGATCGGGATAGACGAATATTACCCAGTGACCAACTCGTGATTCCAGACTGAATAAGATTGAAAAACTTAACTGAGATACTAAACCTTGAACCTTCAGCGCACAAATATATATTATGTTTACATTTTCTTTTTCAATATGTTATTATTTTTATATCATATATATTATATTATAGTCATATACTATTCATTTCAACAATTTTATTTTGACATTCATGATATTAATATTTATATTAAATATTTAATTATATATATTTTGTCACCATGTATAATCTTGTAGTAGTTTTCTTTTGTCATCTATCATGGGATGATTTTTATCACTTATATCTTAACATATTTAATCACTATCTACATGATATGTTTTTACTTCAATATATATGTTATACTCATCATATAACATGGAAGGATTCATTTTATCATTACATATTTCGTGCCTTATTTAATGATTACTTACATAATTTGTTTTCTGTAATTTTTATTTAGCAAAAGTCATCATGTCATAGGCTAATCATTATATACCAAGATATTTCTTTCAGCTAACTATAATTATCCTTTCCTTTGATTGTATATATATATAACTATACCACACGAATGTCTTGATTGGTACGAAAATAAAGATGCTGGCATGTTTTAGGAGTTGGACTAGTCAGTTATTTCTAAACGACTTCTTGGCGCCCAATTTTTCATATATAATATGTAATAGGGAAATGTCCTAACTGTATTGTTAGCAGAAAGAAGGTAGCAATGAATCCAGTACCCCAAGAGGCAAGGATGGGGTTGAGAGGACTTACCACTAGGAAGGCCTACTCCTCAAGACCAAAGAAGAAAGTGGAAGGGTGGTATATATACCCATGAATGGTAAGACAGATGACCTTGCTTACTTCCATACATATGATATGACTGTCCCCAATAACCTATTTTGATAACAGTGTTCTGACAGAATAATAGCACATAAAAACCCCTTTGCCAGGATGCGCAATGCCCACTAATGTTCGGAATAATAAACATCTAGAATGGCATACCATCATTTTGACTAGCCTTATCTTCCCTATAGGTTTCGGTACATCTGGCTTCACCTAGTAATGGAAAATGCATTTTGCTAGAAATGGGCCTGCTTTCATAGTAACTGATGAAAGGCAGATGAATAATGAATAGCACAAACGCATTTGTCCATTACTTGGCAGGGGGAGGATTGTTGGGGCACGTTTTTTGTAACCATACCCCAACAGAAGGCGTATGTATAATCAAATCAAATGGATACATGGCTTCCCTCCCACATAGACTTACAGACCATTTTTTTTGCCCAGAAACTTAGACACTTGGTGACACCAGACTTCCATGCCGAAAGCTGATGCCTGGTAAAGAAGAAGACATCCAGAGACATCCGAGCTGGAAACTGTTGTTTCATATGTACATATATTCCCCTCACCAAAAATTTAGGTAAAGGTGACCAGAAAAAAAAAAAAAGAGAAAAATGGAGAAGGAAGATCTCTAAAGACTGAGAAAGGAAAGCATCACATTACAGTCCAGGTAAAAAGGGCCTGGGTCAATTTTAGCCAAGACGGGGGGGGGCGATATATATATCGTCCCGAGAAAAAAGGGAGGATTGTATTTCAATCCATGTGGAAAGGAGGGGGGGGCTGGAGTCTGAAATCTTACACTACCGCCGTGGTTGTTTCTCTCTTTAGATTTTTTTTTGTTTTGGTAATACTATATGTTCTATTTTTGATGAGGCCTGGGGCGTCTATGAAATTGATACTGGAGCGTTGGCCATTTTGATTGGTGTTTCTTTCGGCGAATGAAAATGGAGAGAGAGATGATATAAAAGAAGGTTCTCTGCCAAAAGGCAGGATTTATTCGATCGGAGTCGCTCAGTGAAAGGACTGTCTGCAGACAGGAGACCAGACCTTTGCCGGCACTTTCGAGAAAAGGTAAGCCATTTGTCATTATGACTTAGCGCCTTCCCCCCCCCCCCTTTTGTGTAGTAGCCAACCTAGATTTCGCATGGGCCCTAAAGGGCTATAAAGTAACTTCAGGTCACCTCTATCTAAATTTTACTATGTAAATAGCATATCTCGTCACTATAGACATGTTCCCAAATTTTAAGATATTTAAATAAATATCTAGAGAAATTTTCTTGTTTCCTCTGTTACCTATTTCATACATAATTTGCCTTATGGTGCTATTCCAACTGTTTAAATGAAATGTTGTATGTTTATTACCTATTTGAAGGGAATGTTACTAATAATCAAGTCTCCCATAAATTACCGGCCACATACAATGCCGCGAGTGTCTGTGTTTCAGTGTTTTATAGATTGCCCAATTTAATAACGATTTCGTGGGTTGTCTGATGAAATTGTATAATAGTGTCGCGGCTGTTTCCATCTTTAGACCATTGTACTGACAATATTATATGCTCAATCCTTGCTTTAGCTCAACTCTTAATCAATTACAGAGTTTTTTTTCCCCCTTTTCTTTTTTATTTATTTTATTTATCCTGTTTGCACAAATTGTATTACATGTGATGATGTAAAGACATATGCCGATAGTGCATCACTGACAGCTGTGCTGCTATTATACAACATTAAGGTCTTGCTGCGGGTTATATACATGGGGTTGTTGGCCTAAATTGCTATATATATATATATATACTTAAGTAAGGAGACTTTAATAAGTCACATCGTGTATCCTCCCTTTTCATCTATCCAAACCGGGAACCCATCAATGATTTAAGTTCCTAGATGATGATGATGTTTCAAAGGAGTTGAATCGATCGAACGTGCGCCATACAATTGAGCATTATTGGGGAGAAGTCAAAGGAATACTACATAAAATAGTTCAAACTGCCACAAGTTTCTCAGATTTCCGCGAGGTCAACGCAGCTGCCAGGAAGGTTACGAACAGCTTTGTAAAAGCTGATATGAAGGAAATCCAGAAGCTCTACTGAGAGTACACAAAGTACTAAATCCCAAAAAATCCTGCACCATAATTTAACTTAAGCTTTATATTATTGATAAAAAATACTTTAATCAAAATCTTCTAAGATATTGTGTCTACACTGATTAAAATTCGGCAGGTAGTTACTTATACAGGTTTTATATTCCAAAATTAAAAAAATATATAATCACACTAAACATTTTACCTATACATAAAATATCCTAATTAATTGATGCTAAATTATATTGACATATGTTCTAATTTGTTTGTTGTTTTGTTTGTTTCCTATGTAATAGGCGCAAATATTTCAATACCGCGCCTGGTTGATTAATAAAAATGTATAAAAAATTAAATTGACATATGGCTCCAATTCCACAATTATTGTTATATATTAGACAAATGTCGCCAATCACCATGAGATGGCGTTTTTTTTTTCAAAGCAGGAATTGACTTGAAATAATTCGGCGTTACAAATAGACGTTTCAAATATTCATGATGGACATTTATGCCAAAAGGGGGTGATCTGCCAAGAAAGCATGATATTTGTTTTGGAAGGTTTGTAGTAAGTCTAATTTATTAAAGAATACTATTGGTATCAAAAACGCATGTTCCAAAGCTCTAAGTTATTCAGATACATTGTAAATTTTGTGCTCAGAACTAAAGGAGAATCCAATTGTCTTTTTACGACGATATAAGTCTCTTTAGAATCCACTGGTATTTTAAAAGACTAATATAAATATCTATTGGCAATATTTCTCTTTAAATTAAAATATCCTTAGGGATTTATATACTTTTTACCATGTTTAGAAATTTTGTTCATCACGTGAAACAAAAATCATTATTTAATTTTTATTTTACCGTCTTTAATAGGTTTTTGAAGATCATTCTTTTTAATCTATCTCTGTATATTTTTCATTTATATATATGTATAATTGAGAATGTAATATAAATTACAATTTATGAAAATATAAAAGTTGATTATTCCAAAAAGCAATCTGTGTGTGGAGCGGGACAAGAGCGACCTCCGCGGTGGCCGAGGATCCTTCTGACGGCGGAGTGTGGTCTTCCCAGTGCGCGCCACTCTAATAAATCCCGAGTTCTAGCTGAATCTCTCCACGTCTTTGTCCCATCCTGAGCTGACAAAGAAAATGAATACGGCGTCGAGGTGGCCGATTCAATAATACATTCCCATTTCCTTTATTGTTTCCTATTATCCATTGTTTTTTAAATCTATGATTTTTATATTATTTTCGCTTGTGAATATATTTTACCTTATTGAATATCTATAGATGTTTTATTAGATTCTGACGCCAACATTTAAAAATGAAATACAAAGGTCACCTCTTCCGTCAAAATAGACGTCAAAGCTAGACGCCATCTATTGACCGTCGCCGAAATCTAGCGGCCTCGGGTCGGTGCCACAACACCAGCTTTGGCAAACTGAGATGGCGTCTAGCTTTGACGTCTATTTTGAAGGGGGAGGTGACCTTAATCTTTATAGATCAATATTCTCCCGGCAAAATTTCCATAAAAAAACATTATAAGAGAGCTGTGCGCCCATTTAAAAAGGCATCAACTGCCTCCACCCTGTATCACAAGTTTGGATCTATCAAACAGCATCTCGCTGTCTTTTAAATAAAGACGTTTTAAGAAAATTACTTAAATAAAATATAAATATTTTTCAATATTATTCAAAAGTTTTAATTTTAAAACCGTAGACTTTAAGTTGTACGCAATGTTGTCTTCACGGAGACATTTTAGTTAAAGGTTTGCCACCTAGATGGCGCCACACACCTCACTACACGGGAACAAACAGAGAGCTGACTTTCCGAGAACTCAACCCGCGATAGTATTTAGAATTATTGTGGTTATTGTTACAGTTGTGTAGACTTTCTACAGCACTTACATTCTTTCTCTAGACTTTCTACAGCACTTACATTCTTTCTCTAGACTTTCTACAGCACTTACATTCTTTCTCTAGACTTTCTACAGCACTTACATTCTTTTTCTAGCCTTTCTACAGCACTTACATTCTTTCTCTAGCCTTTCTACAGCACTTACATTCTTTCTCTAGCCTTTCTACAGCACTTACATTCTTTCTCTAGCCTTTCTACAGCACTTACATTCTTTCTCTAGCCTTTCTACAGCACTTACATTCTTTCTCTAGTCCTTTTATCTATTCTACGAGGGCCATTCAATAAATAGGTTTCCCTATTTTTTTTCTGAGAACGAAACGTTGTAAAAATTAGTTCCGTAGTCCCGCGTTTGCTCTCGGAAAATCACAAGCAACAACGGATGGAGACAGCCCGAGCTTTCCTGGAAATGCATCGAAGAGATGGAGATCAACTGTTTTCCCGTATTGTCACTGGAGATGAAAGCTGGGTGCATCATTCAACTCCAGAAACAAAACGACAAAGCATGGTGTGGAAGAAGCCTGAGGAAAGTGCACCAAAAAAGGCGAAGGTCACAATCTCTGCAGGCAAAGTTATGGCTATCGTCTTTTGGGACTGTAAGGGTGTTTTATTGGTTGACTACCTGCCCCCAAACACTACGGTTAACGCTGCGAGGTACTG
The DNA here is from genome assembly GCA_030710605.1 of Cordylochernes scorpioides. Lineage (NCBI taxonomy): Eukaryota > Metazoa > Arthropoda > Arachnida > Pseudoscorpiones > Chernetidae > Cordylochernes > Cordylochernes scorpioides. The sequence goes on along the minus strand of CP092876.1, from coordinate 11,248,035 downwards.
CGAAGTCCTCACTAAACTCAGAGCTGTAATAAAACGGAAACGTCCTGGACTTTTGTCTCGGAAAGTGTTACTCGTCCATGACAATGCTCGCCCTCACTTCAAATGAGAAATTTTCACACATCCACCTTATTCTTCGGATCTTGCCCCAAGCGACTTCCATCTTTTTCCAGCACTCAAGTTGCACCTTGAAGGCAAGCACTTTGCGAATGATGACGAAGTGCAGGCGGAGGCGAACCACTGGCTACGAAGATAGGACACGGCTTGGTACAACAGTGGTATCAAAAAATTGCTACAACGGCACCAAAAATGTTTGGACAGAAATGGTGATTATGTAAAGAAGTAGTCTATGAGTTGTATAATGAAAATAAAATAACTGCATAATTGTAAATAATGTTGTTTATTTGTTAAAAAATAGGGAAACTTATTTATTGAATGGCCCTCGTATAGTTTTTTTTTTTAATTTTTAAAATTCTATACGAAGAAATGCATACGAGTACAACTCACCAACATTCAATTTACCTTGAAATCATTGAATTTATTCACTCATTTATTTGACATTTATGACAAAGAGATATTTTATAATACTTTTTAATAATTAAGGAATATTTCTACAGACCTAGCGGAAGGAGAATTACATATATTGGGAGGACCAGGCTCACAGCCATATCGAATAATGTCTGGAATTCCGCACAATGCTCGGTCTTGGTTTAGGATACCTCAGTTTGAAGGGAGGCTCGAGTAGAGATCCGATCCTGTCTAACGAGGGATAAGACGATGAGAGGCTGCTGGTGCCGAGATGACCGGTGGGTTGATGAGATCGCGTGAATGTCCACCGTCAAACTGGTGTCGAAGTTTTACTTAAAAGGGATTAACCGCTTGAGTGATTAGAGAATATGACTTTGGCTTGGCCACCCAGCAGAGTAACTTGTTGTTTATTTAAAAGTTCGATCGATCACAGAAACATTTTGGAAATTCTTTTATAAAAATGGCCTTTTGGGCTCTACTTTAGTGCATTTGCCGATTATGTTGAATTCCGAGGTACGACTGCCATGCTGGACAAAGGTATTTAAGTAAAGTGGGATAATTTATCTTGAGGTGTCTTGTGTCATTCTTATTCTGATAAAGGATTCTCAGGATGATCCTGTCGCTTTCTTGATATGATGGCTTCGATAAGATTCTTGAGGTGAGGCGTCGATCAAGGCCAGCTAGTTTACACGATTGCTCCGTGGGACTTGGTGACCATGGGAGTTGATTGGATGTTTGAATTTTTGGCTCTGCTGTTCTTAGATAAGATTGTCTGTGATTTCTCAGGGTTCATTTGAACTCTCCAGTTATGGAACCAATCCTCTATTTCCCCAGCAGCCCATCTTGAAATTTCTTCAGTATCTTCTTGATGCACTTAGAAAACTGACCAATACTGCAGTATCGTCTGCACAAGTTTGATTCACACTTGACAGGGGGCAGGTCTGCCCGTGACCTGTAGAGGTAGGATCTCTTGAAATATTAAACTGTGAATACAAATATGTAATTGAAAGTAGGCAAACAAATATTTTAAAAGATTGATTTTCAATATTTTAGAAATATCTTTTGGTAACTTTGCTGCAAATAAGAACTAGTTTTTTCATTAAAAAATATATTTTTTTTTCACAGCACTTTCAATAGAAAGGTTTGTTACACCATTAAGTCTTACAATTAAATTGAAATAAAATAAAGTCTTACATGGGGCCATTGCTGAGGGAATAAATAGATTTCAATAGACTTCAGCTTTAGAAGCTTCTCTCGCATTGAACCACACACGGTCAGAAATAGTTAGTGCTGAGTATTAGTTAGCGACTGATTCTTGAAAGTCAATTTCCACAATAAACTTTGACCTTTTCAACACAGACCACTTCTCAGCTTCGTCCTTTTCAATAATCTATAGATAGCGTCTAGTTTTGACGTCTATTTTGACGGGAGAGGTGACCCTAATTTTTATAGATCAATATCTTCCCGGCAAAATAACATATCTATATATACAGATGGAGATTTGGTCGGGAGTATATTGATCTATAAATACATAGGTCGCCTCTTCCGTCAAAATAGACGTCAAAACTAGACGCCATCTATTGATGGCCGCAAACTAGCGGCCACGGGTAGGTGACAAAGTCACAGCTTTGGTAAAATGAAAAGCGCTCACCTGGAGACCATGGTTTCGGGCTAAAGGCCCTCGTCAGTCTAGGGCGGACTTTATTCCATGAGATCTACAAGGGATTGTCTTTTAGATCAATATCCACCCGGCAAAATTTCCATTTATAATTTAGCCATAGATTTGGCTCAGCCACTTTGCCAGCTAAACATCTCTTTGACAGAATTTCAAGATTCCATTAGATCCTTGTAGATCTCATGGAATAAAGTCCGCTCTAGGCCGACGAGGGCCATTAGCCCGAAACCATGATCTCTAAGTGGACACTACTCTGTTTTCCAAAGCTGGCGACACAAGGCCGCTAAGTTTGTGGCGACGGCCAATAGATGGCTTTGACATCTATCTTGACGGGAGAGGCGACCTATGTCTTTGTATAAAATAACAAAAACCAAAAGTAGCCAAAAGTGAAGAAACAACAACAACAACCAGAAGCGGGATTTGGCGCTTTTCGTATGACAAGATGACCACGTGTCCCCACCTTTAGAGTCAATATTATGTTTAGTGGTTTACATTTGTACTTCTATCATATTCATGAACAGCCAAGGAGAACAGATAATAAGTTAAGAGGGCACTAAACATAATTACACGTCTATTATTTCAACGCGCCCAGAACGAAAACTTCTGCCATTCAGTCTCTCTCTCTCCACTGTATCTTTACTCGCTGCGCCGTATATATATATATATACAGTGTACTCCGCTTATAACGAAGTCGCATTATCCATGACAATCACTTTGTTATATCCGAAGTTTGTTATATCCGCAGTTGGAAAAAAAAATGTTTTGTACCAATAATTTTATTTACTATTCAACTCAAAAGAGCAACACAAAGATCAATAACAACCTCATCAGGTGTTTTTGGAGAAGTAGTTTGTGATTTTCTTTTGACATTTATTGCTTCGTATAGTTATATTGCTTCGTATAGTTACTAATTATATTAGGCATTACATCGGTCAACCAGTTCGTCATTGTCTCACGATTAACATCAGCTGATTCTCCACAAATGTTGCGCAGCTTGATGCCATGCCTTGCCTTCCAACGCTCGATCCATCCACCACTCCCAGTAAAATCCTTTAATCCAAATTCAAGAGCCAGGGTCTCCCGCATGCAGAGCTTGTTGGTGGATCTTCTCAGAGTTCTTTATTATGGTGCTGAGCGACGACTGTGGGATATTATGTTTCTGGGCAACATCTGTCTTTTTCTTCTTCTCCACTTCAATCTCTCTTAGGATTTGCAGCTTGACTGACAGAGATAGTGAGTTTCTTGTTTGTTTTCGTTCTCCTGCCATGGTAAACGTTAATAAAATATAAGCGTTTATTAAACAATTTAATTTTGTTTAAATAATGTAAAAAAATACTTATAATATGTTTGCATATTTTAAAATTGTATATTATTAACTTATTTGTTGTGTATCATTAAATTTGTGTCATTCACACGTTGTAATTTGATATATATTATGCATAATATATTAGTCAATTATAATGGTATATGAGAAAACTTCGTTATAAACGGATAAAATAAAAATTTATACATGCAAATCACTTCGTTATAAGCGAAAATTCTTTATATCCGACTTCGCAATATCCAGAGTTCTTTTAATGGTTTAAGCCCTTCTTTTCTTTCGTGCAGACAATTTCATTCGCTATATGCGGAATTTCGCTATAACCGACTTTGTTATAAGCGGAGTACACTGTATATATATATATAAAAATAAATAGTTGTATAGTTTTATAGTTAAGTATTCTATTAATTTCTATTTTATAGTTAAGTATTTTATAATTAATTTAGATTTAGCTCTCTCTCTCTCTCTCTTGCTAATCTAACCAAATCTACTTGATATGATTTATCATTCTGATCAGTTTGCTCCTTAAGTTTTAAATGTAGTATCACTGTTATATTTTTATTATATAGTTTTTACACGATATATATATATATATAGTCCCGCGGATTTCTGAAACATTCCTCAAACCCACAAACTGAATTATTAAATCACTTGTCGCGCCGCATCCATGGCTGAGAGAGGGAGAAAGATGCGAACTGAGTGCCACGTCTACTTGTAACATCAGCTCGTGTAACAAACACTTTTGAACAGAGCAGAGCTAAACGTCCAGAATACAGAGTTCTATTACTGCAGGAACATTAAACTTGTAACACGTTTTATTGTCCTACTCGGAGGCCTGGGGAGGTACGGCGGTGGCCTGGAGAACCCACCTAAACCCACGTGTCCGTCAACATATGTAGTATTCAAGAAGGGTAGTATTCGAGATGGGAGTATTTAAGAAGTGTAGTATTAGAGATATGGGTAGTATTTAAGAAGTGTAGTATCTCAGAAGTTAGGATAATCATCAGCAGATCCTGCAGCTGTTCCATTCCAAGGTTACGTTCTTATTGATGAGGATCTGGGCGACTAGTCCAAATACTGACATTTATTTATAAAGACATTTTCTTTAATTAATCCGAGATAATTATTTTAATCGTTGTGTTCTATAGAATAGCTCTGTATATTGTTACATCATGATTAATGGCGTATTTCTTATATAATTTTTAATATATTTGAAATTTAAATTATATATTTATTTATTTTTATATTCTATGATATTTATTTAAAACAGATTATTTTTTAGATTATCATCATTTGTATTTAGGTACACGTGTGACTTCACTGCTCTCTTTGATGTGAGGAAATAAATAAAGGATTCTGGAGGCTACTTAAAGTAGACTTATCTCATTATTCCCTTATATAAATTTGTAGGATGGTTGAAACACGCTCTGGTAAGATGCAAGACCCAGCACAGGAGAGAATCATGCCTGAAGAGTCTGCCAAGCCGCAACCTGGTGCAACAATTGGTAGAGATGCTAGTTCCGACCCAGTTGTCCTGAATCCCAACATCGACATCCCCAAGTTTGATGGAACGGAAGACCCTCGCCCATGGATTGAATCTCTTGAAGAAATTGGCTTCCTGTACCATTGGGCAGACTACATTATCTCTCGTTATGCTGCCATGAATATGATTGGTAGCGCCAAAACCTGGCTGAACCTACACAAGATAAGTTTCACCAGCTGGGAAAATTTCAAGAGCCGCCTAATTCAGGATTTTGCCTCAGACGCCAACAAGGAAGAAATGAAGATGAGGCTAAACAGAATGCAGCAGTGGAATGAACCTGCAATCAGGTTCGCAGAGGATATCCTTGTACTGTGCAACAAGGTCGACCCCCAAATGGAAGAAGAGACTAAAATAAACTGGGTTATTGGAGGGTTAAAGAAAGAATACTCTTTTGCCCTTCACCTAAACCCTCCTAAAAATACCAATGAACTTCTAGAAATTTGTAAAAAGCTGGATTTGTTCGAAAAGAATTACCAAGAACGTGCAGAAAAATCAAAAGCTCTTTATAATGGACCACGCTCTCCTCGTCCCCATCATCAAGAGCAATGGAAGAATGCTACGTCGTTCAGAAGATCATATCAGAACACCTCCAAGCCCCAGGCCCCCGCTCCGAGGTACTACCAGAACACCTCCAAGCCCCAGGCCCCCACTCCGAGGTATTACCAGAACAAGCCTCTGCCCCAGGTATCTGCCCCTAGACGATCTTACACTCCCAATCCTGAGCCAAAACCGGTCTACCCAAGTAAAACATACAATAAGAATCCAAATTCAAATAGGAATAGGACAGAAGACGGGAGACCAATATGTTTCAAGTGTAACAAGCCAGGACACGTAGCGCGGTATTGCAGAGTCAGGTTTGTAAGAATTGTGGAAGAGGACCCCATAGTTACACAAGACAAGGTCGAAGAAGAAATCCGAATGGATAATGGAACTCAGAAGTCGAGACCTCTGCTCTACGCGGACGTAAGTAATAGCCCGTACTCGAGTATCCCTACAAGGAATAGATATGCCGCATTAGAAGATTTAAACTAAACATCGCGCCTGAGTCCGTCAATCAAAGCAAGTCGACCATAAATGGAATTAAAAAGTTGGACCCCAAATATAAAATGAACATTAACGTGGATAGAATCGGTATCTGCGAAGCTTTGATTGATACAGGCGCCGATCTTTCAGTGGTCGACCTTAATACAGCTCTCAACACAGGTCTTGAAATAATAAATCCTGATAAAATGTGCTCCGGACCCGATGGCAAAGAATTAGATATCGTAGGAAATATTATTTTAAATATAAAATTTGATGACAAAACAATCACACATCAATTTGTGATAATGAGAACACATTTGCGAATATTTATACTTGGACGTGATTTTCTTAAGAAAATGAACGCAAAAATTGATTGTCAGCGTGAAATAATCAAATATGACTTGACAGAAAATCGTGACGTAATCAAATATCAACAGAAGAAAATAAAAAGTGCAAAGGATGCCATTATACCAGAACTTTCTATTAAATTGATTAAGGCATTTGTAGAAGCAGAGGATGGCGAATACATCATCGAGGAGAACCATAAAATGTCTCAAACAAATGGACTTCGACTAGCGAGAAGCTTAATAAATGTTGTGAATAAGGAAACATATATCTGGATAACAAACCCTTACCCTCGACCATTAAAAATATTAAAAAACCAAACATTGTGCTTTGGAAGCCAGCCAGCCGAAGTGAATCTTGTGGAAGAAAGTGAACAAAAAGAGCATGAAGAACCCCAATTTCAGATAAACGAAAATTTAGCATATAAGGAAAAGGAGCAATTGAAACAAGTTTTGGAAAGGTACGAGGATTTGTTTTCGTCGGGATTAGGAAGATCCAACTTAGCGAAACATCGGATCGATACAGAAGGCGCGAAACCGATCAAACACAAGCCGTATAGGGTGAGCGCGAAAGAGCGAGAAATCATAAAAGAACAAATTGATGAAATGCTCAGAGACGGCATAATTAGACCATCCTCGAGTCCATGGTCCTTCCCTGTAATCTTGGTCAAGAAGCGAGATGGTAAGTACAGATTTTGCGTTGACTACAGAAAATTGAATGATGTAACAGTGAAGGATGTTTACCCAATTCCAAGAATTGATGACGTAATGGATACTCTCCAAGGATCGAAGTACTTCTCAGCAATAGACCTTAGATCGGGATATTGGCAAGTCGAAATTGAAGAGAAAGACAAGGAGAAGACAGCTTTCACTACGACCCACGGTTTATATGAATTCAACGTCATGCCCTTTGGACTATGCAACGCCCCTGCTACTTTTGAGAGGAATATGGACAATGTGCTTGGAAATCTAAGATGGCAGATTTGCCTTTGTTATCTGGACGACGTTATTATATACAGCTCAGACTTTCCAACCCACCTTAAAAGACTTGAAGCTGTCTTAAAATGTTTTAGTGAATCTAATTTGAAACTGAACGACAAGAAATGCAGATTTGCTTTTGAAGAACTTGAGATCCTTGGTCATATAACCAACCAACAGGGTATAAAACCGGCCGAATATAATATCAAAGCCGTTAGGGATTTTCCTCAGCCCAAGAAGGTCAAAGAAGTACAATCGTTCCTAGGAATGTGTTCCTATTATAGAAAATTCATTAAAGATTTCTCATTAATTGCTGACCCATTGACAGGACTCATCAGGAAAAATGCGCAATTTACCTGGACAGAAAAACAAGAGGAAGCATTTCAAAACCTTAAAAAAGCTCTGATAAATCCGCCAATCTTAGGTCACTTTGATCCAAATGCAGCCACCTACATTCACACAGACGCCTCTAACATCGGCTTAGGTGCAACACTGGTCCAAATTATCTGCGGGGAAGAGAAGGTGATATCATATTTGAGTCGAACTCTAAGTAAAGCTGAGCAAAATTACTCAACCACCGAAAAGGAATGTTTGGCTGTGGTGTGGGCGATATCAAAACTACGACCCTACCTATATGGAAGACACTTCAAGATAATTACAGACCATCACGCATTGTGCTGGCTGAAAAATCTTAAAGATCCAACAGGTAGACTTGCAAGGTGGGCACTGAAAATTCAGGAATACGATTTTGACATAATACACAAATCGGGTAAAAAACATATGGATGCTGATGGCTTATCTAGAGGACCCCTACCTGAAATGGATTGGGTCGAAGATTATGAACGACTATTTTTGAATCAGATAATAAATGAAGAGGATGAATTCATAGAAAATGTTAAGAAAAGCCTTAAAGGAAGCAAACGAGCAATCACACAGAATTTTAAAGAGGAAAATGGATGTCTATATAAGAAGAACCCAAACCCTGAAGGCAGAGCATGGTTGCTGGTAGTGCCGAAGAAGATAAGGAAAGAAATCATGAGTGAATTCCACAACCATATGCTGAATGGCCATCTAGGCGTCGCCAGAACCACATACCGTTTGAAGAATAAATATCATTGGCCTTCCATGCTGAAAGATGTTTCAGAATTTGTAAAGACGTGCCATCTTTGCCAAAGTCGGAAAGGTTCAAATCAGTCGCCCTCTGGACTTTTGCAACCCATTCCCCCAGCTAACTACCCTTTTGAAAGAATCGGGATTGACTTTGTTGGTCCCTTGCCATCAACGAAAAGAAGAAGGAAGTGGATAATTGTGTTGACTGATTATTATACCAAGTACGCTGAAACAAAGGCAGTCTCAGAAGCAACAGTGAAAGAAGTCTCTACATTTTTAATCGAACAAATTTTTTTACATCACGGGGCCCCAAGGTTTCTTATTAGTGACAGAGGTTCACAGTTCACTAGCAATTTGATGAAGGAGGTTATGAAAATGTGCAAAGTTAAACACTGCTTCACGACGAGCTACCATCCCCAGACTAACGGACTAACGGAACGGCTAAATAGAACTCTAATCAACATGATAAGCATGTATGTAAATACAGACCAGAAAAACTGGGACGAAATCCTCCCTTTCGTCACCCACGCGTACAATACCACGATTCAAGAAACCACAGGCTACTCTCCATTTTTCCTGTTATTTGGGAGGGAACCCATGTCCCTCTTAGACGACGATAATATCCCAATTGACAGTAACATGAACAATTATGACGAATATATAGAAAATTACTTAGATAAAATAGCAAGGACGAGACAGGTAGTCATTAACAACACAGAGAAGACTCAGGAAAGAATGAAGAGAAACTATGACAAAAAACACAACGAGAGAATCTATGAACCAGGACATTTAGTGGCAGTTTGGACACCAGTCAGGAAAATCGGAAAATGTGAAAAACTATTGAGAAAATATTTTGGCCCATATCGAATATTAAAGAAGCTGTCTAACGTAAATTACTTAATTGAGCCGAAAGATAATCCTGGCCAAGACCCATTGATTGTCCATGTCTCAAGACTCAAACCCTATTTTGAGAGAATTGATGAGGTAACTCACGAGGACGTGACGACCTCTGGAGAGGGGGAAGTGTTACATCATGATTAATGGCGTATTTCTTATATAATTTTTAATATATTTGAAATTTAAATTATATATTTATTTATTTTTATATTCTATGATATTTATTTAAAACAGATTATTTTTTAGATTATCATCATTTGTATTTAGGTACACGTGTGACTTCACTGCTCTCTTTGATGTGAGGAAATAAATAAAGGATTCTGGAGGCTACTTAAAGTAGACTTATCTCATTATTCCCTTATATAAATTTGTAGGATGGTTGAAACACGCTCTGGTAAGATGCAAGACCCAGCACAGGAGAGAATCATGCCTGAAGAGTCTGCCAAGCCGCAACCTGGTGCAACAATATCTAATGTCTCGTGTGTTGGATACATTCCGTCTATATCTTTGGCGGCCGGGTGTTGCGTGGACACAGCGGAGATATTCACTTTAAACTAAAAAAGCCAAAGACAGATTTTTTTGAGACTTAAGTGACGTCACACACACTCTTTTTAGTTCTATTGAAACTAGGCTGTTCTTCTTTAATGTTTTTCCCTGTGTTAGCAGCGCAGACAATAGAATTGTAATTAACAAAATCTATTCCATTTCTCTCTAATTTTATTTTATTACTCTAATTCTATTAAGTCCATCTAACTCAATTAAAATCTTCTTCACCTGACAAAAACTTCCAGACCAACGGGGAAATTCTTAGACTTTAAATAATTAAGAGGATTCGGCGGGTTGTGCGAAATAAAAATTTTTAAATAAAAATTTATTACATGGCGATATAAATATAATTTTTCAACTTTGTCGTTCCCTAATTTCGTAATTGAATTACAACTGGGAAAAAATCAGCAAAGGCAAAAACGTTGAGAGTAAAAAAGGGGCGCAGCAGGAAAAAATGATCCTCCTTAACGAGCCCAGTCTTCACACAATGTTGGCCTCCCAATTACCAGGCGCCAGGGGGCGTAAATTCATTAACTTATTAATAAGATACACACCATTTAAATTCCAAATACGGCGTAATTGAATGAAGCTGATGAAGTGCCCGCGGCCAAATTGCCTGACAAATACCTCCCGCCATATTTGTTGACAAACAAGGCACAATTACTGCTAAGGCAATTACCACAGGACTGCGGCGCTGGTAATGAAATCACAGAACCTCCCCCTTGATCTTTATTAATCCAATTTCTATCAGGCGCCGGAATTATGTTTCCATTGAAAACAAACAGCGGGAGGTTTGTTAGGGGACATTTCCATAGTGGCCGCCAACTAACGGAATTTATAAATAAAATATTTTGATGTAAATAACCTGGGTTGCCGAATTAATGCCGCCCTAGGTTGCAAATCCAATTTCAGCCTGTTGCCTTGTCGGAATGAATGTTAAACGAGTTAGAGGTGACTTCGGTGACTTTTTATTCTTCTGCTTCTTGTGGCCGGGTGACTTGTGGCGCTGGAACCTCGCCGCAGTGTTCTACCTCGAGGTCGAACATCCGCTACACGTCGTGTTGTCCTCTGTCACCGCGCATCTCTGACTCACACGTGCTGTCGTGTTGTCCTCTGTCACCGCGCATCTCTGACACACACGTTGTCGTGTTGTCCTCTGTCACCGCACATCTCTGACACACACGTTGTCGTGTTGTCCTCTGTCACCGCACATCTCTGACACACACGTTGTCGTGTTGTCCTCTGTCACCGCACATCTCTGACACACACGTTGTCGTGTTGTCCTCTGTCACCGCACATCTCTGACTCACACGTTGTCGTGTTGTCCTCTGTCACCGCACATCTCTGACACACACGTGCTGTCGTGTTGTCCTCTGTCACCGCGCATCTCTGACACACACGTTGTCGTGTTGTCCTCTGTCACCGCACATCTCTGACTCACACGTGCTGTCGTGTTGTCCTCTGTCACTGCACATCTCTGACACACACGTTGTCGTGTTGTCCTCTGTCACTGCACATCTCTGACTCACACGTGCTGTCGTGTTGTCCTCTGTCACCGCGCATCTCTGACACACACGTTGTCGTGTTGTCCTCTGTCACCGCACATCTCTGACTCACACGTGCTGTCGTGTTGTCCTCTGTCACCGCGCATCTCTGACACACACGTTGTCGTGTTGTCCTCTGTCACCGCGCATCTCTGACTCACACGTGCTGTCGTGTTGTCCTCTGTCACTGCACATCTCTGACTCACACGTGCTGTCGTGTTGTCCTCTGTCACTGCACATCTCTGACTCACACGTGCTGTCGTGTTGTCCTCTGTCACCGCGCATCTCTGACACACACGTTGTCGTGTTGTCCTCTGTCACCGCACATCTCTGACTCACACGTGCTGTCGTGTTGTCCTCTGTCACCGCGCATCTCTGACACACACGTTGTCGTGTTGTCCTCTGTCACCGCACATCTCTGACACACACGTTGTCGTGTTGTCCTCTGTCACCGCACATCTCTGACACACATGTGCTGTCGTGTTGTCCTCTGTCACCGCACATCTCTGACACACACGTTGTCGTGCTGTCCTTTGTGACCGCACATCTCTGACACACACGTTGTCGTGATGTCCTCTGTCACCGCACATCTCGACATCTGACCATTGGTTCTGCCCGTCAAGCGTGACCTCACCTTGTGTCCCATTGTACAAGGTAGGATCAATAAATAAGGTGAATTATAATTTATTTAAAAAAATAAGAACGATATTAAAAATTAGGACTTGATTTATTTAAAATAATCACCTTGGCTTTCTATACATCGTCTCCATCGTTCTGGCAACTTGTAAATACCCTCTTTATAGGCACTCTTAAGAAGCGTGTGAAAAAAATCTTGCACCACTTTCTGGACATCTTCATCCGAGTTAAATCGCTTTCCCTTTAACTCCTTCTTTAGTAGTCCAAAAAGGAAATAGTCAGAGGGGGCTAGGTCTGGACTATATACAGGATGTTCTAAAACTTCAAAACCTAATTTAATGATTGTAGATACAGATTTACATGATGTATGCGGCCTTGCATTATCATGAAGGAAGAGAACACCTTTACTAAGCTTCCCTCTTCTTTTGTTTCTTATACCGGGCTTTAGCTTATTTACAAGAATTTCACAATAAAGGTCGCTGTTCATACGTTGCCTTGAGGATAAAAAATCAAGACAGATTGGTCCATCAACATCCCAAAAAATTGTTTGCAAAACTTTACCGGCGCCGAACGTGAGACCTGAGGAACATGTTATTCGTCCATTTTTGAACTCGTTAACCCATTTATAAATGTTTTTTTTGAGAAAAACAAGACTCACCATAGATATTTTTCATTCTTTGGCATATTTGAGATGTTTGAATACCTTCTGCATTCCAGAAACGAATAACTGCACGTTGTTCAAGCGTGGTGCAATCCTTCAAGGGAGCTTCCATTTTAGTTTATTTATAAGTCTCGCGCCGCGCGTGGGAAAAAGAACAGTACACCTTAAATAGTCTCTCGATGTTATATTTTAATATTCTGTGGTTTAAATTATTTTTGCTTTTTTAATTTTTAAGAAATAAGATAATTCACCTTATTTATTGATCCCCTTTGTACTATGCATGGAGTAATTTAAAAAGATTTCTCGAAAGATTTTCATTTTTTTTTATCGGCTCATTACACACAAATAGCGAGGCGGTGAGTTTCAATGTTTCACATCTCATTTGTTAAATCAGAATTTACAAAAAAACTTCTAAATCGCTTATTTCTGCTTTAAACACAGTGTTTATGATGATATGGGAACAAATGAAGTTGTGTTATATTTTTTGGAATCATAATTTTAAATACATATTAAAAAAATATATATATAGGCAAATAAAATATTAAAAAATATTTTGAGGAAACGCTTTCATAAAAAAAGGTACAATAAAAATGAAAAAATGAATTTTCAGTATAACCATTAACAATTAATTTATGTGACCAAAATAAAAGCAGCAGGAATATTAACTTTCAGACTTCACTAATACCAAAATGTTCCCGGTTTATTTCCGTCCGGACCATCGACAGCAGGTCTCACAGAGTTTAACTTTTGATTCAAACCCAGCTTTTATTTGCAAACTTTGCTGGCATCTAGTTATAAAAATCTTTAGTACATTTACAGACTACTTAGAAGAAGTCTAACAAACTCTTGCTCAATTGCGACGGTAATGTAAGTGTAAAAAATCCAGATTTCTAAGTCGTCAGAACGTATGTTAAATATTATTGATGGAGGGAAATTTTCCCTGAAAAAAATTGATCTTTAAAAACATAGGAAGCCTCTCCCGTCAAAATAGACGCCAAAACTAGACGCCATCTATTGACCGTCGCTGCAAACTAGCGGCCTCGGGTCGGTGACAAAGCCACAACACCAGCTTTGGTAAACTGAGAAGCGTCCACCTAGAAAATTGTATAAATAGGCGATACTTTAAACCGATAATATATATAAATAATGAAAATTGATGAATGTTAAAAAAAATCGAACAAGGCCTAAATATTATTTTTGTATATTTATTAAATAAAAATTCCATCTATGTTTATTAAATGCTTGTGCCATATGAGTGCTCATAGAGTAAAATCTCCCATGTGATGAGCAACCACCTCCCTGAGCGACCACCACCTCCCTGAGCGACCCCCTTTGTAACATCAGAACTAACCTGAACCGACCCATAAAGAAAACCTCCATGACGTCAGTGGAAGGTTCTATTGTAGAATTGATCATTTTATTTTCACATAAAACTATGAAAATGCCCCGGCGTTATAAAGATAGATTCTAAATTAAAGTGTTTGCCGTGCTGTAAACACACACACAGTACAGACTAGAGTATTATAAAATGAAAGTTCCAAATAGTGTTACTGCAAATATAAAATGGCACAAAGGTCGGGATGATAAAGAACATTTGATTTTGATCACCTCTATGTATGCCACATAACATTACATGGTGTCAGTGATTCTCGTGCCCCGGTGTCCATCCAGCCTGGTGACCCGTCCATTCCCTCTGTGGACCAATAGGAGAAATGAAGAAATATCACATGTCTAAACCCAACCAATAAAGAAAGCCGAGATCAGCTGACGTTTCCTTCCACTCCGGATTGTGAGCACAATGGAGATTTACTTCTTCGTGTCCAATGGACCATTGATGACGTCATCCGGTGTGTGTGACGTTTATATTCTTAACTTGCGGTCACTTTAATTATTTAAACCTCCTTTATAAAAAATTGTATTTTTAGTTACATTTAAAAACAATGAAAGTTTCGAGTTCAATAACTTTTCTATTTGAAAACATTACCGAGAGTACATCGCCTCACGTCCTTGCTCCATTGTTGTCCACCCACATGGCTTTGTTTGTATTCTCCCATTTACTGGGCCATTATATAAACATCAATAAATATCCGGGATGTTTCAACTCAAGGTTTCACCTATGCTGAGAATTCCTCCGTATGTACGGCGGTACATATACTAAAATTGGAACGATACATAGAAGATTAGCATGGCCCCTGCGCAAGACACGCAAAATCGTGAAGCGTTCCGTATGTACAGGCATAACATGTGGATATTGAAGATAAATATGATACGGATGATAAATTTTATAATTATTAAAATAAACAGCTTGACTGAATTTTTCAGATTTTTTCTTTTTTAGGAGATAACAAGCCTGGACTGTCTATCTTTTGGTCGAAACCTTTTGGTGCTTCTATTGAGCCATCCACTCGACTGGACGGAGGTAACTCGACCGGGCCATCGCCAAGTGTTCGCTGTAAGCAATGATCCCAATTAGACCCTATCACTTAAGCGCTCCGTAATAAAGGGGCTAGGTCCCCGTGGGATCGATGGCCAAAACGAATTAACACGTTCAGTAACGATGCCCTTAATGGCGCCGAATTGGCAACAATTAACTGAGCCAACAAAACTGTCAATCGAGCAAATGGCGCCGCCTGAAAAAATCAGCCTTTATTAAAAAGATGCGTTAGGAAAAACAACACCCATTATCCTTAATTATAGGATCTGAGTAATGCTTAAAAAATGAGGCTTTTTAGCAAAATTTTGCCAATTACTGCTGCTTTTTGCCATTACGTCTTTTCCTGCTGTTTAATGGCTTTTAACCTTCTAATGGGCGACTCCTTATTTCGAGGATTCATTTCTCGACACGGAATTATTTGATTGGCACCATTGCCGGCCAATCATCGGCATCGGTCCAAATGGCGTCGCTAATCTCAAACAAATAGAATTGTGTAACGCGGGATCTCGCAGCTAATGCTCCGATACGCCGAATTTAAAACAATTCGCTTCCTATTCAAGTTACAAATGAACTCGGGGGTCGTACGGGATATGTCCTGGGGAGGGATCGCAGTGACCGAAGGAGTTGCTGCTCGATACCAGAACGGAAGCCTGGACGGAAGCGACTTTCTTCGTGTTCCCGAGAGTCCCTCCAATCATCCCTACAATCCCGGTGGAGCTTCTAGGACTCATTTACATAATAATTAGATAATAAACCTTTTTAATAACCCTATAGCAAATGTCCATCTTGGCAAATTCCAGACTTGGCTTCAAACCTATGGGGCCTCTCCCGGCAACTGTCACCGTCGATGGGTGGCGGGCTAGCTATACCTTACAGCTTCGGCGTTCTGAGAGCGAGACTACTCGGGAGTTAAAGTCCTTACGTCATTGCAGCTTCTGATACCGATGGATGGGATGGTGGCCTAAGGGTAAACAGCCTCTTCTGAGCGACTCAGGGTTAGATTTCCTCCCATCCCCGCCTTTAGCAAAAACATGGGATTTGCTCATGCGGAAGGTAGGTGCTCGACGTCGCGTTCGTTGAAGCCGTCTGCAACGTTGTTTGATGGAGTTTAAATCGGACGGTGTTCCATTAGTCCAGGCCGAGTGACCCGGGTGATGTATGGCCCACGGCCGCCTAAGTGCCAAATGGAGACGGCTAATGTCTCCTGCCATCGATGATGCGCACGGCTATAAAAGATGCATTTGCAGAAGTCCCTACTTGACATGGTAAATAATGAAGGTTCGGGACATCAAATGGCCTTCCTAATGGCCGAGCGTCTGCGTTTTAAACTTTAAATTCGCTTCTTGTTGTTTTTTCTATGGACTTTGGATTGTTTTGTTATTTATAGTATTTTATAGAAACCGCGCATCATTGCGCCGGTGTATTTCACCCTTCATTAGCTGCCGCGGCAGAGTGGTCTGCATTGATTCCTCATCTGCGGAGAACCACGTGAGAGAAACTTGAATGCCGTGAGGCAAGCTCCGGCCAGATCGGACGACGAACTAAGTAAATCTTCTGCTCCCATCTCGATGTTCACTTCTCCCCGTCGTGTAGGGAAAGATTTTACACGGCCGCAGAGATTCCTCTTCCATACCTACTGACCGTACTATGGAGCTTGGGTAGCACGGAGCCAGTATTTATTTTTCCTTCACAATTCCAAAGTGTCCTCTAATTATTGGTAATTTCCGGACACCTCTATCTGGGTCAAAATGGATCAATTATCTTGTGTGGAAAACATCCGTGACTTGTCGGAGCCACAAGATCAATGCAGACAAATGGCTTCCAGAAGCTAAGGTTAAACGTCATTACGAGGAATTAGGCACGAGGCCATTAGATCGTTTTTGCACTTCCTCGCGCGTAATCTCCTTTGCTAAAAGCCGCTGAGTATTGGCCGGACTTATTCCCGTAATTGCTAAAATATTTGGCACCTAATAGAACTTAAGTGCTTTTCCACATTTTAATGTCTTTTCTCTTCACTATTTTTGTCTCAGGCTATTCGGGTTAACTTAATGAAGGAACCCCATCTTTTTGTGTCGTAAATGGAGCGCGTTAACAGCGGGGGGAGTCGCTTGAGTCGCCAGGGGGAAATATGCTTTTAATTTGTGAACATTTGCAGCTATTTGATTGCGGCTGTCATCTGGCAGCAGTGCGCTCGACGCAGAGGTTAACTTGGAGCAGTCGGCGCGACAAATGTACATTGCATGGATGCGCACGTGTGAATGTTTCAAAGATCCTGGACGTGAAGGATGATCAATATTTGTTCAAAAGTGACAATATGGTCACATCTCAACCTATTTTTATTTATTTCAGGGGATCACAAAGAGTCATTGCAATGTCGGGAATAAATTGGCAGACGTAACTGTATCTCTCACCAACCAACAACCAAAGTGAAAGATGTGACGGGAATATCCACAATCTTTACCGAACTTCAACAAAATGTCTCTGAACCTGAAATTCCTCATTTACCTCTACCCAGGACCATAGCTGCGGCCATGAGAAGACGGTCTTCTACCGACGCTTTATTTTTTCTTCCAAATTCTCCGTTCAACTGTTGAAGCAATTCAAATATAAATGTAACGAATATTTTTTAACCCAGAATTTTATTTCACACATACACTTATCTGGCCATGGCACTCTGAGTAACTTTCTCCAAGTTCACATTTCAAAAGCCTAAATTATTTTTCTTTCTTCTTCTCTGAGAGTCCAGCTTTCACATCCCTAAGTGACACCACAGTGAATGCCAATGTTTCTTCAATTCTCTTCTTTGAATGAAAAGCATTTATCTTTCGTAATCTTGTCCAATTTGCGTCCCTTCCTAGTGCTATTTTTCTTTTTCTCATCCTCTAAGCAACCTCCCATCCTGGATGTTAATGTGAAGTGATCAACTACATCAATGTTTTCTTGTTGAGTTTCAAAGTTATTTATATCATCGTTAGTTGTCATTTTGGTCTTGTTGATATGGTACATGCTCAACTTTAAACCAAATTATTCACTTTTCAATAATCTCTTTTAGGTTTTCCTTGTGTTCTGCCAGCAGTGTGGTGTTATCGTCAAATTGTTATTTATTCTCATTCCTCCAATGTGTACGCCAGTTTCTATTGTATCGCTAATCCCATCATATTGTTACGACGCTTCTCAGCCGTCGATGTTTGCGCACGAGGTTTCTAAGAAAACAATGCGAGTTCTTGGTGGATATAGCTTAGTTTGGTATGATTTATTGCAAGAGCTTTAAAAAGGAGATAGTAACAATATACAGTAGATGTACTTGCCTTCAATGTCCGCCACGGGAAGGTTCCTCCTCGTTCTTTCCGCACTGTCTTCTCGTTAGTCCACACTCCCGGCGACAACGCGTCTTCTCTCACCGCAGATATCTGTCCCCACACTGCGCCTGTCCTCCCCACACACCATCCTCCCGCAGCTTGTGTCATCCATCTTTCCACAACTTCACCCTGGATATATTGTCACACAGTGAGTAGGGAATTACCGATATTACAATATGTTCATTGGTTGAAGAAATAATATGCAGCCTTGTCCTTATCGTGGTTTGAGCCAATCAGTATTCCGTCTTAACTCCTGTTCTGTATATAGTTATCTGAACAGGACAATCTCTGGCACTCACATAAGTCTTAGTGTTGTCCATAGTGTGATTTACACGATCAAAAACTTTACTATAATATATTCTACGAAGCATAAATATATGTTTTCTTTATTTTTTCTTTATGAATTTTCACATATATATTATCCATTTATAACTTAGGGTTGCGATTCGATATTTTAGCCCTTTACCTCTTCTGAAACCTGCTCATTCTGGTTTAATCCTCTATTTAAATGGGTCCCATTCTTTTCTGTATTATTTTGAGAAGTATTTTACTTGTGTGGGGGATAGATGCAATGGTTCTGTAGCTGCTGCAGATCTTTGGATTTTCTTTCTGAAGATGGGTAGAAATATTGATGATTTCCATTCGGCTGCCCATTTCCCCCACTCCCATATGTTCTGACAGAGTTCTGCGATGGTATCTAGGGCCTCCTCTCCTGCTGTTTCTATTGACTCAGTTGGACTATTCCTGGGGCTTTTCTGTTATTGATTTCATCGAGGGTCGGCTTTATCCTTGATTTTGTTGGAGGGGATTCTTTTAAAAATCTTTGTACTCCAAGTGCTTCTCGTCTCACATAATTTCTCTGTGTGTAGTTTTCCATCTTCTTTTATTTCTTTCCACTTATGAGAACTTTCCCTCTTCATCGTTCCTATTCTAGGTTTCCCGTGATTTACTTCATTTTCTTGAATAGATCTCTTGTTCACTCACCCTTGTTGACTTCTTCTATTTCGCTACATTCCTGATTAAGAAAAATATCTTTATATCTCCTCGCTTGTCTCTGAAAATCTGCATTTAGTGTTTTCTCACTTCTTTGAATTCCTTAAGTGATTTTTATTTTCTCTCTATTGTTATATTAATTGCTTCTTTTGAGAGCCATTTGTGTTAATTTCTTTTTGGAATTTTTGGTACATTATTTTTCGCTTCTGTTTGGATAAATCTCATCCCGAAGTACATCCGGGGTACTTTGCATTCTGTATCTAAGTCACCATTGGTTACCGCAATTGTGTAACTCGACGACCCATGTCATATCTTGGAGTTGGATTTACTATTTAATTTAATTTAATTTTTACAATGGAAATAAGTATTTTACAATACACAGTTTGCACCTGGTAGTGTTTTAGTTGAAAGAACTGAACGCTTCCATCTTCTATTGCTTATAATGTAATCAATTTTTAGTTTTGGTGAGCCCCGTCTGGTGAAGTCCATGTATATGATCTACGTTGTTTGTGTTTGTTATATAAACATCACGGCACCACATTCGATGTATTTCTCCTGCTTCCTTGCCATTCCATAGTTTACAGTTGTTCCTGGGTGACTTTGATTGTTCACACTAGTAGAAAATGTTGCCTGCTCTCCACCGGAGTTGTACTCGCACTAGAAGGTACAAATAGGGGCTTTCTCTATCCTTTAGGATTGAGACCAAATGACATTTCTGAAATCCCTCCAGTATTTTTAGGGGATAATATTACAGAAAAGGAAGAAAAATTGCTTTATTTGAAACAAACAAGCAAAAAACATTCCCACTAAATAGTTTTGTTTTCCAAAGACAGGTGGCGCACTAATGCAGCGTATTTAAAGATCAATTCGTTTTTGTAACTAACTTCGGGAGCGAGGTTAATCTTTGGTACAAACTTGGCACGTTTGATATAGTTTATTGTCGATATGGAACGCTTCACGATTTTGCGTGTCATCCTTGCGAAGGGGCTACGCTAATCTTCTCGGTATCGTTCCAATTTTAGTATATGTACCGCCGAACAAGCGTGTTATTGTTGATAGGTTATGGAATAGAGGTGATGTAAGATAGGGTATGGAATAGAGGTGATTGTAA
>CP092876.1:11188208-11227235 GCA_030710605.1 Cordylochernes scorpioides | reverse complement strand
TGGGTCAGGATTTTAAAAAATGGAGACGAGCAGATTACCACATGCTTGCTTAAACTATCTCTGGAAAGTCACCGCGAAAAAGGAAATAGAAAACAGTTTTACTCAAAATTTAATAAAAATTCTAGACTCTAAGGGATATTCCTTTCTTAAGGGCTGCGAAGACTACTTAGCCATACAGAAAGAATTGCCAGGCATAATTAGAACTACCACAGACCAACTAATTCAAAACGATCAGATGAAAATCACTGATTCAACCCACTTTGCTCACTAAAAATTTTTGAGTGAATCATTCATGACAGAGGAGTACCTACGATTAAATATCTCGCTTCCCAACAAAAGACTAGTTGCACAACATAGAGTTTTATGGCAATTTTTCAGGGAAGAAAGAAAAGACTTCTGGAAAGAAAATGGCCGGAACTGTTTACTTTGTAAGGATCTCATGGATGATAATTTGGTTCACTATTTCTTCCAATGCCCTCTCTTAACAGAAAAACGTACTGAAATTTTCCCAAGCCCTACCTCTGGTCAATTTAGATACCATCGCATATGTCAACTTCTCTCTTCAGCTCTGAATGATGAATTACTGATTGTTAGATACTTTAAGTTCTGCACAGAAGCTGGGCCCATGAGAAAGAATGCAGGGCAAAGGATACTGGAGGATGAACTATCTGTAAATAGGTAACTGAATGTGAGACAAACCTTATTTTGTTGTAAATGTTTCCTCTTCCCTCTCCTCTTGTTGACGTGTAAATACGGCGAATCCTGTATGGGGCGGAATGCCCTAAATAAAGGCTTTTGTTGTTGTTGTTATTTTTACTAAAAATACTTTAATCAAAATCTTCTAAGATATTGTGTCTACACTGATTAAAATTCGGCAGATAGTTATTTATACAGACTTTATATTCCAAAATTAAAAAAATATATAATCACACTACACATGCCAGATGGCGCTCTGCCTTCTGAAAAACACATGTGCTCCTGGTCAGGATATGCCTTTTTTATTTTAAATATATATATACATATGTATAAAATTGAGAATGAAATATAAATAGCAATTTATGAAAATATAAAAATTGATTATTTCAAAATGTAATCTGTGTATGGAGCGGGACAAGAGCGACCTTCGCGGTGGCCGAGGATCCTTCTGACGGCGGAGTGTGGTCTTCCCAGTGCGCGCCACTCTAATAAATCCCGAGTTCTAGCTGCATCTCTCCACGTCTTTGTCCCATCCTGAGCTGACAAAGAACATGAATACGGCGTCGAGGTGGCCGATTCAATAATAAATTCCCATTTCCTTTATTGTTTCCTATTACCCATTGTTTTTTAAATCTATGATTTTTATATTATTTTCGCTTGCGAATATATTTTACCTTATTGAATATCTATAGATGTTTTATTAGATTCTGACGCCAACATTTAAAAATGAAAG
Source organism: Cordylochernes scorpioides (assembly GCA_030710605.1). Lineage (NCBI taxonomy): Eukaryota > Metazoa > Arthropoda > Arachnida > Pseudoscorpiones > Chernetidae > Cordylochernes > Cordylochernes scorpioides. Next base: position 11,225,806 of record CP092876.1, on the reverse strand, counting down.
ACAAAGGTCACCTCTTCCGTCAAATAGACGTCAAAACCAGACGCCATCTATTGACCGTCGCCGAAATCTAGCGGCCTCGGGTCGGTGACAAAGCCACAACACCAGCTTTGGCAAACTGAGATGGCATCTAGCTTTGACGTCTATTTTGAAGGGGGAGGTGACCTTAATCTTTATAGATCAATATTCTCCCGGCAAAATTTCCATAAAAAAACATTATAAGAGAGCTGTGCGCCCATTTAAAAAGGCATCAACTGCCTCCACCCTGTATCACAAGTTTGGATCTATCAAACAGCATCTCGCTGTCTTTTAAATAAAGACGTTTTAAGAAAATTACTTAAATAAAATATAAATATTTTTCAATATTATTCAAAAGTTTTAATTTTAAAACCGTAGACTTTAAGTTGTACGCAATGTTGTCTTCACGGCGACATTTTAGTTAAAGGTTTGCCACCTAGATGGCGCCACACACCTCGCTACACGGGAACTAACAGAGAGCTGGCTTTCCGAGAACTCAACCCGCGATAGTGTTTACAATTATTGTGGTTATTGTTACAGTTATGTAGACTTTCTACAGCACTTATATATTCTACGAGGGCCATTCAATAAATAGGTTTCACTATTTTTTTTTCTGAGAACGAAACGTTGTAAAAATTAGTTCCGTAGTCCCGCCTTTTCTCTCGGAAAATCACAAGCAACAACGGATGGAGACAGCCCGAGCTTTCCTGGAAATGCATCGAAGAGATGGAGATAAACTGTTTTCCCGTATTGTCACTGGAGATGAAAGCTGGGTGCATCATTCAACTCCAGAAACAAAACGACAAAGCATGGTGTGGAAGAAGCCTGAGGAAAGTGCACCAAAAAAGGCGAAGGTCACAATCTCTGCAGGCAAAGTTATGGCTATCGTCTTTTGGGACTGTAAGGGTGTTTTATTGGTTAACTACCTGTCCCCAAACACTACGGTTAACGCTGCGAGGTACTGCGGAGTCCTCACTAAACTCAGAGCTGTAATAAAACGGAAACGTCCTGTATTTTTGTCTCGGAAAGTGTTACTCGTCCATGACAATGCTCGCCCTCACGCAGCTTGAACGACCCAATGTTGCTGGAAAACTTCAAATGAGAAATTTTCACACATCCACCTTATTCTTCGGATCTTGCCCCAAGCGACTTCCATCTTTTTCCAGCACTCAAGTTGCACCTTGGAGGCAAGCACTTTGCGAATGATGACGAAGTGCAGGCGGAGGCGAACCACTGGCTACGAAGATAGGACACGGCTTGATACAACAGTGGTATCAAAAAATTGCTACAACGGTACCAAAAATGTTTGGATAGAAATGGTGATTATGTAAAGAAGTAGTCTATGAGTTGTATAATGAAAATAAAATAACTGCATAATTGTAAATAATGTCGTTTATTTGTTAAAAAAATAGGGAAACTTATTTATTGAATGGCCCTCGTATAATTTTTTTTTAATTTTTAAAATTCTATACGAAGAAATGCATACGAGTACAACTCACCAACATTCAATTTACCTTGAAATCATTGAATTTATTCACTCATTTATTTGAAATTTATGACAAAGAGATATTTTATAATACTTTTTAATAATTAAGGAATATTTCTACAGACCTAGCGGAAGGAGAATTACATATATTGGGAGGACCAGGCTCACAGCCATATCGAATGTCTGGAATTCCGCACAATGCTCGGTCTTGGTTTAGGATACCTCAGTTTGAAGGGAGGCTCGAGTAGAGATCTGATCCTGTCTAACGAGGGGTAAGACGATGAGAGGCTGTTGGTGCCGAGATGACCGGTGGGTTTATGAGATCGCGTGAATGTCGACCGTCAAACTGGTGTCGAAGTTGTACTTAAAAGGGATTAACCGCTTGAGTGATTAGAGAATATGACTTTGGCTTGGCCACCCAGCAGAGTAACTTGTTGTTTATTTAAAAGTTCGATCGATCACAGAAACCTTTTGGAAATTCTTTTATAAAAATGGCCTTTTGGGCTCTACTTTAGTGCATTTGCCGATTATGTTGAATTCCGAGGTACGACTGCCATGCTGGACAAAGGTATTTAAGTAAAGTGGGATAAATCATCTTGAGGTGTCTTGTGTCATTCTTATTCTGATAAAGGATTCTCAGGATGATCCTGTCGCTTTCTTGATATGATGGCTTCGATAAGATTCTTGAGGTGAGGCGTCGATCAAGGCCAGCTAGTTTACACGATTGCTCCGTGGGACTTGGTGACCATGGGAGTTGATTGGATGTTTGAATTTTTGGCTCTGCTGTTCTTAGATAAGATTGTCTGTGATTTCTCAGGGTTCATTTGAACTCTCCAGTTATGGAACCAATCCTCTATTTCACCAGCAGCCCATCTTGGAATTTCTTCAGTATCTTCTTGATGCACTTAGAAAACTGACCAATACTGCAGTATCGTCTGCACAAGTTTGATTCACACTTGACAGGGGGCAGGTCTGCCCGTGACCTGTAGAGGTAGGATCTCTTGAAATATTAAACTGTGAATACAAATATGTAATTGAAAGTAGGAAAACAAATATTTTAAAAGATTGATTTCAATATTTTAGAAATATCTTTTGGTAACTTTGCTGCAAATAAGAACTAGTTTTTTTCATAATTTTTTTTTTCACAGCACTTTCAATAGAAAGGTTTGTTACACCATTAAGTCTTACAATTAAATTGAAATAAAATAAAGTCTTACATGGCCATTGCTGAGGGAATAAATCGATTTCAATAAACTTCAGCTTTAGAAGCTTCTCTCGCATTGAACCACACACGGTCAGAAATAGTTAGTGCTGAGTATTAGTTAGCGTCTGATTCTTGAAAGTCAATTTCCACAATAAACTTTGACCTTTTCAACACAGACCACTTCTCAGCTTCGTCCTTTTCAATAATCTATAGATAGCGTCTAGTTTTGACGTCTATTTTGACGGGAGAGGTGACCCTAATTTTTATAGATCAATATCTTCCCGGCAAAATAACATATCTATATATACAGTTGGAGATTTGGTCGTGAGGATATTGATCTATAAATACATAGGTCGCCTCTCCCGTCAAAATAGACGTCAAAACTAGACGCCATCTATTGATGGCTGCAAACTAGCGGCCACGGGTAGGTGACAAAGTCACAGCTTTGGTAAACTGAAAAGCGCTCACCTGGAGACCATGGTTTCGGCCTAATGGCCTTCGTCAGTCTAGGGCGGACTTTATTCCATGAGATCTACAAGGGATTGTCTTTTAGATCAATATCCACCCGACAAAATGTCCATTTATAATTTAGCCATAAATTTGGCTCAGCCACTTTGCCAGCTAAACATCTCTTTGACAGAATTTCAAGATTCCATTGGATCCTTTGTAGATCTCATGGAATAAAGTCCGCTCTAGGCCGACGAGGGCCATTAGCCCGAAACCATGTTCTCTAAGTGGACACTACTCAGTTTTCCAAAGCTGGCGACACAAGGCCGCTAAGTTTGTGGCGACGGCCAATAGATGGCGTCTGGCTTTGACATCTATCTTGACGGGAGAGGCGACCTATGTCTTTGTATAAAATAACAAAAACCAAAAGTAGCCAAAAGTAAAGAAACAACAACAACAACCAGAAGCGGGATTTGGCGCTTTTCGTATGACAAGATGACCACGTGTCCCCACCTTTAGAGTCAATATTATGTTTAGTGGTTTACATTTGTACTCCCATCCTATTCATGAACAGCCAAGGAGAACAGATAATAAGTTAAGAGGGCACTAAACATAATTACACGTCTATTATTTCAACGCGCCCAGAACGAAAACTTATGCCATTCAGTCTCTCTCTCTCCACTGTATCTTTACTCGCTGCGCCGTAGTCCCGCGGATTTCTGAAACTTTCCTCAAAACCAAAAAATAAATTATTAAATCACTTGTCACGCCGCATCTACGGCTGAGAGAGGGAGAAAGATGCGAACTGAGTGCCACGTCTACTTGTAACATCAGCTCGTGTAACAAACACTTTTGAACAGAGCAGAGCTAAACGTCCGGAATCCAGACTTCTTCTTTTATATTACTGCAGGAACATTAAACTTGTAACAAGTTTAATTGTCCTACTCGGAGGCCTGGAGAGGTACGGCGGTGGCCTGGAGAACCCACCTAAACCCACGTGTCCGTCAACATATGTAGTATTTAAGAAGGGTAGTATAAGAGATATGTAGTATTTAAGAAGGGTAGTATAAGAGATATGGGTAATATTTAAGAAGTGTAGTATCTCAGAAGTTAGGATAATCATCATCAGATTCTGCAGCTGTTCCATTCCAAGGTTACGTTCTTATTGATGAGGATCTGGGCGACCAGTCCAAATTACTGACATTTATTTATAAAGACATTTTCTTTAATTAATCCGAGATAATTATTTTAATTGTTGTGTTCTATAGAATAGCTCTGTATATCTAATGTCTCGTGTGGTGAATACATTCCGTCTATATCTTTGGCGGCCGGGTGTTGCGTGGACACAACGGAGATATTCACTTTAAAATAAAAAAGCCAAAGACAGATTTTTTTGAGACTTAAGTGACGTCACACACACTCTTTTTAGTTCTATTGAAACTAGGCTGTTCTTCTTTAATGTTTTTCCCTGTGTTAGCAGCGCAGACAATAGAATTGTAATTAACAAAATCTATTCCATTTCTCTCTAATTTTATTTTATTACTCTAATTCTATTAAGTCCATCTAACTCAATTAAAATCTTCTTCACCTGACAAAAACTTCCAGACCAACGGGGAAATTCTTAGACTTTAAATAATTAAGAGGATTCGGCGGGTTGTGCGAAATAAAAATTTTTAAATAAAAATTTATTACATGGCGATATAAATATAATTTTTCAACTTTGTCGTTCCCTAATTTCGTAATTGAATTACAACTGGGAAAAAATCAGCAAAGGCAAAAACGTTGAGAGTAAAAAAGGGGCGCAGCAGGAAAAAATGATCCTCCTTAACGAGCCCAGTCTTCACACAATGTTGGCCTCCCAATTACCAGGCGCCAGGGGGCGTAAATTCATTAACTTATTAATAAGATACACACCATTTAAATTCCAAATACGGCGTAATTGAATGAAGCTGATGAAGTGCCCGCGGCCAAATTGCCTGACAAATACCTCCCGCCATATTTGTTGACAAACAAGGCACAATTACTGCTAAGGCAATTACCACAGGACTGCGGCGCTGGTAATGAAATCACAGAACCTCCCCTTGATCTTTATTAATCCAATTTCTATCAGGCGCCGGAATTATGTTTCCATTGAAAACAAACAGCGGGAGGTTTGTTAGGGGACATTTCCATAGTGCCCGCCAACTAACGGAATTTATAAATAAAATATTTTGATGTAAATAACCTGGGTTGCCGAATTAATGCCGCCCTAGGTTGCAAATCCAATTTCAGCCTGTTGCCTTGTCGGAATGAATGTTAAACGAGTTAGAGGTGACTTCGGTGACTTTTTATTCTTCTGCTCTTGTGGTCGGGTGACTTGTGGCGTTGGAAACCTCGCCGCAGTGTTCTACCTCGAGGTCGAACATCCGCTACACGTCGTGTTGTCCTCTGTCACCGCGCATCTCTGACACACACGTTGTCGTGTTGTCCTCTGTCACCGCACATCTCTGACACACACGTTGTCGTGTTGTCCTCTGTCACCGCACATCTCTGACACACACGTTGTCGTGTTGTCCTCTGTCACCGCACATCTCTGACACACACGTTGTCGTGTTGTCCTCTGTCACCGCACATCTCTGACACACACGTTGTCGTGTTGTCCCTCTGTCACCGCACATCTCTGACACACACGTTGTCCTCTGTCACCGCACATCTCTGACACACACGTTGTCGTGTTGTCCTCTGTCACCGCACATCTCTGACACACACGTTGTCGTGTTGTCCTCTGTCACCGCACATCTCTGACACACACGTTGTCGTGTTGTCCTCTGTCACCGCACATCTCTGACACACACGTTGTCCTCTGTCACCGCACATCTCTGACACACACGTTGTCCTCTGTCACCGCACATCTCTGACACACACGTTGTCGTGTTGTCCTCTGTCACCGCACATCTCTGACACACACGTTGTCGTGTTGTCCTCTGTCACCGCACATCTCTGACACACACGTTGTCGTGTTGTCCTCTGTCACCGCACATCTCTGACACACACGTTGTCCTCTGTCACCGCACATCTCTGACACACACGTTGTCCTCTGTCACCGCACATCTCTGACACACACGTTGTCGTGTTGTCCTCTGTCACTGCACATCTCTGACACACACGTACTGTCGTGTTGTCCTCTGTCACCGCACATCTCTGACACACATGTGCTGTCGTGTTGTCCTCTGTCACCGCACATCTCTGACACACACGTTGTCGTGTTGTCCTCTGTCACCGCACATCTCTGACACACACGTTGTCGTGTTGTCCTCTGTCACCGCACATCTCTGACACACACGTTGTCGTGTTGTCCTCTGTCACCGCACATCTCGACATCTGACCATTGGTTCTGCCCGTCAAGCGTGACCTCACCTTGTGTCCCATTGTACAAGGTAGGATCAATAAATAAGGTGAATTATAATTTATTTAAAAAAATAAGAACGATATTAAAAATTAGGACTTGATTTATTTAAAATAATCACCTTGGCTTTCTATACATCGTCTCCATCGTTCTGGCAACTTGTAAATAACCTCTTTATAGGCACTCTTAAGAAGCGCGTGAAAAAAATCTTGCACCACTTTCTGGACATCTTCATCCGAGTCAAATCGCTTTCCCCTTAACTCCTTCTTTAGTAGTCCAAAAAGGAAATAGTCAGAGGCGGCTAGGTCTGGACTATATACAGGATGTTCTAAAACTTCAAAACCTAATTTAATGATTGTAGATACAGTTTTACATGATGTATGCGGCCTTGCATTATCATGAAGGAAGAGAACACCTTTACTAAGCTTCCCTCTTCTTTTGTTTCTTATACCGGGCTTTAGCTTACTTACAAGAATTTCACAATAAAGGTCGCTGTTCATACGTTGCCTTAAGGATAAAAAAATCAAGACAGATTGGTCCATCAACATCCCAAAAAATTGTTTGCAAAACTTTACCGGCCGAACGTGAGACCTGAGGAACATGTTATTCGTCCATTTTTGAACTCTTTAACCCATTTATAAATGTTTTTTTTGAGAAAAACAAGACTCACCATAGATATTTTTCATTCTTTGGCATATTTGAGATGTTTGAATACCTTCTGCATTCAAGAAACGAATAACTGCACGTTGTTCAAGCGTGGTGCAATCCTTCAAGGGAGCTTCCATTTTAGTTTATTTATAAGTCTCGCGCCGCGCGTGGGAAAAAAGAACAGAACACCTTAAATAGTCTCTCGATGTTATATTTTAATATTCTGTGGTTTAAATTATTTTTGCTTTTTTAATTTTTAAGAAATAAGATAATTCACCTTATTTATTGATCCCCCATTGTACTATCCATGGAGTAATTTAAAAAGATTTCTCGAAAGATTTTCATTTTTTTATCGGCCCATTACACAAATAGCGAGGCGGTGAGTTTCAATGTTTCACATCTCATTTGTTATAAATCAGAATTTACAAAAAAAAAAAAAAACTTCTAAATCGCTTATTTCTGCTTTAAACACAGTGTTTATGATGATATGGGAACAAATGAAGTTGTGTTATATTTTTGGAATCATAATTTTAATTACATATTAAGAATAGGCAAATAAAATATTTAAAAATATTTTGAGGAAACGCTTTCATAAAAAAAAGGTACAATAAAAATGAAAAAATGAATTTTCAGTATAACCTTTGAAAATTATTTATATGACCAAAAATAAAGCAGCAGGGATATTAACTTTCAGACTTCACTAATACCAAAATGTTCCCGGTTTATTTCCGTCCGGACCATCGACAGCAGGTCTCACAGAGTTTAACTTTTGATTCAAATTCAGTTTTTATTTGAAAACTTTGCTGGCATCTAGTTATAAAAATCTTTAAGACATTTACAGACTACTTAGAAGAAGTCGAACAAACTCTTGCTCAATTGCGACGGTAATGTAAGTGTAAAAAATCCAGATTTCTAAGTCGTCAGAACGTATGTTAAATATTATTGATGGAGGGAAATTTTCCCTGAAAAAAATTGATCTTTAAAAACATAGGAAGCCTCTCCCGTCAAAATAGACGCCAAAACTAGACGCCATCTATTGACCGTCGCTGCAAACTAGCGGCCTCGGGTCGGTGACAAAGCCACAACACCAGCTTTGGCAAACTGAGAAGCGTCCCACCTAGAAAATTGTATAAATAGGCGATACTTTAAACCGATAATATATATAAATAACTAGCGGACGTACCCGGCTTCGCCCGGGTTTTACCCGAGTAAAAGTTTGTCTAACGAATCTCTCGATAAAGTGAACATTTTTTTCCCGGTCCCTTGAAAAATACTCGATAAGTTGAATAAAATCAATATTAATTGGTTCCCTCGGTAATTGGAAGTTAAAGAAATAGTATCTTGCCTTGGAATTGTATCATTATTCTTGTATGGATGTACCCGGCTTCGCCCGGGGTTTTACCCGAGTAAAGGTTTGTTTAACGAATCTCTCGATAAAGTGAACATTTTTTCCCGGTCCCTTGAAAAATACTCGATAAGTTGAATAAAATCAATATTAATTGGTTCCCTCGGTAATTGGAAGTTAAAGGAATAGTATCTTGCCTTGGAATTGTATCATTATTCTTGTATGGATGTACCCGGCTTCGCCCGGGTTTTACCCGAGTAAAGGTTTGTTTAACGAATCTCTCGATAAAGTGAACATTTTTCCCCGGTCCCTTGAAAAATACTCGATAAGTTGAATAAAATCAATATTAATTGGTTCCCTCGGTAATTGGAAGTTAAAGGAATAGTATCTTGCCTTTGAATTGTATCATTATTCTTGTCTCAAATAAATTGCCGTGTCATCCTGAATTTTGTCTTTCCTAATTTTCTACATTACAAAATCATCGTATCATCATGATAATATTTAGAGCAGATTGTTGAATTATAACAGATAAATTAGAATATTTATCTTGATTATTTCTAGGCGAAAAGTTATTTCAAAAATTTTATTTGCTAGAAAACCTTCCCAGTACTATACTAAATAACTTCCCAAAGTTTCATGGCGATCCAATGAGTGGTTTGGTCAGGCATAAAGGACAAACAAACAGACACACATACATTCATTTTTATATATATAAATGAAAATTGATGAATGTTAAAAAAATCGAACAAGGCCTAAATATTATTTTTGTATATTTATTAAATAAAAATTCCATCTATGTTTATTAAATGCTTGTGCCATATATGAGTGCTCATAGAGTAAGATCTCCCATGTGATGAGCAACCACCTCCCTGAGCGACCACCACCTCCTGAGCGACCCCCTTTGTAACATCAGAACTAACCTGAACCGACCCATAAAGAAAACCTCCATGACGTCAGTGGAAGGTTCTATTGTAGAATTGATCATTTTAATTTCACATAAACTATGAAAATGCCCCGGCGTTATAAAGATAGATTCTAAATTAAGGTGTTTGCCGTGCTGTAAACACACACACAATACAGAGTAGAGTATTATAAAATGAAAGTTCCAAATAGTGTTACTGCAAATATAAAATGGCACAAAGGTCGGGATGATAAAGAACATTTGATTTTGATCACCTCTATGTATGCCACATAACATCACATGGTGGCAGTGATCCTCGTGCCCCGGTGTCCATCCAGCCTGGTGACCCGTCCATTCCCTCTGTGGGCCGATAGGAGAAATGAAGAAATATCACATGTTTAAGCCCAACCAATAAAGAAAGTCGAGATCAGCTGACGTTTCCTTCCACTCCGGACTGTGAGCACAATGGAGATTTACTTCTTCGTGTCCAATGGACCATTGATGACGTCATCTGGTGTGTGTGACGTTTATGTTCTTAACTTGCGGTCACTTTAATTATTTAAACCTCCTTTACAAAAAGTGTATTTTTAGTTACATTTAAAAACAATGAAATTTTCGAGTTAATAACTTTTCTATTTGAAAACATTACCGAGAGTGCATCGCCTCACGTCCTTGCTTCATTGTTGTCCACCCACATGGCTTTGTTTGTATTCTCCCATTTACTGGGCCATTATATAAACATCAATAAATATCCGGGATGTTTCAACTCAAGGTTTCACCTATGCTGAGAATTCCCCGTATGTACGGCGGTACATATACTAAAATTGGAACGATACATAGAAGATTAGCATGGCCCCTGCGCAAGACACGCAAAATCGTGAAGCGTTCCGTATGTACAGGCATAACATGTGGATATTGAAGATAAATATGATACGGATGATAAATTTTATAATTATTAAAATAAACAGCTTGACTGAATTTTTCAGATTTTTCTTTTTAGGAGATAACAAGCCTGGACTGTCTATCTTTTGGTCGAAACCTTTTGGTGCTTCTATTGAGCCGTCCACTCGGCTGGACGGAGGTAACTCGACCGGGCCATCGCCGAGTGCTCGCTGTAAGCAATGATCCCAATTAGACCCTATCACTTAAGCGCTCCGTAATAAAGGGGCTAGGCCCCCGTGGGATCGATGGCCAAAACGAATTAACACGTTCAGTAACGATGCCCTTAATGGCGCCGAATTGGCAACAATTAACTGAGCCAACAAAACTGTCAATCGAGCAAATGGCGCCGCCTGAAAAAATCAGCCTTTATTAAAAAGATGCGTTAGGAAAAACAACACCCATTATCCTTAATTATAGGATCTGAGTAATGCTTAAAAAATGAGGCTTTTTAGCAAAATTTTGCCAATTACTGCTGCTTTTTGCCATTACGTCTTTTCCTGCTGTTTAATGGCTTTTAACCTTCTAATGGGCGACTCCTTATTTCGAGGATTCATTTCTCGACACGGAATTATTTGATTGGCACCATTGCCGGCCAATCATCGGCATCGGTCCAAATGGCGTCGCTAATCTCAAACAAATAGAATTGTGTAACGCGGGATCTCGCAGCTAATGCTCCAATACGCCGAATTTAAAACAATTCGCCTCCTATTCAAGTTACAAATCAACCCGGGGGTCGTCGGCATATGTCCTGGGGAGGGATCGCAGTGACCGAAGGAGTTGCTGCTCGATACCAGAACGGAAGCCTGGACGGAAGCGACTTTCTTCGTGTTCCCGAGAGTCCCTCCAATCATCCCTACAATCCCGGTGGAGCTTCTAGGACTCAATTACATAATAATTAGATAATAAACCTTTTTAATAACCCTATGGAAAATGTCCATCTTGGCAAATTCCAGACTTGGCTTCAAACCTATGGGGCCTCTCCCGGCAACTGTCACCGTCGATGGGTGCGGGCTAGCTATACCTTACAGCTTCGGCGCTCTGGGAGCGAGACTACTCGGGAGTTAAAGTCCGTACGTCATTGCAGCTTCTGACACCGATGGATGGGATGGTGGCCTAAGGGTAAACAGCCTCTTCTGAGCGACTCAGGGTTAGATTTCCTCCCATCCCCGCCTTTTGCAAAAACATGGGATTTGCTCATGCGGAAGGTAGGTGCTCGACGTCGCGTTCGTTGAAGCCGTCTGCAACGTTGTTTGATGGAGTTTAAATCGGACGGTGTTCCATTAGTCCAGGCCGAGTGACCCGGGTGATGTATGGCCCACGGCCGCCTAAGTGCCAAATGGAGACGGCTAATGTCTCCTGCCATCGATGATGCGCACGGCTATAAAAGATGCATTTGCAGAAGTCCCTACTTGACATGGTAAATAATGAAGGTTCGGGACATCAAATGGCCTTCCTAATGGCCGAGCGTCTGCGTTTTAAACTTTAAATTCGCTTCTTGTTGTTTTTTCTATGGAACTTTGGATTGTTTTGTTATTTATAGTATTTTATAGAAACCGCGCATCATTGCGCCGGTGTATTTCACCCTTCATTAGCTGCCGCGGCAGAGTGGTCTGCATTGATTCCTCATCTGCGGAGAACCACGTGAGAGAAACTTGAATGCCGTGAGGCAAGCTCCGGCCAGATCGGACGACGAACTAAGTAAATCTTCTGCTCCCATCTCGATGTTCACTTCTCCCCGTCGTGTAGGGAAAGATTTTACACGGCCGCAGAGATTCCTCTTCCATACCTACTGACCGTACTATGGAGCTTGGGTAGCACGGAGCCAGTATTTATTTTTCCTTCACAATTCCAAGTGTCCCTCTAATTATTGGTAATTTCCGGACACCTCTATCTGGGTTCAAAATGGATCAATTATCTTGTGTGGAAAACATCCATGACGGAGCCCACAAGATCAATGCAGACAAATGGCTTCCAGAAGCTAGGTTAAACGTCATTACGAGGAATTAGGCACGAGGCCATTAGATCGTTTTTGCACTTCCTCGCGCGTAATCTCCTTTGCTAAAAGCCGCTGAGTATTGGCCGGACTTATTCCCGTAATTGCTAAAATATTTGGCACCTAATAGAACTTAAGTGCTTTTCCACATTTTAATGTCTTTTCTCTTCACTATTTTTGTCTCAGGCTATTCGGGTTAACTTAATGAAGGAACCCCATCTTTTTGTGTCGTAAATGGAGCGCGTTAACAGCGGGGGAGTCGCTTGAGTCGCCAGGGGGAAATATGCTTTTAATTTGTGAACATTTGCAGCTATTTGATTGCGGCTGTCATCTGGCAGCAGTGCGCTCGACGCAGAGGTTAACTTGGAGCAGTCGGCGCGACAAATGTACATTGCATGGATGCGCACGTGTGAATGTTTCAAAGATCCTGGACGTGAAGGATGATCAATATTTGTTCAAAAGTGACAATATGGTCACATCTCAACCTATTTTTATTTATTTCAGGGGATCACAAAGAGTCACTGCAATGTCGAGAATAAATTGGCAGACGTAACTGTATCTTTTCCAAACTACTTCCAACTAACAACCAAAGTGAAAGATGTGACGGGAATATCCACAATCTTTACCGAACTTCAACAAAATGTCTCTGAACCTGAAATTCCTCACTTACCTCTACCCAGGACCATAGCTGCCGCCATGAGAAGACGGTCTTCTACCGACGCTTTGTTTTTTCTTCCAAATTCTCCGTTCAACTGTTGAAGCAATTCAAATATAAATGTAACGAATATTATTTAACCCAGAATTTTATTTTACACATACACTTATCTGGCCATGGCACTCTGAGTACTTTCTCCAAGTTCACATTTCAAAAGCCTAAATTATTTTTCTTTCTTCTTCTCTGAGAGTCCAGCTCTCACATCCCTAAGTGACACCACAGTGAATGCCAATGTTTCTTCAATTCTCTTCTTTGAATGAAATGCATTTATCTTTCGTAATCTTGTCCAATTTGCGTCCCTTCCTAGTGCTATTTTTCTTTTTCCCATCCTCTAAGCAACCTCCCATCCTGGATGTTAATGTGAAGTGATCAACTACATCAATGTTTTTCTTGTTGAGTTTCAAAGTTATTTATATCATCGTTAGTTGTCATTTTGGTCTTGTTGATATGGTACATGCTTAATTTTAAACCAAATTATTCACTTTTCAATGATCTCTTTTAGGTTTTCCTTGTGTTCTGCCAGCAGTGTGGTGTTATCGTCAAATTGTTATTTATTCTCATTTCCTCCAATGTGTACACCAGTTTCTATTGTATCGCTAATCCCATCATATTGTTACGACGCTTCTCAGCCGTCGATGTTTGCGCACGAGGTTTCTAAGAAAACAATGCGAGTTCTTGGTGGATATAGTTTAGTTTGGTATGATTTATTGCAAGAGCTTTAAAAAGGAGATTAGTAACTATATACAGTAGATGGACTTGCCTTCAATGTCCGCCACGGGAAGGTTCCTCCTCGTTCTTCCTGCACTGTCTTCTCGTTAGTCCACACTCCCGGCGACAACGCGTCTTCTCTCACCGCAGATATCTGTCCCCACATTCTCCCCACACACCGCAGCTGGAGTCATCCATCTTTTCACAACTTCACCCTGGATATATTGTCACACAGTGAGGAGGGAATTACCGATATTACAATATGTTCATTGGTTGAAGAAATAATATACAGCCTTGTCCTTATTGTGGTTTGAGCCAATCAGTATTCCGTCTTAACTCCTGTATATAATTATCTGAACAGGACAATCTGGCACTCACATAAGTCTTAGTGTTGTCCATAGTGTGATTTACACAATCAAAAACTTTACTATAATATATTCTACCAAGCATAAATATATGTTTTCTTTATTTTTTCTTTATGAATTTTCACATATATATTATCCATTTATAACTTAGGGTTGCGATTCGATATTTTAGCCCTTTACCTCTTCTGAAACCTGCTCATTCTGGTTTAATTCTCCATTTAAATGGGTCCCATTCTTTTCTGTATTATTTTGAGAAGTATTTTACTTGTGTGGGGGATAGATGCAATGGTTCTGTAGCTGCTGCAGATCTTTGGATTTTCTTTCTGAAGATGGGTAGAAATATTGATGATTTCCATTCGGCTGGCCATTTTCCCCACTCCCATATGTTCTGACAGAGTTCTGCGATGGTATCTAGGGCCTCCTATCCTGCTGTTTCTATTGACTCAGTTGGACTATTCCTGGGGCTTTTCTGTTATTGATTTCACCGAGGGTCGGCTTTATCTTTGATTATGTTGGAGGAGATTCTTTTAAAAAAATCTTTGTACTCCATGTGCTTCTCGTCTCACATAGTTTCTATGTGTGTAGTTTTCCATCTTCTTTTATTTCTTTCCACTTATGAGAACTTTCCCTCTTCATCGTTCCTATTCTAGGTTTCCCGTGATTTACTTCATTTTCTTGAATAGATCTCTTGTTCACCCACCCTTGTTGACTTCTTCTATTTCTCAACATTCCTGATTAAGAAAAATATCTTTATATTTCCTCGCTTGTCTCTGAAAATCTGCATTTAGTGTTTTCTCACTTCTTTGAATTCCTTATTATTTTCTCTCTATTGCTATATTAATTGCTTCTTTTGAGAGCCATTTGGGTTGATTTCTTTTTGGTGCATTATATTTCGCTTCTGTTTGGATAAATCTCTCCCGAAGTACATCCGGGGTACTTTGCATTCTGTATCTAAGTCACCGAATCTATTGGTTACCGCGATTGTGTAACTCGACGACCCATGCCATATCTTGGAGTTGGATTTACTACTTTCTTTAATTTAATTTTTACTCTGGAAATGAGTATTTTATAATACACAGTTTGCACCTGGTAATGTTTTAGTTGAAAGAACTGAACGCTTCCATCTTCTATTGCTTATAATGTAATCATTTTTTAAATAGTTTCGGTGAGCCCCGTCTGGTGAACTCCACGTATCTGATCTACGTTGTTTGTGTTTATTATATAAACATCACGGCACCACATTCGATGTATTTCTCCTGCTTCCTTGCCATTCCATAGTTTACAGTTGTTCCTGGGTGACTTTGATTGTTCACACTAGTAGAAGATGTTGCCTGCTCTCCACCGAGTTGTACTCGCACTAGAAGGTACAAATAGGGGCTTTCTCTATCCTTTAGGATTGAGACCAAATGGCATTTCTGAAATCTCTCCAGTATTTTTAGGGGATAATACTGCAGAAAGGGAAGAAAAAAATGCTTTATTTGAAACAAACAAGCAAAAAACATTCCCACTAAATAGTTTTGTTTTCCAAAGACAGGTGGCGCACTAATGCAGCGTATTTAAAGATCAATTCGTTTTTGTAACTAACTTCGGGAGCGAGGTTAATCTTTGGTACAAACTTGGCACGTTTGATATAGTTTATTGTTGATATGGAACGCTTCACGATTTTGCGTGTCATCCTTGCGCAGGGGCCATGCTAATCTTCTCTGTATCGTTCCAATTTTAGTATATGTACCGCCGAACAAGCGTGTTATTGTTGATAGGTTATGGAATAGAGGTGATGTAAGATAGGGTATGGAATAGAGGCGATGTAAGATAGGTTATGGAATAGAGTCGATGTAAGATAGGTTATGGAATAGAGTCGATGTAAGATAGGGTATGGAATAGAGGCGATGTAAGATAGGTTATGGAATAGAGGCGATGTAAGATAGGTTATGGAATAGAAGCGATGTAAGATAGGTTATGGAATAGAAGTCGATGTAAGATAGGTTATGGAATAGAGGCGATGTAAGATAGGTTATGGAATAGAAGCGATGTAAGATAGGTTATGGAATAGAGTCGATGTAAGATAGGGTATGGAATAGAGGCGATGTAAGATAGGTTATGGAATAGAGGCGATGTAAGATAGGTTATGGAATAGAAGCGATGTAAGATAGGTTATGGAATAGAGGCGATGTAAGATAGGTTATGGAATAGAGGCGATGTAAGATAGGTTATGGAATAGAGGCGATGTAAGATAGGTTATGGAATAGAGGCGATGTAAGATAGGTTATGGAATAGAGGCGATGTAAGATAGGTTATGGAATAGAGGCGATGTAAGATAGGTTATGGAATAGAGGCGATATAAGATAGGTTATGGAATAGAGGCGATGTAAGATAGGTTATGGAATAGAGGCGATGTAAGATAGGTTATGGAATAGAGGCGATGTAAGATAGGTTATGGAATAGAGGAGATGTAAGATAGGTTATGGAATAGAGGCGATGTAAGATAGGTTATGGAATAGAGGCGATGTAAGATAGGTTATGGAATAGAGGCGATGTAAGATAGGTTATGGAATAGAGGAGATGTAAGATAGGTTATGGAATAGAGGCGATGTAAGATAGGTTATGGAATAGAGGCGATGTAAGATAGGTTATGGAATAGAGGCGATGTAAGATAGGTTATGGAATAGAGGCGATGTAAGATAGGTTATGGAATAGAGGCGATGTAAGATAGGTTATGGAATAGAGTCGATGTAAGATAGGTTATTATGTACAGGTCTATATATAGCGTTAATTGTTTATTTCTTGAAGACTCAAACGTGTTTTCATCAATAGAATGGGTTCAAGCTATCCTAGTTGACAGCAATACTTATCTTCTGACAGACGTCGACAACTGGTCCTGAGACCTCCTTCAACTGGCTGCTGTTGTCATCTACCGCCCTACCACCGACATAAGGAAGGCACGTCAGCTATCCACAGGACAGAACATGTTGGAGGAACATCCTTCACCAGCTAACTGTATGAAATTTCCCTGTTTTACACGCATTTGATAAATAATTGATGATGGAGAAATCATAGAGCGCGGTGAGGAGTTTCCAGCAATTAGAATGGAGGAAGAAGTGGAGGAAGGCTTCAACAGAGAAGTTTTGAAGTTGTGGCTAACGACCAGCGCTGATTCAATTAGAGGTCAGCGGCTCACCTGTTCCTCCATCGATTCCGCCAATCAGCCAGCCGACTAATTGGCTGACAATCTGCTCGTGTTGACACAACTTCCCCGACCACAGCTCCGCTTCCCCGACCACAGCCCCGCTCCCCCGAACACAGCTCTGCTTCCTAGACCACAGCTCCGCTTCCCCGACCACAGCTCCGCTTCCTTAACCACAGCTCCGCTTCCTAGACCACAGCTCCGCTTCCCCGACCACAGCTCCGCTTCCCCGACCACAGCTCCGCTTCCTAGACCTCAGCTTCGCTTCCTTAACCACAGCTCCGCTTCCTCGACCACAGCTCCGCTTCCCCGACCACAGCTCTGCTTCCTAGACCACAGCTCCGCTTCCCCGACCACAGCTCTGCTTCCTAGACCACAGCTCCGCTTCCTAGACCTCAGCTTCGCTTCCTTAACCACAGCTCCGCTTCCTCGACCACAGCTCCGCTTCCCCGACCACAGCTATGCTTCCTAGACCACAGCTCCGCTTCCTTAACCACAGCTCCGCTTCCCCGACCACAGCTCCGTTTCCTAGACCACAGCTCCGCTTCCTAGACCACAGCTCCGCTTCCTTAACCACAGCTGCGCTTCCCCGAACACAGCTCTGCTTCCTAGACCACAGTTCCGCTACCTTAACCACAGCTCCGCTTCCCGACTACAGCTCCGCTTCTTTAGCCACAGCTCCGCTTAATAGACCACAGCTC
This sequence comes from Cordylochernes scorpioides, assembly GCA_030710605.1. Classification (NCBI taxonomy): domain Eukaryota; kingdom Metazoa; phylum Arthropoda; class Arachnida; order Pseudoscorpiones; family Chernetidae; genus Cordylochernes; species Cordylochernes scorpioides. The sequence continues at coordinate 11,207,767 of CP092876.1, read as the reverse complement.
CGCTTCCTTAACCACAGCTGCGCTTCCCCGAACACAGCTCTGCTTCCTAGACCACAGTTACGCTACCTTAACCACAGCTCCGCTTCCCCGACTACAGCTCCGCTTCTTTAGCCACAGCTCCGCTTAATAGACCACAGCTCCGCTCCCCCGAACACAGCTCTGCTTACTAGACCACAGCTCCGCTTCCTTAACCACAGCTCCGCCTTACTAGACCACAGCTCCGCTCTCCGACCACAGCTCTGCTTCCTAGACGACAGCTCCGTTTCCTTAACCACAGCTCCGCTTCCTTAACCACAGCTCCGCTTCTTCGACCACAGCTTCTAGAAAATTTTGCCGCAGCTTCAAATCCTCTCGATCTCAAGACAGAAGTGCTTGTTCTTATAAAGCCCAAATTATAAGAAATTAAGCTCAGGAAGCAGATCTTGTTTCGAGATGAAGCGATTCATGTTCTTCTGTCTCAATGGACTTAATGGCTTTACCAAATTAGCCGATTGAAACAACTCTGCCTCGAACACTTCCCAGGTTCTCTAAACATGTGTGTGTGTGTGTGATCACAAATATTAAATATTCCAAGATCCCTAATTTACATCAACACACCACTGGACACACATTCAATCTCAAAACATGCCCATTACTCCGACACAAAAAAGCAAGCAACAACGAGTATTCCTGCAAGAACTGATGTCATCAAAGATAAATAGTATCAACAGACCTCCCAACCCAGTATCACACAATATCTCTTCATCAATAACATAATTTATTTCATTATGGCTCATAGAATACACCAGTGACCCCACGTTCAATTTAAATATTTTAAAGGCAATGACATATATATTTATGTAGTTCACAAACATTTTAAAAATCCTCTACATATAGTATGGGGACCTGGTCATCCTCTCGTCTGCCGAGAAATGTCGCTGGCGATATTCCATCACCTTGTACATCGCCTTGTACACGTTCATTGTGATGGTATTTCTGATCACCTTGTGCACATTCATTGTGATGGTATTTCTGATCACCTTGTGCACGTTCATTGTGATGGTATTTCTGATCACCTTGTACACGTTCATTGTGATGGTATTTCTGATCACTTTGTACACGTTCATTGTGATGGTATTTTGATCACCTTGTACACGTTCATTGTGATGGCATTCTGATCACCTTGTACACGTTCATTGTGATGGCATTTCTGATCACCTTGTACACGTTCATTGTGATGGTATTTCTGATCACCTTCTACACATTCATTGTGATGGTATTTCTGATCACCTTGTACACGTTCATTGTGATGGCATTTCTGATCACCTTGTACACGTTCATTGTGATGGTATTTCTGATCACCTTGTACACGTTCATTGTGATGGTATTTCTGATCCCTTGTACACGTTCATTGTGATGGCATTTCTGATCACCTTGTACACGTTCATTGTGATGGTATTTCTGATCACCTTGTACACGTTCATTGTGATGGTATTTCTGATCACCTTGTACACGTTCATTGTGATGGCATTTCTGATCACCTTGTACACGTTCATTGTGATGGTATTTCTGATCACCTTGTACACGTTCATTGTGATGGTATTTCTGATCACCTTGTACACGTTCATTGTGATGGTATTTCTGATCACCTTGTACACGTTCATTGTGATGGTATTTCTGATCACCTTGTACACATTCATTGTGATGGTATTTCTCATCACCTTGTACACATTCATTGTGATGGTATTTCTCATCACCTTGTACACGTTCATTGTGATGGTATTTCTGATCACCTTGTACACGTTCATTGTGATGGTATTTCTGATCACCTTGTACACGTTCATTGTGATGGCATTTCTGATCACCTTGTACACGTTCATTGTGATGGCATTTCTGATCACCTTGTACACGTTCATTGTGATGGCATTTCTGATCACCTTGTACACGTTCATTGTGATGGTATTCTGATCACCTTGTACACGTTCATTGTGATGGTATTTCTGATCACCTTGTACACGTTCATTGTGATGGCATTTCTGATCACCTTGTACACGTTCATTGTGATGGCATTTCTGATCACCTTGTACACGTTCATTGTGATGGTATTTCTGATCACCTTGTACACGTTCATTGTGATGGTATTTCTGATCACCTTGTACACGTTCATTGTGATGGTATTTCTTATCACCTTGTACACGTTCATTGTGATGGCATTTCTGATCACCTTGTACACGTTCATTGTGATGGTATTTCTGATCACCTTGTACACGTTCATTGTGATGGTATTTCTGATCACCTTGTACACGCTTCATTGTGATGGTATTTCTGATCACCTTGTACACGTTCATTGTGATGGTATTTCTGATCACCTTGTACACGTTCATTGTGATGGTATTTCTGATCACCTTGTACACGTTCATTGATGATGGCATTTCTGATCAACCTTGTACACGTTCATTGTGATGGCATTTCTGATCACCCTTGTACACGTTCATTGTGATGGTATTTCTGATCACCTTGTACACGTTCATTGTGATGGCATTTCTGATCACCTTGTACACGTTCATTGTGATGGTATTTCTGATCACTTTGTACACGTTCATTGTGATGGGATTTTGATCACCTTGTACACGTTCATTGTGATGGCATTTCTGATCACCTTGTACACGTTCATTGTGATGGCATTTCTGATCACCTTGTACACGTTCATTGTGATGGTATTTCTGATCACCTTGTACACGTTCATTGTGATGGCATTTCTGATCACCTTGTACACGTTCATTGTGATGGTATTTCTGATCACCTTGTACACGTTCATTGTGATGGTATTTCTGATCACCTTGTACACGTTCATTGTGATGGTATTTCTGATCACCTTGTACACGTTCATTGTGATGGTATTTCTGATCACCTTGTACACGTTCATTGTGATGGTATTTCTGATCACCTTGTACACGTTCATTGTGATGGTATTTCTGATCACCTTGTACACATTCATTGTGATGGTATTTCTTATCATCTCATCCTTGTACTAATTATTGTGCATACTGCGCACCTATGTAATTGACATGATTTCAATAAATATTTTTAATTTTACAAGATATTATTGTCAATAATATATCATAGCGTTCGTGGTCGGCTTTTCTTGATTTATCAAGAAAATGGGTTGACCAAATATCAGGGAACAGGTTAAATAAACGTTTAGTTGATTTCTGTTCCACTAGATGGCGCTCTGCCAACTAAAAAAAGCTGATGTTAATGGTCAGGATATGCCTAATTTATTTGTATGTATCCCACAATATATTGTTATCTATTTTATATTTAGCTGTTTAATATAGAGTCTAATACACGCCTGCGCGTGCACACGCCAATATTTCTTTCCCTTTATTTAAAAAATACTCTCAATTTTGTTGTCAAATCTTTTGTTACTTGGCCGTAGCAGGGCAGATTTGCTCGAAAGCTTGCAACACTTCAAAAACCAACTCAAACACTGGGAGAACGCATCTATAACATAAAGAAATATTTGACGGAGCTCTGAGCGTCTCAGTGATATCAGTTCTCGTGTAAGCCAGCGAGAGAATTTATGTTTTATTTGCATATGTGGAGACCGAGAGATAATAGGTGGACAACTACAAAATGAGGATTTTTAACCACTACACACAAAGAGTTTGCACCTAGGGGTTTAAAAAGAGTTTAAATTATTTCAACTTGATTTACACAAAAGTTGGAAATCAAATATCCCAGAAATAAGGGTGAATGGGGAGTAGTTATCTCTGACAGCTGTACAGCTCTGGCAACAAGCTTCTATGCTGATTTAACAAATTAGCAGATTTTAGGCTGAGGAGGGTTCTGGGAGGTGCAAACGAGACCCTAAGACGACGTCCCTGAGTTGTTCTATTGGATTGAGCTGCCAATCCTTCCCTCGAGGAACCAATTGACTGAAACTGCCCGACGAGCATTATTGTCCATTATAAAAATAAATTGTGGGCCAATGACATCCCTGAAAGATCTCACACGTTTCTTCGATTCACTTGTAAATAAAGTTTACAAAGTTATAAAATGAACAGACTTGGGTTGAGAGATGACCTGATGTGCAAATATAAATGGAATTATTTTAAAGCAGAATACAATTCTGAGATACGGGAGGTCTAGAACGAGGAGGCCGCTTCCAGCTCGGGTCGCTTGGACTTTCGGACGTCTAATTTCTCGTCTGTTAGGTCAGAGTGAGACCAGAGCTCTGCAGGGTGACATCGCGACACTTTGGTGCCATTGTCTGGCTCCACCCGAGCATCAAATATCCAAACCGGATTCCAACGCGATCGATTCCAGAGCGGTGACAGCCAACGTGTCCCTCGGGACTTTAAACTTTTTTTTCTGTCGTCGCAACTTTTTGTCGCCGAAATTGGAAAAGTTCATTTCGAGGTAATCGGGGTTAAGTCCGCAATTAGTCCTGCCGCCATCCGTCTTCCTGCGCCGGGCAAAAACAATAAACCATGCAAATGTTCGCCGTGAAAAATGGCCCTCCGCCCGGCGCTTTTTCTCCTCCTCAGTAATGTTTTGCCGCAGACATTGATTCCGCCGCCCCGCGTGTTTTAATTTAAACAAAATCCCAATACGACGGCAGATGGGCCGGGAGACATTCTTCGACAATATTGTGTCAGCTTAATTAATCCTTTGCGTATTTATTTGCATAGAGATATTGTGATCGTTTCCCGAAGTGAATTGTGCCTAGATTTCCACAGAACACATGTGGCCAGCTGCGAGTTTCTGTTTGGAAACTTTAGTCTTTCTCCCATGTTTAATTCACCAACTTCCTAACGACTTATGTAAATATTTAATTCTAAGTTCTAATTGGTTTGTTGTCCTCTGTAATAAGCGCAAATATTTCAATATCGCGCCTTGTTTATTAATTAAAAACGAAAAAAAAAAAAAACTTCCTAACGACAACATCGCTACTTCCACGAAAACTCCAACTGAAAATATCGCCATCTCCAGGTGAAAACAGCGACATCCCGAGGAACCACATGTTCTTTACAATAGTTTGAAAGAAGGGCAGTCCAACGATAAACAAGTTTAGAAAATAGGAATTCATTCTCACTGAAGCGAACACGACCTGGAAGCAAGATAAGAGTTCAAGGAGAATTGTGACGGCGTCTGTATGAAGAACACCCACAGGGAGCTGTACTAAGGATCCCGTTGTCACGCAAATGTCGAGAAATGACACCGCGACACCTTATTTACACAGCTGGGAGTTGTTGTAGCCACATTTTCCTATCGTTTGGACACAGAAGGAGCCCGAAGCACCAAAGGCCTCAAGAGCTGCTAAAGTGCCCCAGTTTGTCCTTCCAATTAGAAACTTCACCAGAAACTAAAGGAATTCAAGTATTGGTCACATGTTATTTACACGAAGAGCAGCCCAACAATGGGGTCCATCAGAGTAACACCACAGAATATTTACTTTTTTGTCAACACAGCCTTGCTGAGTACAGTTTGGCATTATTCAATGTGAATATTCGAAACCATTATAGACGCGTATGATTCTTTTGAAAAGTAGAAATTGTTTATATTACAAAACAATCCGTCTATAATAGTTTCGAATATTCACAACAGATGGCGCGCTGATGCATCATAATATAATTATTCGATGTCTTATTCAAATGCACCTTGGCGATGCTTCAGTCAAAACTCTCTATTGAAGTGACCGAGGAAGAGTTTAGTTCTAAAGAGATTTTTAAAAGTTATTCCTGTGTGCGCCTTTCCATTAAACATCTATTTTACAAATCACAAACCCTAATGGCCCCACGATGATATTATTGATATTTAGTATCAAATTAGTCGAATGTTATTATTTGATTTGATAAGTTCCACAGAATAAATTTTATGAAACTAAAGTATTAATACTTACTATACACAGAGAAATGTCCACCCAAAGTTTCACTATACCAGATGACTACATCAAATTCTACCATTTTGTTGAGTTTCCTATAGTGCCAAATACGTTCCACACTTCATTGATGGCCATCATCACCGACTAGAAACATAAATGTTATTTATAAAATAGATAAATTTTACTGATTATTTTGAAGATAGTTTTTAATTGTTTGTTAATATAATGCCAGTGTGTGTTTTTTATTAAGCTAAAACTGAACATTAAAATTATAATTTTTGCTTTCATTTAATTCTTTAATTTCTTATGTATAGATGACGCCTTATAACATACACACTCCTGGAGGTGGTTTTATTTGGAGATAGCGTTACGTCAGTCATTCTTGATTTCATAAAGCTGGTCGCTCAGGGAGATGGGCTGACAGAGAGGTGGGCGGTCAGGGAGGTGGACGGTCAGGGAGGTGGACGGTCAGGTGGAGGTTTTGCAGCACAAGAACAATTTTGAGTTTACACATTGGTGCAGCGGTCGTCACGGGTCAGCAGCCAAGCCACGGAGCGCGTCCTTTTTATCTTTAAAATAATAAAAAAACAAAACAATAAAAACAGCAAACTAAGCAATTAAAAAGAGATCACTTTAAATATATTTAATTTAGCTCCAAATTAACTTTTAACTAAGTTAGGATTCATGTGGTGAAATGTCGAGAAAGAAAACAACGAAGAGAAGACAAAAAAGTTGTAAAGTGGAATCCTCCGTTTATTAATTTTTTGTCCACGGGGGCGGTGCCCAAATTAGGTTTGCCGCCGCCGAGTTATGATAATTGATGGGTCTCATCAGCCCGTAATGAAGATCGATCTCGTACTGCCATCTGCCGGCCAAATTGGGAACGAATTCGCTGGTGTAGCGAAATCAAATTCTTGGCCAAAATAATATTTTTCTGCGACGTTGTTTACTCTGTGGTTAACTCGGCTGCAGATATTGAAATTAATGGAGTCCGTGGTCAATTTATTTTATATGGCAGAAAATAGCTTCCACTGAGCGCCATTAATTCAATGATTCTGGCCCGGAACTGGAGGGGGCATTAAGTAGCAATTGATGGGCCCGAGGATCCATCATTCCGAGAATTTAAAAATGGAAATCTTCTAAACATTGCGGAACACAATTAAAATGGCAATTTGCACTTTCTGAAACGTATTTTCTGCTAAGTTGCCGAGGAAAGGTTGTGTAACCATGTGGTCACAGCCTTTGCAAACGAATAAATTTCTCCAAAATTTTGCTTTCCACACCCCGTTTAACTTATTTGTGCATATGCAAGATAAATCGTCAATTTGGATAAAAGAATTGCTACATTTAAAGAAAAGAAACACGATATACAGAAGTGAAAGGAAGCTGTGCGGCCAGAAAGTCCTGCCACCCTACCTCAGCTGTCAGGTTGACATTCTGACACGATATAGAGACAGATGTCATTTTTACAAATTTGTTCCAAACTCGGAATATGCTAATTATCTGTTAAGATATGTTTATTTTCCCTTTAAATGCAAACAAAAGGCGGAGCCGTTTCTGTGGTGTAATTGGCGGTGGCCTCCCAAATGTTCGCTCGAATAAAAAGAAGTTGACATTAGGTTTTAAAGAGCTTAAAAGACACCTACTGCTGGAATGCCCACTCTTCTTCACCGCTAGACAACAGACAATAAATAATGTTGTAGATCTATATCAATGTGTAAATAGCAGCGAGAATTATCATAAGTTTAAATATTTTTGTAAATATATTCATTTATTTATTTATTTATGCTTATGAGGTGATACAGCAACATCTTTACAATTAGAGAGGAGACAAAATGAACCAAATCTAGAAAAAGAAGTGAGGACATATCGGTCATTAAAGTCTGAGAGGCAAGGCCTTCAGCCAGTTCAGGGCTTCCGGGGTGACAGATGGAGATTGGAGATTCCTCCATTGAATTTGTACAGCGGGCAGTCGTCTAGTATATGGGACATTGATTGTGGGGCGTTGCAGGCACAATTTGGATCTTTGGTGTAGCCCCATAACTTCATCAGCTCTGCACACTTCCCTGTCCTGTCCTAAAGCGGTTTAGAAGCACCCATTCTCGTCGAGGGAGGGAAAAACCTGGGATCTGATATTCATGATTTTCTTTCAAACCTGAAAGGTTCAGGTTCCTAATATATATTATTTTTTCTCTTTTTATTTCGATTACTTTTTTTTTGTAAAAATTTTATAACTGTTTCTGTTTAAAAAAAATGTAAATCGACGCAATTATCCCTAGCCGGGATATCGCGTTTGTGTGTTGAAATAAATAAATAAAGAGCTTAAAAATACAATTTTTTACATTGTATTAAAAGTTTAAACTAGAACAAAATATGGATGTGGTTTGATAATATTATTAATCAAAACGGTAGAAGACTTCAACCTATAATTGATTTTCACAATATGCTCATACATAACAATCGAAACAAAACATGTCGAGGATTAAGTATAATAGACCTTACTATTACTAATAGTCATGCTCATGTACTTGTTAATGGATGGAAAACGTTAAATCTTTCGCAAATCACAGACCATCACGCAATCTCATTCGACATTAGTCTGGAAACAGAAAGTTTATTACATGAAAATAATTCTACATGGTATTTTCAAGAAAAAGAGCCAATTGGCAAAAATATGAGCAGGCAATCAATGTGTCTAGGATAAATGAGGCAATGATGAAATTAGGTAAAATAGTAAATATAAACGATATAAACTGTGTAGTTTCTCACATAACTGACATATTAATTGAAGCTTCATATACATCTCTACGATTAAAACCAAAATATTAAATAATAATCCATTTAATTGGTGGACGGATGAACTGGAACTTTTTAAAAATCATTTTAAATATGTTAGAAATCTATATTATCGGGGGTAAACGGTCTAATAGACAGCTAGTTGATGAAAAATGTATAAGGAAATACGAAATAAGTATATGAATATTATTGAAAAAACAAGAAATGTAAGCTGGAGGGTATTCCTGGAGGAAGTTGAAAATACATCTCCTTTTGGTAATTACTTACAAAACTTTTAAACAAAAAATTTCTCCTAGGTCTTTTGATTTACCAATTCTAGATGTATCTCAAGATGTGCTCGAATCAGAAATGAAAAATCTTTTATCTTCTCTATTTCCGAATGACTGTCAATCTTCTGACACAAACTATCATAAATTAATCAGAGACAAGAGTTATACTTTTTCTAATGATAAAATCATTTATTTTGATAATATTCAAATCTGTTCAATAATTAAAAAACTTTAAAAATGGCAAGGCTCCAGGAATAGATCATATAAGCAATCAGATGATCAAAACGGCAGTTCATCATATATCTCCTGTGTTAACAAAATTGTTCAATGCTTGTATGGGACTTAATTATTATCCGGAGGCCTGGAGAAAGTCAGGCAGTAATGATTATAAAAAAACCTAATAAAGAAAATTATAAAGATCCGAAAGCCTACCGCCCTATAAGCTTGTCTTTTAATTAGGTAAAATTTTTGAAAGTCTAATTCATATTGAACTTTTAAATCATATTAATAGTAATAATGTTATGCATCCTGCTCAACATGGATTTACACAAGAAAAATCAACAATCTCTGCTTACAAGAAATAACTAAATTAAGTCTTTTGAAAAGAGAAACAGAAAATACGGCAATAGTAACAGTGGACATCAGCGGAGCTTTCGACAACGCATGGCATCCGGCAATTCTCCAACAATTGGACAAGGCAAATTTTCCAGCGGTACTTATAAAAATAATTAATTCTTACTTTGAAGACCGGAGTGTAGAGTTTAAATATACTAATGTAAAGTGTATAAAAAAGATAAATAAGGGATGTCCCCAGGGTGGTATTATTTCTCCTATTCTTTGGAATATATTACTTAATGATTTCAACTTATCTTTTAAACGAAAGTTTTGCTAGAGTGATTGCTTTCGCGGACGATGTGACATTTGTGGTATGGAGTTCAAACATCTATGATCTTCAGTATAATATTACCAAATGTTTAGTAAAATCAAAGCATGGGTGTGAAAAGGTAAAACTTTAACTAAGTCCAAACAAAACAGGTATACTCTATCTACATAACTATGAAAAATTGCCCATTAATTTTGATGGAAAAATAATTCACCATCAGAAACTGTTAAAATTTTTGGGAGTTATTTTTAAAAATCATAGACAAAGGAATAAGATTAATTTTGGAACACATGTTGACAATATAATTATGAAAGCTACGAAACTTAAGAATATATTATTCTCATTATGTGCACGTACTTGGGGCATTGATACTCGACGTAGATTGATCTTATATAAAGCTATGATACGCTCTACAATAAGCTATGCATCAAATATTTGGTTTCCTTTTATCACTGCAGCAAAAAGATCCAAGTTGAATTCTATACAATATCAAATTCTTATTAGATGCATTCATGCTTATAGGACTTCATCTTCTTACATCACACATATACTAGCGAAAACCCCTTTACTGTCCGATTATCTTGAATTATTACAAACAAAGTATAATATGACAAATTCTCTCACAGATCGAACACTCAAAAAACCCCTTCAAAAAGAATTAAACAAACTATATCTGGATCTAAAATTTAAGTTTTATCTTTCTCAATCTAATGAACTGTTCAAGAAATTCTTTCCAATTGCTGTCCCAAATTTCATTTCCTCTGATAAATTCACTACATTATTCTTAACTGGCAAAGGACCCTTCTTAAGTTTCCTATTCAAACTGAATGCTATCAATGATCCAACATGTGAATGCCGCTTAGATGTTGAATCACCAGAGCATCTTCTTTTATCTTGCCCTCTGACTAATCAAATTGTATGTAGATACTTTGAAACATTACCAAATTCTCTTTGTGTATATACTCTATCTTATGAGAACTTTGTTAAGTTTAGAACTATTTGTACAATAATTTACAAAACAATACTAATCCATCGTGTAAATAATTAATCATATATATATAAATAATACTAGCACAGCACAATAGTCCTTTGGACTTCGTGCTTTTGTAACAATAAATAAATAAATAAAAAATATGTTTATATCGCCGTGTTTACGTAAAAGGACAGTAGCAAGTTGTTCTATAAAATGATTCATTCCTTATAAAATACATGAACTCTCAGTAGGCACAATACACAATAAACACATATATAGATGGGAATTTTGCGGGAGTTAATGATCAATAAAATTTAAAATCGTCTCTCCCGTCAAAATAAACGTCAAACCTAGACGCCATCTATTGACGTCTCCGCAAACTAGCGGTCGGTGTCACAACGTCAGCTTGGGCAAACTAAGATGCAGCCACTGGGAGACCGTGGTTTCGGGCTAGTGGCTCTCTTCAACCCAGGGCAGGCTTTATTTCGTGAGGTCCGCAAGGGATCAAATGAAATCTTCACAATCTTCCAAAGAGGTGTTTTGCTGGAAAAGCGGCTAGGCAAAATCTAGGCTAAATATAGATGAAAAAATTTCCCGGGAGGTTAGCTGAAGCTGGCGTTGATTCACCGACCCGAGGCCGCTAGTTTGCGGCGACGGTCAATAGATTGCGTCTAGTTTTGATGTCTATTTTGACGAGAGAGGCGACCTTTAATTTCAAATTAAACATAAATATCAAATATATAAACACGATGTCTGTGTATGATACCGGGTTTTAACTCGGAAACTGCGCTGGGAGGGGAGACTAGATTTTTACTGTTGGTGTTCTAAAAGAAGGAAGAAATCCAAAAATTCAAGTTTATATCTCAAATCTCTTTGAAATTGTAATACCTCGACTGTTAAATTGACATTATTTAGTTAATGAATAGAGAGAAGAGGTATACGCCATATACAATGAGCAATAAAATGCGAAATTGATCACTTGATGGGCCAGTTTCTGCGCGTTTATTGATGTCAAGAAGATTTCCAATATGAGGAAGCCATCACTTATCATATAGTTTTGGGACTGGTTGTAGCTCTAGATATGTCCATTAAATTCTTTAATATATGTAATATTAACCCTTTAATCACTTTTGCCTAAAATTGTGTTTATTGGGCTTCTAATTTTGGATTATACGAAGGTACTTCAAAAAGGAAACTAAAAATAAAAATATAATTTTCTCTGAAAAAAGAGCTAAAAAAGTTAATACTATCAAAATCTATAAAAGGGCGACCCTATTTGTTCTAAATGTATGCTTTGGTAAATCTAAATAAACAGAACGCACGATTTTAGTTCGGATCCTCCGGGGGAAAGGGAAGGGGCAGAGTTCATAGTGCAGTAGAGAATACTGTTATCTGGAGAAAGGGTAAGAAGCCGTTGATAAATTCCTGGACAGATTTGTGAGATCTATCCATCCAATCCCGGTCAGGAATGTAAGGTTTGGGATCAGGACATTCCCAGATAACATCATTTCTTCAGGTTCATGGCAGAGTCGGCGGTGGGTTGTCATCTTCTCTCTTGTGTTTGCCAATTGGAATTTTATCATGGGTTACTGGTAGTTTCTTTTTTAATGAGAAAATTTGGCTGCAGCGTCTGCTTCATCATTTTCTTGTATTCCTGAATGTCCTTTGAGCCATTGAGAAGATGTGTTTGGAGACCGGGGCTTCTGTGGAGATTTTGCTTGAGTAATTTCTTGTCACTGTGTGAGAGTGTGGTGTTATTGGTGTCTGAGGCTATCTTACAAACCTCTACTATTGCTTGAGCGGGCTGCCAGGAATACGGAGAAGGTTTCCTCCATTCTGAAGCGTCACTTCTGTCGATGTTTCTTCTTCCTAGGCTATTACTGCTCGCCCTGGTCCTTCGTCACCTTTGGAGCCAGCGTCTGTGGAGATATTTTTCCAAGGAACCAATCTGATGTCTCACTGTCGATGATATTCAAGTTTATTTTTAAATAGACGTAGGGCAGCTGGTGGTCCAGTAGCGGGGTTATAGATTTTCTGGAAAGTTGATTTCGGCAGTGGAACTCTAGAACTAAAAACATTATTTGCCTATTTTCCAAGCATCAGGGAATTTGCCTTTTGAGAGACAAAGACTTGCAAGATTTAGGCATTGGCGATGCATGCCTTCATATCCTTAATTGTCAGAAGTGCTGGTATATTACCTGAGCCTCCTGCCTTGTTTGGGTTTATGGAGTTGATTGATATTTTTATTCATTAAAAGTAAAGGGTGGATCATTTTAAAAGAAGGGGCAGTTTCTGCATCCTTTCCAAGAAAAAGTCGCTTCAAACTATCGGGTGGGTCTCGGGGGCAACATTCTAAAGCATATTTTTGAAGATGATGTTTGGAGTACTGGTTCATTTGTAGTATTTTAATTTCTCTAGGTTTACAGAGTAGTATATACTTTATAGGATAAACATCATTAATTTACCCCATGGATTCAGAATTTTGTATTCGTAAAATTTGAACAATTTGCGTTTTTTTCAAACAGAGACTGCTGGAAATAGCGCGATTGGCCGCGTGAATCCTTAGGCCATTTATTAATAGTTTGTCGGCAGCTGTGTTGATGGAGCCTGGAGCTAGAGACTTCGATTTCCCGTGCACTAGATTCTATTAAATTCTAAAAAATCGGCCAATTTGCCTGTCTGAGTTGGAGTTGTCTTTGTTCCAAGGGTGGGCTTCCCTGTCGCAAACAACGTCGAATGAGAGTGCTCTCTATTGTCCGAGTCAAAGGATTCATCTTTAACTTTCCATTCTGTCAAAATGTAGGCGAATCTGGATGATGAAATGGCGAGGTCTATGATAGACGATTGTGTGCGTTCGTTCTCTCCCAGGCTTTGTCCACGTTGTGACAATCAGTTTGTTTCTAAGAAGAAGTCGGCAGTCGCTGTTCCTCCGATGTCGTTCTCGTGTCCCCCCACAGGGGAATGGTGGCTATCGAATCCTATCATGATACATCTCTTCGTGGGGGTCTTAAATTCTTTCAGCAGACTCTTGCTGGAGGAATTTTTGCAGAAATAGCTTGAGATGAATCTAATAGAGCTTTTCGCCTGCCATAGGTATATTGACTCCCACCCGATGGACTGTGAAGTTGGTGAGAAGCGAATGATTTAAGGAGTTCCTAATTCCGATTGCTTCATTTGTTTGAAACATCCACTTGTAGTGTGGTCTACGGCCATCCTGACAAGTTATATTTTGTATAGGAGCTTCTTGTAATAATATTAGGTCAGTGAATTTCTTTCGTTGATATAACCTGCTAGGTCTTCCAACTTTTCAAAACGGAAGATTTCCCTTTCTGTATGCTTTGTTGTCCTTGCAGATATATTCAGTTCGTCAAGGCTCACCAACTTGTCTACTGCCTGGCTATTTCGACTTCGCTTTGTTTTTCATTTTTTGACTTGTAGTGACTGGATTGTCGAAATTAATTATTTTACTCTCCTATATTCTTCAGGCTTTGTGCTGCGGAGCTTTGAAGAATATTTGGGTTTCCGTTCCTTCAACTCGTATTTCTTCCTCTAGAGCAGGGTGGATCGAAGAACTATCAGGGCTGGAATTAGAACTTGAAATAAATGTCATGTCTTCAAAATTGGGTGACCGCGCGATTATTAATTGATTTGTTAAAACAATGTGTGTGTGTCGAAGGACGCGTGTGATTTCATCTTATTCACAATCTCGCAAGTTTCATTCCTTTTTAATAAAATCTGTAGTTCTTCAACGGTCTTTGAGAAATGTTCGTCAATGATTGTTTGTTTGTGATAAAATCTCATTCTTTCTAGGAGAGAACTTCATTGGACATTGCACGCTCTGTCAAGGTTGTGTTCAGGGGATTTTAAACATCAATTTAACTTACGTAAAACCAAAATAGTATTGTGGCCGTATATATGATATAAAAAAAAACTATTTTCGCTGTAAACACCCCAACGACCGAAAAATCAATGAATGGGTATTTAAGGCCACCAGTGCGCGTGAGAGCGCCGAAATATATGAAAAACTGCAAATTGTACTGGGATCGTCTGATAAATTACGAAAAAGACATCTCCTGATCGTTATTCCGACAGATGACGCAAGCAATCAGCAAATTTCAGTTGAACGATCACGAGATGTGTGTGTGTGTGTGACTTAAAAAATTATAAGTTGATCTCATTACAATTTAACTTTTTACATTTTTATTTTACTGTTTATAATCGTACACTGGCTCAACTGTCAGACTGCTGAGTTCATCCGACAAACTGATCTGTGACAAAGATCTAACGCAGTTGAAATTTGGCACCCACGGTGCTGTCAGATGTCCCAACGTTCATTGATGTAAAATAGACATTTAAGCTTAGCTAGCGCTTCTTTGTTCTTAAAATGAACGTTTTGTGTGCAGTTTCACCTCGAGGCATTCAGGTGTAGATGATCACTGGTGATTTGCCAACTAAAACTCCCGCACATCAAAGGTTCAGACGAGGTGTCATTTTCTCTGCTATCGACCGGACTGCGATGTAAGCAACATTGTGTCTGTTGGTCCAAACCAAAAATAATCTGAAGGTTGTCAGGGATAAAGCGAGAAACATTTCCTCACCCAATTCTCTAAGAGCTATTCTACGGGCGTTAGTCCTCAGGTTTGCTGTGCGGGGCTGTTGGAGAGCAGCACCAGTTTGACTTTATTTTACGCGAACTTCCTCCCCCAAAATCACAGCCATTTAATCATCATCAGAATAAATGCATAAAACGAATTTCTAAGAGAATCTTGACTCATCCCCGAAAATTGCCAGTGTCGAATACCCATTTTTTAATCGGTTGGGGATCATGGAATTTCATTTCTTGCAGGATTCTGGACTAGAGTGGTTGTCTTGGTTGACTTTTCTTGTTACATAAACTTTTGGCTGAGGTTCTGGTCCTTGCGCAGGTAGCGGGTGACATCTATTTATAGGACATTAAGTCCGGGGGTTTTTCTTTGTCAAACAAAACAAACTTTTTATATTTTCATCTTGATATTGATACATGGGGTTATTTTTATCGAATTGTAAACTGTCAATGTCCTTATGCGAAGAAATTATATTGGGAGGACTTGGCTCATCATTGGTGAACCACTCCAGTGGTTTCGTTAATTTAATACACCAGCAACTTTTTGGATCTCTAATACTGCTTATATGTGCGACATTGGAGGGTGGAAATTTGTATAGTTCTTCAGGAAAATATGGACGTGGAGGGTTCACCACTGATGAGCCAAACCCCTCCCAATATTTTTTCACCGCATTAAGGACAGTTAGAACGGTTTTTATTTTAAAAATAAAAGTTCGCGCTTAATAGTTTAATTTCTAAGATGGCGCGTTATGCAAATATTTACCTTAAAATGAGGTAATTCACGAACAAGTTCAGTCTCAGAGCAATTTGATATTTCAGAAAATTCACTGAGGAGTATTTTGTTAGAATTAACAAGGGCAATTAACCGTTGTCAATTCCGACTCTTCTTTCTTTTAGAATCAGCGCAAACAGACAGAGTCTACGAATATCTCGTATACATTAATATCTTTTCGAATTCCACAGAGTTTCATAAAAAATTCACAAAGTTGCTCACACCCATGTTTCGTGTGGCTCAAAAGATCTGGTTGGATAGGAAAGCCAATCAACGTTCTCCAAGAGAATTGTTTGTCTTTGTGTTGGAGCTTTGACTGGAGTCCCATTAGAGAGAATGTTCCCACAGAGGTAATTGTGAGAGATGTTATCCCCCGCGCTGCCATCTCTGTCCACAATACATCTCAAGAAAAGTTTATATTTGATTTTAGAATGCCGCTTCTTGAAACGAATTCTTTAATCAAAATGTCCACAACATCTCTTAACATTACGTAGTGATTCTTGTTACAAGATCTCGTTTGACACAGGAGGGAGGCGCCATTCGGATACAGGTTGGAATATTCCGGCCTGAAGAAATCCTTAGCTTAGATAATGACCATTTTGTGTCCACTGGGGCTACTCTCGCATCAAGAACATTCTGATCCAGAAGAGAATGTTTCTTTTGCTACGTAATCCGAATTCATCTGACCCGTTTCCTTTGCGAGAAATTGTAGACATCTTGACCGAAACCTTGAGAATACCTTCCTTGAGACGTAATGGAATTCACTCTTGAAGATACTTTTGAAATCTTCCTCATTTACTTCAGAGAAAGTTCTTCCTAATGAAATATCCTTATAAATAACTTCTACATGAAATGTATTCATCTCTTGTCGCTATATTTCAGTAGGTATAAGGTGTCATTTGTTTAATTTCGATGTCCGAGACAATTTGCACAGCTGTTTGTGTCCTTTAGTTTAGGATATTTCACACAACATATGATTCTATTTCTTAACCTTTAAAAGTTGGAATGCATTTTAAAACCCTATATTGACCTCTTCCACACGGCAATGTTTTCAATGATTGGGTTTCTGTGGACACGAGAGGGATGTGCAGAAAACAATCTCGCGGTAAGGCCGGATAATTAAGTCTGGCCCAAAGTTCGAGAAGCCTGTAAAGCGTGTTTCCCAGCGCGATCAATGGGGGCGGCGCTAGGGGGCGTGGCGGCATTAGGATGCTGGGAGAGCACTCGATGGAGCAGCTGGCGGAGTTTGTCAGCAAATCCTTCACGGGGGATCACCGCCTCGTGCTGCGGCCCGCGTCCCTGCGTCTGGGCCCTTGCGTGCCGCCCCTGCCACCGCTGCCCTCGCCGCGACCGCCCAGCGAATCCTCGTCCCACTCCCGCCCTGGAACTGCCGCGCCGCGCTCCGAGGACGACCACGGTGGGTGACTTTGGTCACGGGGACTTCTTTGCAATGATGGTCTACTTAAGTGCGTACAGCTAGGGCGACTTCATTACTCTGATGGTCTACTTAAGTGCGTACAGCCAGGGTGATTTCTTCACCTTCTGATGGTCTACTTAAGTGCGTACAGCTAGGGCGACTTCATTACTCTGATAGTCTACTTAAGTGCGTACAGCTAGGGTGACTTCATTACTCTGATGGTCTACTTAAGTGCGTACAGCCAGGGTGATTTCTTCACCTTCTGATGGTCTACTTAAGTGCGTACAGCTAGGGTGATTTCTTCACCTTCTGATGGTCTACTTAAGTGCGTACAGCTAGGGTGACTTATTTACGTTGATGGTCTACTTGAGTGGGTAAGTCAGGGTAACTTCTTTACAATGATAGTGTACTTGAGTGCGTACAGACAGGGTGATTTCTTCACCTTCTGATGGTCTACCTAAGCGCTTAAGTCAGAGTGAATTTTTGACACTGATGGTTTACTTGAGTGTGTAAGTCCGAGTGACTTTTAAGTTTACGATATATGTACGTGTACATTCAGAGTGAGTTCTTTACATTAATGGTCTGCTTGAATGCGTAAGTCAGAGTGAATTCTTGACATTGAGAGCGTAAGTGAGAGTTTCTTATTTTCATTGATGGTCTACTTGAGTGCCTACGGTGACTTCTTTACGTTGGTGGTCTACTTGAGAGTGTTTTAAGTCAGAATAACTACTTCAGGAAGGTGAATCTACTAAGGTGGGCACAGTTAGAGGGTGTATTGGTTCTTCGTGTGTAAGTGCGTCGGTCATTTAAGCGCGTTAGTTTTCATGACGTTGACGATTGTAGATTCTTCATGGCGTGCACAATTGTAGATCATAGGGTTCTTCGTGACGATGGCGAGTGGTATACCACGGTGTGACTACGGTAGAGATCTGTTCATGCGACCTCTGAAAATAAACCGGACCACGATATAAGAAACGGCAGGTCTAGTTACTTACATATAGGCGGTAAAATTACGATGATTTCTTTCCAACAACATAATTGGGCGTTTGATTTATCCCACAAGGTTATTTGGAATTTCAACGTAGAGTTTTATTCACAGCTTCTTTATTTACATACTGGTCGTGTCTAGACGGCGCAGTCTCCAGGTGGCTCTTCTTTAATCGACTTTGATTTGCATACGTGTTTTGTGGACTCATGTCGCAAAGTGATATTTCACACACTATTCCATTGATATTGTCACGAGATGATTTCACTCCACATTCCATAGATAGGGTCACGAGATGATTTTACTCCGTAATTTATAGATATGGGACCATCAAAGTTGAGCTTTTGATTCCTCAGCTATTGACGAGAGAAAGTGAAAGTGAGGAGCCTCAGAAACCTAGAGAGACCTAAATCAACTTGGAATAATTGTTCATGACTTTCATTCACATAAAGAAGTCCCTATAACCTGGCCCATATGCAGGTCACGATGACTCTGTCGCATGTTCCGCAATTATATTAAACAACAATTGTGGTTCTTGACACCTCCGTGTACGCGTCCTGTCGATGTTTTCCTGGTACAGGAATATTGACTGAAAGTTGATATGTTCTGTGCTGAGCGTGGGGTTGAAGAGACTTGGAATGATAAAGATGGCGACTGTTTCTATTTTGCTATAGCAGAACAAACCCGGCATCGCCCGGGATCTTCCCTAGTGAATGTTGTGTTGCCCAGGTAATATAAATGGTAGTAAACAAAATTCTATTTGATTCTGAATTATTTCTATCAGTTGTAGTGAAGACGCCAATAACTTAATGTAATAAAGTTTATTATAATATTTGGTGATAATTCTTAATATTGATGCTGAAACTTCCTGCATAGGATAAATTGATCGTATTTAAGTAATCAAAATACCAATAGTGGTGTTAACAATGGGGTTATCCCATAGTGGTGTTAACAATGGTGTTATCCCATAGTGGTGTTATCCCATAGTGGTGTTA
>CP092876.1:10971105-11188108 GCA_030710605.1 Cordylochernes scorpioides | reverse complement strand
GATAGATTATGGAATAGAGGCGATGTAAGATAGGTTATGGAATAGAGGTGATGTAAGATAGGTTATGGAATAGAGGCGATGTAAGATAGGTTATGGAATAGAGGCGATGTAAGATAGGTTATGGAATAGAGGTGATGTAAGATAGGTTATGGAATAGAGGCGATGTAAGATAGGGTATGGAATCGAGGTGATGTAAAATAGGTTATGGAATAGAGGCGATGTAAGATAGGTTATGGAATAGAGGCGATGTAAGATAGGTTATGGAATAGAGGCGATGTAAGAAAGATAGGTTATGGAATAGAGGCGATGTAAGATAGGTTATGGAATAGAGGCGATGTAAGATAGGTTATGGAATAGAGGCGATGTAAGATAGGTTATGGAATAGAGGCGATGTAAGATAGGTTATGGAATAGAGGCGATGTAAGATAGGTTATGGAATAGAGGTGATGTAAGATAGGTTATGGAATAGAGGCGATGTAAGATAGGTTATGGAATAGAGGCGATGTAAGATAGGTTATGGAATAGAGGTGATGTAAGAAAGATAGGTTATGGAATAGAGGCGATGTAAGATAGGTTATGGAATAGAGGCGATGTAAAATAGGTTATGGAATAGAGGCGATGTAAGATAGGTTATGGAATAGAGGCGATGTAAGATAGGTTATGGAATAGAGGCGATGTAAGATAGGTTATGGAATAGAGGCGATGTAAGATAGGTTATGGAATAGAGGCGATGTAAGATAGGTTATGGAATAGAGGTGATGTAAGATAGGTTATGGAATAGAGGCGATGTAAGATAGGTTATGGAATAGAGGCGATGTAAGATAGGTTATGGAATAGAGGCCATGTAAGATAGGTTATGGAATAGAGGCGATGTAAGATAGGTTATGGAATAGAGGCGATGTAAGATAGGTTATGGAATAGAGGCGATGTAAGATAGGTTATGGAATAGAGGTGATGTAAGATAGGTTATGGAATAGAGGCGATGTAAGATAGGGTATGGAATAGAGGTGATGTAAGATAGGTTATGGAATAGAGGCGATGTAAGATAGGTTATGGAATAGAGGCGATGTAAGATAGGTTATGGAATAGAGGCGATGTAAGATAGGTTATGGAATAGAGGCGATGTAAGATAGGTTATGGAATAGAGGCGATGCAAGATAGGTTATGGAATAGAGGCGATGCAAGATAGGTTATGGAATAGAGGCGATGTAAGATAGGTTATGGAATAGAGGCGATGTAAGATAGGTTATGGAATAGAGGCGATGTAAGATAGGTTATGGAATAGAGGCGATGTAAGATAGGTTATGGAATAGAGGAGATGTGAGATAGGTTATGGAATAGAGGAGATGTGAGATAGGTTATGGAATAGAGGTGATGTAAGATAGGTTATGGAATAGAATCGATGTAAGATAGGTTATGGAATAGAGGCGATGTAAGATAGGTTATGGAATAGAGGCGATGTAAGATAGGTTATGGAATAGAGGCGATGTAAGATAGGTTATGGAATAGAGGCGATGTAAGATAGGTTATGGAATAGAGGAGATGTAAGATAGGTTATGGAATAGAGGCGATGTAAGATAGGTTATGGAATAGAGGCGATGTAAGATAGGTTATGGAATAGAGGCGATGTAAGATAGGTTATGGAATAGAGGCGATGTAAGATCGGTTATGGAATAGAGGCGATGTAAGATAGGTTATGGAATAGAGGGGATGTAAGATAGGTTATGGAATAGAGGTGATGTAAGATAGGTAATGGAATAGAGGCGATGTAAGATAGGTTATGGAATAGAGGCGATGTAAGATAGGTTATGGAATAGAGGAGATGTAAGATAGGTTATGGAATAGAGGTGATGTAAGATAGGTTATGGAATAGAGGCGATGTAAGATAGGTTATTATGTACAGGTCTATATATATAGCGTTAATTGTTTATTTCTTGAAGACTCAAACGTGGTTTCATCAATAGAATGGGTTCAAGCTATCCTAGTTGACAGCAATACTTATCTTCTGACAGACGTCGACAACTGGTCCTGAGACCTCCTTCAACTGACTGCTGTTGTCATCTACCGCCCTACCACCGACATAAAGAAGGCGGCGCACACGTCAGCTATCCACAGAGCAGAACATATTGGAGGAACATCCTTCACCAGCTAACTGTATAAAATTTCCCTGTTTTACACACGTTTGATAAATAATTGATGATGGAGAAATCATAGAGCGCGGTGAGGAGTTTCCAGCAATTAGAATGGAGGAAGAAGTGGAGGAAGGCTTCAACAGAGAAGTTTTGAAGTTGTGGCTAACGACCAGCGCTGATTCAATTAGAGGTCAGCGGCTCACCTGTTCCTCCATCGATTCCGCCAATCAGCCAGCCGACTAATTGGCTGACAATCTGCTCGTGTTGACACAACTTCCCCGACCACAGCTCCGCTTCCTAGACCTCAGCTTCGCTTCCTTAACCACAGCTCCGCTTCCTCGACCACAGCTCCGCTTCCCCGACCACAGCTCTGCTTCCTAGACCACAGCTCCGCTTCCTTAACCACAGCTCCGCTTCCCCGACCACAGCTCCGTTTCCTAGACCACAGCTCCGTTTCCTAGACCACAGCTCCGCTTCCTAGACCACAGCTCCGCTTCCTTAACCACAGCTCCGCTTACTAGACCACAGCTCCGCTTACTAGACCACAGCTCCGCTTAATAGACCACAGCTCCGCTTACTAGACCACAGCTCCGCTTAATAGACCACAGCTCCGCTTCCCCGACTACAGCTCCGCTTCTTTAGCCACAGCTCCGCTTAATAGACCACAGCTCCGCTTCCTTAACCACAGCTCCGCTTCCCCGACCACAGCTCCGCTTCTTTAACCACAGCTCCGCTTACTAGACCACAGCTCCGCTTCCTTAACCACAGCTCCGCTTACTAGACCACAGCTCCGCTTCCTTAACCACAGCTCCGCTTACTAGACCACAGCTCCGCTTCTCCGACCACAGCTTCTAGAAAATTTTGCCGCAGCTTCAAATCCTCTCGATCTCATGACAGAAGTGCTTGTTCTTATATAGCCCCAATTATAAGAAAATAAGCTCAGGATCTTGTTTCGAGATGAAGCGATTCATGTTCTTCTGTCTCAATGGACTTAATGGCTTTACCAAATTAGCCGATTGAAACAACTTTACCTCGAACACTCCCCAGGTTCTCTAAACATGTGTGTGCGTGATCACAAATATTAAATATTCTAAGATCCCTAATTTACATCAACACACCACTGGACACACATTCAATCTCAAACAAGCCCATTACTCCGACACAAAAAGCAAGCAACAACGAGTATTCCTGCAAGAACTGATGTCATCAAAGATAAATAGTATCAACAGACCTCCCAACCCAGTATCACACAATATCTCTTCCATCAATAACATAATTTATTTTCATTATGGCTCATAGAATACACCAGTGACCCCACGTTCAATTTCAATATTTTAAAGGCAATGACATATATATATTTATGTAGTTCACAAACATTTTAAAAATCCTCTACATATAGTCTGGGGACCTGGTCATCCTCTCGTCTGCCGAGAAATGTCGCTGGCGATATTCCATCACCTTGTACACGTTCATTGTGATGGCATTTCTGATCACCTTGTACACATTCATTGTGATGGCATTTCTGATCACCTTGTACGCGTTCATTGTGATGGTATTTCTCATCACCTTGTACACATTCATTGTGATGGCATTTCTGATCACCTTGTACACGTTCATTGTGATGGCATTTCTGATCACCTTGTACACATTCATTGTGATGGCATTTCTGATCACCTTGTACACGTTCATTGTGATGGTATTTCTCATCACCTTGTACACGTTCATTGTGATGGCATTTCTGATCACCTTGTACACGTTCATTGTGATGGCATTTCTGATCACCTTGTACACGTTCATTGTGATGGCATTTCTGATCACCTTGTACACATTCATTGTGATGGCATTTCTGATCACCTTGTACACATTCATTGTGATGGCATTTCTGATCACCTTGTACACGTTCATTGTGATGGTATTTCTCATCACCTTGTACACGTTCATTGTGATGGTATTTCTCATCACCTTGTACACGTTCATTGTGATGGCATTTCTGATCACCTTGTACACATTCATTGTGATGGCATTTCTGATCACCTTGTACACGTTCATTGTGATGGTATTTCTCATCACCTTGTACACGTTCATTGTGATGGCATTTCTGATCACCTTGTACACGTTCATTGTGATGGCATTTCTGATCACCTTGTACATATTCATTGTGATGGCATTTCTGATCACCTTGTACACGTTCATTGTGATGGCATTTCTGATCACCTTGTACACGTTCATTGTGATGGTATTTCTGATCACCTTGTACATATTCATTGTGATGGCATTTCTGATCACCTTGTACACGTTCATTGTGATGACATTTCTGATCACCTTGTACACGTTCATTGTGATGGCATTTCTGATCACCTTGTACACGTTCATTGTGATGGTATTTCTGATCACCTTGTACACGTTCATTGTGATGGCATTTCTCATCGCCTTGTACACGTTCATTGTGATGGCATTTCTCATCACCTTGTACACATTCATTGTGATGGCATTTCTGATCACCTTGTACACATTCATTGTGATGGCATTTCTGATCACCTTGTACACATTCATTGTGATGGTATTTCTCATCACCTTGTACACGTTCATTGTGATGGCATTTCTGATCACCTTGTACACATTCATTGTGATGGCATTTCTGATCACCTTGTACACATTCATTGTGATGGTATTTCTCATCACCTTGTACACGTTCATTGTGATGGCATTTCTGATCACCTTGTACACATTCATTGTGATGGTATTTCTCATTACCTTGTACACGTTCATTGTGATGGCATTTCTGATCACCTTGTACACGTTCATTGTGATGGCATTTCTGATCACCTT
The DNA here is from genome assembly GCA_030710605.1 of Cordylochernes scorpioides. Lineage (NCBI taxonomy): Eukaryota > Metazoa > Arthropoda > Arachnida > Pseudoscorpiones > Chernetidae > Cordylochernes > Cordylochernes scorpioides. The sequence goes on along the minus strand of CP092876.1, from coordinate 11,183,147 downwards.
GTACACATTCATTGTGATGGTATTTCTGATCACCTTGTACACGTTCATTGTGATGGCATTTCTGATCACCTTGTACACGTTCATTGTGATGGTATTTCTGATCACCTTGTACACGTTCATTGTGATGGCATTTCTGATCACCTTGTACATATTCATTGTGATGGCATTTCTGATCACCTTGTACACATTCATTGTGATGGCATTTCTGATCACCTTGTACACATTCATTGTGATGGTATTTCTCATCACCTTGTACATATTCATTGTGATGGCATTTCTGATCACCTTGTACACATTCATTGTGATGGCATTTCTGATCACCTTGTACACGTTCATTGTGATGGTATTTCTGATCACCTTGTACACGTTCATTGTGATGGCATTTCTGATCACCTTGGACACGTTCATTGTGATGGTATTTCTGATCACCTTGTACACGTTCATTGTGATGGTATTTCTGATCACCTTGTACACGTTCATTGTGATGGTATTTCTGATCACCTTGTACACATTCATTGTGATGGCATTTCTGATCACCTTGTACACATTCATTGTGATGGCATTTCTGATCACCTTGTACACGTTCATTGTGATGGCATTTCTGATCACCTTGTACACGTTCATTGTGATGGCATTTCTGATCACCTTGGACACGTTCATTGTGATGGTATTTCTGATCACCTTGTACACGTTCATTGTGATGGTATTTCTGATCACCTTGTACACGTTCATTGTGATGGTATTTCTGATCACCTTGTACACATTCATTGTGATGGTATTTCTGATCACCTTGTACACGTTCATTGTGATGGTATTTCTGATCACCTTGTACACATTCATTGTGATGGTATTTCTGATCACCTTGTACACGTTCATTGTGATGGCATTTCTGATCACCTTGTACACGTTCATTGTGATGGTATTTCTGATCACCTTGTACACGTTCATTGTGATGGCATTTCTGATCACCTTGTACATATTCATTGTGATGGTATTTCTGATCACCTTGTACACGTTCATTGTGATGGTATTTCTGATCACCTTGTACACGTTCATTGTGATGGTATTTCTGATCACCTTGTACATATTCATTGTGATGGTATTTCTGATCACCTTGTACACATTCATTGTGATGGTATTTCTCATCATCTCATCCTTGTACTAAATATTGTGCATACTGCGCACCTATGTAATTGACATGATTTAATAAATATTTTTAATTTTACAAGATATTATTGTCAATAAATATATCATAGCGTTCGTGGTCGGCTTTTCTTGATTTATCAAGAAAATGGGTTGACCAAATATCAGGGAACAGGTTAAATCAACGTTTAGTTGATTTCTGTTCCACTAGATGGCGCTCTGCCATCTAAAAAAAGCTGATGTTAATGGTCAGGATATGACTAATTTATTTGTATGTATCCCACAATATATTATTATCTATTTTATATTTAGCTGTTTTATATAGAGTCTAATACACGCCTGCGCTTGCACAGGCCAATATTTATTTTCCTTTATTTTAAAAAATACTCTCAATTTTGTTGTCAAATCTTTTGTTACTTGGCCGTAGCAGGGCAGATTTGCTCGAAAGCTTGCAACACTTCAAAAACCAACTCAAACACTGGGAGAACGCATCTATAACATAAAGAAATATTTGACGGAGCTCTGAGCGTCTCAGTGATATCAGTTCTCGTGTAAGCCAGCGAGAGAATTTATGTTTTATTTGCATATGTGGAGACCGAGAGATAATAGGTGGACAACTACAAAATGAGGATTTTAATCAACTACACACAAAGAGTTTGCACCTAGGGGTTTAAAAAGAGTTTAAATTATTTCAACTAGATTTACACAAAAGTTGGGAATCAGATATCCCAGAAATAAGGGTCAATGGGGAGTAGTTATCTCTGACAGCTGTACAGCTCTGGCAACAAGCTTCTATGCTGATTTAACAAATTAGCAGATTTTAGGCTGAGGAGGGTTCTGGGAGGTGCAAACGAGACCTTAAGACGACGTCCCTGAGTTGTTCTATTGGATTGAGCTGCCAATCCTTCCCTCGAGGAACCAATTGACTGAAACTGCCCGACGAGCATTATTGTCCATTATAAAAATAAATTGTGGGCCAATGACATCCCTGAAAGATCTCACATGTTTCTTTGATTCACTTGTAAATAAAGTTCACAAAGTTATAAAATGAACAGACTTGGGTTGAGAGATGACCTGATGTGCAAATATAAATGAAATTATTTTAAAGCAGAATGCAATTCTGAGATACGGGAGGTCTAGAACGAGGAGGCCGCTTCCAGCTCGGGTCGCTTGGACTTTCGGACGTCTAATTTCTCGTCTGTTAGGTCAGAGTGAGGACAGAGCTCTGCAGGGTGACATCGCGACACTTTGGTGCCACCCTGGCTCCACCCGAGCATCCAAACCGGATTCCAACGCGATCGATTCCAGAGCGGTGACAGCCAACGTGTCCCCTCGGGACTTTAAACTTTTTTTTCTGTCGTCGCAACTTTTTGTCGCCGAAATTGGAAAAGTTCATTTCGAGGTAATCGGGTTAAGTCCGCAATTAGTCCTGCCGCCATCCGTCTTCCTGCGCCGGGCAAAAACAATAAACCATGCAAATGTTCGCCGTGAAAAATGGCCCTCCGCCCGGCGCTTTTTCTCCTCCTCAGTAATGTTTTGCCGCAGACATTGATTCCGCCGCCCCGCGTGTTTTAATTTAAACAAAATCCCAATACGACGGCAGATGGGCCGGGAGACATTCTTCGACAATATTGTGTCACCTTAATTAATCGTTTGCGTATTTATTTGCATAAAGATATTGTGATCGTTTCCCGAAGTGAATTGTGCCTAGATTTCCACAGAACACATGTGGCCAGCTGCGAGTTTCTGATTGGTAACTTTAGTCTTTTTCCCATGTTTAATTCACCAACTACCTAACGACTTATGAAATATTTAATTCTAAGTTCTAATTTGTTTGTTGTTTTGCTTGTTTCCTCTGTAATAGGTGCAAATATTTCAATATCTCGCCTGGTTTATTAATTAAAAAACAATGGTTGCCTGTAAAGTCGGTTTTACGGGCGAAGATTTTACGTGACAACGGTAGAATATTTATTGATATGAATATAATTAAATTGCACAATAGGAACAAGGAATTGAATGAAAATAAGAATTGCACAAATTTTAACTATAGAAATATATTTTGTTTACTAAAACATTGTACATGTAAACTTAAACTTAACTAATTCCTATTTGAGTGATTTTGTTGAGGATAGGACGATGATAGGAGAAATATGAAATGAAAGGAAGTGTTTCTGCTGTAATGTGTCTTGCGAAAGTCAAGTCGATAGTTGTTCCTTTTAACGTAGTTGACTTAGAAACGTTTGATACGCAATCAAGATTATACGTATTTTTCATGAATTTAAGAAACGAGTTGTCAGGCTTTACGTTTTTGTTAAAATCACCACACAGAAGAATCGGTATACTAGAATCAACTTGCACGAACGGTGGCACGTACTGGCTGTTGTGAATGTACGGACCGAGTCCTTGCCATAGTAACATTCCAATATCCTGCATACTAGCTCCTGGATGAATATATACAGCACTGAGTATAAACTTGAAGCTAGTATTAGCGGCGAAGCAAGTAACTTCAGTCATGCACATGTCACCCTTGGTTTTAATGACACGAGTTACGTCTGTAATCGCAACTTGGAACACTTCCGCCGTAGATGTCGATGATAATTTACGATAGATCGCCACTCCACCAGCCGCGTTGGTATTTGAAAATCAAAACACTTATTCAGATCGAAGGTTCAAATTTTTGCTAAATAAATTTGAAATTAAATAAAATTTGTAATTGTAAATGATGAAGTTGAAAATTAAAACATTTACTTAAATTAGATGTTAAAATTCTTGCTCAACACAGTTTAAATAAAGTTTTCTTATATCTGCCACTTTTTGCCACTTTCTTATATCTGCCACTTTCAAATTTTTGCTAAATAAATTTGAAACTATTTAAAATTTGTAAAATAATAATTAATTAATTAATTAATTTTAAACTAATAATTTACTTAACACTATCAACATTTATCAATAGTATGACATAACCTATAAACTCAGTTTCTCAACTTTTGTGTCAATCTAACAATTAATCAATCAATCATAGTTTACGATAATGAAATATCAGTGTACAATTATTTACCTTTATTGTTGTAGTTGTTGTAAATGACGAATCTAAGCACTCCACATTTTCACTACAGACACAGCTGACGATACTTTAACCACACGTGTGAACTTGTATTATGACGCTTTCTTGTTTTTCCAACGCCAAGAACGTTCGAGAAAGACAAAGACAGAGACAAGCATGCGCCGATTCAATGCGCCTAATTCTCTAGCGCTGCGCGCGCAGCACTCTCGTTCGGTGACTCATCGTAACGTTACCGGGCGTTACACTTTTTCATAAGTGACTCCCAGCCGCAACCTAATTTAAGACGTTGTCACGTCAATACGAAAAAAAAAACATCCTAACGACAACATCGCTACTTCCACGAAAACTCCAACTGAAAATATCGCCATCTCCAGGTGAAAACAGCGACATCCCGAAGAACCACATGTTCTTTACAATAGTTCGAAAGAAGGGCAGTCCAAAGATAAACAAGTTTAGAAAATAGGAATTCATTCTCAATGAAGCCAACACGACCTGGAAGCAAGATAAGAGTTCAAGGAGAGTTGTGACGGCGTCTGTATGAAGAACACCCACAGGGAGCTGTACTAAGGATCCCGTTGTCACGTAAGTGTCGAGAAATGACACCGCGACACCTTATTTACACAGCTGGGAGTTGTTGTAGCCACATTTTTCTATCGTTTGGACACAGAAGGAGCCCGCAGCACCAAAGGCCTCAAGAGCTGCTAAAGTGCCCCAGTTTGTCCTTCCAATTAGAAACTTCACCAGAAACTGAAGGAATTCAAGTATTGGTCACATGTTATTTACATGAAGAGCAGCCCAACAATGCGGGTCCATCAGAGTAACACCACAGAATATTTACTTTTTTGTCAACACAGCCTTGCTGAGTACAGTTTGGCATTATTCGGTCAATGCACCTTGGCGATTTGATGCTTCAGTCAAATTTCTCTTTTTAGGGACCGAGGAAGAGTTTAGTTCTAAAGAAATTTTTTAAAAATTACTCCTGTGTGCGCCTTTCCATTAAACATCTATTTTACAAATCACAAAACCTATTGGCCCCACGATGATATTATTGATATTTCAGTATCAAATTAGTCGAGTGTTAATATTTGATTTGATAAGTTCCACAGAATAAATTTTATGAAACTAAAGTATTAATACTTACTATACATAGAGAAATGTCCACCCAAAGTTTCACTATACCAGACGACTTCATCAAATTCTGCCATTTTGTTGAGTTTCCTATAGTGCCAAATACGTTCCACACTTCATTGATGGCCATCATCACCGACTAGAACATAAATGTTTTTTATAAAATAGATAAATTTTACTGATTATTTTGAAGATAGTTTTATATTGTTCGTTAATATAATGCCAGTGTGTGTTTTATTAATCTAAAACTGAACATTAAAATTATAATTTTTGCTTTCATTTAATTCTTTAATTTCTTATGTATAGACGACGCCTTATAACATACACACTCCTGGAGGTGGTTTTATTTGGAGATAGCGTTACGTCAGTCATTCTTGATTTCATAAAGCTGGTCGCTCAGGGAGATGGGCTGACAGAGAGGTGGGCGGTCAGGGAGGTGGACGGTCAGGTGGAGGTTTTGCAGCACAAGAACAATTTTGAGTTTACACATTGGTGCAGCGGTCGTCACGGGTCAGCAGGCAAGCCACGGAGCGCGTCCTTTTTATCTTTAAAATAAAAAAAAAAACAATAAAAACAACAAACTAAGCAATTAAAAAGAGATCACTTTAAATATATTTAATTTAGCTCCAAATTAACTTTTAACTAAGTTAGGATTCATGTGGTGAAATGTCGAGAAAGAAAACAACGAGAGAAGACAAAAAAGTTGTAAAGTGGAATCCTCCGTTTATAATTTTTTGTCCACGGGGGCGGTGCCCAAATTAGGTTTGCCGCCGCCGAGTTATGATAATTGATGGGTCTCATCAGCCCGTAATGAAGATCGATCTCGTACTGCCATCTGCCGGCCAAATTGGGAACGAATTCGCTGGTGTAGCGAAATCAAATTCTTGGCCAAAATAATATTTTTCTGCGACGTTGTTTACTCTGTGGTTAACTCGGCTGCAGATATTGAAATAAATGGAGTCCGTGGTCAATTTATTTTATATGGCAGAAAATAGCTTCCACTGAGCGCCATTAATTCAATGATTCTGGCCCGGAACTGGAGGGGGCATTAAGTAGCAATTGATGGGCCGAGGATCCATCATTCCGAGAATTTAAAAATGGAAATCTTCTAAACATTGCGGAACACAATAAAATGGCAATTTGCACTTTCTGAAACGTATTTTCTGCTAAGTTGCCGAGGAAAGGTTGTGTAACCATGTGGTCACAGCCTTTGCAAACGAATAAATTTCTCCAAAATTTTGCTTTCCACATCCCGTTTAACTTATTTGTGCATATTCAAGATAAATCGTCAATTTGGATAAAAGAATCGCTACATTTAAAGAAAAGAAACACGATATACAGAAGTGAAACAAAGCTGTGCGGCTAGAAAGTCCTGCCACCCTACCTCAGCTGTCAGGTTGACATTCTGACACGATATAGAGACAAATGTCATTTTTACAACTTTGTTCCAAACTCGGAATATGCTAATTATCTGTTAAGATATGTTTATTTTCCCTTTAAATGCAAACAAAAGGCGGAGCCGTTTCTGTGGTGTAATTGGCGGTGGCCTCCCAAATGCTCGCTCGAATAAAAAGAAGTTGACATTAGGTTTTAAAGAGCTTAAAAGACACCTACTGCTGGAATGCCCACTCTTCTTCACCGCTAGACAACAGACAATAAATAATGTTGTAGATCTATATCAATTTGTAAATAGCAGAGAGAATTATCATAAGTTTAATTATTTTTGTAAATATATTCATGAATTTCTTTCAAACCTGAAAGGTTCAGGTTTCTAATATATATTATTTTTTCTCTTTTTATTTCGATCACTTTTTTTTTTGTAAAAATTTTATAACTGTTTCTGTTAAAAAAAAATGTAAATCGACGCAATTATCCCTAGCCGGGATATCGCGTTTGTGTGTTGAAATAAATAAATAAAGAGCTTAAAAATAAATTTTTTTACATTGTGTTAAAAGTTTAAACTAGAACAAAATATGTTTATATCGCCGTGTTTACGTAAAAGGACAGTAGCAAGTTGTTCTATAAAATGATTCATTCCTTATAAAATACATGAACTCTCAGTAGGCACAATATACAATAAACACATATATAGATGGGAATTTTGCCGGGCGTTTATGATCAATACAATTAAAAGTTGTCTCTCCCGTCAAAATAAACGTCAAACCTAGACGCCATCTATTGACGTCTCCGCAAACTAGCGGTCGGTGTCACAACGTCAGCTTGGGAAACTAAGATGCACCCACTGGGAGACCGTGGTTTCGGGCTAGTGGCTCTCTTCAACCCAGGGCAGGCTTTATTTCGTGAGGTCCGCAAGGGATCAAATGAAATCTTCACAATCTTCCAAAGAGGTGTTTTGCTGGAAAAGTGGCTAGGCAAAATCTAGGCTAAAATATAGATGGAAAATTTCCCGGGAGGTTAGCTGAAGCTGGCGTTGATTCACCGACCCGAGGCCGCTAGTTTGCGGCGACGGTCAATAGATTGCGTCTAGTTTTGACGTCTATTTTGACGAGAGAGGCGACCTTTAATTTAATATTAAACACAAACATCAAATATATAAACACGATGTCTGTGCATGATACCGGGTTTTAACTCGGAAACTGCGCTGGGAGGGGAGACTAGATTTTTACTGTTGTTGTTCTAAAAGAAGGAAGAAATCCAAAAATTCAAGTTTATATCTCAAATCTCTTTGAAATTGTAATACCTCGACTGTTAAATTGACATTATTTAGGTAATGAATAGAGAGAAGAGGTATAAGCCATATACAAGGAGCAATAAAATGCGAAATTGATCACTTGATGGCTAGTTTCTGCGCGTTTATTGATGTCAAGAAGATTTCCAATATGAGGAAGCCATCACTTATCATATAGTTTTGGGACTGGATAGATATGTCCATTAAATTCTTTAAATATATGTAATATTTTAACCCTTTAATCACTTTTGCCTAAAATTGTGTTTATTGGGCTACTAATTTTGGAATATACGAAGGTACTTCAAAAAGGAAACTAAAAATAAAAAGATAATTTTCTATGAAAAAAGAGCTAAAAAAGTTAATACCATCAAAATCTATAAAAAGGCGACCCTATTTGTTCTAAATGCATGCTTTGGTAAATCTAAATAAACAAAATGCACGATTTTAGTTCGGATCCTCCGGGGGAAAGGGAAGGGGCAGAGTTCAGTGTGCAGTAGAGAACACTGTTATCTGGAGAAAGGGTAAGAAGCCGTTGATAAATTCCTGGACAGATTTGTGAGATCTTTCCATCCAATCCCGGTCAGGAATGTGAGGTTTGGGCTCAGGACATTCCCAGATAACATCATTTCTTCAGGTTCATGGCAGAGTCGGCGGGGGTTGTCATCTTCTCTCTTGTGTTTGCCAATTGGAATTTTATCATGGGTTACTGGTAGTTTCTTTTTTAATGAGAAAATTTGGCTGCAGCGTCTGCTTCATCATTTTCTTGTATTCCTGAATGTCCTTTGAGCCATTGAGAAGATGTGTTTGGAGACCGGGCTTCTGTGGAGATTTTGCTTGAGTAATCTCTTGTCACTGTGTGCGAGTGTGGTGTTATTGGTGTCTGAGGCTATCTTACAAACCTCTACTATTGCTTGAGCGGCTGCCAGGAATACGGAGAAGGTTTCCTCCATTCTGAAGCGTCACTTCTGTCGATGTTTCTCCCTCCTAGGCTATTACTGCTCGCCCTGGTCCTTCGCCACTTTTGGAGCCAGCCGTATGTGGAGATATTTTTCCAAGGAACAATCTGATGTCTCACTGTCGATGATATTCAAGTTTATTTTCAAATAGACGTAGGGCAGCTGGTGGTCCAGTAGCGGGGTGGTAGATTTTCTGGAAAGTTGTTTTCAGCAGAGGAACTCTAGAACTAAAAACATTATTTTGCCTATTTTCCAAGCATCAGGGAATTTGCCTTTTGAGAGATAAAGACTTGCAAGATTTAGGCATTGGCGATGCATGCCTTCATATCCTTAATTGTCAGAAGTGCTGGTATATTACCTGAGCCTCCTGCCTTGTTTGGATTTATGGAGTTGATTGAATATTTTTATTCATTAAAAGTAAAGGGTGGATCATTTTAAAAGAAGGGGCAGTTTTTGAATCTTTTCTGTGAAAAGCCGCTTGAAAATATCGAGGGGGTCTCGAGGGCAACATTCTAAAGCACATTTTCGAAGATGATGTTTGGAGTACTGGTGAAACTTCATTTGTAGTATTTTAATTTCTCTAGGTTTACAGAGTACTATATACTTTATATGATGAACATTATTAATTTACCCCATGGATTCAGAATTTTGTATTCGTAAAATTTGAACCAATTTGCGTTTTTTTCAAACAGCGACTGCTGGAATAGAGCGATTGGCCGCGTGAATCCTTAGGCCATTTATTAATAGTTTGTCGGCAGCTGTGTTGATGGAGCCCGGAGCTGGAGACTTCGACTTCCCGTGCAATAGATTCTATTAAATTCTAAAAAAATCGGCCAATTTGCCTGTCTGAGTTGGAGTTGTCTTTGTTCCAAGGGTGGGCTTCCCTGTCGCAACAACGTCGAATGAGAGTGCTCTCTATTGTCCGAGTCAAAGGATTCATCTTTAACTTTCCATTCTGTCAAAATGTAGGCGAATCTGGATGATGAAATGGCGAGGTCTATGATAGACGATTGTGTGCGTTCGTTCTCTCCCAGGCTTTGTCCACGTTGTGACAATCAGTTTGTTTCTAAGAGGAAGTCGGCAGTCGCTGTTCCTCCGATGTCGTTCTCGTATCCCCCCACAGGGAATGGTGGCTATCGAATCCTATCATGATACATCTCTTCGTGGGGGTCTTAAATTCTTTCAGCAGACTCTTGCTGGAGGCATTTTTGTGTAAATAGCTTGAGATGAATCTAATAGAACCAGTCGCCTGCCTTAGGTACCAGATCGTCTGTGAAGTTGGTGAGAAGCGAATGATTTAAGGAGTTCCTAATTCCGATTGCACTATTGCAAGTTCCTGCTTCATATGTTTGAAACATTCACTTGTAGTGTGATCTACGGCCATCCCGACAAGTTATATTTTGTATAGGAGGTTCTTGTAATAATATTGGGTCAGTGAATTTTCTCGCTGATATAACCTGCTAGGTCTTCCAATTTTCAAAACAGAAGATTTCCCTTTCTGCATGCTTTGTTGTCATTGCAGAAATATTCAGTTCGTCAAGTCTCACCAGCTTGTCTACTGCCTGGGCTATTTCGACTTCGCTTTGTTTTTCTTTTTTCGACTTGTAGTGACTGGATTGTCGAAATTAATTATTCTCTTCTCCGGAATTCTTCAGGCTTTGTGCTGCGGAGCTTTGAAGAATATTTGGGTTTCCGTTCCTTCAATTTGAACCTTTTCCTCTAGAGCAGGGTGGATCGAAGAATTATCAGGGCTGGAATTAGAACTTGAAATAAATGCCATGTCTTCAAAATTGGGTGACCGCGCGATTATTAATTGATTTGTTAAAACAATGTGTCGAAGGACGCGTGTGATTTCATCTTATTCTCGCAAGTTTCATTCTTATTTTATAAAATCTGTAGTTCTTCAATGGTCTTTGAGAAATGTTCGCCAATGATTTGTTTGTTTGTGATAAAATCTCATTCTTTCTAGGAGAGAACTTCATTGGACATTGCACGCTCTGTCAAGGTTGTGTTCAGGGGATTTTAAACATCAATTTCACTTACGTAAAACCAAAATCGTATTGTGGCCGTATATATGATATTTAAAAAAACTATTTTCGCTGTAAACACCCCAACGACCGAAAAATCAATGAATGAGTATATAAGGCCACCAGTGCGCGAGAGCGCCGAAATATATGAAAAACAAATTGTACTGGGATCGTCTGATAAATTACGAAAAAGACATCTCCTGATCGTTATTCCGACAGATGACGCAAGCAATCAGCAAATTTCAGTTGAACGATCACGAGATGTGTGTGTGTGTGTGTGACTTAAAAAAAATTATAAGTTGAACTCATTACAATTTAACTTTTTTACATTTTTATTTTACTGTTTATAATCGTACACTGGCTCAACTGTCAGACTGCTGAGTTCATCCGACAAACTGATATGTGACAAAGATCTAACGCAGTTGAAATTTGGCACCCACGGTGCTGTCAGATGTCCCAACGTTCATTGATGTAAAATAGACATTTCAGCTTTAGCTAGCGCTTCTTTGTTCTTAAAATGAACGTTTTGTGTGCAGTTTCACCTCGAGGCATTCAGGTGTAGATGATCACTGGTGATTTGCTAACTAAAACTCCCGCACATCAAAGGTTCAGACGAGGTGTCATTTTCTCTGCTATCGACCGGACTGCGATGTGAGCAACATTGTGTCTGTTGGTCCAAACCAAAATAATCTGAAGGTGTCAGGGATAAAGCGAGAAACATTTCCTCACCCAATTCTCTAAGATTCTCTATTCTACGGGCGTTAGTCCTCAGGTTTGCTGTGCGGGGCTGTTGGAGAGCAGTACCCGTTTGACCTCACGCGAACTTCCTCCCCCAAAATCACAGCCATTTAATCATCATCAGAATAAATGCATAAAACGAATTTCTAAGAGATCTTGACTCATTCCCGGAAATTTACAGTGTCGAATACCCATTTTTTAATCGGTTGGGGATCATGGAATTTCATTTCTTGCAGGATTCTGGACTAGAGTGGTTGTCTTGGGTGACTTTTCTTGTTACATAAACCTGTTGGCTGAGGTTCTGGTCCTTGCGCAGGTAGCGGTATCTATTTATAAGACATTAAGTCCGGGGGTTTTTCTTTTCCAAACAAAACAAAGTTTTTATATTTTCATCTTGATATTGGTACATGGGATTATTTTTTATTGAATTGTAAACTGTCAATGTCCTTATTGCGAAGAAATTATATTGGGAGGACTTGGCTCATCATTGGTGAACCCTCCCAGTAGTTTCGCCAATTTAATACACCAGAAACTTTTTAGATCTATAATACTGTATTGGACGTCTGCTTATATGTGCGACATTGGAGGGTGGAAATTTGTTATGGTTCTTCAGGAAAATATGGATGTGGAGGGTTCACCACTGATGAGCCAAACCCTCCCAATATTTTTTCACCGCAGTAAGGACAGTAGAACGGTTTTTATTTTAAAAAGAAAAGTTCGCGCTTAATAGTTTTATTTCTAAGACAGCGCGTTATGCAAATATTTACCTTAAAATGAAGTAATTCACGAACAAGTTCAGTCGCAGAGCAATTTTGATATTTCAGAAAATTCACTGAGGATTATTCTGTTAGAATTAACAAGGGCAATTAACCGTTGTCAAGTCCGACTCTTCTTTCTTTTAGAATCAGCGCAACAGACAGAGTCTACGAATATCTCGTATACATCAATATCTTTTCGAATTCCACAGAGTTTCATGAAAAACTCACAAAGTTGCCCACACCATGTTTCATGCGGCTCAAAAGATCTGGTTGGATAGGAAGGCCAATCAATGTTCTCCAAGATAATTGTTGTCTTTGTGTTGGAGCTTTGACTGGAGTCCCATTAGAGAGAGCATGTTCCCACAGAGGTAATTGTGAGAGATGTTATCCCCCGCGCTGCCATCTCTGTCCACAATACATCTCAAGAAAAGCTTATATTTGATTTTAGAATGCCGCTTCTTGAAATGAATTCTTTAATCAAAATGTCCACAACATCTCTCAACATTACGTGGTGATTCTTGTTACAATATCTCGTTTGACACAGGAGGGAGGCGCCATTCGGATACAGGTTGAAATATTCCGGCCTGAAGAAATCCTTAGCTTAGATAATGACCATTTTGTGTCCACTGGGGCTACTCTCGCATCAAGAACATTCTGATCCAGAAGAGAATGTTTCTTTTGCTACGTATTCCAAATTCATCTGACCCGTTTCCTTTGCGAGAAATTGTAGACTTCTTGACCGAAACCTTGAAAATACCTTCCTTGAGACGTAATGGAATTCACTCTTCAAGATACTTTTGAAATCTTCCTCATATACTTGAGAGAAAGTTCTTCCTAATGAAATATCCTTTTAAATAACTTCTACATGAAATGTATTCATCTCTTGTCGCTATATTTCAGTAGGTATAAGGTGTCATTTGTTTAATTTCGATGTCCGAGACAATTTGCACAGCCGTTTGTGTCCTTTAGTTTAGGATATTTCACACAACATATGATTCTATTTCTTAACCTTTAATAGTTGGAATGAACTTTAAAACCCTATATTGGCCTCATCCGCACGGCGATGTTTTCAATGATTGGGTTTCTGTGGACACGAGAGGGATGTGCAGAAAACAATCTCGCGGTAAGGCCGGATAATTAAGTCTGGCCCAAAGTTCGAGAAGCCTGTAAAGCGTGTTTCCCAGCGCGATCAATGGGGGCGGCGCTAGGGGGCGTGGCGGCATTAGGATGCTGGGAGAGCACTCGATGGAGCAGCTGGCGGAGTTTGTCAGCAAATCCTTCACGGGGGATCACCGCCTCGTGCTGCGGCCCGCGTCTCTGCGTCTGGGCCCTTGCGTGCCGCCCCTGCCACCGCTGCCCTCGCCGCGACCGCCCAGCGAATCCTCGTCCCACTCCCGCCCTGGAACTGCCGCGCCGCGCTCCGAGGACGACCACGGTGGGTGACTTTGGTCACGGGGACTTCTTTGCAATGATGGTCTACTTAAGTGCGTACAGCTAGGGCGACTTCATTACTCTGATGGTCTACCTAAGCGCTTAAGTCAGAGTGAATTCTTGACACTGATGGTTTACTTGAGTGTGTAAGTCCGAGTGACTTTTAAGTTTACGATATATACGTGAGTACGTGCACATTCAGAGTGAGTTCTTTACATTACTCTGATGGTCTACTTAAGTGCGTACAGCCAGGGTGACTTATTTACGTGGATGGTCTACTTGAGTGTGTAAGTCAGGGTAACTTCTTTACAATGATAGTCTACTTGAGTGCGTACAGACAGGGTGATTTCTTCACCTTCTGATGATCTACCTAAGCGCTTAAGTCAGAGTGAATTTTTGACACTGATGGTTTACTTGAGTGTGTAAGTCCGAGTGACTTTTAAGTTTACGATATATACGTGAGTACGTGTACATTCAGAGTGAGTTCTTTACATTAATGGTCTGCTCGAATGCGTAAGTCAGAGTGAATTCTTGACATTGAGAGCGTAAGTGAGAGTTTCTTATTTTCATTGATGGTCTACTTGAATGCCTACGGTGACTTCTTTACGTTGGTGGTCTACTTGAGAGTGTTTTAAGTCAGAATAACTACTTCAGGAAAGTGAATCTACTAAGGTGGGCACAGGGTGAATTGGTTCTTCGTGTGTAAGTGCGTCCGGTCATTTGAGCGCGTTAGTTTTCATGACGTTGCCGATTGTAGATCTTGTAGATTCTTCATGGCGTGCACAATTGTAGATCATAGGGTTCTTCGTGACGATGGCGAATGTATACCACGGTGGGCTATTGTGACTACGGTAGAGATCTGTTCATGCGACCTCTGAAAATAAACCGGACCACGATATAAGAAACGGCAGGTCTAGTTACTTACATATTGGCGGTAAAATTACGATGATTTCTTTCCAACAACATAATTGGGCGTTTGATTTATCCCACAAGGTTATTTGGAATATCAACGTAGAGTTTTATTCACAGCTTCTTTATTTACATACTGGTCGTGTCTAGACGGCGCAGTCTCCAGGTGGCTCTTCTTTAATCGACTTTGATTTGCATACGTGTTTTGTGGACTCATGTCGCATATTTCACTTTATATTCCATTGATAGGGTTACGGGATAATTTCACTCCACATTCCATAGATAGGGTCACGAGATGAATTTACTCCGTATTTTATAGATATGAGACCATCAAAGTTGAGTTTTTGATTCCTCAGCTATTGACGAGAGAAAGTGAGGAACCTCAGAAAACCTAAATCAACTTGGAATAATTGTTCATGACTTTCATTCACATAAAGAAGTCCCTATAACCTGGCCCATATGCAGGTCACGATGACTCTGTCGCATGTTCCGCAATTCTATTAAACAACAATTGTGGTTCTTGACACCTCCGTGCCCGCGTCCTGCCGATGTTTTCCTGGTACAGGAATATTTACTGCTGATGAAAGCTGATATGTTCTGTGCTGAGCGTGGGGTTGAAGAGACTTGGAATGATAAAGATGGCGACTGTTTCTATTTTGCTATAGAAGAACAACCCGGCATCGCCCGGGATCTTCCCTAGTGAATGTTGTGTTCCCCAGGTAATATAAATGGTAGTAAACAAAATTCTATTTGATTCTGAATTATTTCTATCAGTTGTAGTGAAGACGCCAATAACTTAATGTAATAAAGTTTATTATAATATTTGGTGATAATTCTTAATATTGATGCTGAAACTTCCTGCATTGGATAAATTGATCGTATTTAAGTAATCAAAATACCAATAGTGGTGTTAACAATGGGGTTATCCCATAGTGGTGTTAACAATGGTGTTATCCCATAGTGGTGTTAACAATGGTGTTATCCCATAGTGGTGTTAACAATGGTGTTATCCCATAGTGGTGTTAACAATGGTGTTATCCCATAGTGGTGTTAACAATGGGGTTATCCCATAGTGACGGATGATTGGGAGAACATTCCCGTCTCTAGAACTGTCACCTGAATACTAAACATGTTCAAACGACCATTTAAAGCTTTTTAAAATAAAAATAATTATTTGCAAAATCAACGGTCAGTTGGTATTTTTTCTGATAGATGGCAGTGAGCTGCATTCAGTTGTCCGATCAGGAAATGTCAATTAATCCAGCACCTGATCTCCGCACCTTAAACTCTTTTTAAATATTTAAAATCCGTTAAGGAGAGTTGTAAAATATAAGGTAGAAAGTAGCTAGTCCTGTTTCATATTTTATTGGCTATTTAACAATAGTGATGTATATAATTGAATATTATATTTGCATATTTTATGTATAAATCACACACCCAAATATATACCGTTATATTTAAACATAATTACTAATGATTTGTGTGTGGAAAAGCTAAATATTTTACTTGAAAACATTAATAACCTGGATATTTTAAATGTGTAAATTGTGTAAGAAATTTTCAATATTCATTAAATCGAGTTATCAAAATAGGTTTGACATAAAATATTAATTCCACATATTTTATAAGTAACGTACAGTATAATTAGCACATGTTTTATTTTTTTTATAATTTTGAAATTTAATTTATTTTTAAATAGAGGAAATATACACTCTGTAATGAAAAATTCGACGCACCAATAAATAGTTGTCAGATTGGGACAAAGGTTGACGTGAAGAACATGTGATGGGGGGATTTAAATTTGAGAACAATTAATTGTTTTGTTTCTGAGTTTGATCGTCACTAATTGAGAATATGTCGTCTGGGACTGATTCCGTGTACTGCGGGATGTCAAATTGTCTCCAACTGTCGGGCTGTCAACATTCCGGAATGGTCACGTCCCAGATGTGCTCTACGGGTGAGAGATCAGGCGACCTTGCTGACCACTGAAACGTTCGGGCAGATTGAAGACAATCCATAGTAACACGTGTGGCCAGGCATTATCTTGTTGAAAAGTAAGCCCGGGGTGATGTGAGAGGAACGGTCAGGCGTAGAATGTCATCTACGTACCGTGTCAGGGTGCCAGGAATGACTGCCAATGGGGTCTTGCCATCAAATGGCACCCCAGACCATATGACGCCCTGTTGTGGACCTGTGTGGTATTCGAAAGTAAGACCTGGATTCCCACGCTGCCCAAGACGTCTCCAGACACGTTTAGGACGGTCGTCAGGACACAGTTAAGAAACGGGACTCGTCAATAAAGACTATAGGTCCTCAGTCAGCGCTGTTCAAACTCCGACACCACTGTAGTCGGACTTTTGTTCCCTTGTGTGCTCACGTTGGATGGTAGATAACCTCGGTGCTGCGACAGCCGCTCTGACAATCGCTCTGTCCTCCCGTTCTGTTGTGTCCTTTGATCGACCGCTGCCGTCCTGACGTTGCATTCTTCCGTTGTTGACCTACTCTTGTCAACATCGTCTAATAGCCGCCTCACCTCGACACAGATGTCGCGCGATTAGTCGATTTGACCAAGCGATCTTTTTCAAACTCTGACATAAGTTCATAGTGAGCACGAATGTTTCGGCACTACATTGATAGAGTAGAAATAGGCTCACTGCAAAAAAAACAACAAAAAAATTAAACAGAAAATTTGAGAATCAGATCGTGTAACGCATAATATTGAATCTAAAATTCTCGTGCTGGATGCACATTCAGATGCACTGGAGCTCTTGCTTTGCATAAATCGGCCACCAAATTTCAACCATTTGCATGTTTGGTCGAAACGTCTTTGTATACCTATCTCCATATACTTCTTCTTGGTGCGTCGATTCTTTTTGCTATAGAACGTATTTAACATTTCATTTATATTTATTTTATATGCTTCAACGATAAACTCTTTAATTCCTTTGATTTATCGTCATATGTACAAAGCAATAACATCTATATATAACGAATGAAGACGCGAATGTTTCTTTTCACAAATGAATAAAACTTCTACTGTCCTTACTGCGATGAAAAAAATATTGGGAGAGCTTGGCTCATCAGTGGTGAACCCTCCAAGAGGTTTCGCCAATTTAATCCACCAGACCGCTTCTTTAGAGCTTCAATGCTGTATTGGATCATTCTGCTTTTATATGCTGCACTGAAGAGTGGAATCTTAGAAATGGTATTTAAGCAAACTATATTTTTAACTTCTCATATTTATTTCATAGCAGTAAGGACAGTAGAAGTTTGATTTATTTGTAAAAAGAAAGATTCGCGTCTTAATGTCTTCATTCGTTATATATATTGAATAAACCATAAATTCATCGTACACATGTGACAGAAAAATGTGAATAAAAACGGCAAATTTATTTGATATATCTGCGTTCAGTTTTATCATATTTCAAATATCACTTTTACTTAATCTTTAAATAAACGTACAGAATACTTGGGAGAAAATATTTCTCTCCTATACCGCGTCTGCTAATTATAAAAGATAAACTTGATTTTTTAAATGTGTTATTGTTTCAGACGTTTTATTTGATAGTAAAAAGTTTGACATATATTAATACAATTTTATACGCACTAAAACACGCATCTATTTATGTTTAAACCACTTATTTATACATGACAGATTTGTTAGAATTGAGCTCTGACAGTTTGTCGCATGGAACTCCAAAGTACCAGCGAACCGTGCACCAACATCCCGGGGTCCAGATCAACTTGGAAGATTTATAAATGATCCCATCATAGATATGTAGTTGACCCAGGTTCTCCTGGAGAAGTCGACTCGGGGACTTTGAAAAGAGCTGAAGCTCAGCTGATGTTTTGTGTAAACTCCAGGAGAGAGACAGAGGATTCCTTCCTCCTCGAGGAACCGCACAAACTCCGAGTTGAAACCGCGCATCGCCGATAGACAAACATCGCTTTAAACAGATTTTTATATCGCATTTTAATATTGAATTTTAATTCACCAAAATAAAAATTCGAATTCATATATAAGAAAGGTTTTTCTCAATTAATCAATAATGATTTAAAACTTGGTATTTAAAACCATATAAGTCTTAAATCGAGAATTGAGCATATACACACTGAATACATGAATGCTCTACATTGACTCTGTTGTCTACTGTTTATTTACCTTAAAAGAAATGAAATTATTTTGAACGAATTTTTTTCTTTCTGTTTCAAATAAACAACTTACTGCGATATCAAGTGAACACAAAGCTCTATATTAACCATTTGCAACAAACCTTTGGTTTAGGTGAGCATATTAAAAATAATGGCGACTTTTTGTTGCATCCGGAAATACCTGCTGCCAAAGAGACAGAATGAACATGTGCCAGAGATGGCGGGCGCCTAATGAGTGGAGTCGATATCAGCTCGTCGACCGGCAAAATGACCGCTCGGCCCCAGTCTCGGGGTGTTCGACTCGTTTTATAATTCCATTTGTGCTATGATTTATCCATTTGAAACTTCCAAATTTTATATAATCTAGTTTTGAATAAAGAAATGAATATGATCAATCAATATTCTTGATATAAATATCGGACAAAATAAAACGGATTTACTTATTGGAGACCTCTTTCTCTCATCTCTATGGAATAGAACAATCCATCGTTTATTGAGGTAGAGCCGATCTCGAACCAAAGAATAGTTCATTAAAGAATCTGATCTTAAAGTTTTCGAACACAAACAATTGTTTAGTGAAGCAGCCGATCTCAATGTATTCGAGCCCAAGCAATGGTTTCGAACTTACCCATTCAGAAAGCAATTGTCCACGTGACATTGACCCAATGGTTCTACCGTTTACTCTCTGAAACTAATTTTCATATAGAACCATTGAACCACGTATAATTCCATGCCGAACTATTGAACCACGTTTAATTCCTTGCCGAACTATTGAACCACGTATAATTCCACGCCGAGCTATTGAACCACGTATAATTCCACGCCGAACTATTGAACCACGTATAATTCCATGCCGAACTATTGAACCACGTATAATTCCACGCCGAGCTATTGAACCACGTATAATTCCACGCCGAACTATTGAACCACGTATAATTCCATGCCGAACTATTGAACCACGTATAATTCCATGCCGAACTATTGAACCACGTATAATTCCATGCCGAACTATTGAACCACGTATAATTCCATGCCGAGCTATTGAACCACGTATAATTCCATGCCGAACTATTGAACCACGTATAATTCCATGCCGAACTATTGAACCACGTATAATTCCTTGCCGAACTATTGAACCACGTATAATTCCATGCCGAACTATTGAACCACGTATAATTCCATGCCGAACTATTGAACCACGTATAATTCCACGCCGAACTATTGAACCACGTATAATTCCATGCCGAACTATTGAACCACGTATAATTCCACTTCGAACTATTGAACCACGTATAATTCCATGCCGAACTATTGAACCACGTATAATTCCACGCCGAACTATTGAACCACGTATAATTCCACGCCGAACTATTGAACCACGTATAATTCCATGCCGAACTATTGAACCACGTATAATTCCACGCCGAACTATTGAACCACGTATAATTCCATGCCGAACTATTGAACCACGTATATTTCCATGCCGAACTATTGAACCACTTATAATTCCATGCCGAATTATTGAACCACGTATAATTCCATGCCGAACTATTGAACCACGTATAATTCCATGCCGAACTATTGAACCACGTATAATTCCATGCCGAACTATTGAACCACGTATAATTCCACGCCGAGCTATTGAACCACGTATAATTCCACGCCGAACTATTGAACCACGTATAATTCCACGCCGAACTATTGAACCACGTATAATTCCATGCCGAACTATTGAACCACGTATAATTCCATGCCGAACTATTGAACCACGTATAATTCCACGCCGAGCTATTGAACCACGTATAATTCCACGCCGAACTATTGAACCACGTATAATTCCACGCCGAACTATTGAACCACGTATAATTCCACGCCGAACTATTGAACCACGTATATTTCCATGCCGAGCTATTGAACCACGTATTTTTGAACCACGAATGATTTCCATATCAAACTGTTGAACCACCTATGTCGCCATATCTAAAAGGTAATTTCTGCTCGCTCAATTTGTAAAGCTGTCAGACAAGGAGTGTGGGGACCCAGCGAGAAAATGTTCCTGACACCACGTGGAGTGGCTCGGGGACAAGTCTTGTGTGAAGGGTTGTTTGACGGGACAGAAGTAAATCAGCGCCACAATTCAATTGTCGCGGTGTTTGGACAGCGGAGGACTGTCGTCTCCCGAGACCCCTCAGGCGCCGCTCCTGGAACTTCAGTCTCGACTCTGTCACAGCGAACATGGTTGTTGATTAGCTCTGGTTCGTCCGTCTCAACCTTCCCTGTGTTGATCGGAATTGTGCTGGCGCCTCTATCACAAGAACTTAATAGTTTAAAACCTGCCATCTGGGGCTGTATAGCTCAGTGGGTCTGGGTGCTCGAAGGATGCCATATAACCCGTGGCGACAGGAGAGTAACATTTCCAGAGATTTGGTATAGTTTCGTGGGTCAATTCTACATTGCCAGGCTTCCAGCGGGGGATGTCTAAGACGTCCACGTACCGCGGTATCAGAGACGAGGCGAGTGTCAAGTGTGGAGTCGAAGTAAACAAACCTATCTTCCATCTACAAACTTTATATCGTCCCAAATCAAATTATCAACTTTACTAAACATTGCTCCGGTCGCGCTAAGTCGCCAGGAGCTTCCTTCCCTAATTACAGAGGAAGGAATATTCCAGTCACGGAGCCAAATCAAATTTCAGAGAAGTGTAAGAATTTTGACAAATAAAGTTGGAATAGCCATATGCCTGGCGATATGTTGTTTTAGTTTCATTACGTGCCGCTCCGCTGGATTGTCGCTAAATTCTCGCAAAATTAGATCACAGAGTATGCCAGCGGTGCCGAATCAAGTTATTTGCTCGCTCGCGCCAAATCGCATTAAGCCGTCGCGCAATCAGCCGCGCGCAAGCAGAATTTGCTTTTAAAATTATTTCCCAACTTTTTGTTGAGTCGCTTCGACTGCTAATTATAGCCTGGACTCTGCAGCCGATAGCTTTCTACCAGCTACATTGAAGCCTGGTCTCTGCAGCCGAATTGTATTCTCCCAGCTACATTGTAGCCTGGTCTCTGCAGCCGATAGCCTTCTACCAGCTACATTGTAGCCTGGTCTCTGCAGCCGAATTGTATTCTACCAGCTATATTGTAGCCTGGCCTCTGCAGCCAAATTGTATTCTCCAAGCTACATTGTAGCCTGGCCTCTGCAGCCGAATTGAATTCTCCCAGCTACATTCTAGCCTGGCCTCAGTAGCCGATAGCCTTCTCCCAGCTACATTGTAGCCTGGCCTCTGCAGCCGAATTGTATTCTCCCAGCTACATTGTAGCCTGGTCTCTGCAGCCGAATTGTATTCTCCCAGCTACCTTGTAGCCTGGCCTCTGCAGCCGAATTGTATTCTCCCAGCTACATTGTAGCCTGGTCTCTGCAGCCGAATTGTATTCTCCCAGCTACATTGTAGCCTGGTCTCTGCAGCCGAATTGTATTCTCCAGCTACCTTGTAGCCTGGTCTCTGCAGCCGAATTGTATTCTCCCAGCTACATTGTAGCCTGGCCTCTGCAGCCGAATTGTATTCTCCCAGCTACATTCTAGCCTGGCCTCTGCAGCCGAATTGTATTCTCCCAGCTACATTGTAGCCTGGCCTCGGCAGCCGAATTGTATTCTCCCAGCTACATTGTAGCCTGGCCTCTGCAGCCGAATTGTATTCTCCCAGCTACATTGTAGCCTGGCCTCAGCAGCCGAATTGTATTCTCCCAGCTACATTGTAGCCTGGTCTCTGCAGCCGAATTGTATTCTCCCAGCTACATTGTAGCCTGGTCTCTGCAGCCGAATTGTATTCTCCCAGCTACATTGTAGCCTGGTCTCTGCAGCCGAATTGTATTCTCCCAGCTACATTGTAGCCTGGTCTCCGCAGCCGAATTGTATTTTCCCAGCTACATTGTAGCCTGGTCTCCGCAGCCGAATTGTATTTTCCCAGCTACATTGTAGCCTGGTCTCCGCAGCCGAATTGTATTCTCCCAGCTACATTCTAGCCTGGCCTCTGCAGCGGAATTGTATTCTCCCAGCTACATTGTTGCCTGGCTTCAGAAGCTGAGTTATTCTGTCCCAGCTACATAGAATTTATCTAAAAAAAGTTGAAGTGGTTGGATCTTGTTGCACCGAGGCTTGTGGAGAGCTGAAGGTTGTTAGCGAATCATAAATAGAAACAAACCTCTACATAGGGTCACTGTGGAATATCGCATCACAGCAATTCTTGTATCTTCAGACTCTAAAAGTTCACTGGCAATAAAATGAAAGTCAACAAAAATGTTAGAATTTTGTCCCTGCACACTAAAAATAAACTGGCTTCACCCGTGGTCTCTGCCTTTTGGAATTTTTCCCGATATGATTTTGTATCTGATAATCAAATATGATACAGAAATATTGTCATCATCATTTTTTAACTAAAAAACAACTATTTATGCCCAGAACCTGTCAATTTCAATTTTTCTTGGCTAAAAATCCGATAAATATCTCTTCCAGATTTTTCTCTACGTCTTATTAAAACACGTTTTACATGTACATTAGGTCAGATGATATTACCTTCCATCTTCACCGCTAAAGGCGCTGCTTGCGAGCGAAAGGGCAAATTTGCAACGCAATTTGCAAATAACTCGACGAATATTCGGGATAGAGACCTGTTATATCCACTAAAGTTTTTCCAGATTCTACTCTATATACTGTTAACATTTCAGTCAGATTAGTTACGTATTGTGGACGTGTATAGCCGACATAGATACCCACATACATACATACACTGACTTTTATATATATAGAGATATGTATATTAAAAGTATTCCGCTCCACCCCAATGTTGGGAGAATCGCCAACAAACCAACCACCCAACCAACTACCAAACTAACCAACCACCCAACCAACTACCAAACTAACCAACCAACCAACCAAGCCTCAGTAGGAAGGACATTCGAAGAGAACTCGCCTTATATTTATCTAACGTCGTTTATTACTCTTAATTCCCCTCTTTTTTACCATAGAAATATGGTTTAGAAAAATAAACATTTTAGGATTAAAATTTGTGTGTTAGGGCAAAAAACACGCTTTATGTAAATAGAGTTGAACGTAGTCTCTCGTGACCTTTGTAACGCGCCACTATAGGGAGGTGTTTTAGCTATCTAGCGGTGTTCCTGGAGGGGGCGTCTTGAGAAATCTAGGATGGGATCGCAAGGCCTGTTAAAGATCACCAGAAAAAAGACAGAAGAATTGGATGGGGCATATGCTAATAGGAAATGGTTTGATGGAGAAAGTTCTGGAGGTAAGTTGAATGGAAAGAGACCGGAGAGAAGGAGCAGAATGGTCCAGGATAGGAAGAAGAAGTTATGAAGAAATAAAGAGAAGAGCTCCAGTAAGAAAATTGCTGGACAAGAGCTGAGAATGTGAAGAAGATTTGTACATATTTAAGATGCTAAGGCATCTGAATGTGTGTGTGATTGAACATAACTGCCTCAAACATACCGCTTAAATAGCTCGTTGCTTAGGTTTTCTGAAATCGAATTAATTTCTGGAGAGTTGGTCACCAGGAAGTTATTACCCGTTGTTGTCAACAGCCGTGTCGCCCCAAGTCTGTGCTCAGTTAATTATTTATAAACTTTCTTTCGACAGAAAATTTTTGTCCGATATCGAAACACATCTTCCGAGGCGCTCAAATCGCTAAAGGTGCCGCGGCTGCCACAGAGCGATACAATGTTTTCTCGCCGACTTCAGTTCACTTTACACCAAGCACACTTCCCGCGTGTCGCCACGAGCATAGACTCAACGACCAACCAGAAGTTACTTCCAAGTCACGTGCAGTCGAGCAAAGATCGGTCCAATAGTGGGAGAAGAAGGAAGGAGAACAATCACTACCTGGATGAGTCAAGTTCCTCAGCTATGCAAATTTCCATGTCCCCGCCGCACCTAATTCGATTGGTTATGATTTCCCCCACCCTCGGGTTTATTAGGTTAGTGATAAAAAAATATGGTGGGGTCGGGTTCGACCTGGGCACGGAGGGGAAATCTTTTTACGGAACTTCACGTGACGGCGGGACTAATCAATGGCTCAACCCGGACTTAGCTAAGTACACTGTGTCTCAACATGGCGGGGGAGGTAAACATTGGGTTTAAACCGCGCGCTGAGCCACGTGTCAAAGGTATGTCGTGCATTGTTTGTGAAGCATTTCCACCGAATGTGCGGGCGGAACCACGTGGCCAACGGGAGAACGAGGAAAACTGAAAATAGGGATAAATATTTTAAAAGGTTATCATCTTCCGAGTTGCTGTACTGATATCTTAGAAGAGATTTTAAATAAGCTTGAATCGCTTTCTACTCGCAGTAGCAACACACAAGTTTCCTTAACTCCCACCGAATGTGTCTAAACAAAAATTGAAAGGTGGAAGGACGAGACCAGGCCATGGCACAGATCCTGTGAGCGACCGTTTATAGGTGAGGTGAACACAATTTGTACGGTTATTGAAATACAGAATGTTGCCAACGACAAAATGATAAACGAATAAAATAATTTGATTTCACGGAGAGAAACTTTGGAAAGACGGAGTCACATTGCTGCTCTCACCGCAAACATTCTGTGAAAACTCCCACGTTCATTTGTCGGCATGGCAGCCTCGCTCGAACAGGTGCGCGTCTGTCGCGCGAACTTCGTTATTCACATTCTAGGCCTGGATTAATAATTTTTGATTTGAACTTGACCCTCCTCTGGGTGGTCACGTGCCGGGCTCATGGCGGTCTGCTGCTGTGACGCCCACAACAATTCTCTCAACTGGAAAAATGGAATTCGAAGATTAATTTCTATTCGTTGATGCATCCTCAATTTCCCCGAGTTAGCAATCCGTCCAAAATCGACAACTCGGAAAATCTCAATAGTTATTCATATTCAAACCAAATGCAAAATATAATTCGCACAAATTTATCACATGAACATTCCTTTGATGCACTGCCAGCGCATATACATTCCTGGGACGTACCTACCAGCGTGTATACATTCTCGGGACCTACCTTCCAGAGTGTATACATTCCTGGGAGGTACCTACCGGAGTGTATACATTCCTGGGACGTACCTAGCGGAGTGTATACATTCCTGGGACGTACCTACCAGAGTGTATATATTCCTGGGACGTACCTACCGGAGTGTATACATTCCTGGGACGTACCTACCGGAGTGTATACATTCCTGGGACGTAACTACCAGAGTGTATACATTCCTTGGACGCACTGCTAGCGAATATACATCCCTTAGACGTACCTACCAGAATGTATACATTCATGGGACGTTCTACCGGAGTGTATACATTCCTGGGACGTACCTATTAGAGTGTATACATTCCTTACACGTACCTGTCAGTGTGTATACATTCCTGGGACGTACCAACCAGAATGTATACATTCCTTGGACGCACTTCCAGCGTATATACATTCCTTAGACGTACCTACCAGAGTGTATAAATTCCTGGGACGTACCTACCAGAGTGTATAGATTCCTGGGACGTACCTAACAGAGTGTATACATTACCGGGACGTAACTACCAGAGTGTATAGATTCCCGGGACGTACCTACCAGAGTGTATACATTCCCTGGACTTACCTACCAGAGTGTATACACTCTTGGGACGTACCTACCAGAATGTATACATTCCTGCGACGTACCTACCAGAGTGTATACATTCCTGGGACGTACCTACCAGAGTGTATACATTCCTGGGACGTACCTACCAGAGTGTATACATTCCTGGGGCGTACCTACCATAGTGTATACATTCCCTGGACGTTCCTACCAGAATGTATACATTCCCTGGACGTACCTAGCAGAATGTATACATTCCCTGGACGTACCTACCAGAGTGTATATATTCTTGGGACGTACCTACCAGAGTGTATACATTCCTGGGACATACCTACCAGAGGGTATACATTCCAGGGGCGTACCTACCAGAGTGTATACATTCCTGGGACGTACCTAGCAGAGTGTATACATTCCCGGGGCGTACCTACCAGAGTGTATACATTCCTGGGACGTACCTAGCAGAGTGTACACATTCCCTGGACGTACCAACCAGAATGTATACATTCCCTGGACGTTCCTACCAGAGTGTATACATTCCCTGGAGGTTCCTACCAGAATGTATACATTCCCTGGACGTACCTAGCAGAATGTATACATTCCCTGGACGTACCTACCAGAGTGTATACATTCCTGGGACGTACCTACCAGAGTGTATACATTCCCTGGACCTACCTACCAGAGTGTATACATTCCCTGGACATACCTACCAGAGTGTATATATTCCTGGGACGTACCTACCAGAGTGTATAACTTCTCTGGACATACCTACTAGGGTGTATACATTCCCTGGACGTACCAACCAGAATGTATACATTCCCTGGACGATCCTACCAGAATGTATACATTCCCTGGACGTACCTACCAGAGTGTATACATTCCTTGGACGTACCTACCAGAGTGTATACATTCTCGGGACGTACCTACTACTGTGTAAACATTCCTGGGATGTACCTACCAGAGTGTATATATTCCTGGGACGTACCTACCAGAGTGTATACATTCCCGGGACGTACCTACCAGAGTTTATACATTCCTGGGACGTACCTATCAGAGTGTATACATTCCCTGGACATACCTACCGGAGTGTATACATTCCCGGGACGTACCTACCAGAGTGTATATATTCCTGGTACGTAACTACAAGAGTGTATACATTCCCTGGACGTACCTAACAGAGGGTATACATTTTCGGGACGTACCTACTACTGTGTAAACATTCCTGGGATGTACCTATCAGAGTGTATACATTCCCTGGACATACCTACCAGAGTGTATACATTCCCGGGACGTACCTACCAGAGTGTATATATTCCTGGGACGTACCTACCAGAGTGTATATATTCCTGGGACGTACCTACCAGAATGTATACATTCCTGGGGCGTACCTACCAGAGTGTATACATTCCCTGGACGTTCCTACCAGAATGTATACATTCCCTGGACTTACCTACCAGAGTGTATACATTCCTGGGACGTACCTACCAGAGGGTATACATTCCAGGGGCGTACCTACCAGAGTATATAATTCCCGGGGCGTACCTACCAGAGTGTATACATTCCTGGGACGTACCTACCAGAGGGTATACATTCCTGGGACGTACCTACCAGAGTATATAATTCCCGGGGCGTACCTACCAGAGTGTATACATTCCTGGGACGTACCTACCAGAGTGTATACATTCCCTGGACGTACCAACCAGAATGTATACATTCCCTGGACGTTCCTACCAGAGTGTATACATTCCCTGGACGTTCCTACTAGAATGTATACATTCCCTGGACGTACCTAGCAGAATGTATACATTCCCTGGACGTACCTACCAGAGTGTATACATTCCTGGGACGTACCTACCAGAGTGTATACATTCCCTGGACCTACCTACCAGAGTGTATACATTCCCTGGACATACCAACCAGAGTGTATATATTCCTGGGACCTACCTACCAGAGTGTATACATTCCTGGGACGTACCTACCAGAGTGTATACATTCCCGGGGCGTACCTACCAGAGTGTATACATTCCTGGGACGTACCTACCAGAGTGTATACATTCCCTGGACGTACCAACCAGAATGTATACATTCGCTGGACCTACCTACCAGAGTGTATACATTCCTGGGACGTACCTACCAGAGTGTATACATTCCCGGGGCGTACCTACCAGAGTGTATACATTCCTGGGACGTACCTACCAGAGTGTATACATTCCCTGGACGTACCAACCAGAATGTATACATTCCCTGGACGTACCTACCAGAGTGTATACATTCCTTGGACGTACCTACCAGAGTGTATACATTCTCGGGACGTACCTACTACTGTGTATACATTCCCGGGACGTACCTACCAGAGTGTATATATTCCTGGGACGTACCTACCAGAGTGTATACATTCCCTGGACTTACCTACCAGAGTGTAAACATTCCCTGGACTTACCTACCAGAATGTATACATTCCCGGGACGTACCTACCAGAGTGTATATATTCCTGGGACGTACCTACCAGAGTGTATACATTCCTGGGACGTACCTACTAGAGTGTATACATTCCTGGGACGTATCTACCAGAGTGTATACATTCCCGGGGGGGAACCTACCAGAATGTATACATTTCCTGGACGTACCTACCAGCGTGTATACATTCCCGGGGCGTACCTACCAGAGTGTATACATTCCCTGGAATTACCTACTACTGTGTATACATTCCCCGGACGTATCTACCAGAGTGTATACATTCCCGGGGGGGAACCTACCAGAATGTATAAATTCCCTGGACGTACCTACCAGCGTGTATACATTCCCTGGACGTACCTACCAGCGTGTATACATTCCCGGGGCGTACCTACCAGAGTGTATACATTCCCTGGACTTACCTACTACTGTGTATACATTCCCGGGACGTACCTACCAGAGTGTATACATTCCTGGGACCTACCTACCAGAATGTATACGTTCCCGGGGCGTACCTACTACTGTGTATACATTCCTGGGACGTACCTACCAGAGTGTATACATTCCTGGGACGTACCTACCAGAGTGTATACATTCCCGGGGCGTACCTACCAGAGTGTATACATTCCCGGGGCGTACCTACCAGAGTGTATACATTCCTGGCACGTACCTAGCAGATTGTATACATTCCCAGGACGTACCTACCAGAGTGTATACATTCCCGGGGCGTACCTACCAGAGTGTATACATTCCCTGGACGTACCTACCAGAGTGTATACATTCCCTGGACGTACCTACCAGATTGTATACATTCCCTGGACGTACCTACCAGAGTGTATACATTCCCTGGACGTACCTACCAGAGTGTGTACATTCCCTGGACGTACCTACCAGAGTGTATACATTCCCTGGACGTACCTACCAGAGAGTATACATTCCCTGGACGTACCTACCAGATTGTATACATTCCCTGGACGTACCTACCAGAGTGTATACATTCCCTGGACGTACCTATCAGAGCGTATACATTCCCTGGACGTACCTACCAGAGTGTATACATTCCCTGGACGTACCTACCAGGGTGTATACATTCCCTGGACGTACCTACCAGAGTGTATACATTCCCTGGACGTACCTACCAGAGTGTATACATTCCCTGGACGTACCTACCAGAGTGTATACATTCCCTGGACGTACCTACCAGATTGTATACATTCCCTGGACGTACCTACCAGAGTGTATACATTCCCTGGACGTACCTACCAGATTGTATACATTCCCTGGACGTACCTACCAGAGTGTATACATTCCCTGGACGTACCTACCAGAGTGTATACATTCCCTGGACGTACCTACCAGAGTGTATACATTCCCTGGACGTACCTACCAGAGTGTATACATTCCCTGGACGTACCTACCAGATTGTATACATTCCCTGGACGTACCTACCAGAGTGTATACATTCCCTGGACGTACCTACCAGAGTGTATACATTCCCTGGACGTACCTACCAGATTGTATACATTCCCTGGACCTACCTACCAGAGTGTATACATTCCCTGGACATACCAACCAGAGTGTATATATTCCTGGGACCTACCTACCAGAGTGTATACATTCCTGGGACGTACCTACCAGAGTGTATACATTCCCGGGGCGTACCTACCAGAGTGTATACATTCCTGGGACGTACCTACCAGAGTGTATACATTCCCTGGACGTACCAACCAGAATGTATACATTCGCTGGACCTACCTACCAGAGTGTATACATTCCTGGGACGTACCTACCAGAGTGTATACATTCCCGGGGCGTACCTACCAGAGTGTATACATTCCTGGGACGTACCTACCAGAGTGTATACATTCCCTGGACGTACCAACCAGAATGTATACATTCCCTGGACGTACCTACCAGAGTGTATACATTCCTTGGACGTACCTACCAGAGTGTATACATTCTCGGGACGTACCTACTACTGTGTATACATTCCCGGGACGTACCTACCAGAGTGTATATATTCCTGGGACGTACCTACCAGAGTGTATACATTCCCTGGACTTACCTACCAGAGTGTAAACATTCCCTGGACTTACCTACCAGAATGTATACATTCCCGGGACGTACCTACCAGAGTGTATATATTCCTGGGACGTACCTACCAGAGTGTATACATTCCTGGGACGTACCTACTAGAGTGTATACATTCCTGGGACGTATCTACCAGAGTGTATACATTCCCGGGGGGGAACCTACCAGAATGTATACATTTCCTGGACGTACCTACCAGCGTGTATACATTCCCGGGGCGTACCTACCAGAGTGTATACATTCCCTGGAATTACCTACTACTGTGTATACATTCCCGGACGTATCTACCAGAGTGTATACATTCCCGGGGGGGAACCTACCAGAATGTATAAATTCCCTGGACGTACCTACCAGCGTGTATACATTCCCTGGACGTACCTACCAGCGTGTATACATTCCCGGGGCGTACCTACCAGAGTGTATACATTCCCTGGACTTACCTACTACTGTGTATACATTCCCGGGACGTACCTACCAGAGTGTATACATTCCTGGGACCTACCTACCAGAATGTATACGTTCCCGGGGCGTACCTACTACTGTGTATACATTCCTGGGACGTACCTACCAGAGTGTATACATTCCTGGGACGTACCTACCAGAGTGTATACATTCCCGGGGCGTACCTACCAGAGTGTATACATTCCCTGGACGTACCTACCAGAGTGTATACATTCCCGGGACGTACCTACCAGAGTGTATACATTCCCGGGGCGTACCTACCAGAGTGTATACATTCCTGGCACGTACCTAGCAGATTGTATACATTCCCAGGACGTACCTACCAGAGTGTATACATTCCCGGGACGTACCTACCAGAGTGTATACATTCCCGGGGCGTACCTACCAGAGTGTATACATTCCCTGGACGTACCTACCAGAGTGTATACATTCCCTGGACGTACCTACCAGATTGTATACATTCCCTGGACGTACCTACCAGAGTGTATACATTCCCTGGACGTACCTACCAGAGTGTGTACATTCCCTGGACGTACCTACCAGAGTGTATACATTCCCTGGACGTACCTACCAGAGTGTATACATTCCCTGGACGTACCTACCAGATTGTATACATTCCCTGGACGTACCTACCAGAGTGTATACATTCCCTGGACGTACCTACCAGAGCGTATACATTCCCTGGACGTACCTACCAGAGTGTATACATTCCCTGGACGTACCTGCCAGGGTGTATACATTCCCTGGACGTACCTACCAGAGTGTATACATTCCCTGGACGTACCTACCAGAGTGTATACATTCCCTGGACGTACCTACCAGAGTGTATACATTCCCTGGACGTACCTACCAGATTGTATACATTCCCTGGACGTACCTACCAGAGTGTATACATTCCCTGGACGTACCTACCAGATTGTATACATTCCCTGGACGTACCTACCAGAGTGTATACATTCCCTGGACGTACCTACCAGAGTGTATACATTCCCTGGACGTACCTACCAGAGTGTATACATTCCCTGGACGTACCTACCAGAGTGTATACATTCCCTGGACGTACCTACCAGATTGTATACATTCCCTGGACGTACCTACCAGAGTGTATACATTCCCTGGACGTACCTACCAGAGTGTATACATTCCCTGGACGTACCTACCAGATTGTATACATTCCCTGGACGTACCTACCAGAGTGTATACATTCCCTGGACGTACCTACCAGAGTGTATACATTCCCTGGACGTACCTACCAGAGTGTATACATTCCCTGGACGTACCTACCAGAGTGTATACATTCCCTGGACGTACCTACCAGATTGTATACATTCCCAGGACGTACCTACCAGAGTGTATACATTCCCGGGGCGTACCTACCAGAGTGTATATATTCCCTGGACGTACCTACCAGAGTGTATATATTCCCTGGACTTACCTACCAGAGTGTATACATTCCCGGGACGTACCTACCAGAGTGTATACATTCCCGGGGCGTACCTACCAGAGTGTATACATTCCTGGCACGTACCTACCAGAGTGTATACATTCCCTGGACGTACCTACCAGATTGTATACATTCCCTGGACGTACCTACCAGAGTGTATACATTCCCTGGACGTACCTACCAGATTGTATACATTCCCTGGACGTACCTACCAGAGTGTATACATTCCTGGCACGTACCTACCAGAGTGTATACATTCCCTGGACGTACCTACCAGAGTGTATACATTCCCTGGACGTACCTACCAGATTGTATACATTCCCAGGACGTACCTACCAGAGTGTATACATTCCCTGGACGTACCTACCAGATTGTATACATTCCCTGGACGTACCTACCAGAGTGTATACATTCCCGGGGCGTACCTACCAGAGTGTATACACTTCTGGCACGTACCTACCAGAGTGCATACATTCCCTGGACGTACCTACCAGAGTGTATACATTCCCTGAACGTACCTACCAGATTGTATACATTCCCAGGACGTACCTACCAGAGTGTATACATTCCCGGGGCGTACCTACCAGAGTGTATATATTCCCTGGACGTACCTACCAGAGTGTATACATTCCCTGGACTTACCTACCAGAGTGTATACATTCCCTGGACGTACCTACCAGAGTGTATACATTCCCTGGACTTACCTACCAGAGTGTATACATTCCCGGGACGTACCTACCAGAGTGTATACATTCCCTGGACTTACCTACCAGAGTGTATACATTCCCTGGACGTACCTACCAGAGTGTATACATTCCCTGGACTTACCTACCAAAGTGTATACATTCCCTGGACGTACCTACCAGAGTGTATACATTCCCTGGACTTACCTACCAGAGTGTATACATTCCTGGGACGTACCTACCAGAGTGTATACATTCCCTGGACTTACCTACCAGAGTGTATACATTCCCGGGACGTACCTACCAGAGTGTATACATTCCCGGGACGTACCCACCAGAGTGTATACATTCCTGGGACGTACCTACCAGAGTGTATACATTCCCGGGGCGTACCTACCAGAGTGTATACATTCCTGGCACGTACCTAGCAGAGTGTATACATTCCCGGGACGTACCTTCTACTGTGTATACATTCCTGGGACGTACCTACCAGAGTGTATACATTCCCGGGACGTACCTACCAGAGTGTATACATTCCTGGCACGTACCTAGCAGAGTGTATACATTTCCGGGACGTACCTTCTACTGTGTATACATTCCTGGGACGTACCTACCGGAGTGTATACATTCCCGGGGCGAAAATACTAGAGTGTATACATTCCCGGGACGTACCTACTACTGTGTATACATTCCTGGGACGTACCTACCAGAATGTATACATTCCCGGGACTACCTACCAGAGTGTATACTGGCAAAAGTATAAACCTTTGCGGGTTAATACCCGCAACCCGCAAAAAATGGAAAAAGCTAGGGCCTAAATTAAATGTACCTTAATACACAGAAAAGGGTACACTCAAGAGTACAACATCAACACCAAAAAGGAAATAAATTAGAACTAACGATTTGTAAAATAAAATAAAAAGGGGTACTTAGCTTTATTGTAGCGTTGGTAAGGATCGGACCGGGGTTTCACAGGTATGCGAAGAGAAACACCAGACAAGCACACAGAGAACGCTTTAAGCGTCTCCACTCGAACGCCACTCCACGACTCCTCGCATTCCGTTTCAACCCTCTTTTATGTACAAACATGGCCACATTCGTCCGATGAGAAGGCGTGGGAGATCAGTTCACTAAACAAATAAACAACATAATTCCCGCATAACTGAGAAGATTAAAACTGCTATGTTAGTAAAATAATTTGACAAAAAGTATCCTTCCAAAGAAAAAAAAAGAAACTAACCAATCTCCCAAACATTCTCATTGTCCCGCAAGGAAAACCTCCCGCTGTTGGGTGGGAAAAAACTCACGGGAGCCATGTTATAAAATTACAAAAAAAAAAAAAAAACTAAAGAGATGAGATGTAAGCATCCGGGTCGTTCCATAAAAGTGCCTTCCATCTTGTTCCTCCCAAAAGAAACTTCAAAAAAGAAAAATCTGCACAAACTACGTGAGTTACCATGAGTGATTACCAAGCACACACATTTATAGTATGCTTTAGTAGACAGAGTTTAATGGGGGACCAATAAGCTCTCATCTGGGACTGGCTGGGTAAGTTAGGTAAAGACTTTGGGAACTGACCGACGCTCACTTGATGAGAAACCGAACGATCCAATTCCATTCAGTTCTCTCAAGTCCAGGAGCTAAAAGCTCTTCTTAACGTCTGTTTCTAAACGCTTTCATCCTATCGAAATGTACAACTTTCACATCGTGCATGGTGACCCCTCTTACTCTGAAGTTAACATCGGAGATCCTAGCTTCCACACGGAAAGGCCCATAGAAGTTGGAGTAACCTTCATTCTTAGGAACAGCTAGCATTACCAGGTGTCCTTTGTCGAAACTTCTGGAATAAGGTGGCCTAGGATTCATAAGCTTTTTAGCAGAATTACCTGACATAAACTGTCTGACAGTTTCCTTTGCTTTCCGCATCACCCTCAACCTCTCAGTCCAAGTAGGTTTTCTAAAACTATTAACAGACCCAGCGCTACACTCACAGTTTCTGTTAAACTCAGTAGGTGGCAACTTTACAGCCTCGCTTTTAATGCGCTTCACTGATTTCTCCTCTAAGGAGCTTGAAACCATTGGTCTATGAGCCCTGGAAACGCAGCTAAGGTCTACATAATCATGGTCTTCTGGTTTCAAAGAAATCATTTTGCAACGCTCCCGTATGGCAGGCAACGGGATATTGAATCTCCTTATATCATTGATTCTCAGAATTCCGTCGTAGCCCTTATCTCCGAGTGACATTAGCCAAAAGCTTATCTCTCCCAGCTCGCTGCCGTTTTCGTTACCAACTCTACAGGTTTTAACACGTGCAAGTGTCTTCTCGTGGCCTGTCACTGATACTATACGTAAAGTTTTAAGTGCATCGTCCCAATTCTCCTTCAAGACCTTGCACTTTTCAGAATCAATAATACTGACTTGGCTTCCTGTATCATATAACAGGTGCCACATATTGCCGTTAATATTCACCTTAACTATTGGCAGATTTCCAAACTGATCTCCGCCATAAGAACGTATATAAATGAATAAAACAAAGCATCAAGGGCTGCGTATCTTTATTAGAACAAATATATACGAGCTTTCGGGCACATACGCCCTTCTACAGGAATTAATGAAACAATAATCCAACTAGTTATCTATAAATCTTATTTCAAACTAGTTGGATTATTGTTTCATTAATTCCTGTAGAAGGGCGTATGTGCCCGAAAGCTCGTATATATTTGTTCTAATAAAGATACGCAGCCCTTGATGCTTTGTTTTATTCATTTATAAATCGTACAGGGCTTTTTCAATTGATAAGAACGTATGTTCACTATCTCGGCATTGTCAAGAGTATTGCGGTTGGCAAACATAGAAGACTGTCTTGAGCAACAATCACTAGCTATATGTCCTAAGCTACACTCAGGTGGACTCAGCTTGATTTCGCCCAACAATTAGTCAGTTTTTCTATCTCACCTCTAAGATCTGTAATACACTGCTCATTTTCGTGCTTCATCCTGTTTACACTGGAACTAAGCATCTTCATCTCACCCTTAATGCTATTTATTTCGTCAACCCCTTCTACTGAACATACCCCTTTAATAAAGCTGCAACGGTGTTCTTCACTATCCTCCGTGGCCATGACACTGACTGCTTTGTCTATTGATTTAGTCTCACTGCGAACAATAGCCTCTTTATACTTATCGAGCACATTTTCGAGGAAGATTTCGAACACTAGGCTATCGTCAAATCTGTACTCTACTTTATCTCTAATGGCCCGGAATCTTTCTTTAAAAACCATAGGACTTTCCGCAACTCTCTGCTTTTAATTTAAGGCATTCCCTAATACCACGCGCCTTTTTAGGGTACAATATGTTCAGTTTACTAACAATAC
Source organism: Cordylochernes scorpioides (assembly GCA_030710605.1). Classification (NCBI taxonomy): domain Eukaryota; kingdom Metazoa; phylum Arthropoda; class Arachnida; order Pseudoscorpiones; family Chernetidae; genus Cordylochernes; species Cordylochernes scorpioides. The sequence goes on along the minus strand of CP092876.1, from coordinate 11,146,050 downwards.
TTTCGAAACTGCTATCGTTACGGATAACCATCTCCTCTAAGCTTAACCTAACTTCAGGGGATAGAGCCTCGAACATGAGCAGTGCTTTGACCTCAGGATCCCATTTGCCTACTCGAGCTTTAAGCTCGATTTTCCTAATGAAAGAATCGAGATCATCCCCATTAAACACTGACAAGTTAAGCATAGAGTTCACAAACATGATGTAGTACAATAATAATAATAATAAACCACTCAATCAGAGAAAAAAAACACGCACGTAAAAATTACAGGAATTTACACGTGCAAACACCAGTAATCCTGGCAGGGCTCGCCAATGACAAAAGTATAAACTTTTGCAGGTTAACACACAAAAAATGGAAAAAGCTAGGGCCTAAATTAAATGTATCTTAATACACAGAAAAACGTACACTCAAGAGTACAACATCAACAACAAAAAGGAAATAAATGAGAACTAGCGATTTGTAAAATAAAATAAAAGGGTACTTAGCTTTATTGTAGCGTTGGTAAGGATCGGACCGGGGTTTCACAGGTATGCGAGGAGAAACACCAGACAAGCACACAGAGAACGCTTTAAGCGTCTCCACTCGAACGCCACTCTACGACTCCTCGCATTCTGTTTCAACCCTCTTTTATGTACAAACATGGCCACATTCGTCCAATGAGAAGGCATGGGAGATCAGTTCACTAAACAAATAAACAACATAATTCCCGCATAACTGAGAAGATTAAAACTGCTATGTTTGTCAAATAATTTGACAATACATTCCTGGGACTATACCTTCCAGAGTGTATACATTCCCTGGTCATACCTACCAGAGTGTATACATTCCTGGGACGTACCTACCAGAGTGTATACATTCCTGGGACGTACCTACCAGAGTATATACATTCCCTGGTCATACCTACCAGAGTGTATACATTCCTGGGACGTACCTACCAGAGTGTATACATTCCTGGGACTTACCTACCAGAGTATATACATTCCCTGGTCATACCTACCAGAGTGTATATACATTCCCTGGTCATACCTACCAGAGTGTATACATTCCTGGGACGTACCTACCAGAGTGTATACATTCCTGGGACGTACCTACCAGAGTGTATACATTCCCGGGACGTACCTACCAGAGTGTATATATTCCTGGGATGTACCTACCAGAGTGTATACCTTCCCTGGACCTACCTACCAGAGTATATACATTCCTGGGACGTATCTACCAGCGTATATACATTCCTGGGACGCACCTACCAGAGTGTATACATTCCTGGGATGTACCTACCAGAGTGTATACATTCCTGGGACGTACCTACCAGCGTATATACATCCCTGGGACGTACCTACCAGAGTATATACATTCCCTGGTCATACCTACCAGAGTGTATACATTCCTGGGACGTACCTACCAGCGTATATACATTCCTGGGACGTACCTACCAGAGTGTATACATTCCTGGGACGTACCTACCAGAGTGTATACATTCCAGGGACGTACCTACCAGCGTGTATACATTCCTGGGATGTACCTACCAGAGTGTATACATTCCCTGGACGTACCTACCAGAGTGTATACATTCCCTGGACGTAAATACCAGAGTGTATACATTCCAGGGACGTACCTACCAGAGTATATACATTCCTGGGACGTACCTACCAGCGTGTAAATATGTCTGTGACGTTCCTACCAGTGTGCATACATTCCACCAATCAATGGAAGTCGACGACACCTCGGGACAAAAAGGCGACAAGGAATCAGCTGTGTGTGTACAACGTCCAATCCAATTACAGTCTAATACGGAGACCTGCACAATTGGATTAGGCCATAACCCTTTCAATTGGGGGCCCCGCCAAATCCAATATTCCCCGCTGAGCACATAGTTCAGCCCCACGCTTCTATTACAAACGCGTGTAGATGACTTCTGAAAACATTTGGTTCTTTTTCTTAAGCTAAAACGCTTCCGGTCAAGAGGTGCCGGCCCGGAAGTTGGGATCGGATTTGATTTAAAAAGATTTTAGTGCGAGGTCTCCCGATATAGCTAACGAAACCTCGTCGCTCAAACTCTGCAAAGTTTAGAACAAACAAATATTGGGGAAGGCTGTCGATCCGAGAGAAACAATGTTTGGAGCCTGCGGCAAGAACCCGTAATTATTTCCGTAATCGTTTTAAAGAACAATTTACCTGCATCCAGCTCAAATCCTATATTAGATAAATTCGGGATCAATAGCCATTAGACATTTCGTTTTAATGTCTCCCATCAAAAGATATATTTATTAGGGAAATGCTTGCAATCCTCGCATAGCCAATCCCGTCGCTCGTAAATTTCACCACATTTTGGCACCGATTCCTCCCATTAAATCTCCTTTAATTGCTGAGCCAGATCAGAGGTCCTCACAGCGACGTCGCTGCTACTGGAGGAGAATCCACACCGCAGCTTCAGGGAGATTTATAACTAGTAACTTGCCTATGTGAGCAATGCTTTGATGAAAATATCGCTGTGGAATCAATTCACGATTGTTCTTAATACTTGAAAATAGAGCTGTTTTACCAACAAAATATGTCCCTGGCTGTCTGCCCAACAAGGGCAGCTAACTGATAGACTTGAGATGTTTTTTTCCGCACCTTTTTTTTATCAAGGACCAATAAGCGACCCTTGTTCAAGATATTTAGATGCTTATCATAAAATAAATAATATTTTTGATTTATTATTATCTGGAGTGGCGACACACATCTCCTTTACCCTCAGATACTTCTACATTTCCCGAAGAATGGTCTGGCCACGCAGACGTCGGTCCCTCCAATATCTCTTCAAGCGCCGCTCTGTGGCCTACTAAAGAAGGAATTTACGAGGAAGCTAGGGACTTGAAGATTCTGAAACTTTTAACAAGTCAATTATGGCGTGACAAGAATTGAGGAACACCACTATAGGACAATCATCAATAACCTATGACAGAATAATTGGACCGCGGTGGCCAAAATCCTCGTATTTGCTTAAAATCCGTGACGAATGCTGAAGGAGTTTCTGTCATGTCTTTAAGAAGACATTTGTCAAGAAATTGGATTACTTTCCATGTCTTATACATCACCTTTATGCGGCGGAACTAATTGGCTGTGGTACCTGCGCTGGAAGAACGCCTAATCTAATAACACTTTAATATCGCGGCGGCCCGGATAAAATTAATAAAATTCTCATTTGATTAATTTACTAAACTCCAAGGTTAAATTGAATTAGGTCTTGATCTGAAGCCAAGGCGGCTGGCCAGAGCTCTGCATGGACTCAGGACTCCCGCAAGCGATAAGCCTAGAATATTTGTTCCTCATCTAATGTCCCAAGTTATTCAATCCTTGAAATTCAATAAAGTTTTGATCGCATTTCCTAATTCTGAAGTATTCCAGTCAATCATTTAAAAATTAAAAATTACACATTGACATGAAATTGTTTCCAATAGGAAGGAATGACTGTCATTCTAAACTTTGTTCTTACCACCGTTCTGAGTTCAAATGTTTGAAGCTTCACACCCCCGCACGATGTCCCAGTTTTAGATGGATTTGGGAGGAGTTTCTATGAAGCACGCCCGACATCCGTCCTGATGGTAACCTGTCCTCCCGCGACCTAATCACTTTAAAGCTCCGCGGCGTAATTCAATCTAATCCACATTACGTCGACTGACTCACGGCGCTATTAATTTGGGATCCCCGGGGGGCGACACCGACCCCTCAGCCTGGCGGACGACAAATAGGGTAACCGACATTTGACGTAACAACATAGTGTGTTAGGCACTTCAATAGAATGTTTCAATAGATGTTTCAGGTTTGTGTGACCTGGCCCGTGCACCCCCATGACATAAACTCTACCTGAGTTTTGCGACCAGAACAGTACAGCCCACGGCACGAGTGTTGCGACCAGAACAGTACAGCCCCACGGCACGAGTTTTGCGACCAGAACAGTACAGCCCACGGCACGAGTGTTGCGACCAGAACAGTACAGCCCCACGGCACGAGTGTTGCGACCAGAACAGTACAGCCCCACGGCACGAGTTTTGCGACCAGAACAGTACAGCCCACGGCACGAGTGTTGCGACCAGAACAGTACAGCCCCACGGCACGAGTTTTGCGACCAGAACAGTACAGCCCACGGCACGAGTGTTACGACCAGAACAGTACAGCCCCAAGGCACGAGTGTTGCGACCAGAACAGTACAGCCCCACGGCACGAGTGTTACGACCAGAACAGTACAGCCCACGACACGAGTGTTGCGACCAGAACAGTACAGCCCCACGGCATGAGTGTTACGACCAGAACAGTACAGCCCCACAGCACGAGTTTTGCGACCAGAACAGTACAGCCCCACGGCACGAGTGTTGCGACCAGAACAGTACAGCCCCACGGCACGAGTGTTGCGACCAGAACAGCCCCACGGCACGAGTGTTGCGACCAGAACAGTACAGCCCCACGGCACGAGTGTTGCGACCAGAACAGCCCCACGGCACGAGTGTTGCGACCAGAACAGTACAGCCCCACGACACGAGTGTTGCGACCAGAACAGTACAGCCCCACGGCACGAGTGTTGCGACCAGAACAGCCCCACGGCACGAGTGTTGCGACCAGAACAGCCCCACGGCACGAGTGTTGCGACCAGAACAGTACAGCCCCACGGCACGAGTGTTGCGACCAGAACAGTACAGCCCCACGGCACGAGTGTTGCGACCAGAACAGTACAGCCCCACGGCACGAGTGTTGCGACCAGAACAGTACAGCCCCACGGCATGAGTGTTGCAGGCGCCGCGCGACAAGTTGGTCGATGAGATAATTGTGAGGCGCTGCGTCAGCGGTGGCTGGTGATGGATGACGGGCCTCAGGTAACGACGCCACAGAGAGAAACTGGGGTTCTTGGAGTAGTTATTGGAAGAACAGGACACTCTTTGGTTCCACTAATCTAGCAAGATGCCATCTGTTAATTGGCTCGAAGTATTAAAAACCTTTCAGTGTTTTGGTATGAAACCAACCATCCTGGGCGTTTGCCACCGCGGGATTAGCAACTATCGTCTGCTAGAGAGTTGTGGCTCGGAGCTGAGGAACGTCCGTCACCCAAACATCACTCGGGCAGAGTCTCTACATAACTCGCCCACGGTATAAATCCTCCCAATTGGCCGACAGCAATATTGGCGTTTCCTTCCACAGCCCTGCTGGCATCCTTGTTCCCACCTGGATGTACGGCACAAACTGTCAAATCTGGGGTGAAATCTTCTGGAAAATTGATTGGCTACTTAGATCATCCTCTGTTGAATTACTATGCTGACTAAATATAAACTTCCTAGTCACGTGTAGACTTGGCTCCACTACATCGGTAGACCTCATTAGTCTACAAACGACCTTCTTTAAATGTCTTCGGCAAAGGTCCCTGTAATCACAGCCCCTCTTCGCCCCAAATTGGACTTTAAACAACCGCCCGAGAATATGCGCGCTTCAATAATTCAATTTCTCCCTCTGGAAACGGAATTTATTGCTCTTTTCAGACGGCGGCGAGTTCGTTACCGTCTTGGTATTCCAACCCTCCAGCCGCGGCCCTCCAACGAACCGACGTAACGAGTAGTCGTCGCTTGTCATTTTCATATCGACCACTGATTGAATCTGTTGAACCCGTTTGGATTTGAAATTCAGCTGAAAATTGGGCCTTCCGCCGCGTCTTATTTATTCTTATCCTTGAATAATTCAGGCACACATTTAATCTGGCCCCACTTGCCTCTTTAAAATATGCCATTAGACCTGCAGTTGCTCCGATCGGTTTTCTTCAGTTCCGGCATGTAAATAAATTAGCGGAGGACCTGCAGAATGGAATTTATTTCAATTTTCCCGCTCCCCGATGCAAATTGCAACAAAGTTTTGTGTTATTGACTGAAGTTTCTATTCTTGAGAATTCCTATAAAAAGTTTATATCCAGGTCGGGCTGAATTAATTCACCGTTGGGAATACGCTGGACAGAGAAGCTATTGAAAGTGTGTACTCTCGCTTTCCCAGTCTTAAGAAAATATTTTCTGATGAACTTGGAGAATCAGGAATTACTCAGAGAATGGCAGGATTCACAGAGGTGGCATAGAAGATCTCTCTGTAGAATGGAATTCTGCCTTCAGAGCATCAGGTGATGCCAATCCTTTCAGCAATCGGTGGAGAGATGAATGACTCTGGTCAAATAACGACGCAGAGAACACATTTGCATAATCTCACAGAATGGATCACAAATCGTTTTTCCGAATTGTCATTTTATAAGATTGAGGCCACTAAATCTGATAGAAGCGCTTCAAGGAATGTTTTAATGGATTGGCGTCGAGGGGATGAAACCCGGGATGGATTCGATTTGAATATATCCGACATGTCTATATGCGGGGTCTATGCGCAATTTTGCGGAAGAATCATGTTCCCCAGAAGGAATTACTACTTGATAATTACAAATTATTTTAATCTTTAAAATATATATGAAAATTGCACACACAGTTCCCCGGCCTGCTTTCACACGTGGAACGTTATTGGCCAACTCCCCAGAATGGTCTGCGAATTCCGCATCAATTGCCAATCTTTCCTTCCAATTTCCTGGTTTTAAGGAGAATTTGAACTCTGTGCTGATTGGTGAATATCTGACGGCGTATTTCTGTGCATCACGTTTGACGAATTTATTTTTGCCGAAAAATTGAAATTTGTGAAAAGTTTTATTTGAATTAATTTCTTTGGAAGAACAATTTATGCCACCGTATAGCGCCCTCTATAGTTGAAAATTAACAAAATTTAACGCAATGTAATAGATTTAATAAATTAACATATTTTCACGTATTCCAATACCACGGCAAGGTACAGCACACAAGCTGGTTGTGGGTTAAACAATCCGGAATTTATTTGTTCAAATCTCTAATTGTTTAAGTATTGTGTGAAAGACTGTTTGATGGGATGTCTGATAAAATAAACAAACAGTAAAGGTTTTGCACCAGAGCTTGTGAGGAATTAAGGATCTATTGCTTCATCTGTTTCCCCCAGCGGCCGTGGCAGCGACAATGGAGAGAGTTAAGTGAAGGCAAACCAAATTGTCGTAATTGGTCCGAGCATCCATTGTGAGCCAATAAAAACCGAATTAGCATATTGAGAAGGAATTTAGTCGCCTTTAAATAATATAGAAACTTTTATTTGATTTGAGGCAAATATAATTTTATTAAAGTTTTGAAATGTTTTTAGGGGAAAAGAAAAAATTTGGGGAATTTTCATAGAAAATTGAATTATTTAAGTATTTGTTCGATATTTGATTAACATGAGAATCAATTTCGGAAGATTCGATGCTCACACAGCTGTTTGACCTGAGACAATTCTTCCATCGATGGCACTTAAGTTGAGGAAATACAGTGAGCGATGTCGCAATATAACACGTGTATGCCGTCCACTACTCATTCACAGTTTATGGACTGGACGGACTCGAGGCCCAACGGGTTGGAAGAAACGGAGCTTTAATCAGTTTTTCTTTCCATTTAAAGAGTTGTTTGCGTAGATAGCTGGTAGACAACTACAATGGAGCTAGATGTGTTGGCATATGGGTTGGTCAACATAGGATAACCTGGCTAGGAAGTGATCGATGTAGCTTTACCGACACATGGGTTGTTACCATAGGGCAAGCAGGACCAGCGCTTCAGCTTTTATGAAAGATAAATCTAATTTAACTTACTTCTTTGCCCCGAATTAGCCATGACAAGAGAGAAATATGAGAGAAAATGTGTGTGGTGTCGATGGACTGAGACATCTCACTGACAAGAGATTACAGCAATACTTGTCAAAGGTCAGTCGGCGTCGATGTAAAACTTATGGGAACCTATTCAGCAACTTCACCTGGCCGAGTTATCTTAGTTAAGTGGCCATGGGACCTTTGTGACAGCACACATGCCGCTCTCTTCCAATCTATTATTTCCCTCCGATCGACCAGCCGGGATATACTCTCTCTTTCAGCGAATTGCACTGGAATCCCTGCACTGAACGAACTCCTCTCCGAAGATCGATGTGTCCAGGCCGGGAAGAGACTCGAGTGAGCGGAAAAACTTCCATCTTTCTTCATTACCGGGCGACTTGGTGCGGACAGATCTCTCCCAGCCACCTCTGAACTCTGCGCCAGCATTTCTACTAGATTTATTTGCTGGACGTTTGTATTAGAATTTTCGAAATGCTGGAATACTTTACTCAATAATAAATATGCCATAGAACTCAGAAGGTCTTTGGTGCCAGTTCTGGTCCCAGCGCGGGATATCGAAGGCAGGAATCAAAGTTGGATCGATAATTGATAGATGGCGTCATCAGGCGGCCGTCCCAGGGGAGTGATCGGGCGCTCCATCATCCGCGCGTGAGATCGTTAGCTTCATCACTTATTTGTGTTTATGGAGGTGGCGCATTACCGCGCTGTATCCTTGGAACGTCTCTTGGCCTCCAACTTTGCTAATAAAATCCTATTCAAAAAGAGAAATGCTTAAACATTCATCTGGGCACAGCAAATTGGCATGTTCTTCTGTCATACACAAGAATATCTTTAGGAGGAAATTCCACTACCAGGGGCAGAAAGTACGTGTAGCACGTGTAAGAAAATATAAAACATAAGATAAGGAAACATTCACAATAATTAATGCAAAGGGAAAAATATAATTGTCTTTAATAGATCGCTAAACCGGAGTGGCAGAGAACTGATGGACAACTAGGTTGACTTCCGGACGATCTTTCTTAATCTTTTCAACTCTTGGCTGCGACTTCCACTGAAAATCTAACAGGGTTCTCCTCGCCCAACGTCTCTGATCCGCGAAGTTGCGTCTAAAATACTCTAATCAAAATAGCGTTTGTCTACTCGGCTCCTTCCGTTTGTTTATCAGGGAACCCGTGAGTAGCCAACTGAGATCTAACTTGACATTGATTCTGGCCGAGAGAGAATCAGTGCAAGCTTTGTGCGGGCTGAGAGCCGGTCGGGATGGTGGTTGAACTTGGTCCGTCTGGTAATATAGAGGATAATATTTTAGGCTTTAAGAACTAGAGACCAAAGCAGGGGTGCGATATTTACAAGGGAAGAGCTAATCGAAGAGTGGCCAAATCGCCTTTAAAAGGGCCACCGCCACCAAATAAAACGGCCGTAATTCACGGCCCGGCCATATCTGAAATGAGGCGCTGCCGATAAATCATGCCACCGCCGCCCGATTGTTATTCATGGCGCAAATCCCGGCGACGTCTTTAGAGAGATTAGGCGGCCATTGTGACTTGGCCCGCGTGTGAACGCTGGAGCCAACATGGCGACGTCGGATTAATAATGGACGCTGCGGCGGCGGTCAGGTGAAGCACGTTCTAATTGCATTACGAGCTGGCGAACAAATCAAATCTCGGCGCCTTGATAAATCTCCATTAGCGCCGGCCGGGCTCCAATCACACTTTACAATTATTTCGCTTTTTTGGCGTCCGCCACGTGGGTTAATGGAATTAGAGGGAGGAAAGTTTGATGGGCAACTTTTATGAGACCGCAGGTGCGCCGCCGTTTATCATGGCTACGTGCGCGGTGCGAACATATCTATTATATTTAGCTCGCTTAATTTTTAAAGTGGAGATGTATCAGAGCTCATCAAAGTTTCAACTTGTAATGCCTCCTGGGAGGTTGGCCGAAAGTTGCATCAATTAGCCAGCTACCGCCGCCTTGATTCGCTCCACAATTTGTACTCCACTGATATTGTGCCAATGATCGCTTTGGAGTACTTTATTATTTACATTAGATTTATGGTACTAGAGAAAATACTTCAATCTGCCGCTTGAGAGGATTTCCCCAAAGGTTGCGCGGGTATATTCGATGTCTTAGGCGTCCTCAAATTGCGTCACGTAGAATCCATGAATTGAAAGAGTTCACAGATAGTCGGTGCCGGGTTGGTTTAGAAAATTACTCGCAGTGTGGTGGATGAACCTGAGGTCGCCCAATCCAGATCTTTCCACAGAATATAGGCGACATTGATTTAGTGCCACCGCAACACCACCCTTTTCGAGCCACATCACCTTCACGAGCCACATTACCTTCACGAGCCACATTTACCTTTACGAGCCACATTTACCTTTACGAGCCACATTTACCTTCACGAGCCACATTTACCTTCACGAGCCACATTTACCTTTACGAGCCACATTTACCTTCACGAGCCACAATTACCTTCACGAGCCACATTTACCATCACGAGCCACATTTACCTTCACGAGCCACAATTACCTTCACGAGCCACATTTACCTTCACGAGCCACATTTACCTTCACGAGCCACATTTACCTTCACGAGCCACAATTACCTTCACGAGCCACATTTACCTTCACGAGCCACATTTACCTTCACGAGCCACATTTACCTTCACGAGCCACATTTACCTTCACGAGCCACATATACCTTCACGAGCCACATTTACCTTCACGAGCCACATTTACCTTCACGAGCCACATTTACCTTCACGAGCCACAATTACCTTCACGAGCCACATTTACCTTCACGAGCCACATTTACCTTCACGAGCCACAATTACCTTCACGAGCCACATTTACCTTCACGAGCCACATTTACCTTCACGAGCCACATTTACCTTCACGAGCCACATTTACCTTCACGAGCCACAATTACCTTCACGAGCCACATTTACCTTCACGAGCCACATTTACCTTCACGAGCCACAATTACCTTCACGAGCCACATTTACCTTCACGAGCCACATTTACCTTCACGAGCCACATTAATTTCCACTACACCATCGACTTTCGCGCAATTACTATAACCGGGTTCTCTCATCGCCAGACATTGGCCACAAACACTTGGTCGGGAAAAAAAGAAGCTTTGATTAACAACTTTATTGGTTCTTTTATAACATCACTTTAATTTCCAAGTTTAGTTTATGATCCGTTTCAATAATGTCACCTTTCCGTCAAATACAGAGTTTTGTAAATTTGAAGAGAGTTTAATTTTATTGTCGATTTTTCAAATTTTAGTTTTGTAAAAGCACGAGCTGCTCTATTTACCGTCCTGTGGTGGTCGACAACTCCCGCAAACAATCCACAGTGGTCCTGCCTTGTATCGTGTGTGGATAATCCAGTTCTATTTAAAACTATATGTGAAGGCTGGGGGGTGTCATTGGGAGTTTTCTGGAAACAACCAAACGACAAACTGTAAAGGGATTCAAGCGGGAGATACGAGAATCGCAGCAGGCGTTAAGAGCCATCTCTCTCGATGAGTCCCCAAATTGCATTCACATTAGACTTTAACTCTTCGCAGAATCTTGGCACGTGCGCGACCAGGTTCCGTGGTGTTGCAGCTCCCTCCCCCGCCACGGTCTCCGAGGCCGGCTCTCCCGCCATGTCAGCGGGTCCAGCGGACCTGAAGACGGACCCCGGCGACGACATGCCGATGGGTCCACAGAAGGTGAAGCAGCGCCGGTCCCGCACCAACTTCACGCTGGAACAGCTCAACGAGCTCGAGCGACTCTTCGACGAGACCCACTACCCCGACGCCTTCATGCGCGAGGAGCTGTCGCAACGCCTCGGGCTGTCGGAGGCCCGCGTGCAGGTGGGTGCAGGAATGACACAGTTCAATTTTTAAACATTTAACTAAAGACACGTAGGGAACAGTCTAAAAGCAATAAGATCAACGCCCGCCTGGAAGTAGCGCTAAGAGACAGTACGGACGAAGTGTTGTTTCCTTAATCGATGCGGTGTGTGTCAGCTCCAATTGCTGGGCGCCCGTCGCTGTAATATCCTTTGACAAATTGAATTCCGGCGGCGATGAGATTTGAAATTTCAGCTGGTACCGGATTAGCGCCAAATGGAAGGTGGCAGCTGGCACTTCTGGTTTGATGAGGTGACACTACCTGGCGGTTGGTTCGACGCTGGCGAATGTCTCTAGGAAGGCTTATGTCAGGAGCGCGCGACCTCCGAGTTCTAGATTTATCCAGTTAAGCTTAGAAAAGAAACTAGAGAAATTTTGTTTTGACTTGACCTTACTTCTATATAGCTTTTACTTTCTCTAGATGAACCAAGTGTGCAGCTACTAAAGAGTTGATAGAGAAATGGCTCCCTCGTCTGATTGATGTCTGAAACAATATTGTGTGTGCTCGCTGATTGATAAAATACTCAATAAAACTCACAAGCTGTGATCAAGAAGTTCCATTATTGACCACAATACCTTATTTTAACAACAGATTTAACAAATTGTCCCCTTCAAACTGCGATTCTTCTGCACTCCCGGGGAAGGAGGACCACCCGGCCAACAAATGTTACGAAATGTGTTACTTTAATAATGACTACTGCAGACCAAACACGCGACAACGTTACAATAAATAGTTCCGAGGAATACAAGAAGTGTCCCACGCTTTTCAATCGTCCTATGTAAACAGAACAAGAAGAAATAAACGTTTTTCGCAGAACTTCTCAGAGAACTTCTGCGAAATAATTCTACATCTTCTCTCATGTCTTGCCCTTCGTGAGAATTTTTAATTAGAGATAAAGGTCTTTGGCGCTAAATCTGGGGAGAGGCAATGTTTTTGCGCAACAAACGGAGTGGGCTGTATGCGGTGATGGAGAAACCAATGCTGACACTTGATCCCTCCCTATGCGCGACAAGATAAGTGATCTGATTGCCTGTCATTGGCATGAATCTATGACGAACAAGTCCTCTATTTTCGAAGTAGCTAAATAGTGAGGTGATTCAAAATTGTATTTGCCCATTCGGTATCATTTAAAATGGGATTGGTTCGTATGAGAGGCAATCCACTGACTGACTGTTTGTTTGTGGCTGTCACCAGAAATCCATGTTCTGATTACGACTGTTATAAGTTTTTCTTGAAAATCTTTTTCCACTATCGGAAGCATGTTTTTCAAATCTTCTAACGTGCGTCTTTCTGAACCGAGGCCTAATGTCCGAGGAGGCACCAGCTTGTGTGACGACGTTTGGTCGTCCGTCAGGATATGTCCTCAGTGACACTGGGATTATTGCTCTTTGATTTTTAATATTAAACTTATTTACCAGATCTCGTTTGAATAAAAAACAATCCGATAACTTCTTTAAATATTTTGAGCCATTCAAAACCTCTCGTCCTTTTAATCGCATCTTGGTTGAATGCCTTTTAAAGTAAAAATTTATTTCCGTTTCTGATGTAACTAATATGAAACAAAATTCCAAGCACATCTAAACGTTGTTCTATCAAAAATTCCACAAAGAAAATTCGAGCACAAAATTCTCGAATACTGACAGGCGCACGTGGCTCCAGGTTTGTGACAACACGGATGGAAGACATTTCAATTCACACGTTGGGTCCCATCAAATGAGCTGGTGCCGAGGTTTTATATTTCGACTGTAGCCGAGATGGTGGTTTATTTCTAACAATCGTATAAAGGAGGATATTTGCTAGCTCCTTAACCGCGGAAATAAAATGAAAAAAAAAAAAAAACTAAAACTTTTAAATTCATTGCGCAAGGGGAGGGGAGTGAATTGGATGAAAGAGAAATTTTATAGAATTGCCCCAAGGTAATTCTGTAATGGCCTCCCTCCGTAGTAAACCAAACAATTAAAAGTTGGAGGAATTATCCGCGGGGCGCACTTATGTGCGGTACATTCGGGTTAACACACGTGGCTTACCTGTTCTATTGAGATTTCATATTTCTTATCGAGAGAATTTGTTTATTGTGTTGTGTATATTCTACGGAGAGATCGTTGCATATTTCATTGAGATTGTGATTTTATTTGTGACATATCCCATGCAATCATTACATATTTCATTGAGATTTAGTTTATTGTTCCATATCGCTTTCGTTGCAAATTTCATTGAGATTTAGTTTATTGTTCCATATCGCTTTCGTTGCAAATTTCATTGAGATTTAGTTTATTGTTCCATATCGCTTTCGTTGCAAATTTCATTGAGATTTAGTTTATTGTTCCATATCGCTTTCGTTGCAAATTTCATTGAGATTTAGTTTATTGTTCCATATCGCTTTCGTTGCAAATTTCATTGAGATTTAGTTTATTGTTCCATATCGCTTTCGTTGCAAATTTCATTGAGATTTAGTTTTTTGTTCCATATCGCTTTCGTTGCAAATTTCATTGAGATTAGTTTATTGTTCCATATCGCTTTCGTTGCAAATTTCATCGATATTTGGTTTTCATTGTCACATAATCTAGTGCAATATATCGTTGAGATATTCGAATCGTATTGTTGATGGTTGAATAGAAATTATTGGGAGAGATTGAAACTTCTTTGTTACATCGTCCATATACGGTTACATAAGGTTAGATATGGGGTAAATATATATGAATAAATATAATTATATCATTATTATAAATATAAGGATAAATAGAGATAAAATAAATTTAAATTAAAAAATTGATAAATATACATACATATATAAAATATATACAGTCTTCATTGGTGGCGCCCACCGCGGGAAAGACTCCGCCACCGGTGGACTGCGAGAGTTCTTTCCCACAGAGTGGGCAGGTCTATGTAATGACTGGCGTTGCCAAACTCAAGACCAAAATGGTACTTGTAGATGGTAGCCTCCGCCACACTGGTCAACTTCATTGCCTCGGGATGGAGGTCGACGCCGAACAGCCAGGCCTGCAGATCCATGGGTAGGTTACAGGAGGCGAACACCTCCCGGGGCAGGGGTCGGCAACTCCAGTATCTGTGGGTCAGCGGCCCGTCACGGCACGGTTGGCACGCCTCGGATGTTCAGGATTTGGTAGGGCGTGGAGCCGTAGTGCGATGTCTGCCCCGAAAAGCAGCTGCGACGCGGTCAGCCCATTTTTCTATTGAAAGAGTTTCTTATTTAATTTTAGAGTTTCTCCTCGCGCGCCTTTCTATCGAGTTCATTACTTTGTTCTCTAGATAGACTGGAAATTTGCTGAGATTCCATAGAAAATGAACGCTAATTTTTTTTATTACACTAGTACACAAAATGAAAAAAAAAAAAATTCTCCATCTCAAATAAACAAAACATTTTCTGGGTTAACTGTTTGTGCTGATTAACGTGGTATCAATATTTCTTTTCGATTAGCTCAATTTCTCAAGTTGTGGATATAATGCCTTTTACCCATGATATTTATCTATTGGAAGGAAAGTTATGACATTAAACTTATTACTATATAAATAAATGCGCCAACGATAGTGCAAATGAAGAAGCAATATTATACATATATGCATGTTTATATATTTAACTTCAATAACTGCCCTTAGATATATATATATATATATATATATATATTTATTAAACTACTTACTCTATATCCATATAAATTTTTATATAAAAATATAATTTCTTTCCCATTCTTTTTCAAAATTATCAGGAGAATTGTTTTTATATATAAGATGGAAGGTCATAACAAAAAGCTGTTTATGCGAAAAAAACATTTTATTTGGTTTAATAAACATTATTTATAAAGATGCAGTAATATTTAGGAAGTAATAAAAAATTATATTCATGGATTTAAAGATTTTTTTCTGCGAAGTCTATTATATTTTTCTTGTCATCACGCATCAGATTCCAACAATAATCCGCCACCATATGTTGATTCCACAGACCATTGATCGTTGCTCAATGATTTTAATATCTTGGTGGAAGCGTTCACCTTGTATTTCGCTCTCTGCACCGAGATTATCAGGGGAAAAGTTTAAATGTGAATCCATAAAATGAAATTTTAGATTCGTTATACACTCGAGCTTATGGAATTTAAAAATCAGATTTTTGACGATTCTCGCATAATTCGGTGATTTATTACTGCCTTAAAAAGTGTTTGACAACGTCGATGAGTGCAAGCCAAGCATTTTTCTCATCTTCTTTCAATGTTGCAATAAACTCTTCGTCATTTATTAGTTTACGAATTTGAGGTCCAATGAAAATACCTTCCGTTATCTTAGAACAACTAATTTTCGGAAATTTAGTTATTAAATATTTGACAGCATCACTATCTTTCTTTAAAGCCTTTACAAAATGTTTCTTCAACCCTAATTTGATATGTAAAGGGGGAAGAAGCATTTTTAGTTTATGGAACTCATTTTCAACGTTTTGTTCACCTAAGCGAAACATACTTCTTTCAGGCCACATTTTTGTATATAATGATTCTTTCTGTCTCAGCTGTCCCACTTGCATAAAAAGCAAGGATACTTTGTGTTTCCTTTCTGCAAGCCCTGTAAAATTCCTATTGTTCCCTATTACGTTATACAGAGATTTTGGTTTGTGGTAACAAGAGGTTCCTCTGCTTTAATCTTGATCCAATGATTTCTGCTGCTTCTTTTGATATCCTTAGATCCCTAACTAGATCATTTAATGATGACTGTTCAAATAAATGTGGAACTCCACTTTCATTTGAAATGAATTCAGGGTCTTCTAATTGATGATCATCTGCAAATTCTGTGTGCTGATCATCCTTTTTGATATAGGATTCTTGAACCGTTTTAGGAAACGGTATGGGATTCTCGAGGTCGTGAGGAATAGGTTGCCTAGCTGATGGTATATCAGGATGAAAGTTAGTTTGCTTCTTTTTGCTATTAAGGCGCGTGATTTTGCAGACACAGAAATAACAATCGTCATTTATTTTATTTGACATATCGGACGCGATATCCCAGCTCGGGATACTTGCGCCTAAATACATTTTAGCAGATTATATACAATTCATTTTATACAACACAATAACCGGACTAAAAACATAATTAAAACTTAAACGATAGCACTCTAAAAACAGAAGAGAAAATCCAAAATGGATTATTTTATCAACCTATATACAACTCAATAACCGACTAAAAACAGAATTAAGACTGAAACACACACGATGGTTTTCTCAAACAGAAGAGAAAATCCAAAATAAATTATTTTAGCAACCTATATACAATTCAGTATATACAACACAATAACCGGTTTAAAAACACAATTAAAACTGAAACTATGGTTTTCTCAAACAGAAGAGAAAATCTAAAATGAACTTACAAAAACTATTGAATTTTACATAAGTGTCTTTGTTATATACAAATTCGCAAACCTCTTCGATGGGATAAAAATGATTACTTCTGTAGCTGTGGAATATCGGACATTCCATCAATAAATGCATTGAGTCTTGGTTTTCTTTTCCACAGAAACAGCTAGGATCATCCGTTGCCCCGATTTTCGACAGAAATTCTCCAAAATTACCATGACCCGTGACGAACTGTGAGTTATAAAAATTCGGACGAAAATAGAAAGGAATTCCAAATGGGAAAAATTTTCTGAATGTTTCATTAGTGTTAGCTATTGTTTCAGCCATTCTTGATTCTATGTAGTTATGAATTATAGTCGGGGCATGCGGTCTGAATACATTAATTTCTTCTTTTGATAAATTGGCCAAATCGTATTTTATTATCAACGATTCTATTTGATCTGTGAGAATAGGTATTTTTGCCAAACTATGAATACAATTTGATGAGGTCGTTTTATAGGCTCTCACTACCCAAAGAAGAATCTGATATTGCTGAGAGTTTAATCTTTGCTTACTTCTTTTATTAATAAATTTATACCATATTTCAGATCCATAGGTTAGTATTGGCCTGAAAAGAGTTTTATATAAAATTAATCTTTTTTTAGCATCCAATCCCCACATCTTTCCACAGAGTGAAAATAAAAGATTTTTCATACGGTTGATTTTACAAAGAATATCATTAATGTGGGGTGTGAAGTTAATTTTTGACTTAATTCTGTGATTAGAAAATTTTATCCCTAAAATTTTTACTTCTTCCACTGGTTTTATTATGAAATTTGGAGTTCCCATTGGAATATTTTGTTTGCCGTGCATATGTATTAAGCCGGTTTTCTCCGGGCTTAGCTTTAGCTTATTTCTTGTACACCATTGTATTACATAATTTAAAGTTCTTTCTGTTTCATTTTTTAACCCTTCTATGGTCTTGTGCCAGCAAACAATCGAAACATCATCCGCATAACAGATTATTTCAGAATTTGGGGATGCGAAGTTGATCAACAAATCATTCAGGACTATATTCCACAATAAAGGTGATAATGGTCCGCCCTGAGGACATCCCTTTGATAAATATTTAGAAATTGTTGTATTCGAGAAGGTGAGACTTGTTTTTCTTCTCCGATTTAAAAATGATTGGATAATTTTTATAAGAACTGCTGGGACGTGGTCTTCGTCCATTCTTTTTATTAAGGCAGGCCACCACGCATTATCAAATGCACCACTTATATCAATGGCAATCAATGCGACCAATTCGTTTTGTTTGTGTTTCAGTATGGTCTCGGTTATTTTGTCCAATGCCGTTATTGTAGATTTTCTTTTCGTAAATCCATGTTGTCTATGGCTCAGTAAGTTATTATGATTATAATAATTGAGTATTTTATTTTTAATGATCGTTTCAAATATTTTTGAGAAATTTGATGTTAGTGAAATTGGGCGATAGCTATTAATTGCCCCGTAGTCAGCTTTTTGCGGTTTCGTAATAATTTTTAATACCGAATGTTTCCAGCTTTCAGGATAGTAACCCAGCACCAGACACTCATTAAAGAGTTTGACTAAACTGGGTAGGATTGATAATAATGAGTGCTTAATCATATAATTACTCACGTTATCTGGACCAGGAGCCTTTCTGATATTAAGATTCGAGCACAAATCCTTTATTTCCTTTTCAGTAATAAAAATGATTTCCCTGTTGGTAAAACTTGGGATGTGATTTCTAATTAAAGTGTGTTCTTCATTGTCCAACCGCACATCATCATCAGGAAAAAATGCTGTTAGCATTTCCTTCATCTTTTGCTCTCTCATGCATTCTGCAGTTTTATTCAGTAATGGTATGCCCACTTGAATATCGGCCGATCTTAACCGTTTAAAAATCCTGTATGCATTCCCGAAAGCATTCGTAGACTCATTTTCTTCAATAAATATTTTCCACGACGTCTTTTTTGCTCTATTGATGGCTCTTAAGTATTTATTTCTTGCCGCTCTGTAAATACTCGGATTCAGGTTACCCCCTCTATAATACAAATTCCTGAGATAATGTAAATGTTCTTTTAATTGATCAAGCTCTTTATTCCACCAATTTTTGGAAGTAGTCGTGTTTATAGAGGTGTGGTGCTTGACGTCGAGAGAAGAGTATGCAGCTTCAATTACTAAATTTGTCAATTTGTTTACCACATTATCAATATCTTCACAATTGACAATGTGCTTAGAAGCTGAATTTAAATCCAGTAAATCCGAAGGCGAAATACTCTCAGCAAATTTGGTCCAATTCGCCGATTCTTCTCTGAATTTCCATGTCGATGTCTGTCTATTATTGTTTGCCAAGTTTATCATATTGAAGATATCAAAATGTATTGCCAAATGGTCTGAGGTAACAGAAAGTGCTGAGGTTCTCCAGTTATGTATACGACCAATGGAATGTTTATTAGAAATTGTCAAGTCGATTATACTAGCATTTCTGCAAGTTGGGATTTTAAGATTATGAACAAATAGATTCTGCTCCTCGATAATAGACTTTAGAATGTATCCGTTTTTATTTGTCGTTGAATCGAACCAGAGTGGATGTCTTGAATTGAAATCCCCACAGAGGATAATTGGGAGTTGACCAAAGGCCTCAAGTATTTCTGAGATGAATTGGATATGAAATGCAGCCATTGAGTTTGGGTGTATGTAAATATTGGCAATAACTATTCTTTTCCCGTTGAAATAGAGAGAGATCGCTGTACAGAAGGAATTTGTAAACCTGCTAATTTTCTCATATATTATGTTGCGGTTCAAAATAATAGTAGCAGTATAAATTTGCCTATCTGTGCTAGAATATACTATTCGTGAGTTCTTGCCAAATTTCACTCTATCATTGCACATGTATGGTTCTTGTAGAAATATGATGTCAGGAAGATCGTCTGCGATTGTCACACCTAACTCACTAGTTGCCATCATACTTTTCCTTGCATTAAATTGTATACATCTGATATTGTTATCATTCATCTGAATGGTATTGAGTTCTTTGTATTACTATTTCCATCTGGGTTTTGTACAGGGGACATTCGCTGGAGTTCGCCTTGTGATCAAGAGACCTTCCATTCTTGTACCTCGGGTGTTTAGCGCAGTTGAAACATTTTTGTTTACGCGAACACTCATGATTTCCCGCCGCGCCGCATATTAGGCAAATCTTTTCATGGGAGCATTCGCTGATTTTATGTCTTGGATTAAACTCAAAACATTTCTGGCACTGCCTAACTAATACTTTGTCGTGTATATGGCATCTCTCACAGTCGGTATAGATAAAATTACCCTTCTTCCTTAAGGTTTGATACACTCGTGGAGAAACTCGCAGCACTACATTGTGGTGAGAGGTATTGGATTTCATGGGGAACAGCACTCGGATTTCATTCTCTAGTCCACTCAAATCAGGATTCATGGTACATATGATTGGTATTAAATTATTAACTTCCGTTAATTTACTGACATTTTTTATAATAATTGTTGGGTCTCTAGGTTGCGGGGTAAAAATTTTACTATTTGCTTTCAATTCCGCCGCCATGCTCAGTTCCTTTAACAAGTGTTTAGCCTCTTCGTCGCTAGGAGTTTTTATTACTACTGCATTTTTGGTGTTAATAATTTTATTAATTCGTATCCCACTACCGTTTTCTCGTAACTTTTTTATATTAGTTGAAATTGCCTGAGCTATGTTGTTAATAGGCTCATTATTTAGAGGAACTGCGAGCAGTGTAGCTTCAGTGTTTAAGGTCCGTTGTCTTTCCTCAATAAATTTCTGTGTATGATCTCTCTGTGTAACTTGGGCATAAGATAATCCTTTGAGGAGATCACGCTTCGAATATCACCGAGCTTCTCTTCCACTATGTTGCCGACGGTTTCCTTCATCTTTGCCAAAAGGTTCTCGTTATCCGATTCAACCATAGAAGAAATTCCATCTTTCGTTTGTTTTAACATAGTCGAAAGATATGATAAATCATTTTTAGTCAAATTTTTTTGATTTTGTTGAAATTTATTCTCAAAGTATGCAAAAATTTCATCCAGTTTCAAATTTAGTAACCTAACCATAGAATTCATATTTAATCAAAAGAGAAACAATTCGAACTATATAAAAAAAGCAAGGTAAAATTAAATAGCAAAACAATAAACCGATTTAAAACATTTCAACATAAGCATTTAGTAAATAAATTAAGAAATTTAGGCAGTGTTTACCGAAACTTGCGGAGCGAGATGACGCACGTCCAGCCAGATCGGCCACCTAGCGGCCATCGTCATGGTGATTTTTTGGTTCTTGCAAAACCATTGGTACACCAAAGGGCATACCTTTTAATTTCTCCGATTTCCATTGCAAAAGCCCTTGATAGCACGTTCCGCACACACTATGGGGGCACCACCACTGGTCTTGATCACCTAAGGCCACACCAAAATATTCTTTATAGCATTCTTTTATCTTTGGGGTGATAAGTTGCTCAGGCCCTATATAATTTTTACAAGGCAGTAGGTGTAAAAAGGGAGAAAAGAGAACTTGGAAGCTATTGTTCTTACATCTCAGAATGATGACGAAACATCGAGGGGCCATCGTGTTGGTCGACGATGAGATTGCGGAGCTGGTAATATGGATGGCTGTGCTGGAGTAAACCTCCTTTTTTGTGTCTGGATGCTATATTCATGGCGAACTAAATAACTTAGTCCCTATTTCTGCTCCGCGCTTATGGAATTGAAGACTTGGGGCGATGGCGTCGACCTTTCATATTAAATCTTACTTTTCCTTATATTACTAATAATTGTATATAGTTGCGGAACTACTGGTTTCCTGTGCTGCTCTTTTCCTGTTATTGCACCTTGTACGGAGAATCTGTATAAGACTAATGTCTTAATAAAGGCTTTGTGTGTGTGTATCTTTGGGGTGATACGTTTCCTCTGTTTGGGAATTGTAAATTTTCCACAAATGTAGCAGAACATTTCTGGATTAGCTTTACATTTACGCGGCATTATTTATATATTTAAAATATTTATGAAAATAAATGTATTGTTAAATATTTTCTTGATATAAAATTGCAATGGTATGCATTTCATCTAAATGATGATTACATTTTATGCTTACAAAGTCAATATCTTCAAAATATTTTGATGGCAGCGATGACATCAGCTTCTTTATAAAATTAAATATTTTCAAATATTTTCCCAAAAATTGAGCTAATTTTGAAAAATGAAGGTTATATTAATGATCTACGGATTAGAATTTACTAGAAACAACTTTCAAATATTGAGAAGGAAAAAGTGTGTTTACTAGTGTTATCATAAACTATTTCAAAAAACGTTTTACTTCAGTTATAAATTTGAAATTTCAAATTAGAGATAGTACAAGAGGTTTATAGGAATATTTATTTAATTATAAAAACAAATAGAGGTTTTTAAAAAATATATAATTAAAATTTATTTCTACAGTCCTTATCCCGCAATGAATTAAAATTGAAAGAGGGAGGGCATGGCTCTTCAGTGTTGAACCCTCCCAGCGGTTTCGCCATTTTTATTTCCAGACCGTTTCACTATTGTATTGGACTGATTTCTTATACATCCTGCACTTGCTATTGAATACAGTAAAATGAGCAAACTATGGACATATATGGACAGTAGAAATGTATATCTAAATTACACTGGTCCGAAAAATTAAAGGAACAACATATTTTTTTCATGTATCTCAAATTTTATTGAACATTTATCAATGAAATTTTATTATTCCATTATTGATTTGAATACCCGAAATGAAAGAATTCTAACACGTATTTTATGCAAATTAGCCGGTCAAGCAATGATCTCCTTTCAGTCAGTGCATAAATATCTTGGATATTGTTGTTAATATGGGGTGTAATCGCCTTTAACTGATAGACAGGCTTTACATCGGTGACCCATACTAAGAATTAGGGAGTTTATCAGCTCCTGTGGAATCAACGCCCACTCTTGTGTTAAGGCTGTTTCTAGCTCATGAGTGTTTATAGGAGGGGGTCGGAGGGATGAGATCCGCCGTCCTAGGTTGTCCCATACATGCTCAAAGGGATTTAGGTCTGGGGATCGAGCTGGCCAATTCATCCGAGCAATTGCATGGTTTTGGAGAAAAGTGTCGACCACACCAGCCCTATGTGGACGGGCATTATCATCCATTAGAAGAAAGTTTTCTCCCATTTCCAATGCTTGAGGCATCACATATGCTGCCAAGATCTCGTCCCGATACCTCTGTCAAGTCAGGGTTCCTTGCCGAAAAATATGGAGTGCTGTGCGACCGCCCAAGAAGATTCCAGCCCAGACCATAAAACCTTGGATTCTGTAGGGATCCCTTTCAACCATATTCCGGGGATTATTTCTGGTTCCTACCTCTCTCAAGACAAAGACACGACAAGAATCGCTGTTTAGAGAGAATCTGGACTCATCAGTGAATATTACACGCCTCCATTCATCTGGATTCCAGGCGACATGTTGTCTGCACCAAAGTGTCCTTGCTCTCTTTTGAGGTGGTGTCAATGGCACACAAATTATGGGTCGTCGAGCATATAGGCCCTTCTTGTGAAGCGTTCTGCGTATTGTATCAGTTGATACTAAGACTCCTGTAGCTGCATTGAGGTCACTTCGTAGTTGCGATGCTGTCATTCTTCTATTGCGACGCACAAGGAGACTCAAATAACGGTCTTGATTTAACGTTGTGACCCTTGGCCGTCCTTGTCCGGGTGTTCTGGCAACATTAGCTGTCGTTTTAAATTGTTTCCAAAGCCTTGAGACAACGTTTCTTGTCACTCCAAGCCATCTTGCTTCTTCTGCCTGTGATTGGCCTGCTTCCATCCTTCCAATAGCTTGCCATTTTTTTCTTGTGATAAATGTTGCCTATAAGCCATGAAAACTTTAAAAAACAAAAGGTTCAATAAAAATCTAGTGGAGCGTAAAATTAGGACGCTTTGAGAAAGACTCAGGCACGTGCTGGAGGCGGAGTCAACGTAGACGGTGGTATTTTGCATATTGGGAACAACTTTATTTGTTTTTCTGTTTTACATACTCTCTTAATTCATGGAAGTTTCTGAATATACCAAAACTTGATATATATCCCTTAATATAACTTTTCTTTTTCTTAAACATGTGCTGTTCCTTTAATTTTGCGGACCAGTGTATATCTAAATATAGCCAGAATTCTCAATTACGATAAATTTGGAAATATTTGGGCCCAGAACGAACGGTTACGATAAGTAAGAAAAGATGCCAGTTTGGTCGAGGCGACTCTATCTCGCAAGAAGGAAAGTGGGATTTTCAATTTTACAGTCCTTAAGAATTTCAACCCTACCGAAGTTAGCAAGGCCGTGGAACTTTTCAGGTTTGTGCAAATTCGGAATGTTCCCTAAATTTGGCGCCTCCACATTGAGCACACTGTGTTTGTGGGCAGCTCTGTCGTACACACAGTATTTGTTCACCCCACACTGAACACACTGTGTTTGTGGGCAGCTCTGTCGTACACACAGTGTTTCATCCCTCCACACTGAACACACTGTGGTTGTGGGCAGCTCTGTCGTACACACAGTGTTTGTTCATCCCTCCACACTGAACACACTGTGGTTGTGGGCAGCTCTGCCGTACAAACAGTGTTTGTTCATCCCTCCACACTGAACACACTGTGGTTGTGGGCAGCTCTGTCGTACACACAGTGTTTGTTCATCCCTCCACACTGAACACACTGTGTTTGTGGGCAGCTCTGTCGTACACACAGTGTTTGTTCATCCCTCCACACTGAACACACTGTGTTTGTGGGCAGCTCTGTCGTACACACAGTGTTTGTTCATCCCTCCACACTGAACACACTGTGGTTGGGGGCAGCTCTGTCGTACACACAGTGTTTGTTCATCCCTCCACACTGAACACACTGTGGTTGTGGGCAGCTCTGTCGTACACACAGTGTTTGTTCACCCCACATTGAACACACTGTGGTTGTGGGCAGCTCTTTCGTACACACAGTGTTTGTTCACCCCACTCTGAACACACTGTGGTTGTGGGCAGCTCTTTCGTACACACAGTGTCTGCTCATCCCTCCACACTGAACAAACTGTGTTTGTGGGCAGCTCTGCCGTACACACAGTGTTTGTTTATCCCTCCACACTGAACACACTGTGGTTGTGGGCAGCTCTGCCGTACACACAGTGTTTGTTCACCCCACATTGAACACACTGTGGTTGTGGGCAGCTCTTTCGTACACACAGTGTTTGTTCACCCCACACTGAACACACTGTGGTTGTGGGCAGCTCTTTCGTACACACAGTGTTTGTTCACCCCACATTGAACACACTGTGGTTGTGGGCATCTCTGCCGTACACACAGTGTTTGTTCACCCCACATTGAACACACTGTGGTTGTGGGCAGCTCTTTCGTACACACAGTGTTTGTTCACCCCACATTGAACACACTGTGTTTGTGGGAAGCTCTGCCGTACACACAGTGTTTGTTCACCCCACATTGAACACACTGTGGTTGTGGGCAGCTCTTTCGTACACACAGTGTTTGTTCACCCCACATTGAACACACTGTGGTTGTGGGCAGCTCTTTCGTACACACAGTGTTTGTTCACCCCACATTGAACACACTGTGGTTGTGGGCAGCTCTTTCGTACACACAGTGTTTGTTCACCCCACACTGAACACACTGTGGTTGTGGGAAGCTCTGCCGTACACACAGTGTTTGTTCACCCCACACTGAACACACTGTGTTTGTGGGCATCTCTGCCGTACACACAGTGTTTGTTCACCCCACATTGAACACACTGTGGTTGTGGGCAGCTCTTTCGTACACACAGTGTTTGTTCACCCCACATTGAACACACTGTGTTTGTGGGAAGCTCTGCCGTACACACAGTGTTTGTTCACCCCACATTGAACACACTGTGGTTGTGGGCAGCTCTTTCGTACACACAGTGTTTGTTCACCCCACACTGAACACACTGTGTTTGTGGGCAGCTCTGCCGTACACACAGTGTTTGTTCACCCCTCCACACTGAACACACTGTGGTTGTGGGCAGCTCTGCCGTACACACAGTGTTTGTTCACCCCACACTGAACACACTGTGGTTGTGGGCAGCTGTGTCGTACACACAGTGTCTGCTCATCCCTCCACAGAAGATGGCAATACACGAGGTCACCACTAGGTCCGTCGTAAAGGTCTGGCAGAAAGTTTAGAGGATTTTCAGAAGTTAACGGTGAACGTGGTGACACCTGGTGAGGAACGGGTCAGCGTCTCCATGGCGACCCTCAATTAGGGACGGCCGATTAAGTGGAGCTCTTCCGTTGATTAAACCCTTGTTTCACTAATGTCCCTTTTATAAGGCGCTGATTGGGCTGCTGCACGGGCCCCGTCCAGTACCTTCTCTGAGGGATGGATGATTCATTTATACCGGAGCTGTTTTAAAGGTTTCCTATTTTGAAATGTCAGGACTTGTGTTCCCCTGGTTCTAAATAAATGATGATAATAAAAAGAAATATCTGTTAGATTAAAATGTTTTACATTGAACACTTTAGAATAAAAAAATGACCAATGCATAAACCCTAAACTGACCATCCAGAAGTGAATGTTTCAAATTATCAAAACTATTTTTGAGAGAGACTTTTATGATTAGGTCATTTGATGAGAAACAGGTTTTACCTTACTACTACAATATCAAATTGCAGGTAAGAGAAGATCTGATTAATGGAAACCTACATCAAGGAATGGCTGAACCTACCCAGATATTTCACAATGTTTATTTGACAAGTCGAGAGCACCGATGCCGAGTTGCATATTCGTAGTTTGGGTTTAAGTATAAGAATTTACTAAAAACAAAACACCGAAAATAAATAGAGTTTTGATATTTCAACCGCGGTTCCCGGGACAGTTATTAATACACGTGGTAGGAAGGTAGTCGAACGTTGATCAATTGTCGCTCGCCTCTTGAGTTGAATTTCTCCTTTTTTTTCTTTCAAACGAAGATTTGAAGTATCTAAATGCCGAACAACTGCATTCAACATGTAATAATTTGTCAAGGAATGATAATTCTTCTTGAGTCCCTAAAAAACATTTTTTTTTTTTCGGTCTGGCTCACTACGACGACGTTATGTTTCTCTAGCGACCTCAGCATCTCGTGTCTGATTTGTTACGCCGCTACAGTCTTTCCATGCGGCGGTGGATTTAAAAGTTGAAGTGAACCGTCGGCCCCAATCGACAAGAGGAAGCATTCAATCAACTTTCTAAAGTTTCTTCTTCTACTTTTTTTGTTCTTTAAAAAACAACGTAATTTTTGTTTGATCAAACTTCATCCATCTCCGCAACATTTTACAATTCGATTATAAAGTTTTTTTCAATTCAATAATTACAGCGGGGTCCGGCCATTAGCCGGATCACGTGACTTTAAAGTCGGGAATCAATTAAAGCCCCGAGTTCCAGAAACGTAATTAAATCCACCCGAGTAATAATGGAATTGTCTCCCAAACTGGGTTACGTCTAATTTTTATAAACTTCAATCGTAAACTTTTTGTCTTTCCATCGTCGGAGCCATCACGGCAACCCTTTTAAATAACCATTAGGAGGATTTTTATTGAGTTTATTCCTCTTAATTGGATTGTCTAAGTTAAAGGTTTACCGAGAAAGAGAGGCAATCCAACCCTGCCTGTCTGGTCGCGTGATTTATTTGCTGGAGAGAACGGACCGTTCCTGTATTCCAGCAGCATACTGCTCCTGCATTCAAACCATATATCGACCCAGCATTTCAACCGCATACTACCCAAGTATTCCAATCACATACTGCTCTTACATTCCAACTACATACTGCTCTAGCATTTCAACCATATACTGCTCTTGCATTAAAACCACATATTACCCCTGAATTCCAACCACATGTCTTTCTAACATTACAGCCATATACTGCTCCTGCGCTCCAGCCACATACTGCCCTAGCATTCAAACCACACATTGTCTCTGCATTCCAATCACATAGTGCTCTTGCATTCAAACCACATACTGGCCCAGTATTCCAAATACATGCTTCCCTAGCATTCCAGTCACATACTGCTCCTACACTTCAACTAAATTCTGCCCTAGCATTTCAACCACATGCTGCTCCTACACTCCAGTCACATACTGCCCTAGCATTTCAACCACATACTGCTCCTACACTCCAACCACATACTGCCCTAGCATTCCAACCACATACTGCTCCTACACTCCAACCACATACTGCCCTAGCATTCCAACCACATACTGCTCCTACACTCCAACCACATACTGCCCTAGCATTCCAACCACATACTGCTCCTACACTCCAACCACATACTGCCCTAGCATTCCAACCACATACTGCTCCTACACTCCAACCACATACTGCCCTAGCATTCCAACCACATACTGCCCTAGCATTCCAACCACATACTGCCCTAGCATTTCAACCATATACTGCTCTTGCATTAAAACCACATATTACCCCTGAATTCCAACCACATGTCTTTCTAACATTACAGCCACATACTGCTCCTACACTCCAACCACATACTGCCCTAGCATTCCAACCACATACTGCTCCTACACTCCAACCACATACTGCCCTAGCATTCCAACCACATACTGCCCTAGCATTCCAACCACATACTGCTCTAGCATTTCAACCATATACTGCTCTTGCATTAAAACCACATATTACCCCTGAATTCCAACCACATGTCTTTCTAACATTACAGCCATATACTGCTCCTGCGCTCCAGCCACATACTGCCCTAGCATTCAAACCACACATTGTCTCTGCATTCCAATCACATAGTGCTCTTGCATTCAAACCACATACTGGCCCAGTATTCCAAATACATGCTTCCCTAGCATTCCAGTCACATACTGCTCCTACACTTCAACTAAATTCTGCCCTAGCATTTCAACCACATGCTGCTCCTACACTCCAGTCACATACTGCCCTAGCATTTCAACCACATACTGCTCCTACACTCCAACCACATACTGCCCTAGCATTCCAACCACATACTGCTCCTACACTCCAACCACATACTGCCCTAGCATTCCAACCACATACTGCTCCTACACTCCAACCACATACTGCCCTAGCATTCCAACCACATACTGCTCCTACACTCCAACCACATACTGCCCTAGCATTCCAACCACATACTGCTCCTACACTCCAACCACATACTGCCCTAGCATTCCAACCACATACTGCCCTAGCATTCCAACCACATACTGCCCTAGCATTCCAACCACATACTGCTCCTGCACTCCAGCCACATACTGCCCTAGCATTCCAACCACATACTGCTCCTACACTCCAACCACATACTGCCCTAGCATTCCAACCACATACTGCTCCTGCACTCCAACCACATACTGCCCTAGCATTCCAACCACATACTGCTCCTACACTTCAACCACATACTGCCCTAGCATTCCAACCACATACTGCTCCTACACTCCAACCACATACTGCCCTAGCATTCCAACCACATACTGCTCCTGCACTCCAGCCACATACTGCCCTAGCATTCCAACCACATACTGCCCTAGCATTCCAACCACATACTGCCCTAGCATTCCAACCACATACTACTCCTACACTCCAACCACATACTGCCCTAGCATTCCAACCACATACTGCTCCTACACTCCAGCCACATGCTGCCCGTATTCCAACCACATGCTTCCCCAGAATCCCAGCCGCATACAGCTCCTACATTTCAGCCACATACCGCTCCATTATTCCAACCATAAATATTGATTTTGTATTCAAACCACATTATGCCCCAGCATTCCAGCCACATACTGCCCTAGCATTCTAACCATATACCGCCCTCTCTCTAGTATTACAACAATATACCCTCCTGCATCCCAACCAAATATTACCCTGCATTCCAACTATATACTGCCTCAGCATTCCAACTGTGTATTGCCCTAGCATTCCAACCACATACTGTCCCAGAATTCCAACCATATGCTGTCCTAGCATTCCGAAAACATACAACTTCTGTATCCCAACTACATACTGCTTCTTCAAACCGAGAACAACTGCTGTTAGATCCCAAAAACCATTGTCTCAAGTCGCCGCAACCTAATATCTGGGATTTGTGGACATTTGAAACTTTCTCTGGAGTTCGACAACAATCAAACTGTTGTTCCGCGTTGTGACCGTCCTGAGGTTGTTGTGACTTGTTGAGTTCAATCGACCAGACCGCGCCAATCGATGTTGTTGGGATTCCGAGGACGCAATTAATTACCGCCTTAATCCGCTGCTCGCACTTTTTGCCCCGCTCGACGCTGCTCCAATTAACCTAATCAGGTTTTTCTGAGCGCGATCTGTGAAAGATCAAATATTTGACCTGGCTGAATTAATTAGTTCTGTCCGCCCCGTTACACAGGAGCTCAAACCATAAATCCAACCCACACTCTCCTAAATATTAGGTAAGTACTTTAAAATAGTTTTTATTCTATTGGTGGATTTCATTTGGGAGGATAGGAGAACACATATTGCCATGTAATTCTCACCATCTCCTCACACATTGTATGAATTCAAACCACTGCCTGCCCTCACCTAAGGCCTCACTACTTAGCTTACATATGTTGCCACATTGGTCTGTGTAGGAAGTTTTAAGTTGGAATATATTTCGATTGGTGGCGAGAGATGGTCGTACTTCAGAGCAACCGTCCGCTCGTCTTTGACGCCTACACTCGGCTGAATGCGGTGGCGGAGACACCGAACTTTAGATGAGGCAATTCTTTGCGGAAATAATGTAGCGAATGGAAGATTCCCATTTAAAATTCAACGCTGGTTTTTAATTAATTTCCGAATTCTTTTTTCCATTTGTAACAATCTATCCATATCTCCAGAAATTCCTCTCTCCTTTCTTTTTATGT
This sequence comes from Cordylochernes scorpioides, assembly GCA_030710605.1. Taxonomy (NCBI): domain Eukaryota; kingdom Metazoa; phylum Arthropoda; class Arachnida; order Pseudoscorpiones; family Chernetidae; genus Cordylochernes; species Cordylochernes scorpioides. The sequence goes on along the minus strand of CP092876.1, from coordinate 11,115,144 downwards.
AACCCGAATTTCTGGAATTCCCCTCTTACCAAAAACTAATACATATTTGAATATTTCACCTCTATACTGCGAACTAACCCATATTTGAATATTTCACTCAAATATGCCGAGATGTGTTGAGTGGAGGTCACCTCAAAAGTTCACAGTTTTCTGGATTCTCCGCGAGTCCTTGCCGTGGGCAGCGTGGAGCGTTAGATATTAAAAATATTTTTTAAATTAATGAGAAAATTTCTGGTTATGCAATTTTATTCCGAAAGATGGCGCTCTGATATCGTTCAGTCGCTGCCTCCCGACGAAAGCAGCAGTGGGCAGACGAGATGGAGTTACTGATATAGTCCAAAATTATTTCCAAATTTCCTCGCTGGCGGCAAGTTCTGAGGAATACAGAATGAATCACCGCTATCTACCTTATGTGAAGAAACTCTTAGTAAGTATTTTTTATTTTTTTGAGATTTTAAGAAAGTTCTAAAACTTTTCGAGCGTCGACAAACGCGTTCGGAACTCAAGCATTCTCCGGGGCCATTTGGGCCAACAAAGGATGGAATTGCCTTTCTGTTCGTTGCTAGAATCGAGTTTTTTTTAAGAATTAAAATATATAAATAAAAATTATCATTTAAAAATGGCGTAAACCTACAAAATTCCTGTACGAGATGGCCGAGAAGTCCTCGAGTCACGACGTCCGGGACAAGTCGTCCAACCAGGCCCTCGGGCGTATTCCCGAGTCCTGCCCCCACCTGACCACGCTCCGCAGACGGCGCCAGTCTGAAAGCAGCTCGCACCTCTTCCTGCAGCCATCGCAGCGAGAAACTGCGAGCGAGCCACCGGGACCGTCCAACGAGGCTTCTCAGGAGAGCATGGAAGCCACCGACAACCTGGCGTTGGGAGTGTGCCCGGCCGAGTTTGATTTCAGGCACCATAACAGCGACGCTTCTAATAGACCTCAGCAAGATACCAGTTTGCTCGACGAAACCCAAACCTCTTTCACCCAGGACTTGGGCAGGAAGTCTACCCAAAGTATCTGGAAGAGTTTACTTTCGCTCGGCTGGAGTTTCTCGAGTTCCAGTAAACCCTCGGTTACGGACCAACAGAGTGCAGCACTTCCAAAAATCCAAAGTGAAATCGAATTAGAGCCGCACCGCGCCGAGCCAAAGTCACCAAACGTGGCTAAAGGATCCCAAACTAACTCCTCGCTCCATTTGAGCCCCGCGGACGAAGAAGGCCAGTTCACCAAGATGCTGGAGGAGTTCTCGGACATCCAGCATCTCTCTCACACGGTGGTAGGAGGCCGACCGCACCACTCGGGGGCTGGGTTCTCCGACGAGAGCCTTCTGCAGAACTTCCAGGACCATTTTCTGGCAATGACCGCGGGGAAACTTCCGGAGGGAATCACCGTTCAGATGAACGAGGAGTGGCTGAAGGAAGCGCTAGTCGTCGACGGCATATTGGTCAAACGCTACCATGCCAACGATCTCTTCAGATATTGCCTGGCGCCGCATAAGACGACGATGAATCTACAAGACTATTTTAACTATCTTTCGCTATTCTGCAAGTTGTGCCTCTTGGACGAACAAAGAGTGTGTAAGCAAATGATCAAATGTCAACTTGGTAATGACAAGAGGTAGTCAATGAAATTTCTCAAAGCGATTTTCTTTCTTTTCTCTGTAGCGATCGTTGTAGTGGGCGCGGCCTTCCACACTTTGTTCCATGAGCCACAGCATGATAAGAAATTAGCTACCCAATCTGACCATTCTGAATACTCTGCAGTGAGGTCCCAAGATTCTAGTTAAATTCGCCAAAATTTTCATTTAAACATTCCAGTCTTACTCCTGAAGGCTCGGCAATGGTAGCAATGTAGATTCCACCGTTGAAGTTACAACGTTCCTAAGGGACGTGAACTAACTGGAGTCCATCCAGGATAGAGATGACTGCGCCGCCACAGGTCGTTCGAAACACGTCGTTTCACTTTGAACGCATTTTGTTTTGGACGAGAGAGCACAGTTAGATGATGTGTCCACCAATCCCAGACTCGCATCATAGTAAAATGCTGATTCAGCGCTGGGACATCCCGGACGTTAAATACAATCGCTCTAAAGATGGCGTTTCATGGTCTGGTTCGTCACTTTTCGTTTTGAGGAAGAATTTATCACATATCTTAAAAATATTCAGGAGTTTTAAAAAAACTGTCGCAAAACATTATTAATTGACGTGAAAATGTGGAAAAACTGCATATATATATATACACTTTTGCGTATTTTGAAAACATATAAGACGTACAATAATTAACACAAAGCAAATTGGCGAAACCGCTGGGAGGGTTCACCACTGATGAGCCAAGCCCTCCCAATATATTTTTTCATCGCAGTAAGGACAGTAGAAGTTCGTTTTATGTATAAAAGAAACATTCGCGCTTTTAAATCCTTTTATTTTATACGTACAATAATTATTAAAAATAATCTTAAAATTAAATTTAGTATTTTTAAAATTATCCAAATTTTTTGAAAATCCAAATAAGTGAATCTGACACAGCGTGCCAAGTTCTAGCAACTCTCTCACAGCAGAAATGTGCGGGAATTCCTTTTCGATAGAGAGAGGGTAGGGCTAAAGTACACACATTTTTTAAACTAAATTTTTATAAAAGCTAAAAGGTGTAATTTTCTACACACGTTTTACCCACAAGCTCACGGTTCTTAAATACCCCCATACTTTCTTGATCTTGCACTTGCTATTTTTTCCACCTGAAGCGCAACTAGACCGACACGCTTTATACCTGGCTATCCAAAATGTGTGGTTGATAACTAACAAACTTTTGTAATTCTTTACAAATTTATCCCTAGAACACGCACTGTTTAAATATTTGGGAATGGAAATAAAGAAAGATCACACGTTGTTGAATTGATGTCAAAGACATTGGCTTCGATAGGTGTCGCGGAGTTTGACGGAACGGTCGTGGAATTGTAGCAATGAATGGTCTAAAGTGATTACATTGACATGTAATGCCTTTCAAAATTTATATCAAAACTCTGATCAAATATTTAAATAAAAAACTAGAGGTGCTCCACGTACGTCAAGCCTCGCCTTGTGAGGTTCGAGCAAGTCGGGCTGTTGTGTTCGATAACTTTTCCTCATCTGCCTGGCATCCTCTGGGATGAAAGTTCAAACGACCCAGAAAGTTAGCGACGGCACCACTTTAAAAAACTTCCGCTCTGACCGCCCGAACAAGATCGAACTTTTAAAAGTTGCCCCGCCGACCAATCATATCGCGGCTGGTTGGCGCCGCTGGGAAGGCGCGAGTTGGACGGTTGCATCTACCCGTAACGCTGGAATGCGATCCATAGACTGAAGATGTGACACCTCAGGATGTCCGTGTTCTCTCTAGGCCCGAGGTCCTCAGCAGCAGTTTACTTGCAGCCACGCTGATTTGCTACAAGTTTAGATCCCTACAGGTGAATCTATCTGGTTTGAACAGATGCTATCCCAACTTGAGAGAGTTCTGCTGAGGGTAATCAGCCCGGACCTATGTCCGAGGACACGTACAAGACGTGTGATGTTCACAAAAGGAGCGGACACAAGGTTGCCGAGATGACACATTTTGATTAAAGAAGCTCGTCAAATCCTGCAGCGCCCTAACAGCTGGATATGATACTTGATGTGACTAGATAAATTAAAAACATATTTTTCAAACTTGAAGCGCCGAAGTTTTCAAAACGTGTTTTTTTTTTTCTTTTTTCAAAGAGAATATTCAATATTTGTGAACTCTCCTGACGTTGCAATAATTGAGACAGCATTCGACGCGGTCGTCAGTTTCTGAGACCAACCTTGACACTGCCAGGTGGGGCCAAAAAAGTGAGAGCTGACCTGAGCAGAGCAATTAAGTTGAGAGCCGCGGGGGATTGTTGATATGCGGCGGCGCGACGCCATTGGCCCGACGTCAGCCAATGGGGAGGCGGCTCCGCCCGCTGCCGCCAATTAGGCGGAAGGGGCCAGATTTACATATGATTGTATCAATTCATTAGGAAATTGGGCTCTAAACGGATTGACTTTATTACGGCCGTTCTCCATTATTTAGGAACCGTCTAATTTGTCTTTTACCTTCTCTGGTCGTTACAATATGGCTGGTCGGTCGCTGGAATTAATATTGTTGTTGCTGCATTGATTTCTTCCTTGTTGGACGCAGTTTCTCCCTTCAGTCGCTCATTAGAGCTTTGGTGTTTATTTTACTAAAACCTATTTACCTTTAGGAATATATCTCATTTCAAAGTAACCTTCGAATACCAAATTTTATTTATTTATTTATTCGTCTGTATATAGTATTAGCGAACATTATCATTTTTTATTTGACTTTTATCTGTCAACGCCGTACATTCCGAGTAGAGATCGGAATGAAGGTTTGGAAATTACGAGTAGATAGATAAAGTCAAGATTTTTACAGCACGCATGGAAAAAAAATGCTATCTGCCTGTGTGATTTTTTCCTATCCCTAGCACATCTAGGAAACTGACAGAGTTGGGCTCTAAAGAAGGCTTAGTATTAAATTCCCTCGAGATTGGAGTAAATGTGTAAATAAATCAGAACGATCTATTCAACACGATCAGGTTGAAATAAAAAATTCGAAATTCTATCCTCACTATTAGTACTTCCATAGGTCATTTTTGACCGAAAACTATTTACCTGGCGACCTTTCAGTTACAAAAAAGTGCTATATTTCACAACAGAGAATAATCCATTCGTTTTTCCCAGGAAAATCATTCTAAAATATTCTGTGAGGAGAGAACAAAATGCCATCTTTGCAAATAAAAAATTGAAATCGAGATATCTCATTATATCTTTGAGTGCCAGTATATTAGCGAAGAAAGAGAGATGTTGATAAGGTACAATTTGGATTATAGATTATAAACACAAGGTAATAAGACCAAATCCAAATAAATAAATAGTGTGTCAACACTTTATTCATTTGAATTTATTTATTTATTTGGATTTGGTCTTATTACCTTGTGTTTAAAGAGATATGTTCTTTTCAAAAGTAAACGACAGCCAACTTACCTCAGTGTAAAGTATTTTAACCAGCGCCATATCAAGTCGAATGGTTGCCCTGTCCCTGTACAACTTTTACAAAGCAGTAAGTAGGAACTTAGAGTTTTCTCCTCCACTGAATGATGGATCATCGTGAGGATATCGTTTCAAGCCGGCGATGAGAATCTGACTGGTGTCTTGGCTTTGTGTGTGTGAATGAAATCTCGGCAGTGAAAAGTATTTATTCTATGTCGCTCCAAGTAGATTCTAAAAAAAATAGTATAACCAATTAACTTTTAATCACATTATCGATTTTGTTTTCAGTTTTTACTGCACCTTTTACCTAGTTTAAATATATTTTTCGTACGATATAAAAATAATTTTATACTCTTCAAATACTCGTTTATGACACTTAATATACTTTACATAATGATGATACAGTGCTTTAAACGTATTGTGTAAGAACTTTATCTACCTTATGTAGATACATTTCATTAAATATGTATTTCCACTGTATAGACACTTTATGCTCTCAGTGTTTAAGTCTCTTCTGCTTATTGGTTACCTTTGTTCTTATTGTCCATCTACATGTCCTATGTGCTATCTGTATAAAATCCTAGCATAAGTTCAATGTGTGTGAGTGCGCGCTAAGCTACAGTGCACCAATTTGTCACGCGATGTAAGGAATTGTGGTTGGTGTGGTGCAGGTGTGGTTCCAGAACCGACGGGCCAAATGCCGGAAGCACGAAAGCCAAATCCAAAAGAGTGAGTAAACAGCGGAATTGTGGCATGAGAGTGCACTACTCGCAGTTTTTCTTAAATTATTCGCAACAAAATTCTGAAATTGCTCTCCCAACGTATTCATAGATATTTTAAATTAAGGAAGTTTTAGTGGACAGCCGAGGTGATCCGACGTTTGCGTTGTTTCAACGAAGCAGCAGAAGAACGGAAGTGGCTGAGTTCGCGCCAGACCACAGCAAGAACCACGGAAGATTTACTGACATCAAGAACCACGGAATATATACTGGCATCAAGAACCACGGAAGATATATTGGATATCAAAAACCACCGAAGATATACTGACATCAAGAACCACGGAAGATATACTGGCATCAAGAACCACGGAAGATATACTGACATTAAGAACCACGGAAGACATAAAAGACATCAAGAACCACGGAAGATATATTGGATATCAAAAACCACCGAAGATATACTGACATCAAGAACCTCGAAAGATATACTGACATCAAGAACCACGGAAGATATACTGGCATCAAGAACCACGGAAGATATACTGACATTAAGAACCACGGAAGACATAAAAGACATCAAGAACCACGGAAGATATATTGGATATCAAAAACCACCGAAGATCTACTGACATCAAGAACCTCGAAAGATATACTGACATCAAGCACCACGGAAGATATACTGACATCAAGAACCACGGAATATATACTGGACATCGAGAACCACGGAAGACATACTGACATCAAGAACCACGGAAGATATACTGACATCAAGAACCACGGAAGATATACTGACATCAAGAACCACGGAATATATACTGGACATCAAGAACCACGGAATATATACTGGACATCAAGAACCACGGAAGATGTAAAAAACATCAAGAACCACGGAAGATATACTGACATCAAGAACCACGGAAGATATAAAAGACATCAAGAACCACGGAATATATACTGGACATCAAGAACCACGGAAGATATACTGACATCAAGAACCACGGAATACTAGAAGACATCAAGATCCACGTAAGATATAAAAGACATCAAGATCCACGTAAGATATAAAAGACATCAAGAACCACGGGAGATATACTGACAATAAGAACCACGGAAGATATACTGACATCAAGAACCACGTAAGATATAAAAGACATCAAGAACCACGGGAGATATACTGGACATCTAGAGCCATAGAAGATAAACTGGCATCAAGAACCACGGAGGATATACTGGACATCTAGAGCCATAGAAGATAAACTGGCATCAAGAACCACGGAGGATATACTGGACATCTAGAGCCATAGAAGATAAACAAGAACCACGGAAGATTAATATTGTTGCGATGTTACATTATGGAACTAATTATAATTAAAGACAATTTTCGAATGTTTCTTTGTGCGAAAAATCCCTTTTTCTACAAATACGAAACGAAAATCATCAAGATAATCCACCTGACCCCTTTCTTTAAATTGAGGAGGAAATTCTCCGAAGTCTTGTCGTTTTGCAGCAGCAATAAAAGAATTTGGCGCATATCGAAAAAAAAAAAAGTATTCACTTATCATCATAAAAATGTTTATTTATAACTAAATATATCTCTATATGTGAAAAAATGGGAAAATAGAAAAAGGTCAGATTTGGATATTAAAAACAAAATATCCTGACCGCTACATGGGGACAGCGCCATCTAGTGGAATACAAATACACTAAATATTGATTTAGGCTTGTTCTTTGCCCAACCCATTTCTTGATAAATCAAGAAAATCCAACTACGAACACGTTTCGGGCTATTGGCTCTCCTCAGCGTGGTGCAGGCTGTACCTCAACGGCCAAAAGTTTGGCCCTAGTTTTGACTTTTGTTAGTTATGCCTATTTAGTTTTTAATATCTCTATATATTTTATATAAACACTCTCAATAAAGGCATGTCTTGGATCTATGCGAACATATTTAATGTCAATATATTGGCCAGCAGAGAGCGCTCGACTTTACCAAGAATCCGAATCCAAGAAACGTCCTTCCTTTATTACATTCCTCGATACTGTCACCCAGAGAGAAGTGACCCAATCCTGTAACTTGGGGGAGATCGACATCCCTGGAATTAACATCAAAGGGTTTGAATCATTTATAAATTCGTTATAGAGCAAAATATTATAATGAAAATACTAAGATCCGAGAACTAACCGAGCAATTTTTATGCCGCAGTGTAAATCTCCGTTGAATTCAATATCCGAATTGGCGTGAGAACCCACAGCAGTGGATCCAGTATTCGAATCCTTGTAAACCAGCATTGACCCAACATTGGAGCGGAGTCAAGAGCTAATAACGGCGACGTGGTGTCAGAACTAATCCAATTAATACACAATGGCTGACAATTAGGAGCCCGCGCCAAAAAACTCCGCCCAGCAAAAATCGCGGCGGTCGCCCATAAATCAACCAGTAAATGGCTCTCTGACCGCTGCGTCATCTTCCCACTGGAAAAATGTCGCTCAGGTTTAGATCTTATAACATTTCAACGAAGGAATGGAATTACTTATTCTGACGTGAGTTCGGCTGTAATCTTAAGACACAGATCAGTTAAATAGAATGCTGAAACAAATAGTAACAGCGTTGTTCACTTATATGCCGACTGTGAAGAATTAACGGGCTTCAATCGCTGGTTCCTGCAATGCTGTGAGGGACTCTGCCCAGTCTGCTATGTATTTCCTGCAATGCTGTGAGGGACTCTGTCCAGCCTGCTATGTATTTACTGCAATGCTGTGAGGGACTCTGTCCAGTCTGCTATGTATTTCCTGCAATGCTGTGAGGGACTCTGTCCAGTCTGCTATGTATTTCCTGCAATGCTGTGAGGGACTCTGTCCAGTCTGCTATGTATTTCCTGCAATGCTGTGAGGGACTCTGTCCAGTCTGCTATGTATTTACTGCAATGCTGTGAGGGACTCTGTCCAGTCTGCTATGTATTTACTGCAATGCTGTGAGGGACTCTGTCCAGTCTGCTATGTATTTCCTGCAATGCTGTGAGGGACTCTGTCCAGTCTGCTATGTATTTACTGCAATACTGTGAGGGACTCTGTCCAGTCTGCTATGTATTCACTGCAATGCTGTGAGGGACTCTGTCCAGTCTGCTATGTATTTCCTGCAATGCTGTGAGGGACTCTGTCCAGTCTGCTATGTATTTCCTGCAATGCTGTGAGGGACTCTGTCCAGTCTGCTATGTATTTCCTGCAATGCTGTGAGGGACTCTGTCCAGTCTTCTATGTATTTACTGCAATGCTGTGAGGGACTCTGTCCAGTCTGCTATGTATTTACTGCAATGCTGTGAGGGACTCTGTCCAGTCTGCTATGTATTTACTGCAATGCTGTGAGGGACTCTGTCCAGTCTGCTATGTACTTACTACAATGCTGTGAGGGACTCTGTCCAGTCTGCTATGTATTTACTGCAATGCTGTGAGGGACTCTGTCCAGTCTGCTATGTATTTCCTGCAATGCTGTGAGGGACTCTGTCCAGTCTGCTATGTATTTACTGCAATGCTGTGAGGGACTCTGTCCAGTCTGCTATGTATTTACTGCAATGCTGTGAGGGACTCTGTCCAGTCTGCTATGTATTTCCTGCAATGCTGTGAGGGACTCTGTCCAGTCTGCTATGTATTTACTGCAATGCTGTGAGGAACTCTGTCCAGTCTGCTATGTATTTCCTGCAATGCTGTGAGGGACTCTGTCCAGTCTGCTAGGTATTTCCTGCAATGCTGTGAGGGACTCTGTCCAGTCTGCTATGTATTTACTGCAATGCTGTGAGGGACTCTGTCCAGTCTGCTATGTATTTACTGCAATGCTGTGAGGAACTCTGCCCAGTCTGCTATGTATTTACTGCAATGCTGTGAGGGACTCTGTCCAGTCTGCTATGTATTTCCTGCAATGCTGTGAGGGACTCTGTCCAGTCTGCTATGTATTTCCTGCAATGCTGTGAGGGACTCTGTCCAGACGGCGCCGTAAGAAGTGACAACAACTAATTAGAGGAAGATGGAGTCCAATTAGTGATCGATTGGCCGTCGCCACTTAACCCTAATTGCTGTTTAATTGGTGAAATTATGAAGTGGCACTTCCATTAGACTAACGTTTCTTTGGCTCCGGCCCGGCTGGGTAATTGTCATTTCATCGCTGCCAACACGTCGGTCGCTACAGGATGACAGATTACTCTCTCAACTTGTCGCCCCGAGAGTTAGCAGCATTTATGATTCTTCCGCAATACTTCTAATTTTCAAATATTTAAAATGGTGAGTTGTAAGGTGGTGACGCTCGGTATGTGCAGACCTCATGATGGCCGCCAGTACGCCCATCGAGTCCTCGCGCATAGCGCCATACATCAACGTGAGCACGACGGTGGCTGCGGCGCGAGAGCGGTTCCTGGCCTCGCCCTACTTGCCGTACGGCCCCGCGGACCTGCTGCCGTACGTGCCGCCCCCGCCGCCCCACCCCGGCCTGCTCTTCTACCCTACCCCCACACATCCCTTCAGCCTCTCCGCGCTGCTGGCCGCCGAGCGCCTCAACTCCAAGAATTCCAGCATCGCCGATCTGCGTCTTAAGGCCCAGAAACATGCGGCAGCTCTGGGCTTGTGACCAGTCGGAATGACTCCAAACTTCGCAAGGTTTTGTCTCCGCTCAGCAATAGAGGATTCCAACCAACCTACATAGTTAATGCACCTAATCTTCGCCCGTGTACTTTCCTCTTTTGGCAGCGCGCTAAACCTGATTACTAGCCAATCTAAACGCTTAATGAGACGATGGCTATCTTGGCTTCCACCTTTACAAGCTTCAGACGAACATTCCGATCAGCCGTGGATATTTCGAAGTTGTTCTTTAATAGAGCCTCAGACGATAGTTGACTTCCCCTCCACAGTCAGGAATCTCTAGTTGCCTCTCGACGTCAGGAAGTGCTGGGACAAAATCTTGTTGAAGTTTGGGGAAGAAGTTTTGTACATAGGTGTTGTTAGAAAAACTATCAAATCAAACGTCTTACTTGACTTCAGTTCTGTCGCGGTATTGTTCCTGCTCAAGTTCTCTTCGTGCTGAATCGCGACTTTTGTGATAGATCTTTCCTCCCACGGCAATTCTGGTTTATTTGACGACTTTTGTGATAGATCTTTCCTCCCACGGCAATTCTGGTTTATTTGACGACTTTTGTGATAGATCTTTCCTCCCACGGCAATTCTGGTTTATTTGACGACTTTTGTGATAGATCTTTCCTCCCACGGCAATTCTGGTTTATTTGACGACTTTGATCTTTCCTCCCACGGCGGTTTAGTTGACGAGAGATTGGGTTTATTTCCTCCTTGAACTGACCCCAGTTGGTGGCACATTCCTCATATCACCTCATTTGTTTGATCTCCGCCTTGTTTGAAGTGGCTCACAGTAAACCTTCTCTTTGTTCCGAAGACGATGTTCCTAGCCCCGTGCAATATGATGTACATAGTGTAAGTACAACCCCTGTACATACAACACCACAATAATATACCTAGGACATCACTAGAATTTCATATTTAGGGCGATAATGATGATGATGATACATTTTAACACTTCTCTTGTAAATCATCTGTAAATTTGAAAATCCTGTACAAATAATCCATTTCTTCTGGAACTAAATAAATATGGAAATCATCTTGTTGCGCCTTAATTCCCCCTTCCACACTCGTTGCCGTCACGTCTGTCTGCTGGCTTGTGCAGGTTCCCCGTGGGATTTCAAGAGTTAATTTACTTTTTTTTGGGCAACTTTAAAACAACTTTATGTAATATTACATATAGTATAATGGAAATGTTTTAACATAAATAAACCTTACAAAGTCCATGTAGAATCAGCAGTCTGTTTGATTTTGTTTTAATGTCCATCTATACAGAGGTCCAAACAACAACTACTCACCCGTGCAGGCAAGGTCACGCTCCGCTGCGTCACGTGGGAAAACATACGTAGATGTTCTCGTACATGTTCTCAGCACATCCCCCTTTTTAACCCTTAGTTACTGGCGCCTATTTTCCTTACACAATTACTGGCGTTCGGCCTCTCAGGCCATCTTTTAAAATCAATAATAAACCATGTTATTTATAAAATAAAAAAGAAATTAAACGTATACACATAATTTCCAAAGAATAAATATTTTGTTTTTTTCGAATAAACAGAGCTCTAAACAAAATTAAATGAAAATGTACAAGAAACTCTTTCTATCAAAAATACTCTAAATATATTCTAAAAAGTTCTATCTGAAATATTTTATTCAAGATTAGGTGCACAATTCAAGCATATTTCAATAGAATGATCTTTGCAGATTGGTTATTTGCTTTTTTTGAATTGCATTTCAGTTCGACGATCTTTTTTACATAGGTAGCATCTTTTGCGTTTTTTGGACCAAGGACTGCCGCTTGTGGATTCCTAGATAACATATATTATTGATATTTCGTTTGAATATCAAATAAATATTTGCCTACCTCAAGTGATGAAGTTCCAGCATGCTTCTGAATTAATACTTGCAGATCTCTTGACAAATATTTGGCTTGATTTCTCATATTCAAGGCATCTCTCATTAGTTGTAGAGCAAGCTGCTTTATAAAATCTTTTCGAGCCATTCCGCCGTCTTGCTTGACAGCCTTATAAATTACTGCTGAATTTATTGCAACCACATCCAAAAAATTGAAAAATAAACACAGGGGCCATCTTTTGGTTCTTCTTCCAACTGAATACATGTCTGATCAACTACATCTACACCACCTTTGGTCATATTATAAAATGTGATTATCTCGGGCTTTTATTGTTCAGCAGTTTCTTGATCAATTGTTGTGGTCAAATGCATTGTGGAGAGTAATATAACATATTTTCCTATTTTAGGGACATAGGGTACCAAATTTTTGTTTTTTGAAAAACCAAAAGTGGAACCGAACTTCTATTATATTATACAAAATTACAATCACAAAACACAATTTAGAATGCATATAATTGATACAAGATTAATAAAAAACGAATGCTCAACTTATTTGTTGCGTTTGAACGTCTATAAAACCAAAAGTGAAACTGCCAATAATAGGGGCGCTAAAATTCCCAGTGACGTAATTACTGGCGCTCGGCTTTAAAGGCCGTTTGATTTAATAACTCGGGATATACAAAATAGATTTCTCTTAAAATGAAAAGTTCTTCAAATAAATGCATTTTATTAAGCTACCTAAAATTTTGATGAAAAATATTGCATTTTGAAAATTTCGCAAACATTTTAAATTTTCACACGGCCTTTCAAGCCAAACGCCAGTAATTACGGGTTAAGACTTGAAATATATATCTACATTACAAACTTTAAATGCATAATATAATTAATAATGAAGGCGATCCACAGGTTTAACAATTCGTCCACTCCGGGTTCTTATCTGGCCGTCTTCTGAGTCGTTAGAGGGATAATCCACAACTGGGGTCTTTTCATTTTCAACCAGTTCCTCCCCCGAAAAGGTCGGCGTCGATGGGTCGGCTGGATATTGCACTGTAACTCCTTTTCGTAGATGGAACCTGTTTCGACGTAAAGTCCCAACTGGAGTATCAACCATATATGACCTTGGTGTCGATGCTTTCTGCTTTACAATCCCCCAGGTTCGCATATCTGTAATCCAAACCGTGTCACCTTCGGATAGCTCCTCCATGTCCGTAGCTCCGCAGCGTCGATCATATCTGGATTTCATATCCTTTCTCCTTCTCCCCTCCTTTCTTTTCAGGGTCTGAGAGTCCACCAACTTTGGATTAAGATTCTCTAGTGCAATTGGCAAGGTCGTTCGGAGTTTACGTCCCAGATGGTTCACCATGCCAAGAAATCTTCTTACGCCATGAACATCTGTCGGAGCAGGCATCCCCGCCACCGCTACGATTTTCGCTGGATCTGGTCGAATACCGTCTTCATCCAGTATGTGCCCAAGAAAATTAATTCTTGGCACGCCGAAGACACACTTGGCCTTGTTTAGTGTAACTTTCGCCTCTTTCAGTTTTCGGAGCACTAAACGAAGAATTCGATCGTGAGTCTTGGAGTCGGAGGCAAATATCAGGATATCGTCCAGGTAACACATTACACCGTCCATGCCTTGCAAGATTATTGACATAACTTTCTGAAAATACTCTGGGGCGAGTGAGATTCCAAATGGCATTCTGCAGTATTTATATCTCCCAAAAGGAGTGATGAAGGTCGTTAAATGCTGGCAGTCCGGGCTCAACGGAATCTGGTGAAAGCCACTGTTCGCGTCCAGTTTCGAAAAGAATCTTGCTTCCCCCAGTTGCCCCAGCATGTGCTCCACCACTGGCATGGGATGCACTTCGCGCTGTACATGTTCGTTCAGCCTTGAGAGATCCACACAGAGTCGTATGTCGCCATTCGGTTTACCAGCAATCACAGTCGGTGCACACCATTCAGTCGCAACGTTAACTTGTGCTATGATTCCCGCCTTCTCGAGCTCTTCCAATCTTGTTTTGAGCTTTTCCATCAAAGGTATTGGTACCCGTCGAGGAGTATGCACAGCATATGGTTTTGCTCCAGGTTTCAATTTGATTTCGTAAGGGTTTCCGATCTGTCCCAGTCCTTCAAATACTTCAGGGAATTCCTTGATCGGGTTAATTCTCGTCGCAACCACTTCAATCCGCCTCGCCAGGTTCAAGAGCTCACATGCCCGGCGACTCAGAAGAGGTTCACTCAAACGACGAATAACATAAATCTTCTCCTTGATTTCATAATTGCCATTTCGCAGCGTTGATATAAACATACCCACAGTCTGAAGTTCGGAAAATTCAGCAGCTCTAAGGTTGATATCACTTTTCACTAGTCGTTGCTGTCCCATTATCTTCTTGAAGAGACACAGAGGAACACATGTAACATCCGCCTGGGAGTCGAGCTTGAACTTCACCTTTTTCCTGTTCACTTGGATTTCTGCTGTCTATCGCCTCCTGCACTCGTCTTCATCATTATCGAGATTAGATGAATCCTCCACAGCTGAGACCTCCAGGAGAAAACCAATTTCTTCATCAAGTTCAGAAACAGCTTTGACTTCCGCAGTCTTCGCCTGCTTATCTTGGCAGCAATTTTCAAAATGGCCTGTTTTTGAACACAGGTTACATTTTTGTCCTTCAGCACGGCAAGCCTGTCCTTCCCTGTGGGTGAAACCTCCGCATTTTGGACATCGTGATCCTGTTTTGGCTGACTTCTCCTTCTTCCTCGAAGGCTGTTGTTGTTGTTTCGGTGATTGCTTTTTCGAGTTGAACTTCACCTGATTGACCTTTTGGCTTGTTGAGGGACGCTGCAGGTCGACTTGCTGCTGTCGAACGGCTTCCTGCTGTCGAACCATTTTCACCGCCTTTTCCAAAGTCAGTTCGCTGTCCAACTGCATTCTTTCAGATAAAGCTTTGTCCCTCACTCCAACCACTATTCGGTCACGGATCAACTGCTCATGAAGACCCTCAAATTCACAACTATCAGCCAATTTGTACAATGAAGTGATGAATTCGTCCACTGGCTCCCGATCCTCTTGGATTCTTGAATTAAATTTCGCACGTTCGTAGATAATATTCTTTCTGACACAGAAGTGGCTGTCGAACGCCTTGAGGACGGAATCAATTTTCGTTGCCTCTTCCTCCTTTTCGAACTTGAAGGTCCTGAATATATCATCCGCGCGGTCGCCCATCAAGTACATGAACAAATCGATCTTGTCCGCCTCCTCTTTCTTCTTCATTCCACTGACCACGAGGTATCGTTCGAATCTCTTCCTCCATTTGGGCCATTCGTTGGGAGTCGAGAAGTCGAAAGTTTCTGGAGGTTGAATCTGAGCCATGTTGAATTATCTTCCAAGGTACGCAAAAATCGATATTTTGCGATATACGGGTTCGTATTTTATCCAGTTATCGCTGCCACCATGTTTTAATGTCCATCTATACAGAGGTCCAAACAACAACTACTCACCCGTGCAGGCAAGGTCACGCTCCCCTGCGTCACGTGGGAAAACATACGTAGATGTTCTCGTACATGTTCTCAGCACAGATTTCCACGTTTCCACCAAACCACTTAGAAACCACCAGTCCCCACGAGTTCACGTTATTTAGAGGCTTCTAGCGTAAACTTCGACCTGAAACCCAAGATCTGTCAACAACCGCACACACTGGTCAACGCAGCTCCAGCGCTCGCAGACCAACGAAGTGATCTCAGAGTTTTACATGCTACATTTATCTTGGCTAGCCCTCCAAACATATTTACATGGCTTTATGATTCTTGTGTAATTTTGTGGAAAATATATATTTTTTAATTACGACATTTTGGAAATGTCAAAATAAAATTGTGATTTAAAAAATAAAAAATAAACATTAATAGTGTCTTGCCCTAATTGATCATTAATAACGCAGCACGAAAACGTAGTTTGATGTACAATAAGGTGGTTTGACAGCAATTTTCAAAGTTGAGAAAACATTGTATCCACACATGTTGTGAAATGACATAATCAGCTAGTCGGCTGGGAATGTTAGCTCTAGACTCGGTCTTGCTCAGCAAATCTTCTACTTGAGAACTGTACCGAGAAATTCTGTGCTGGGAACTCCGTCCATCAACGAGTCAGTTCCTCTAATGACCCAATTCTCGGCACGATGGCACGTACAGTACCTAACATCGCAATTTTTCACACCAAATAGTTCTCATCACATAAATGGCCATAAACCATATTTATCCCAGCTGAGTTCGTGCTGATTTTTCTTCGGTTTTGTTGTTTTGGTTCTTTTTTTTTGCTAAAATATGTAAAAATTAGAAAAGCCACTACTTTTATATATTTCACGTATTTTAAAATTCTGTTTAAATCTTTATTAAAATCAAAGAAATGTGAGGATATTGAAAGAAAAACTTTAAACCTGTGATACAATGTCCTAGGAATTCTCATTTTATTTAAAATATCTTTCCTAGGATCATCTGTACACAAGTGTATGTAAGTAGGTGCAGATCGGCTGCGGTGGTTTGAAATGCGCCGAATGCTACATTCTGTAAGGTCCCTTACATCATGTGGGTCACGTAGAGGGAAGTGACGTTTCATTTGTATCAAACCAAAGCAAATAGCAGCGGCGTGACTTTGTAAATTAATACAAAACAATAACTTCTATACATAGGAAATGGAATCATTTGAGCTAGAATGTTTCTCATATATAACTTCTACTGTCCTTACTGCGATGGAAATATATTTTGGGAGGGCTTGGCTCATCAGTGGTGAACCATCCAAGCGGTTTACTCAAATTTTTTTACCAGACCGCTTCTTAGAGCTCGAATACTGCATTGTATGATTCTGCTTATATATTACTCATATATGCTATACTGAAAGGTGGAATCGTAGAAATGATATTCAAGCAAACTATGGACATAAGCTTTTAGAAGAATAGAATTACATACTGTCCTAAAAGCCTATGTCCATAGTTTTCTTGAATACCATTTCTAGGATTCCACCCTTCAGTGCAGCATATATAAGTAGAATCATCCAATGCAGTATTAAAGCTCTAAGAAGTGGTCTGGTAGATTAAATTGGCGAAACCGCTGGGAGGGTCCAATGATGAGCCAAGCCCTCCCAATATATTTTTTAATCGCAGTAAGGACATTAGAAGTTTGTTTTGTATGCAAAAGAAACATTCGAGCTTGAATGATTCCAAGAATTGTAAATTTAATTATCTGTAAAAGAGGATAGTAGTGGCTCGAGGGAAGTCAGAAACTTTTAATTGATAAATCTGTGAGTGTAAAAAATATTAAAATTATATTTTCCCTAACTAATTGCAGATCTTGTCGCTTCTGACATGGGTTTGATATGTCCTATTGATAGCTGGTTCCTGGCAGCACTCGAGGTCAGGCTGACTGACATTTACATTGGGAACTCGAGGTCAGGAGACAACGTCAGGCTGACTGACATTTACATTGGGAACTCGAGGTCAGGAGACAACGACTGACATTTACATTGGGAACAGAACAACGAGACAGATATGCTGAATGAAAGGGTAAGCATTCGGCCATTCTGTTAAACTAATGAACAAATTAGTAAAAAATATAATAATCTGAGAATAAAAAAATACAATTTCTGATATAATGTGTGTAAGAGTTCCTCCAGTCCCGTCCATGGTGCACCCAGTTCAATACAGTGTGCACCCAGTTCAATACATAGTGCACACAGTCCGTCCACAGTGCACCCAGTTCAATACATAGTGCACACAGTCCGTCCACAGTGCACCCAGTTCTATATATAGTGCACACAGCCCCGTCCACAGTGCACCCAGTTCCGTCCACGGTGCACCCAATTCAATACATAGTGCACACAGTCCGTCCACAGTGCACCCAGTTCCGTCCACAGTGCACCCAGTTAAATAAAATAGTGCACACAGCCCCGTCCACAGTGCACCAAGTTCAATATATAGTGCACACAGTCCCGTCCACAGTACACCCAGTTCCGTCCACAGTGCACCCATTTCCGTCCACAGTGCACCCATTTCCGTCCACAGTGCACCCAGTTCAATCCAGAGTGCACACAGTCCCGTCCCCAGTGCACCCAGTTCGGTCCATAGTGCACCCAGGCGAGAAAGGAACGTTTAAAAGTGTGACAACCGCTAAACGCCGTGCGCGGATTTATTTTATGTTCTCTAATCTCTGTAATCGGATATCGACCCCAGCGGACGCCGTCCCGTGGGACCTCACCGGGCTTTAATATCGTAATGCACGGCTCGACTTTTAGTGTCGGTCCCCCTGGAGCTGCTGCCGCCGGGTAATACGGTGTTGATGTGCTGTGGTAGGTACGTTAGTTGTGGTCCAAACACCGGTGTTGATGTGCTGTGGTGGGTACGTTAGTTGTGGTCCAAACCCCGGTGTTGATATGGTGTGGTGGATACTTTAGTTGTGGTCCATACTCCGGTGTTGATGTGCTGTGGTAGGTACGTTAGTTGTGGTCCAAACACCGGTGTTGATGTGCTGTGGTGGGTACGTTAGTTGTGGTCCAAACCCCGGTGTTGATGTGCTGTGGTGGATACTTTAGTTGTGGTCCATACTCCGGTGTTGATGTGCTGTGGTAGGTACGTTAGTTGTGGTCCAAACACCGGTGTTGATGTGCTGTGGTGGGTACGTTAGTTGTGGTCCAAACCCCGGTGTTGATGTGCTGTGGTGGATACTTTAGTTGTGGTCCATACTCCGGTGTTGATGTGCTGTGGTAGGTACGTTAGCTGTGGTCCAAACACCGGTGTTGATGTGCTGTGGTGGGTACGTTAGTTGTGGTCCAAACCCCGGTGTTGATGTGCTGTGGTGGGTACGTTAGTTGTGGTCCATCCCGGGTGTTGATGTGCTGTGGTGGGTACGTTAGTTGTGGTCCATACCCCGGTGTTGATGTGCTGTGGAGGGTACGTTAGTTGTGGTCAAAACACCGGTGTTGATGTGCTGTGGTGGGTACGTTAGTTGTGGTCCATACCCGGGTGTTGATGTGCTGTGGTGGATACGTTAGTTGTGGTCTATACCCGGGTGTTGATGTGCTGTGGTGGATACTTTAGTTGTGGTCCATACTCCGGTGTTGATGTGCTGTGGAGGGTACGTTAGTTGTGGTCCATACCCCGGTGTTGATGTGCTGTGGTGGGTACGTTAGTTGTGGTCCATACCCGGGTGTTGATGTGCTGTGGTGGATACGTTAGTTGTGGTCTATACCCGGGTGTTGATGTGCTGTGGTGGATACTTTAGTTGTGGTCCATACTCCGGTGTTGATGTGCTGTGGTGGGTACGTTAGTTGTGGTCCAAACCCCGGTGTTGATGTGCTGTGGTGGATACTTTAGTTGTGGTCCATACTCCGGTGTTGATGTGCTGTGGTAGGTACGTTAGTTGTGGTCCAAACACCGGTGTTGATGTGCTGTGGTGGGTACGTTAGTTGTGGTCCAAACCCCGGTGTTGATGTGCTGTGGTGGATACTTTAGTTGTGGTCCATACTCCGGTGTTGATGTGCTGTGGTAGGTACGTTAGTTGTGGTCCAAACACCGGTGTTGATGTGCTGTGGTGGGTACGTTAGTTGTGGTCCAAACCCCGGTGTTGATGTGCTGTGGTGGATATTTTAGTTGTGGTCCATACTCCGGTGTTGATGTGCTGTGGTAGGTACGTTAGTTGTGGTCCATACTCCGGTGTTGATGTGCTGTGGTAGGTACGTTAGTTGTGGTCCAACCCCGGTGTTGAGGTGCTGTGGTGGGTACGTTAGTTGTGGTCCAAACCCCGGTGTTGATGTGCTGTGGTGGGTACGTTAGTTGTGGTTCATACTCCGGTGTTGATGTGCTGTGGTAGGTACGTTAGTTGTGGTCCATACTCCGGTGTTGATGTGCTGTGGTAGGTACGTTAGTTGTGGTCCATACTCCGGTGTTGATGTGCTGTGGTAGGTACGTTAGTTGTGGTCCATACTCCGGTGTTGATGTGCTGTGGTAGGTACGTTAGTTGTGGTCCATACTCCGGTGTTGATGTGCTGTGGTAGGTACGTTAGTTGTGGTCCATACTCCGGTGTTGATGTGCTGTGGTAGGTACGTTAGTTGTGGTCCATACTCCGGTGTTGATGTGCTGTGGTAGGTACGTTAGTTGTGGTCCAAACCCCGGTGTTGATGTGCTGTGGTGGATAGGTTTGTTGTGATCCATACACCGGTGTTGATGTGCTGTGGTGGGTACGTTAGTTGTGGTCAATACCCCGGTGTTGATGTGCTGTGGTGGATAAGTTTGTTGTGATCCATACCCCGGTGTTGATGTGGTTGTGGTGGGTACGTTAGTTGTGGTCAATACCCCGGTGTTTATGTGCTGTGGTAGGTACGTAGTTGTGATCCATACCCCGGTGTTGATGCGCTGTGGTAGGTACGTTAGTTGTGGTCCAAACCCCGGTGTTGATGTGCTGTGGTGGATAAGTTTGTTGTGATCCATACCCCGGTGTTGATGTGCTGTGGTGGGTACGTTAGTTGTGGTCAATACCCCGGTGTTGATGTGCTGTGGTGGATAAGTTTGTTGTGATCCATACCCCGGTGTTGATGTGCTGTGGTGGGTACGTTAGTTGTGGTCTATACCCGGGTGTTGATGCGCTGTGGTAGGTACGTTAGTTGTGGTCCAAACCCCGGTGTTGATGCGCTGTGGTAGGTACGTTAGTTGTGGTCCAAACCCCGGTGTTGATGTGATGTGGTGGTTACGTTAGTTGTGGTCCATACCCCGGTTTTGATGACCTGTGGTGGGTACGTAATTGTGGTCCATACCCCGGTGTTGATGTGCTGTGGTGGGTACGTTAGTTGTGGTCCATACCCCGGTGTTGATGTGCTGTGGTGGATACTTTAGTTGTGGTCCATACTCCGGTGTTGATGTGCTGTGGTAGGTACGTTAGTTGTGGTCCAAACACCGGTGTTGATGTGCTGTGGTGGGTACGTTAGTTGTGGTCCATACCCGAGTGTTGATGTGCTGTGGTGGGTACGTTAGTTGTGGTCTATACCCGGGTGTTGATGTGCTGTGGTGGGTACGTTAGTTGTGGTCCATACCCGGGTGTTGATGTGCTGTGGTGGATACTTTAGTTGTGGTCCATACTCCGGTGTTGATGCGCTGTGGTAGGTACGTTAGTTGTGGTCCAAACACCGGTGTTGATGTGCTGTGGTGGGTACGTTAGTTGTGGTCCAAACCCCGGTGTTGATGTGCTGTGGTGGATATTTTAGTTGTGGTCCATACTCCGGTGTTGATGTGCTGTGGTAGGTACGTTAGTTATGGTCCATACTCCGGTGTTGATGTGCTGTGGTAGGTACGTTAGTTGTGGTCCAACCCCGGTGTTGAGGTGCTGTGGTGGGTACGTTAGTTGTGGTCCAAACCCCGGTGTTGATGTGCTGTGGTGGGTACGTTAGTTGTGGTTCATACTCCGGTGTTGATGTGCTGTGGTAGGTACGTTAGTTGTGGTCCATACTCCGGTGTTGATGTGCTGTGGTAGGTACGTTAGTTGTGGTCCATACTCCGGTGTTGATGTGCTGTGGTAGGTACGTTAGTTGTGGTCCATACTCCGGTGTTGATGTGCTGTGGTAGGTACGTTAGTTGTGGTCCATACTCCGGTGTTGATGTGCTGTGGTAGGTACGTTAGTTGTGGTCCATACTCCGGTGTTGATGTGCTGTGGTAGGTACGTTAGTTGTGGTTCATACTCCGGTGTTGATGTGCTGTGGTAGGTACGTTAGTTGTGGTCCAAACCCCGGTGTTGATGTGCTGTGGTGGATAAGTTTGTTGTGATCCATACACCGGTGTTGATGTGCTGTGGTGGGTACGTTAGTTGTGGTCAATACCCCGGTGTTGATGTGCTGTGGTGGATAAGTTTGTTGTGATCCATACCCCGGTGTTGATGTGGTTGTGGTGGGTACGTTAGTTGTGGTCAATACCCCGGTGTTTATGTGCTGTGGTAGGTACGTAGTTGTGATCCATACCCCGGTGTTGATGCGCTGTGGTAGGTACGTTAGTTGTGGTCCAAACCCCGGTGTTGATGTGCTGTGGTGGATAAGTTTGTTGTGATCCATACCCCGGTGTTGATGTGCTGTGGTGGGTACGTTAGTTGTGGTCAATACCCCGGTGTTGATGTGCTGTGGTGGATAAGTTTGTTGTGATCCATACCCCGGTGTTGATGTGCTGTGGTGGGTACGTTAGTTGTGGTCTATACCCGGGTGTTGATGCGCTGTGGTAGGTACGTTAGTTGTGGTCCAAACCCCGGTGTTGATGCGCTGTGGTAGGTACGTTAGTTGTGGTCCAAACCCCGGTGTTGATGTGATGTGGTGGTTATGTTAGTTGTGGTCCATACCCCGGTTTTGATGACCTGTGGTGGGTACGTAATTGTGGTCCATACCCCGGTGTTGATGTGCTGTGGTGGGTACGTTAGTTGTGGTCAATACCCCGGTGTTGATGTGCTGTGGTGGATAAGTTTGTTGTGATCCATACCCCGGTGTTGATGTGCTGTGGTGGGTACGTTAGTTGTGGTCTATACCCGGGTGTTGATGCGCTGTGGTAGGTACGTTAGTTGTGGTCCAAACCCCGGTGTTGATGCGCTGTGGTAGGTAGGTTAGTTGTGGTCCAAACCCCGGTGTTGATGTGATGTGGTGGTTACGTTAGTTGTGGTCCATACCCCGGTTTTGATGACCTGTGGTGGGTACGTAATTGTGGTCCATACCCCGGTGTTGATGTGCTGTGGTGGGTACGTTAGTTGTGGTCCATACCCCGGTGTTGATGTGCTGTGGTGGATACTTTAGTTGTGGTCCATACTCCGGTGTTGATGTGCTGTGGTAGGTACGTTAGTTGTGGTCCAAACACCGGTGTTGATGTGCTGTGGTGGGTACGTTAGTTGTGGTCCATACCCGGGTGTTGATGTGCTGTGGTGGGTACGTTAGTTGTGGTCTATACCCGGGTGTTGATGTGCTGTGGTGGGTACGTTAGTTGTGGTCCATACCCGGGTGTTGATGTGCTGTGGTGGGTACGTTAGTTGTGGTCCATACCCCGGTGTTGATGTGATGTGGTGGTTACGTTAGTTGTGGTCCATACCCCGGTTTTGATGACCTGTGGTGGGTACGTAATTGTGGTCCATACCCCGGTGTTGATGTGCTGTGGTGGGTACGTTAGTTGTGGTCCATACCCCGGTGTTGATGTGCTGTGGTGGATACTTTAGTTGTGGTCCATACTCCGGTGTTGATGTGCTGTGGTAGGTACGTTAGTTGTGGTCCAAACACCGGTGTTGATGTGCTGTGGTGGGTACGTTAGTTGTGGTCCATACCCGGGTGTTGATGTGCTGTGGTGGGTACGTTAGTTGTGGTCTATACCCGGGTGTTGATGTGCTGTGGTGGGTACGTTAGTTGTGGTCCATACCCGGGTGTTGATGTGCTGTGGTGGATACTTTAGTTGTGGTCTATACCCGGGTGTTGATGTGCTGTGGTGGGTACGTTAGTTGTGGTCCATACCCGGGTGTTGATGTGCTGTGGTGGATACTTTAGTTGTGGTCCATACTCCGGTGTTGATGCGCTGTGGTAGGTACGTTAGTTGTGGTCCAAACACCGGTGTTGATGTGCTGTGGTGGGTACGTTAGTTGTGGTCCAAACCCCGGTGTTGATGTGCTGTGGTGGATACTTTAGTTGTGGTCCATACTCCGGTGTTGATGTGCTGTGGTAGGTACGTTAGTTGTGGTCCAAACACCGGTGTTGATGTGCTGTGGTGGGTACGTTAGTTGTGGTCCAAACCCCGGTGTTGATGTGCTGTGGTGGATACTTTAGTTGTGGTCCATACTCCGGTGTTGATGTGCTGTGGTAGGTACGTTAGTTGTGGTCCATACTCCGGTGTTGATGTGCTGTGGTAGGTACGTTAGTTGTGGTCCATACTCCGGTGTTGATGTGCTGTGGTAGGTACGTTAGTTGTGGTCCATACTCCGGTGTTGATGTGCTGTGGTAGGTACGTTAGTTGTGGTCCATACTCCGGTGTTGATGTGCTGTGGTAGGTACGTTAGTTGTGGTCCATACTCCGGTGTTGATGTGCTGTGGTAGGTACGTTAGTTGTGGTCCATACTCCGGTGTTGATGTGCTGTGGTAGGTACGTTAGTTGTGGTCCATACTCCGGTGTTGATGTGCTGTGGTAGGTACGTTAGTTGTGGTCCAAACCCCGGTGTTGATGTGCTGTGGTGGATAAGTTTGTTGTGATCCATACACCGGTGTTGATGTGCTGTGGTGGGTACGTTAGTTGTGGTCAATACCCCGGTGTTGATGTGCTGTGGTGGATAAGTTTGTTGTGATCCATACCCCGGTGTTGATGTGGTTGTGGTGGGTACGTTAGTTGTGGTCAATACCCCGGTGTTTATGTGCTGTGGTAGGTACGTAGTTGTGATCCATACCCCGGTGTTGATGCGCTGTGGTAGGTACGTTAGTTGTGGTCCAAACCCCGGTGTTGATGTGCTGTGGTGGATAAGTTTGTTGTGATCCATACCCCGGTGTTGATGTGCTGTGGTGGGTACGTTAGTTGTGGTCAATACCCCGGTGTTGATGTGCTGTGGTGGATAAGTTTGTTGTGATCCATACCCCGGTGTTGATGTGCTGTGGTGGGTACGTTAGTTGTGGTCTATACCCGGGTGTTGATGCGCTGTGGTAGGTACGTTAGTTGTGGTCCAAACCCCGGTGTTGATGCGCTGTGGTAGGTACGTTAGTTGTGGTCCAAACCCCGGTGTTGATGTGATGTGGTGGTTACGTTAGTTGTGGTCCATACCCCGGTTTTGATGACCTGTGGTGGGTACGTAATTGTGGTCCATACCCCGGTGTTGATGTGCTGTGGTGGGTACGTTAGTTGTGGTCCATACCCCGGTGTTGATGTGCTGTGGTGGATACTTTAGTTGTGGTCCATACTCCGGTGTTGATGTGCTGTGGTAGGTACGTTAGTTGTGGTCCAAACACCGGTGTTGATGTGCTGTGGTGGGTACGTTAGTTGTGGTCCATACCCGGGTGTTGATGTGCTGTGGTGGGTACGTTAGTTGTGGTCTATACCCGGGTGTTGATGTGCTGTGGTGGGTACGTTAGTTGTGGTCCATACCCGGGTGTTGATGTGCTGTGGTGGATACTTTAGTTGTGGTCCATACTCCGGTGTTGATGCGCTGTGGTAGGTACGTTAGTTGTGGTCCAAACACCGGTGTTGATGTGCTGTGGTGGGTACGTTAGTTGTGGTCCAAACCCCGGTGTTGATGTGCTGTGGTGGATATTTTAGTTGTGGTCCATACTCCGGTGTTGATGTGCTGTGGTAGGTACGTTAGTTATGGTCCATACTCCGGTGTTGATGTGCTGTGGTAGGTACGTTAGTTGTGGTCCAACCCCGGTGTTGAGGTGCTGTGGTGGGTACGTTAGTTGTGGTCCAAACCCCGGTGTTGATGTGCTGTGGTGGGTACGTTAGTTGTGGTTCATACTCCGGTGTTGATGTGCTGTGGTAGGTACGTTAGTTGTGGTCCATACTCCGGTGTTGATGTGCTGTGGTAGGTACGTTAGTTGTGGTCCATACTCCGGTGTTGATGTGCTGTGGTAGGTACGTTAGTTGTGGTCCATACTCCGGTGTTGATGTGCTGTGGTAGGTACGTTAGTTGTGGTCCATACTCCGGTGTTGATGTGCTGTGGTAGGTACGTTAGTTGTGGTCCATACTCCGGTGTTGATGTGCTGTGGTAGGTACGTTAGTTGTGGTTCATACTCCGGTGTTGATGTGCTGTGGTAGGTACGTTAGTTGTGGTCCAAACCCCGGTGTTGATGTGCTGTGGTGGATAAGTTTGTTGTGATCCATACACCGGTGTTGATGTGCTGTGGTGGGTACGTTAGTTGTGGTCAATACCCCGGTGTTGATGTGCTGTGGTGGATAAGTTTGTTGTGATCCATACCCCGGTGTTGATGTGGTTGTGGTGGGTACGTTAGTTGTGGTCAATACCCCGGTGTTTATGTGCTGTGGTAGGTACGTAGTTGTGATCCATACCCCGGTGTTGATGCGCTGTGGTAGGTACGTTAGTTGTGGTCCAAACCCCGGTGTTGATGTGCTGTGGTGGATAAGTTTGTTGTGATCCATACCCCGGTGTTGATGTGCTGTGGTGGGTACGTTAGTTGTGGTCAATACCCCGGTGTTGATGTGCTGTGGTGGATAAGTTTGTTGTGATCCATACCCCGGTGTTGATGTGCTGTGGTGGGTACGTTAGTTGTGGTCTATACCCGGGTGTTGATGCGCTGTGGTAGGTACGTTAGTTGTGGTCCAAACCCCGGTGTTGATGCGCTGTGGTAGGTACGTTAGTTGTGGTCCAAACCCCGGTGTTGATGTGATGTGGTGGTTACGTTAGTTGTGGTCCATACCCCGGTTTTGATGACCTGTGGTGGGTACGTAATTGTGGTCCATACCCCGGTGTTGATGTGCTGTGGTGGGTACGTTAGTTGTGGTCAATACCCCGGTGTTGATGTGCTGTGGTGGATAAGTTTGTTGTGATCCATACCCCGGTGTTGATGTGCTGTGGTGGGTACGTTAGTTGTGGTCTATACCCGGGTGTTGATGCGCTGTGGTAGGTACGTTAGTTGTGGTCCAAACCCCGGTGTTGATGCGCTGTGGTAGGTACGTTAGTTGTGGTCCAAACCCCGGTGTTGATGTGATGTGGTGGTTACGTTAGTTGTGGTCCATACCCCGGTTTTGATGACCTGTGGTGGGTACGTAATTGTGGTCCATACCCCGGTGTTGATGTGCTGTGGTGGGTACGTTAGTTGTGGTCCATACCCCGGTGTTGATGTGCTGTGGTGGATACTTTAGTTGTGGTCCATACTCCGGTGTTGATGTGCTGTGGTAGGTACGTTAGTTGTGGTCCAAACACCGGTGTTGATGTGCTGTGGTGGGTACGTTAGTTGTGGTCCATACCCGGGTGTTGATGTGCTGTGGTGGGTACGTTAGTTGTGGTCTATACCCGGGTGTTGATGTGCTGTGGTGGGTACGTTAGTTGTGGTCCATACCCGGGTGTTGATGTGCTGTGGTGGGTACGTTAGTTGTGGTCCATACCCCGGTGTTGATGTGATGTGGTGGTTACGTTAGTTGTGGTCCATACCCCGGTTTTGATGACCTGTGGTGGGTACGTAATTGTGGTCCATACCCCGGTGTTGATGTGCTGTGGTGGGTACGTTAGTTGTGGTCCATACCCCGGTGTTGATGTGCTGTGGTGGATACTTTAGTTGTGGTCCATACTCCGGTGTTGATGTGCTGTGGTAGGTACGTTAGTTGTGGTCCAAACACCGGTGTTGATGTGCTGTGGTGGGTACGTTAGTTGTGGTCCATACCCGGGTGTTGATGTGCTGTGGTGGGTACGTTAGTTGTGGTCTATACCCGGGTGTTGATGTGCTGTGGTGGGTACGTTAGTTGTGGTCCATACCCGGGTGCTGATGTGCTGTGGTGGATACTTTAGTTGTGGTCCATACTCCGGTGTTGATGCGCTGTGGTAGGTACGTTAGTTGTGGTCCAAACACCGGTGTTGATGTGCTGTGGTGGGTACGTTAGTTGTGGTCCAAACCCCGGTGTTGATGTGCTGTGGTGGATACTTTAGTTGTGGTCCATACTCCGGTGTTGATGTGCTGTGGTAGGTACGTTAGTTGTGGTCCAAACACCGGTGTTGATGTGCTGTGGTGGGTACGTTAGTTGTGGTCCAAACCCCGGTGTTGATGTGCTGTGGTGGATACTTTAGTTGTGGTCCATACTCCGGTGTTGATGTGCTGTGGTAGGTACGTTAGTTGTGGTCCATACTCCGGTGTTGATGTGCTGTGGTAGGTACGTTAGTTGTGGTCCATACCCCGGTGTTGATGTGCTGTGGTAGGTACGTTAGTTGTGGTCCATACTCCGGTGTTGATGTGCTGTGGTAGGTACGTTAGTTGTGGTCCATACTCCGGTGTTGATGTGCTGTGGTAGGTACGTTAGTTGTGGTCCATACTCCGGTGTTGATGTGCTGTGGTAGGTACGTTAGTTGTGGTCCATACTCCGGTGTTGATGTGCTGTGGTAGGTACGTTAGTTGTGGTCCAAACCCCGGTGTTGATGTGCTGTGGTGGATAAGTTTGTTGTGATCCATACCCCGGTGTTCATGTGCTGTGGTGGGTACGTTAGTTGTGGTCAATACCCCGGTGTTGATGTGCTGTGGTGGATAAGTTTGTTGTGATCCATACCCCGGTGTTGATGTGGTTGTGGTGGGTACGTTCGTTGTGGTCAATACCCCGGTGTTTATGTGCTGTGGTAGGTACGTAGTTGTGATCC
This sequence comes from Cordylochernes scorpioides, assembly GCA_030710605.1. Classification (NCBI taxonomy): domain Eukaryota; kingdom Metazoa; phylum Arthropoda; class Arachnida; order Pseudoscorpiones; family Chernetidae; genus Cordylochernes; species Cordylochernes scorpioides. The sequence continues at coordinate 11,086,591 of CP092876.1, read as the reverse complement.
ATACCCCGGTGTTGATGTGCTGTGGTGGGTACGTTAGTTGTGGTCTATACCCGGGTGTTGATGCGCTGTGGTAGGTACGTTAGTTGTGGTCCAAACCCCGGTGTTGATGCGCTGTGGTAGGTACGTTAGTTGTGGTCCAAACCCCGGTGTTGATGTGATGTGGTGGTTACGTTAGTTGTGGTCCATACCCCGGTTTTGATGACCTGTGGTGGGTACGTAATTGTGGTCCATACCCCGGTGTTGATGTGCTGTGGTGGGTACGTTAGTTGTGGTCCATACCCCGGTGTTGATGTGCTGTGGTGGATACTTTAGTTGTGGTCCATACTCCGGTGTTGATGTGCTGTGGTAGGTACGTTAGTTGTGGTCCAAACACCGGTGTTGATGTGCTGTGGTGGGTACGTTAGTTGTGGTCCATACCCCGGTGTTGATGTGCTGTGGTGGATACTTTAGTTGTGGTCCATACTCCGGTGTTGATGTGCTGTGGTAGGTACGTTAGTTGTGGTCCAAACACCGGTGTTGATGTGCTGTGGTGGGTACGTTAGTTGTGGTCCATACCCGGATGTTGATGTGCTGTGGTGGGTACGTTAGTTGTGGTCTATACCCGGGTGTTGATGTGCTGTGGTGGGTACGTTAGTTGTGGTCCATACCCGGGTGTTGATGTGCTGTGGTGGATACTTTAGTTGTGGTCCATACTCCGGTGTTGATGTGCTGTGGTAGGTACGTTAGTTGTGGTCCAAACACCGGTGTTGATGTGCTGTGGTGGATACTTTAGTTGTGGTCCATACTCCGGTGTTGATGTGCTGTGGTAGTTACTTTAGTTGTGGTCCAAACACCGGTGTTGATGTGCTGTGGTGGATACTTTAGTTGTGGTCCATACTCCGGTGTTGATGTGCTGTGGTAGGTACGTTAGTTGTGGTCCATACTCCGGTGTTGATGTGCTGTGGTAGGTACGTTAGTTGTGGTCCATACCCCGGTTTTGATGTGCTGTGGTAGGTACGTTAGTCGTGGTCCATACTCCGGTGTTGATGTGCTGTGGTAGGTACGTTAGTTGTGGTCCAACCCCGGTGTTGAGGTGCTGTGGTGGGTACGTTAGTTGTGGTCCAAACCCCGGTGTTGATGTGCTGTGGTGGGTACGTTAGTTTTGGTCCATACCCCGGTGTTGATGTGCTGTGGTGTGTACGTTAGTTGTGGTTCATACTCCGGTGTTGATGTGCTGTGGTGGGTACGTTAGTTGTGGTCCATACTCCGGTGTTGATGTGCTGTAGTAGGTACGTTAGTTGTGGTCCATACTCCGGTGTTGATGTGCTGTGGTAGGTACGTTAGTTGTGGTCCATACTCCGGTGTTGATGTGCTGTGGTAGGTACGTTAGTTGTGGTCCATACTCCGGTGTTGATGTGCTGTGGTAGGTACGTTAGTTGTGGTCCATACCCCGGTGTTGATGTGCTGTGGTGGATCCGTTAGTTGTGGTCCATACCCCGGTGTTGATGTGCTGTGGTGGGTACGTTAGTTGTGGTCCAAACCCCGGTGTTGATGTGCTGTGGTGGATAAGTTTGTTGTGATCCATACCCCGGTGTTGATGTGCTGTGGTAGGTACGTTAGTTGTGGTCAATACCCCGGTGTTTATGTGCTGTGGTAGGTACGTAGTTGTGATCCATACCCCGGTGTTGATGTGGTTGTGGTGGGTACGTTAGTTGTGGTCCATACCCGGGTGTTGATGTGCTGTGGTAGGTACGTAGTTCTGATTCATACCCCGGTGTTGATGTGCTGTGGTGGGTACGTTAGTTGTGGTCTATACCCGGGTGTTGATGCGCTGTGGTAGGTACGTTAGTTGTGTTCCAAACCCCGGTGTTGATGCGCTGTGGTAGGTACGTTAGTTGTGGTCCAAACCCCGGTGTTGATGTGCTGTGGTGGGTACGTTAGTTGTGGTCCATACCCCGGTTTTGATGAGCTGTGGTGGGTACGTAATTGTGGTCCATACCCCGGTGTTGATGTGCTGTGGTGGGTACGTTAGTTGTGGTCCATACCCCGGTGTTGATGTGCTGTGGTGGGTACGTAATTGTGGTCCATACCCCGGTGTTGATGTGCTGTGGTGGGTACGTTAGTTGTGGTCCATACCCCGGTGTTGATGTGCTGTGGTGGGTACGTAATTGTGGTCCATACCCCGGTGTTGATGTGCTGTGGTGGGTACGTTAGTTGTGGTCCATACCCCGGTGTTGATGTGCTGTGGTGGGTACGTTAGTTGTGGTCCATACCCGGGTGTTGATGTGTTGTGGTGGATACGTTAGTTGTGGTCTATACCCGGGTGTTGATGTGCTGTGGTGGATACGTTAGTTGTGGTCCAAACCCCGGTGTTGATGTGCTATGGTAGGTACGTTAGTTGTGGTCCAAACCCCGGTGTTGATGTGCTGTGGTGGGTAATTTAGTTGTGGTCCAAACCCGGTGTTAATGTGCTGTGGTGGATACGTAATTGTGGTCTATACCCCGGTGTTGATGTGCTGTGGTGGATACGTTAGTTGTGGTCCATACCCCGGTGTTGATGTGCTGTGGTGGGTACGTAATTGTGGTCCATACCCCGGTGTTGATGTGCTGTGGTGGGTACGTTAGTTGTGGTCCATACCCCGGTGTTGATGTGCTGTGGTGGGTACGTTAGTTGTGGTCCATACCCGGGTGTTGATGTGTTGTGGTGGATACGTTAGTTGTGGTCTATACCCGGGTGTTGATGTGCTGTGGTGGATACGTTAGTTGTGGTCCAAACCCCGGTGTTGATGTGCTATGGTAGGTACGTTAGTTGTGGTCCAAACCCCGGTGTTGATGTGCTGTGGTGGGTAATTTAGTTGTGGTCCAAACCCGGTGTTAATGTGCTGTGGTGGATACGTAATTGTGGTCTATACCCCGGTGTTGATATGCTGTGGTGGATACGTTAGTTGTGGTCCATACCCCGGTGTTGATGTGCTGTGGTAAGTACGTTAGTTGTGGTCCAAACCCCGGTGTTGATGTGCTGTGGTGGATACGTAATTGTGGTCCATACCCCGGTGTTGATGTGCTGTGGTAGGTACGTTAGTTGTGGTCCAAACCCCGGTGTTGATGTGCTGTGGTGGATAAGTTAGTTGTGGTCCATACCCCGGTGTTGATGTGCTGTGGTAGGTACGTTAGTTGTGGTCCAAACCCCGGTGTTGATGTGCTGTGGTGGGTACGTTAGTTGTGGTTCATACTCCGGTGTTGATGTGCTGTGGTAGGTACGTTAGTTGTGGTCCATACTCCGGTGTTGATGTGCTGTGGTAGGTACGTTAGTTGTGGTCCATACTCCGGTGTTGATGTGCTGTGGTAGGTACGTTAGTTGTGGTCCATACTCCGGTGTTGATGTGCTGTGGTAGGTACGTTAGTTGTGGTCCATACTCCGGTGTTGATGTGCTGTGGTAGGTACGTTAGTTGTGGTCCATACTCCGGTGTTGATGTGCTGTGGTAGGTACGTTAGTTGTGGTCCATACTCCGGTGTTGATGTGCTGTGGTAGGTACGTTAGTTGTGGTCCAAACCCCGGTGTTGATGTGCTGTGGTGGATAAGTTTGTTGTGATCCATACCCCGGTGTTGATGTGCTGTGGTGGGTACGTTAGTTGTGGTCAATACCCCGGTGTTGATGTGCTGTGGTGGATATGTTTGTTGTGATCCATACCCCGGTGTTGATGTGGTTGTGGTGGGTACGTTAGTTGTGGTCAATACCCCGGTGTTTATGTGCTGTGGTAGGTACGTAGTTGTGATCCATACCCCGGTGTTGATGTGCTGTGGTGGGTACGTTAGTTGTGGTCTATACCCGGGTGTTGATGCGCTGTGGTAGGTACGTTAGTTGTGGTCCAAACCCCGGTGTTGATGCGCTGTGGTAGGTACGTTAGTTGTGGTCCAAACCCCGGTGTTGATGTGATGTGGTGGTTACGTTAGTTGTGGTCCATACCCCGGTTTTGATGACCTGTGGTGGGTACGTAATTGTGGTCCATACCCCGGTGTTGATGTGCTGTGGTGGGTACGTTAGTTGTGGTCCATACCCCGGTGTTGATGTGCTGTGGTGGATACTTTAGTTGTGGTCCATACTCCGGTGTTGATGTGCTGTGGTAGGTACGTTAGTTGTGGTCCAAACACCGGTGTTGATGTGCTGTGGTGGGTACGTTAGTTGTGGTCCATACCCGGGTGTTGATGTGCTGTGGTGGGTACGTTATTTGTGGTCTATACCCGGGTGTTGATGTGCTGTGGTGGGTACGTTAGTTGTGGTCCATACCCGGGTGTTGATGTGCTGTGGTGGATACTTTAGTTGTGGTCCATACTCCGGTGTTGATGTGCTGTGGTAGGTACGTTAGTTGTGGTACAAACACCGGTGTTGATGTGCTGTGGTGGGTACGTTAGTTGTGGTCCAAACCCCGGTGTTGATGTGCTGTGGTGGATACTTTAGTTGTGGTCCATACTCCGGTGTTGATGTGCTGTGGTAGGTACGTTAGTTGTGGTCCAAACACCGGTGTTGATGTGCTGTGGTGGGTACGTTAGTTGTGGTCCAAACCCCGGTGTTGATGTGCTGTGGTGGATACTTTAGTTGTGGTCCATACTCCGGTGTTGATGTGCTGTGGTAGGTACGTTAGTTGTGGTCCATACTCCGGTGTTGATGTGCTGTGGTAGGTACGTTAGTTGTGGTCCATACCCCGGTGTTGATGTGCTGTGGTAGGTACGTTAGTCGTGGTCCATACTCCGGTGTTGATGTGCTGTGGTAGGTACGTTAGTTGTGGTCCAACCCCGGTGTTGAGGTGCTGTGGTGGGTACGTTAGTTGTGGTCCAAACCCCGGTGTTGATGTGCTGTGGTGGGTACGTTAGTTTTGGTCCATACCCCGGTGTTGATGTGCTGTGGTGTGTACGTTAGTTGTGGTTCATACTCCGGTGTTGATGTGCTGTGGTGGGTACGTTAGTTGTGGTCCATACTCCGGTGTTGATGTGCTGTGGTAGGTACGTTAGTTGTGGTCCATACTCCGGTGTTGATGTGCTGTGGTAGGTACGTTAGTTGTGGTCCATACTCCGGTGTTGATGTGCTGTGGTAGGTACGTTAGTTGTGGTCCATACTCCGGTGTTGATGTGCTGTGGTAGGTACGTTAGTTGTGGTCCATACCCCGGTGTTGATGTGCTGTGGTGGATCCGTTAGTTGTGGTCCATACCCCGGTGTTGATGTGCTGTGGTGGGTACGTTAGTTGTGGTCCAAACCCCGGTGTTGATGTGCTGTGGTGGATAAGTTTGTTGTGATCCATACCCCGGTGTTGATGTGCTGTGGTAGGTACGTTAGTTGTGGTCAATACCCCGGTGTTTATGTGCTGTGGTAGGTACGTAGTTGTGATCCATACCCCGGTGTTGATGTGGTTGTGGTGGGTACGTTAGTTGTGGTCCATACCCGGGTGTTGATGTGCTGTGGTAGGTACGTAGTTGTGATTCATACCCCGGTGTTGATGTGCTGTGGTGGGTACGTTAGTTGTGGTCTATACCCGGGTGTTGATGCGCTGTGGTAGGTACGTTAGTTGTGTTCCAAACCCCGGTGTTGATGCGCTGTGGTAGGTACGTTAGTTGTGGTCCAAACCCCGGTGTTGATGTGCTGTGGTGGGTACGTTAGTTGTGGTCCATACCCCGGTTTTGATGAGCTGTGGTGGGTACGTAATTGTGGTCCATACCCCGGTGTTGATGTGCTGTGGTGGGTACGTTAGTTGTGGTCCATACCCCGGTGTTGATGTGCTGTGGTGGGTACGTAATTGTGGTCCATACCCCGGTGTTGATGTGCTGTGGTGGGTACGTTAGTTGTGGTCCATACCCCGGTGTTGATGTGCTGTGGTGGGTACGTAATTGTGGTCCATACCCCGGTGTTGATGTGCTGTGGTGGGTACGTTAGTTGTGGTCCATACCCCGGTGTTGATGTGCTGTGGTGGGTACGTAATTGTGGTCCATACCCCGGTGTTGATGTGCTGTGGTGGGTACGTTAGTTGTGGTCCATACCCCGGTGTTGATGTGCTGTGGTGGGTACGTTAGTTGTGGTCCATACCCGGGTGTTGATGTGTTGTGGTGGATACGTTAGTTGTGGTCTATACCCGGGTGTTGATGTGCTGTGGTGGATACGTTAGTTGTGGTCCAAACCCCGGTGTTGATGTGCTATGGTAGGTACGTTAGTTGTGGTCCAAACCCCGGTGTTGATGTGCTGTGGTGGGTAATTTAGTTGTGGTCCAAACCCGGTGTTAATGTGCTGTGGTGGATACGTAATTGTGGTCTATACCCCGGTGTTGATGTGCTGTGGTGGATACGTTAGTTGTGGTCCATACCCCGGTGTTGATGTGCTGTGGTAGGTACGTTAGTTGTGGTCCAAACCCCGGTGTTGATGTGCTGTGGTGGATACGTAATTGTGGTCCATACCCCGGTGTTGATGTGCTGTGGTAGGTACGTTAGTTGTGGTCCAAACCCCGGTGTTGATGTGCTGTGGTGGATAAGTTAGTTGTGGTCCATACCCCGGTGTTGATGTGCTGTGGTAGGTACGTTAGTTGTGGTCAATACCCCGGTGTTGATGTGCTGTGGTAGGTACGTTAGTTGTGGTCCATACCCCGGTGTTGATGTGCTGTGGTGGATACGTAATTGTGGTCCATACCCCGGTGTTGATGTGCTGTGGTGGGTACGTAATTGTGGTCCATAACCCGGTGTTGATGTGCTGTGGTGGGTACGTTAGTTGTGGTCCATACCTCGGTGTTGATGTGCTGTGGTGGGTACGTTAGTTGTGGTCCATACCCCGGTGTTGATGTGCTGTGGTGGATACGTTAGTTGTGGTCCATACCCCGGTGTTGATGTGCTGTGGTAGGTACGTTAGTTGTGGTCCAAACCCCGGTGTTGATGTGCTGTGGTAGGTACGTTAGTTGTGGTCAATACCCCGGTGTTGATGTGCTGTGGTAGGTACGTTAGTTGTGGTCCAAACCCCGGTGTTGATGTGCTGTGGTGGATAATTTAGTTGTGGGCCATACCCCGGTGTTGATGTGCTGTGGTAGGTACGTTAGTTGTGGTCCATACCCCGGTGTTGATGTGCTGTGGTGGGTACGTTAGTTGTGGTCCATACCCCGGTGTTGATGTGCTGTGGTGGGTAATTTAGTTGTGGTCCAAACCCGGTGTTAATGTGCTGTGGTGGATACGTAATTGTGGTCTATACCCCGGTGTTGATGTGCTGTGGTGGATACGTTAGTTGTGGTCCATACCCCGGTGTTGATGTGCTGTGGTAGGTACGTTAGTTGTGGTCCAAACCCCGGTGTTTATGTGCTGTGGTGGATACGTAATTGTGGTCCATACCCCGGTGTTGATGTGTGTGGTAGGTACGTTAGTTGTGGTCCAAACCCCGGTGTTGATGTGCTGTGGTGGATAAGTTAGTTGTGGTCCATACCCCGGTGTTGATGTGCTGTGGTAGGTACGTTAGTTGTGGTCAATACCCCGGTGTTGATGTGCTGTGGTAGTTAAGTTAGTTGTGGTCCATACCCCGGTGTTGATGTGCTGTGGTAGGTACGTTAGTTGTGGTCCAAACCCCGGTGTTGATGAGCTGTGGTGGATAAGTTAGTTGTGGTCCATACCCCGGTGTTGATGTGCTGTGGTAGGTACGTTAGTTGTGGTCCAAACCCCGGTGTTGATGTGCTGTGGTGGATAAGTTAGTTGTGGTCCATACCCCGGTGTTGATGTGCTGTGGTAGGTACGTTAGTTGTGGTCCATACCCCGGTGTTGATGTGCTGTGGTGGATACGTAATTGTGGTCCATACCCCGGTGTTGATGTGCTGTGGTGGGTACGTAATTGTGGTCCATAACCCGGTGTTGATGTGCTGTGGTGGGTACGTAATTGTGGTCCATAACCCGGTGTTGATGTGCTGTGGTAGGTACGTTAGTTGTGGTCCAAACCCCGGTGTTGATGTGCTGTGGTGGATAAGTTAGTTGTGGTCCATACCCCGGTGTTGATGTGCTGTGGTAGGTACGTTAGTTGTGGTCCATACCCCGGTGTTGATGTGCTGTGGTGGATACGTAATTGTGGTCCATACCCCGGTGTTGATGTGCTGTGGTGGGTACGTAATTGTGGTCCATAACCCGGTGTTGATGTGCTGTGGTGGGTACGTAATTGTGGTCCATAACCCGGTGTTGATGTGCTGTGGTAGGTACGTTAGTTGTGGTCCATACCCCGGTGTTGATGTGCTGTGGTAGGTACGTTAGTTGTGGTCCAAACCCCGGTGTTGATGTGCTGTGGTGGATAAGTTAGTTGTGGTCCATACCCCGGTGTTGATGTGCTGTGGTAGGTACGTTAGTTGTGGTCAATACCCCGGTGTTGATGTGCTGTGGTAGGTACGTTAGTTGTGGTCCATACCCCGGTGTTGATGTGCTGTGGTGGATACGTAATTGTGGTCCATACCCCGGTGTTGATGTGCTGTGGTGGGTACGTAATTGTGGTCCATAACCCGGTGTTGATGTGCTGTGGTGGGTACGTTAGTTGTGGTCCATACCTCGGTGTTGATGTGCTGTGGTGGGTACGTTAGTTTTGGTCCATACCCCGGTGTTGATGTGCTGTGGTGGATACGTTAGTTGTGGTCCATACCCCGGTGTTGATGTGCTGTGGTAGGTACGTTAGTTGTGGTCCAAACCCCGGTGTTGATGTGCTGTGGTAGGTACGTTAGTTGTGGTCAATACCCCGGTGTTGATGTGCTGTGGTAGGTACGTTAGTTGTGGTCCAAACCCCGGTGTTGATGTGCTGTGGTGGATAATTTAGTTGTGGTCCATACCCCGGTGTTGATGTGCTGTGGTAGGTACGTTAGTTGTGGTCAATACCCCGGTGTTGATGTGCTGTGGTAGGTACGTTAGTTGTGGTCCATACCCCGGTGTTGATGTGCTGTGGTGGATAGGTAATTGTGGTCCATACCCCGGTGTTGATGTGCTGTGGTAGGTACGTTAGTTGTGGTCCATACCCCGGTGTTGATGTGTTGTGGTGGATACGTAATTGTGGTCCATACCCCGGTAGATTTGTAATATTTATTTAAAGGTCTGGGTTAGTACTGTGATATATTGAACTATTAGTGTGGCGTGTTGTGGCTCAATCCATACTAGGGTCAAAATATAAGTTTTCACTAGATTCCTTGTGTCGGTACAGAAGAGTTTCTGCCATTTAGGTACTGGAGAGTTTCTGGCATTGTGGGAAAAAGGCTTTGCTGGAATAGAGTTCCACACCTAACAACAGAGCACACTACACCTGCTGATCGAGAGACATCTTTAAGTTTGAAAATTGACTTTGTTTTAAAACAATTTTTCGAGCTCAGCCAAACTACATGCGAACTATTTTCCTTTTATAATAGTGTTGCTTTCAGAAAGAAAATTATCTAATCATAATCCAAGATGCAGGTGAGCAGTGCAAAGGCTGCAAAAACACTGCGCTTCATGAAATTCAAAATGTTCTTGTGCCCTTTCACATCGCTCTGCCACCGAACGTTACAGCAGCACGATGGTCTCGCTATACTTTATGTGCAACGGGAACTTGCTACATGACAAGTGTACTGTCATCGCTACTTGGGTATCTGTAGGTGTACTGCCCTCGCTACCTGGGTGTCTGGAGGTGTACTGACCTCGCTACCTGGGTGTCTGGAGGTGTACTGACCTCGCTACATGGGTATCTGGAGGTGTACTGACCTCGCTACTTGGGTATCTGGAGGTGTACTGACCTCGCTACTTGGGTATCTGGAGGTGTACTGACCTCGCTACTTGGGTGTCTGGAGGTGTACTGACTCGCTACTTGGGTATCTGGAGGTGTACTGCCCTCGCTACCTGGGTGTCTGGAGGTGTACTGACCTCGCTACATGGGTATCTGGAGGTGTACTGACCTCGCTACTTGGGTATCTGGAGGTGTACTGACCTCGCTACTTGGGTGTCTGGAGGTGTACTGACTCGCTACTTGGGTGTCTGGAGGTGTACTGACCTAGCTACTTGGGTGTCTGGAGGTGTACTAACCTCGCTACTTGGGTGTCTAGAGATGTATGACCTCGCTACCTGGGTGTCTGGAGGTGTACTGCCCTCGCTACCTGGGTGTCTGGAGGTGTACTGACCTCGCTACCTGGGTGTCTGGATGTGTACTGACCTCGCTACTTGGGTGTCTGGAGGTGTACTGCCCTCGCTACTTGGGTGTCTGGATGTGTACTGACCTCGCTATTTGGGTGTCTGTAGGTGTACTGACCTCGCTACTTGGGTGTCTGGAGGTGTACTGACCTCGCTACCTGGGTGTGTGGAGGTGTACTGACCTCGCTACTTGGGTGTCTGTAGGTGTACTGACCTCGCTACTTGGGTGTCTGTAGGTGTACTGACCTCGCTACTTGGGTATCTGGAGGTGTACTGACCTCGCTACCTGGGTGTGTGGAGGTGTACTGACCTCGCTACTTGGGTGTCTGTAGGTGTACTGACCTCGCTACTTGGGTGTCTGTAGGTGTACTGACCTCGCTACTTGGGTATCTGGAGGTGTACTGACCTCGCTACCTGGGTGTCTGGAGGTGTACTGACCTCGCTACCTGGGTGTGTGGAGGTGTACTGACCTCGCTACTTGGGTGTCTGTAGGTGTACTGACCTCGCTACTTGGGTGTCTAGAGGTGTACTGACCTCGCTACTTGGGTGTCTGGAGGTGTACTGACCTCGCTACCTGGGTGTGTGGAGGTGTACTGACCTCGCTACTTGGGTGTCTGTAGGTGTACTGACCTCGCTACTTGGGTGTCTGTAGGTGTACTGACCTCGCTACTTGGGTGTCTGTAGGTGTACTGACCTCGCTACTTGGGTGTCTGGAGGTGTACTGACCTCGCTACCTGGGTGTCTGGAGGTGTACTGACCTCGCTACCTGGGTGTGTGGAGGTGTACTGACCTCGCTACTTGGGTGTGTGGAGGTGTACTGACCTCGCTACTTGGGTGTCTGGAAGTGTACTGACCTCGCTACCTGGGTGTCTGGAGGTGTACTGACCTCGCTACCTGGGTGTGTGGAGGTGTACTGACCTCGCTACTTGGGTGTCTGGAGGTGTACCGACCTCGCTACTTGGGTGTCTGTAGGTGTACTGACCTCGCTACTTGGGTGTCTGTAGGTGTACTGACCTCGCTACTTGGGTGTCTGGAGGTGTACTGACCTCGCTACCTGGGTGTCTGTAGGTGTACTGACCTCGCTACTTGGGTGTCTGGAGGTGTACTGACCTCGCTACTTGGGTGTCTGGAGGTGTACTGACCTCGCTACTTGGGTGTCTGGAGGTGTACTGACCTCGCTACTTGGGTGTCTGTAGGTGTACTGACCTCGCTACTTGGGTGTCTGGAGGTGTACTGACCTCGCTACCTGGGTGTGTGGAGGTGTACTGACCTCGCTACTTGGGTGTCTAGAGGTGTACTGAACTCGCTACTTGGGTATCTAGAGGTGTACTGACCTCGCTGCTTGGGTATCTAGAGGTGTACTGACCTCGCTACTTGGGTATCTAGAGGTGTACTGACCTCGCTACTTGGGTATCTAGAGGTGTACTGACCTCGCTACTTGGGTGTCTGGAGGTGTACTGACCTCGCTACCTGGGTGTGTGGAGGTGTACTGACCTCGCTACCTGGGTGTCTGGAGGTGTACTGACCTCGCTACTTGGGTATCTAGAGGTGTACTGAACTCGCTACTTGGGTATCTAGAGGTGTACTGACCTCGCTACTTGGGTATCTAGAGGTGTACTGAACTCGCTACTTGGGTATCTAGAGGTGTACTGACCTCGCTACCTGGGTGTCTGGAGGTGTACTGACCTCGCTACCTGGGTGTCTGGAGGTGTACATGATTCTTGGGGCAAGAAACTCTCCTCTGTTTACTGTATCTCCCCCATATTGCCCACATCTCTCAAGTGCGGTATTACGTGTGTGCAGTTGTTAATTACAATATTCCCTCTGTCTGTGGTGTTTGTTGGCAAGGGCAATATTTACTCCCTCTCGACCATTAACTCTCTAAATTCAATCTGGGCAGACTCCTGTATTCGACGCGCCACAAGCAACACCCATTCTTATTGTTGAAGTTGTAAAAACAAAAAACTTCAACTCACGAATAATTCGGTGGCTGATTCACAGCATAAGGAAAAGGATTCCTGCCAAAAGATAGCGGCTCGATATCGTCTGGCGGTTAATTGAGTCCCGCTACCTGGCGGCCAATCAGGCTAACTCAATCAGACGACCAATTAGCAAAAGTTTACCTTGTCGTCGTCTGTTGGTCGAATGATGACGTCATAGCGCCCGAGGTCCCGTTTGTCTGCTGCTCGATTGATTTTGGGGGTGTTTACATCACGTGATAGAAATTATGACGCAATAACTATCACTCGAATGGGATCCGAAAATTGAGAAAGGCGTCTGTTTAGATAATCGGAGTTGGTTATAAGTAGTGGGGAGAATACCAGAACATATCAGATGACTTGTCTTTGCATATTAGATTTTGGAAACCAAGAAGGCATTGGTAGGATGAAATTGGGCATTTTGTTGTAAAATAAATATAGGAATAAAAATTCAAAAAATGTGAGGATACATTTTGGATTCTTTTTACCTTCTTTATCTTGGTGAATTAAACACTTTTAGTTCACGTCCAATCATAGCTTCATTGGCTCAAGTATCCCTAGTGTGTCAAACGAAATGCATACGTGGGGCCGTGAAGAAAACATCGTCCAGTTTTCTCGCTTTGAGTTTTGTATTTAAATGCGATCAATGATTTACATTAATTTATAAGATAACGTGTTGTACAGACGAAGGACTGACAGTTTTATGTTATTACATAAATAAAGTTAAAATAAAGTATGTGTAGGTATGTATTGTTGTTAGTCAGGTCAACTCTAGGTGACTAGATGGAAGATATTATCAAATTCAGCCTGTTAGTGACCCTCACTCGTAGTGTGGAAGTTTCGTTGACTCCTTCCAGCCAGCTCATTGGAGGTCTTCTTCCCTTTCTTCTTCCTTCCGTTTTTCGCAACATCAAAATTTTTTCTAATCCCTTTTCTCTCATTATATATCCGAAATAGTTCAATCTTTGTTTGTATATTTGAGATTCTAGGCATCTACTAGGATTAATTTGTTTAAAATTGAAATATTCGTTCATTTTATTTCTGTCCATGACACTCTGTGTAGTTTTTTCCGTGTTCACATTTCAAAAGCTTCTATTAATTTTCTTTATTTTTTTAGAGTTCACAGCTCTCACAAATGTATCTTCAATTCTCTTCTTTGTCTTCAGAGAAAAGATTTTATTTTCCATAATCGTTGTCCGACTTCATCAGTGCTATTACTTTCTCTAAGCAATCATCCATCTTATCAATCCTGGATGATATGAAGTTATCACTATTTCAATATTTTATTGAGCCTTCATATCTATAGTTATTACCAATAGTTATAATTAAGTCCTCAGTAGTGCAGTGGCTAGTATTCCCGCCTGTCGACCGAGGTTCGATTCCCCGCAGTGTCGGTGGAAACCGTTGGTGTTGGTGTCGGTCTAAACCGTTGGTGTTGGTGTCGGTCTAAACCGTTGGTGTTGGTGTCGGTGGAAACCGTTGGTTTTCAGCCGCTACGACCCGGGATCGAATCCCGCACTGAGCACTTTTTTTCTAATTAAAAAAAGAAAATGCTCCAATGGCTCCCTATTCTTGCAAAAGTCCAACCCCACCAGCGAGTGCAAGTAACCAAACGGAGCTCTGGCACATTTGTAAGTGCAAAGTCGAACTGCTTTTCACATGTGTAGACATATGGTACACTTACAGTAAAAGCAGTCGCCAACTTCTACCCACCATGATTATCATGGCCTGTACCACGTGTAATAGGGATAATTAAAAAAAAAGTTATAATTTTGGTCCTGCATAAATATAATTTTAATCCAAAATTTTAACTTTTCTTTGATTTTCTCAATATTCTGTTTTAGGTCTTCCTTGCTTCTGCTAACAACGTGGCGTCATCAGCATGGAGTACATTATTTATTTTAAGCCCTCTAATGTGCACAGACATTTCCATTTTTTTTCAATAGCAGACCATCTCATAATATGTTCGGTGTATAGGTGGAAGTGATATGGCGAAAGTATGAAACCTTGCCTCACTTCTTTTTGTGGTTTGAACCAATCACCGTTCCCATGTTCAGCCTTTACTGTGGCCCTGTGAATTAAGTTCTTCATATCAGAACAATTAGAAGTTCTGGCTGTCCCAAAAAACCTCAGTGTACCAATAGTTCAGTGTGATTGACGCAATCAAAATCTTTACTATATTCAATGAAACACGATTGTTTATACTTTCTTTGTTTATTTATGTTGTTCCATTATCCCTCTTAGGTTTGCCATCTCTTGTCCCTCTACCTTTAATGGAACCTGCTTGTTGGTGTGGTAATTCTCTATTCAAATTATATTCGATTATTTTCTTTATTATCTGTATTTTCTGTATTAGAAATATTTTATTTATGTGGGAAATAAGTGAGATGTTTCTGTACTTGCTGCAGATCTTTGGGTTTCCTTTTTCAGGAATGGTTAGAAATATCGATTTTTTTACCCATTTCGTCGGCCATTTTTCACACTCCCATATGTTCTGACATATTTCTGTGATGTTGGGCCTCCCTTCCTGCTGTTTAAATTAACCCCATTGGACTATCATCTTTTGCCGGGACCTTTCTGTTACTGATTTCATCGAGGGCCGGTTTTATCTTTGATATTGCTGGAGGAGGTTCTTTTCAAAAATACTTTGCACTTCATTATTCTTCCTTTATTTCTTCTTTTTAATATAATTTTATATCTCTTTTATTTATTTTATTCCTATGAGATATTTTTCATTTTCACATTTTCATCATTTCTATTCTATGCTCAAAGCTTCTCGTGATTTCTTTAATTCTATTGAATAGATCTCTCCCTTGTTTTCCAACCCTTGTTAGCTTCTTCAATTTTTCTACATTCCTGATTAATAAATATATTTTCATTTTTCCTTTCATGTTTCTGATTATCTTCATTTAGGTTTCTCATTTCTTCCAATTCCTTAAGTTCTTTCGTCTTTTTTCTTTCTATTGATATATTATTCCTATTTTGAGGGTTTGTTTTCTTTTTGTAGTCTTTGGTATGTTAGTTTTGCTTCTGTTCATTCCAGAATTTATTATTTAATTATTTCGAATTCTCTTCATTGGATCTAATTTTATATAATGCTTCATTGGATTAAAAATATGCAATTTCTTTAATGGACAGAGCTAATAAAAAATGTTTTCAAAAACTTATATGAGATCTTTCCACACACACATTAGTTATAACCAAAGAAACTATACTATCATACAAGTATATATACATATTAATGAGTATTCATTAAAATTTACTTTGAATTTTGATAGTTTTGTGCTTGCAATTCCATGGAGGTTTGAGTGAGAAGCCCGGATTTTTGGATTTCTTCCTCCTTTTAGATCATGAACAAATGCTGAAAAAAGCAAGTCTCAACTCCCATCAGTTTCCCAGTTTAAAGAGACATATTTATATAGATGACTAGCGAGTGTACCCGGCTTGACCCGGTTTTTACCAGAGGAAAAATTTTCCTAACGAACATTTGTTAAAACGATTCTAGCAAACATCCAATCCCTACTGAATCTATACTTGTCAAGATTACTTTATGTTTGATACTCTGCTCCACCTACCCGTTCACACATTGCTGTGTTTGAACAAAATACAAGTTTTGATATCTCAAACCTAATTTATTAATGATCAAATGTATACAATACATCAAATTAACAATAAAAGTATCCCTACGTCATTTGAATATAACATATGTATTTATTTGATGGTAGAATAAAGATGATTCTTCACTCGTGATATTAAACAATATTGCAAACGAATTTCAATTGAACAATATTTTTGTAAATATTAAATATCATCATGAAATGAATGATATTTGATGATTGACGGTGAACTTTATCTTAGTAGTGCTTGTAAATATATACAACATTTTTTTGTTTTCTTTTCTGGTGCAAGAACACATAAATTTAGTGGTTTTCCAACTCGTGAACACCCAACGTGTCCATGTGAGAAGCCTGGATTTATCAAATTTAATCCACATACTTGCAATGATGGTCCCTGCGCTTTGTTAATGGTCATTTCAAAGGCTAGTCGTGCAGGAAACTGTAGGCGTTTGAATTCAAATGGAGTATCCGTTGGTATCATGGGAATGCGTGGTACATGTTCCCCTCGGTGTTTTCCATTTAAGATGGTTGCCTCAATTATGTTATTTATTAATTTTTACTGAGAGCTTAGTCCCGTTGCATAGTCGCGGGGGATTTATATTTCGAAGAAGGATGATTGGGGAACCAAAGATAAAATATGCGGTGGCATTCCTGGTAGATCCAATGGATTTATAAATTCTATTGGAAAGTGATGTAATACAGTGTGTGGATTCGTACATTTTCATTTTTCTATTCCCAATATTGTTCGGGAGAACCTACAACCCCGAATCTGATTTTTTTAAATTCAAAACCCTTCCCGGGGATATACCTAATAATTTCCCAAAGTTTCACGGCGATTGGATGTATGGTATTTGAATGTATCGAGTACAGACAGACACACATTCATTTATATACATAGAGAGATTAATTAACTTTATTAACATCATGAAACGCGATATCCCAAACTCAGGGATATTTGCGCCAATACATTTCACTGCATTACAGCAATTCGGCTATATACAATCCTGTTCAATTCATTATTTTACATAAATTAACTAAAGAAAATTGTCCAAAGAGAAAAACAAACAACAAAGCAAAACACACAGAGCAAGCATCGCAGTTCTTTTTTTTTTTCTAAGATTCCTTCTCTTTTTTCCAATTCAAGAGAAAGTTGTATATGTATTTACAAAATTGATCAAAATTTTTATACTTTTCTTTTTTGTCTACAAATTCATCAAGCTGTCCAATACGACCAAATCTATTTTCCCTAAAATCCCGGAAAATTGGGCACTCCAGAAGTAGATGTCTCGCGTCTTGAATTTCACCTCCGCAGAAGCATCCTGGTTCCTTCACGGCGCCGATAGTTGCCAAAAATTTCCCAAAATTGCCATGATCTGTAATGAATTGGATATTATAAAAATTTGGACGGAAAAATCTTGGAATTCCTAATACGAAAAAGCTTCTGAAAATTTCATTAGTGTTCTCAAAAATTTCATTCATTTTTGCGTGTAAGAATGATTTGACTATACTTGGAGCATGGGGTTCGTAAGTAATTAGATCTTCAATGGACATTTGAGCTAGATCAAATTTGATTATTCTGGATTCTATATAATCTGTTAGGAGTGGAATTTTTGCCAAGCTATGCACACAGTTTGATGAAGTGGTTTTGTATGCTCTAACTGCCCATAAAATGATCTGGTACTGCATGGAGTTCAGTTTTTGTTTACAACGATTGTTTAAATATTTGAACCAAATTTCAGAACCGTATGTAAGTACAGGCCTAATGATTGTTTTGAATAAAGTTAACCTCTTTTCAGTGTCTAAACCCCACATATTGCCACTTAGTGAACATAATAAATTTTTCATACGTCCTGCCTTACACAGAATATCATTAACATGCGGTGTAAAGTTAACTTTGTTTTTCCATTTGTGATTAGAAAATTTCATTCCCAGAATTTTTACTTGCTTGACCGGCATTATTATATTGTTATTAACCTTAATAGGTATTTTTTGTCTGTTATGTAGGTATAGCATATTAGTCTTCTCTGTACTGATCGTTAATTTATTTCTATTACACCATTGGATCACATAATTTAAGGTGTATTCACTTGCGGTTTTTAGTCCTTCAATAGTCTTATTCCAGCAAATTATTGTAACGTCGTCTGCATAACATATAATATCTGCATTCATTGAATCAAAATTTATCAACAAATCATTTAGCAAAATATTCCATAGAAGTGGAGATAAAGGTCCACCCTGTGGACATCCTTTAGTTAGTTTCTTATAAAAAGTTTCTGATTCGTATGTAAATTTCACCTCCCTTTCATTATTCAAATAAGATTTTATGATCCGTATTAAATCTGAAGGAACATCATCATTATCCATTCTTTTTATAATAGCAGGCCACCATGCATTGTCGAATGCACCCGCAATATCTATAGCTATCAAGGAAGTCAATTCTTTTTGTTTATGTTTCAATATAGTTTCTATAATTTTATCCATTCCAGTAATTGTTGATCTAGATTTCATAAAACCATGCTGCCTTGAGCTCATTAAATTATTCTCTAAATAATAGTTACTTAATTTATTTTTTATTATATTCTCAAATGTTTTAGATAGATTAGATGTCAATGATATAGGTCTATAACTTTTATTTATTTCATAATTCGTTTTGCCTGGTTTTGGAATTATTTTTAAGAATGATTTTTTCCATTCATCCGGATAATATCCCATTTCTATACATTTATTGAATAATTTATGCAGAATTGGGATTATTTTTATTTTAGCCTGTCTAATCATATTGTTACTAATGTAATCAGGGCCCGGTGCTTTTTTAATATTTGTTTTTAAAATTGTTTCCTCTATTTCCTTAGATTCGATATAAACACTACTTTTATTTTTATATTTAGGCGTATAATTTCTAATCAAAATATGATCATCTTTATCCAAACCTCCAATATCATCCTGAAATAGATCGTTCATTAAACTTTTTATTTTGTCGGTCTTTAAATGATCTGGTAAATTATCTATTAGTGGTAATCCTAAATTTCTATTTTTCGATCTCAATGACTTGAATATCCTATAAGCATTACCAAATGAGTTATTTGAATGACTTTCTTCTATAAAAATTCTCCAACTCGCTCTTTTTGCCTTTTTACTTTTATTTAAATATTTATTTCTCATTGATTTATAGGTCTTTTCAAGGACCTTTCCATGTCGGTAATACAAATTTCTTATATAGTGGAAATCGTTTTTCATTTTCTCCAGCTTCCCATCCCACCAGTATGTATTTGTTTTATGATTTCCGCTTCTTGTCTTGACCTTTAGTGACAGATAAGCTGCCTCTTTAATTATTTGTGTGAGAGTCTTTACAATGTTGTCAATATCTTTGATGTTTGACGCGTGGTTTATCATGGTGATAATATTATCTACGTCTTGTATTGCTGTTTTTTCGGTAAATGTTTTCCAATCAGCATCTTTTTCTATAAATTTCCATGTTGAGTTTTGAACTGTCCTTTGCCTGTTAAAATTGTGATAAATGTCAAAGGTTATTGCTACGTGATCTGAAATGTGCGTCAATATAGTCGTCTTCCAGTTTTGTACCAAACCTATTGATTTTTTGTTTGAAATCGTAAGATCTATAAAGCTAGAATTTCGGCAGGTGGGTATCTTAAGATTATGAATAAATAGGTTATGTTCATCTATGATGGAGTGGAATTTGAAACCATTGGAGTTTGTTGTCGGATCAAACCAGACTGGGTGTCTAGAATTAAAGTCACCACATAGTATAATAGGTTGTTGATTGTAGGTCTCCAGAAGCTCTTGGATAAATTTTCTATGAGTGTCATTAAATCTATGTGGATGTATATAAAAGTTTGCGATAATAGTATTTGATTTTGCTGAATTTAAAGAAGTGGTTGTACAAAAGGAGTTTGTGAATTTATTGATTTTATTAAATTTTAAACTCTTATTCATAAAGATCGTTGCAGTATAAATTTGTTCATCTGTCGTTGAATGCACTATTTGAGATTCCAAATCGAAAATTACATCTCTATCAATCAGATAAGGTTCCTGTATTAGGATGATATCTGGTGGGTTGTCTTTTATAGAAGCTTGAAGCTCATTCAGTGCCAAGATACTTTTTCTTACATTTTGTTGTAAACATTTAATTCCTTTTCCCTGCATGATATTCAAACTAAATAAACAAAAATCTTAGCTGCGAAATTTGCCTAATTGTCGGTTGGATCATATCTCGTTCGTTGGATAATTCTGTCTATCTGTATTTTGTATAGAGGACAGTCCGAGGAATTAGCTCTATGATTCGGCGAGTTTCTAAATTTAGGATGTTTTAGACAGTTATAACAATTGCAAATTTTTGAACAGTCATGAATTCCTTGCGCGCCGCATAATTTGCATATCTCGACGTTAGTACAATCGGCCAATTTATGGTTGGGATTAAATTGAAGGCATTTCTGACATTGTTTTACCAGAATCTTATCTTCCACAAAACAGCGTTCAAAGTCAGTATATAATTTATTATTCATATTTTTAAGGATTCGGTAAACCTTTGGAGAAACCCTAAGAACTATGTTGTGGTGGGGCTTATTCGATTTCATGCTAAACAAAACATGGATATCATTTTCCATTTCGTTCAATTCAGGGTTCATACTGCAGATTGTTTTAGTAAAATTAGCGGTTTCTGTAAGTTTATTAACATTTTTGACTATTACTGTAGGATCTCTTGGTTTGGGGATAAAAATTTTGCTGATATTTGCGAGTTCCTCTGCCCTGCCTAACTCATCATTTAGAGATTCCATGTCTGATTCTGTAGGGGTCTTTATTATTACAGATTTCCTAGCATTTATAATTTTGTTAATCTTTATTTTTTTTCCTTCGTCCCTAAGCTTTTTAACTTTGCCTGATATAGTTTGATACATTTTTGTATTATCTTCCACATTTATAGGTGTTGCCACTATTGTGAACTCCTTATGTAAATTTTGTTTTTTTTTTATGTAATCTTGTGATGTTTCTGTACGAGCTACTTGAGCATATGTTGGAGTTGTTTTGACTAATTCATCTTGGATCCCTTTCAGTTTTTGGTCCATAACATCTGTAATTGTTGTTTTCATTAGTTCCAATATATCTTGGTTATTTATTTCTTTTAAAGTTGAAATACCATCCTTGGTTTGCCTAACCATAGTTGACAAAAATGTAATATCATTTTTAGTTAGATTTTTTTGACACATATAGCACATTCAGCCTTGGGACTGGCTGTCGTCTGAATATATAGATTATGTACTTTTGATATATTAGAGCTTCTAAACGGCCGAACCAATTTTTACTGATATTCCGTATACCGTACCAATGTAAAAATGTGGGAAACAAATGGATTATTCAATATATATATTTGACATCAATTAATATCGATAAATTACCTATTCCAAGGTCAAAAAATGATTATGCGAAATTTCTCTATATTTGATCTCTATTCAGATGAAATGTTGCCACAAGACAGAGTTATGTGTCACGGCTCAAAACCCGAAATTAATTCCAATAATTTACCTGGGGTTGGAAAACGACGATGATAATAACATACTGAATGAGAAAATAATCAATTGAAGTCTGAAGATTTTTTTCATACATATACAAAGATTCAGAAAGTGCAAATGGCTATTAAAATGTTTCTTTTTCACATTATTATTGAATAATTTTCAATTTTAAAATGGCACGATATCAATTTTATTCTCGAATCTGTATTTTCTAAAATATATTTTGAAATTCAATAAATAATTTATTTTAACACACTTCATTGTGCACAAGGTCAACCGCTTCGCCTTTATTTAGAATGAAGATCCATCTATTTTGAAAATATTTTTATTACAATTTCAAAAGTGAAACGTTTTTTCAATACTGCGAATTCGAGAGAGAGAGAGACGACTTCGAAATTTGTTTCTTATCGAATATTTCATCATAGAGTGTTTTCACCGTATATGATTTAAACTGATAATATACATTGTGACTTTACCCAATTTGTTATTTTTTCAAGATTGATATCATGCTACCTCTACATTGTAACCAACTCAGCCGAGAATACCACCATTCGTGTAGGTGGCATTAATTCGCCTCATCAACTCACTGAAGTTTATTTCCCGGTGGAAAGCGCCTTCAGTGAAACGTCAAACTTTGTAGCTGAGTCTCTCCACATCTTTAATTAGTAAATTATATTAATTTTATCCGCAACGGTGTTTGAAGCCTGCATTAAGATTCCGTATTTAAAAGATCCAGTTTTATACGTCTGAACAACGCCACCACATTGGAATAATACTTTGAATTTATCTTATACCGTGTTAAACCTTGTAAGACAATTGGTTGTTGGGCAAGCGTACCTTTTTTGGAAGTTTGATGCTGCAATCTTTAGAGCAATATTTTCTTCGCATGGGTTAATTACAAAAATAGGAAAAGAACAAATAAATTATTTAAAGAAGGTGAAAAAATAAAATTTTGGCGTGCGCGGGCGCGTGCACACCCCAATAATGATATATATATATATATATATATATATATATATATATATATATATATATATATATATATATATATATATATGTCATAATTTGTATATAATTAAATGCAACCCCGACCCACTATGTATGTACCATGTATGATTTTCAAAGACTTAATAAAGAACAAGGTAACTGGAGGGAAGCAAGTAACAAAAGATATAGGAAGTAGGCCTAAAGCTGGCACGACTATTTTGGCACCCCTGTGTCAATACTGCAGGGGCAGAGACCGACCGTCTCTAGTGACCGCAGAAGTTATTTTAGCCAAGATTCACTCAATACTTCCTGACAAACAGGACGTGTCGAGTGACCAGAAGTTATATTAGTATAAAGATATCCCATACTTCCGACCCAAGATAGGACGTATTTGATAACACGGAAGTAAATAAAGTCAAAATAGCACTCGGCACTTCCTATTAAACAGATCATATCTATCACCAAAGGAAACCGCCGGCCAATCAAAAGGCAGCACCTTAAATAGGTCAACCAATAGGAGAAGATCATGTGAGATCTCTCAACCAATCAGAGAGAAACTGACTCGTGGTGTTAAATCGAAAGACAAGAATAGTTAGTTAGGCTTTGGCTTCCAACAAGGTAACATCTACTCTAGAGATCTCTCTCTCTCCGCTCATTTCATCTAAGTCCAATCATCGCCATGTGATCAATTAATTAATAGGTCAAATCGCTCAGCCCTTCTCAAGCTTTCTTCCCTCCAACCAGTTGCCTTTTATTTTCAAAACAATCACGTGTCCTGATTATTCCTAACTGTGTGCTTCACTTACCACTCAACGACTGCGCTTCAATCAAATATCACCATTCGCATCCAACAACAAGAAATTCCGCAACGATATTGCCACAGAACGGTTAAGTCGACAGGATAAAGATTATGGAACTTAATCAAGATAAAGATTATAGAGCTTAATCAGGATGAAGATGGAAATTAACCCAGGCGCCAGCACAACAAAAGGCAATGATAAACCAAGAGAGAAGAAACTGACAACGAACGAAGCGACAAGACATACCCTGGCGACGGTAATTTTAGAACTGACCGCCGCGCTACAAGGGGCGAGATCCCCGCAACTGAAAGCGGTCTTCCGGAGCGCCAACCTCGGGACAACCGACGCCCGCACCACCGGTACGTGTCCGAACAACCTGACGCCCACCGAGTTATCGCCACCCGCCATGCCGTACCAGTACACACGGAAGCAATCCACGCGACACGGACCCAGTGTACCGACAACGCGATCCACTCGAATGGAAGCAGCACAAATGACTAGATTTCCCTTTCAATCGCGCGGACAGTGCAAAAGGTCCCGATCCGGTTCAACAGATATTCCAAGCCAGCCACACCAAGCCGAAGACGCCACAATGGAGACTTTTCGAGACTAAGGTAGGCAATCCACCCAATGACATCATCAAATTAACTTTGGACTTGTATCTGACCCAGGACCTACCATGTACCTTTCTCATTGAACCAGACGCAGGTTCGAACATATTGCCGTATCATTTATACAATAGATTAAAAGCACAACTCCCCAATTTAAGTATTAAAAAACCTTCCCTTGATCTACCCCCCCTAAATAGTTTTACGAAAATAATAGGACATTTAACTTTCCCTCTGACAATAGGCCAAATAACCCGTAGAGAGAACTTCCACGTGGTAAATGCATCCTTGCCATTTGGAGTTCTTACCTTAAAAACCCTTTATCAATATAAATTAAAACTAAATTATAATCGCGGCACTATTTTCCAACTTGGCGTCCCATTGTCTAATACTATCTACCACTTTAAACATGTATCAAATGAATGCAAGCACGGGCTAGGCCAAAACCTGTCCCAAAGGACTCGCACAGCACCCAAAGCTTTCACACATGGAAAACCTTGCCTGCATTCATTGCCCAAACCCCAAATATTTACATGCCACCATCCTAATCTCACACCACACAACTTTTCGCTCAACCCAATTGCCAATACTTTATGCCCACCACATATAAAACCACCACGACTTCAATCTACAACTCCAATAATGCCCAAACAAGTGTCCGTACACCGACACAGCTCACCCACTTACCGCACAAAATTCACACATGACCACACTCCGCCACACCATAAACACGCAAATGTACCTCACAACACGCGCACCCATACGTCGTCACACAACGGTAACACACACAATCCGCACAACACACGCAACACGCACGCCAAAAGACAACAACAACGACAAACAAGCGCATGCACAACCGTTAAGGATAATACAATCATCCCGTCTACACAAAACATAGAAAAAATTCACGCCACCAAACAACCACACAATCGAAAAACCTTGCGATCTTTCCTAAAAGCTGTGAACGCCTATAAAGAGTTCATTCCGGACCACGCCCGCTTGCGGACGCCACTTATCAACCTTCTAAAAAAGGATATCATGTGGGTCTGGGATGACGAATGCCAGAAAGCGTTCACTAACCTGAAAGAAAACCTTACCACACACCCCACATTACACCTTTACCAGGAAGGTCTGCCATGCCAGGTGTACTGTAACACCTCAACATTCAGCATTACAGGCGTCCTTAAACAAGTCTACCCTGATGGGAAGACATACACCGTTCAACATTTCAGCCGATCTCTGCGTAGTCACGAGCGAAATTATTCAGACTTGGAACTACAATGCCTAGCCATTGTGGAAAGTGTGGATAATTTCCGCACCTGTCTAATGGACAGAAAGTTTACAATATTTTCTGACCATCCCGCATTGCAGTGGTTGAAAGAGATCAAAGCTCCGTCAGGCAGATTGTTTCGATGGAGGTTAAGATTGTCAAGATACGAATATGAGGTCCGTAGCATAAATGGAGTACAACAATATGAAACGGACGTTGTAACTCGTATCCCATTTTGTGGCTTTCTAGATGCGCCACTCATAAAGAGCCAACAGTCTTCTCCACCGGGAAAATCCCGCGTGACTATGGATCCCAATAAACTGCGCACCGTCTCCCGAAAAGGAGTACTTAAAACTATAGTCCCAAATTCATTTACAACCAGACTTCTTAAGTCCGTACACACACAACACCACCACCCAAACATCTCCAAGATGACGAGACTCATCTCAGCACAATATTATTGGCAGAACATGACACAAGACATCGCAAAACAGGTAAAAACCTGCCCCACCTGCCGATTCGCTAGAAGAATCGATGAATACAAACAACCTGCACGTAAAAATACCGACACAGGTACCCAAACAAAACAAAATTCGTACATAAAACACAGCGTACACATAACACAAACAATGCCAAAATTACCACATCCACGTCAGAGAAAAGATCACACATTTCAACCTAAACCAATTACCGCCGACATATCTCTAATAAAACCATTGACGATCAAACAGGAGAACTGTAAACCTGACAACCAATTCAATCATATCACAACACTCCCAAAAGATATCAAACAGGAAAACTGCGAACCTACCAATCATTCAAATTCTACAACTCACAAGGTTCAAGCAAATATTTCAGATTCCCCAGTTACAAAAATGTGGACGAACATGGGGCAATATCCTATCTTTCATCTGATTTTTATCCTTTGTTTATTAGTTCTACCGTACAACTGTATTCCAATTTTATTCATTAAGTACTTGTTTATCTATGCTATGCCCGATCAGAAAATTTTCGAACTACAAGAGGTAGTTTTTAATTTAGGACAAGCAATTTTTCATTGTGGACAAGCAATTCTTCATTGTGGACAAGTATTTATAAAACTTCTCATAATTTTAGGAACCATCTTCGCAGAAAATCTAAATAAACTCCGAAGAGGTAACAGTAACTGAAAAGATGACCAAACAATGTCGGAGAAACCACGCTCCAAAAACAAGCCCCGCACGCCTCGTTTCCGACTCCAATTACGCAAACAGGGGGTGGATAAATTTAGACCGGACCTCGTGTCCCCGAGTCCCGCTTCCGGCGTCTCATTACAAAGCCCCGCTCATCCAAATTAGGTCACCGCTCTCCCCAGCCACAGATTTCGCTATACCACCGATTTTTGATTCCAGTTCAAATCTACATATCGATTCTTTACCAACCAATTACACATCCACGAAACAACACCTAGAATTAGCTCACACATTTCTTACACAACCGACTTCTAACATTTTTCACAACACACACACAAAGACAAAAAATTACACATAAAGGTTATATAGATTTCCATGTCTCCTGTACACAGCATAAATGCACTTGAGGGCTAGAATCACGTTTTTCACCTAAGTGTCGCTACAGACGAGACAAAAAATTTATAGGGCATAATTGAGCAAGTAAAACATTTATAGGGCAAAATGGAACAATCAATACATTTAGATCAGGGCATGTAGATACCAAAGGGTTCCAACCAATACACCTTATTTTTCATATCAATCATTTTTATTATTTTCTCTCAATTAAAATTTAAATATTTAATCAATTTATCAATTATTTCAACTTATTACCACTTTTATCATTAATTATCATTTTTTTTTCCCAATTAGTTTATATTATCATTTTATTTATCAATTATCATTCTATTTACCACTTAGCTTAAAATGCCACAACTCAATTATCAACGAAAAACTCATTGGTTTTCGATTAAACTAAAAACATTGATTCACCCTTTATTGTTGAAACCTTTTTATTTTCATTTTTCTTTTTTCAAGCACTCAACTTTGATTTCGTTCAACTTTTATTTTTATTTTTATTTTTGATTTCTCAAAAGCCCTAATAAAATTCCCTCGGTCTCCATTCCCAATCCCGAGCTAGAATATAATTAGGCATTTTTCTTTTTTTTTTTTTCTCACCATTCAACCAAACACATTCAATTTTGATTTCATTCAACTATTTTATATTATTTTTATTTGATTTCAAAAGCCTTAATAAAATCCCCTCGGTTTCCATTCCCAATCCCGAGCGAGAATATGGTTAGGCATTTTTTTCCTTTTTTTTTCCTCACCATTCAACCAAACACATTCAATTTTGATTTCATTCAACTATTCTTATTTCATTTTGTTTTTGATTTCAAAGCACCTTATGAAATTTCCTCGATTCCTTTTTCTCAGAATTCGAGCAAAAAAGTAACTAAGCAGTTGTCTTTGTCACCATGCAACAAAATATTTTTCTTTTTCAACCAAACACATTCAATTTTGATTTCATTCAACTATTTTTATATTATTTTTATTTGATTTCAAAAGCCTTAATAGAACTCCCTCGAATTCATTTCTTAACTCGAGTAGAATTCGTTTAGGCGCATTTTTTTTTTTTTTTGTTTTACCCACTATGTACCATAACCTTCATTGATTTCTTACAATTAAAAAAAATTTTTTTGATTTCTATTAATTATACTCAACCTATATCATCAACCCCATTCTATCTTACTTATGTCACCAGCAATGCTTGTATATAGCCCCTCAATACCTACAACTAATTTTCCCACAAAATTATTTTTCATTTTACAGAATTCTCTCAGGCTAACCCCTTCTTGAATTCTTCACATGTAGGGGGCGCATCTGTCATAATTTGTATATAATTAAATGCAACCCCGACCCACTATGTATGTACCATGTATGATTTTCAAAGACTTAATAAAGAACAAGGTAACTGGAGGGAAGCAAGTAACAAAAGATATAGGAAGTAGGCCTAAAGCTGGCACGACTATTTTGGCACCCCTGTGTCAATACTGCAGGGGCAGAGACCGACCGTCTCTAGTGACCGCAGAAGTTATTTTAGCCAAGATTCACTCAATACTTCCTGACAAACAGGACGTGTCGAGTGACCAGAAGTTATATTAGTATAAAGATATCCCATACTTCCGACCCAAGATAGGACGTATTTGATAACACGGAAGTAAATAAAGTCAAAATAGCACTCGGCACTTCCTATTAAACAGATCATATCTATCACCAAAGGAAACCGCCGGCCAATCAAAAGGCAGCACCTTAAATAGGTCAACCAATAGGAGAAGATCATGTGAGATCTCTCAACCAATCAGAGAGAAACTGACTCGTGGTGTTAAATCGAAAGACAAGAATAGTTAGTTAGGCTTTGGCTTCCAACAAGGTAACATCTACTCTAGAGATCTCTCTCTCTCCGCTCATTTCATCTAAGTCCAATCATCGCCATGTGATCAATTAATTAATAGGTCAAATCGCTCAGCCCTTCTCAAGCTTTCTTCCCTCCAACCAGTTGCCTTTTATTTTCAAAACAATCACGTGTCCTGATTATTCCTAACTGTGTGCTTCACTTACCACTCAACGACTGCGCTTCAATCAAATATCACCATTCGCATCCAACAACAAGAAATTCCGCAACGATATTGCCACATATATGATAATTTAAACCAACAACCCTATATATAATACTTATAACAAGATTATGTTGTATATAGAAACATATCTATAAATAATTATACGCATAATTGACATGTGTCCTTGCATCACCATATGTAATGTACTGAGGATGAATAAATAAAACTATATAATAGATTAAAAGCTGAGTTAAAAGCAAGATTGAGAGAATCACAAAGTAACTTCTAAAGATAGATTGTTAGCCGACAGGTAGGCGCCAGTCTCGAGTAACAGCGACACGTGCCGTGTCTCGAGTAGCAGCGACACGTGCCGTGATGCAATTCTCTTTGTCGGAGAGGTAGTATAAAAGGCAGGTTAGCGACAGTTAGTCAGTTCTAGTCAGTTCCGGTCAGCGTCACCCCTTATCGCCGGTTGTCACCAACTCATCGACCATGTAAAACAGTAAGAAACCTTCTCGATCTCCATCTTTGCTTTTGGCTCGACTTTTTATCTATTCAAGGAACTTTCTTTCAACTGTGTCGCTTCGTTTTGTGTGTGTGGACATTCCCAGCTTTTCCACTCTGCCTCGACCACGACTGCCTGTACTTTGTGAGAACTGTTAAAGGTCCTACAAGGTGCAGCGAGGTACTGGAAAACTCTCCACCCCTGACTGTCCCTCGCGGTTACTACAGGTTTGACCCTCGGTTGCCACAACTTATAACGAGAGTCGACGAGGTTCTACAAGAGTCAACCAGAACTCCAACGCATTATAACAGAGAGTCGACAGGATCTCAACACATTATTACAGAGAGTCGACAGGATTCTACAACAGGCTTACCAAACCCCAACGCATTATTACATATATATAGTATGTAGTAACCGAGGGTCAAACCTGTAGTAACCGAGAGGGACAATCAGGGCGTGGAGAGTTTTCCAGTACCTCTCTGCACCTTGGAGGACCTTTAACAGTTCTCACAGAGTACAGGCAGTCGTGGTCGAGGCAGAGTGGAAAGCTTGGGAATGTCCACACACAAAAAATCGAAGAGACACAGTTGTAGTAGGAAAGTTCCATGAACAGATAGGAGTCGAGCTAAGAGCAAGATGGAGAAAGAAGATTTCTTACTGTTTTACATGGTCGATGAGGTGGTCCTGGCTACATCCGACAAGGGCTCACGCCGATGGTGAAAATGACTCTAAGTTCGGCTAAAACCGAGGTTTTTTTTATATACCTTTGCCGAGGAGGGAGACATGCGAGAATTTGGACTTTGAACAGGTCCAAAGGGCGTGGGGGCGTCTGCGCTATTCTGCACCCTTTGACCTTGATGGCAACGACTTGCCAAATTCCTCTTTAGGGTTGATTTCTATCTCGATCTCTTGCTTAGCTCAGCTCTTAATCTATTACATAGTTTTATTTATTCATCCTCAGTTTGTACAAAGTACATTACATATGGTGATGCAATGACACATGTCAATCATGCGTATAATTATTTATAGATGTGTTTCTATATACAACATGACAATCTTGTTATAAGTATTATACAATATAGGGTTGTTGGTTTAAATTACCATATATACATATATATACAGTATATTAGAAAATTAAAAAAACATATTCTCGAACAACCAATTGTTCTTAAGAATTACTGGGCAGCAGCTATTCTTCGCATATCCTAACATATAGTCAAGTACTTGGGCATTCGCGTTGGTTCCAACTTGGCGTCCAAACGGCACTTTGATATTTGACATACTTAGGTGAAAACATACGAAGAGCGCTATATGCCAAATTCCAGGTTTATTTCTCAAACCGTCTTGAAGTTATTAGCCTAAATCTATCAAAACAAACATTTATTGCTTAATCTATTCCTTTATAAACATAGACGGAATATGTATTCTAGTGCCAGTTTTATCGCGTTAATTCACACACTAAACAACTTTTTTAAAAATTAGAAATACATTATTCACACATTTTCATTTTTAGTGTATAAAGCTTTAATACCATTTAAGGATGCCTGCCATTCAAAACCTGTTCGTTAAAACAGTCGGATACACCAAGTCTCTGTGGTAATAAAAATATAATTTGACTAACAGAGTGTAGCTGCACTCTTTCTAACTCCATCAGTTCCAGATGAGCCATTCCTTGATCATCTCTCGGCCCTAAAACATTCTTACTCCCAAGTTACATCACATTTGCTATAAGATATTCTTGCTACAGAGATCCTCCCTGTGTCATTTAGAATTAAATGAGTTTGTAGATGTCTTCGTTATCCCTCATCCGGTTCTCTGTTTTAAAACTTGTGAAAAATAAAACACGGGAGAGTGCCACTGGGAGGTCTATTGATTCAAGCCGGGGAAGGTTTAATTGAAAGCTGCAGACAAAAAGATTCATTTTCAATTGATCATCCTCCCCAGAAAATTATCCTAAAGTGGGTGGTGAATTTTTTGTGAGGTTTCTCCACTTTTTTTTGCGCCGTTAAATTTTTCATTATTTCTGAAGAAAGGCTTTTAAAGCAACGAGCAATTCCCTATGGAATCATCATTTGAGGAAATTCTGCGGAAAGTTCTTGGATTGCGATCAGTTTATATAGATAGACGGACTGTCCTTTACTTGAATTGACAGGATTTAATTTTAGAGACTTTACCATTTAAAACATAATGCACTTTTACACATTCAAATATATTTTGGTATTTGAGAATATTATTTCTATTGTGTGTGTGTGTGTAAAAAAACAAATTTCTCTTTCAGTGCCTAAAATTTTCTGCTTTCTCCATCGCATCTCTGCGTTCGTATCGCGGTTGCCCCGACCTCAGGTAGAATGGGCCAGCATTCCACGGGCTGTGGCATCCTAAGGAAGGAGTGGCACGAAACTCAAAAAAATTTGCCATTTCAACACCTGCGTCATTTCTCTGCTACAACAGCACGGCATTTACGCTAAATATATATTTATCCCTAAATGTTCACAAAAAAATAATAATAAATAAAAATTAAGTTATATATTATAGATTAAAGTTTTATAAAGCAAAGCATAAGGTTATATTTATATTTACTTATAATTTGGAATAAATATATCGACAATTTACTTTAATTTTTTATATTTTTTCTTTGCGTCTATAAAATATATTTTAAAATTTTCTATTCCTTTTAAATTCTATCCCTCCAAAAGCCGTACATTCGATTAGATGTCTCTGCGCACCACTGCTATAGAAACACCCGGGATTCTCTGAAAATAAATTTCCTAAAAAATTTCAATTGTTGGTGTCAAATTAATGTTTGTAAAAATTTGTGAAGAAGAATAACTCTTTTTGTAATTATTTATTCGAGATAATACTCCAAGGAATGTAATTCTTTTGCAATATTTAGATGATTTTGAATTCTAGAAAATAACCGATTATATATATATGATGTAAGGGTTGTAAGTATATTCTATTGGCCATATTAAATTGCAATATTCGAGGCTCATAATATACTCGGTAAGAATTGAGATATCAACCAGGCTGTGGATACAATTGATCGAAGTATCTGAACTCCGCACAGTAAGATTTGATATTGTATCGAATCAAGTGTTTGTTTATCTCGCTCTCCAAGAGTTAACATTCCAATTTTCAGAGCCTTGAGTAGCCATTGGTCTGGTAACAGATTTGTGAAGCACGAGGCTTTGTTTCGTGCTTAAGCCCATTGTCATTGAGTTAATACATATTTGTTTCCAAAGGATGAGATTTATTTAAGATTTCATTAATGTGAATTTTAGTTGTTCGAATATTTGTAAAAAGTTGCATCATAAAGATAATCGGTATCTTTAGCATTTTATACGAAAATTTAAAACATTGTTTTTTTCCGTACTGACTAAGTTTATTTCCAGAGACTGACGATTTTAAAAATAATTTTCGGATATGTTTCGGTTCCTTACTTATTCCAACAAATTACTCAAATGTCGTCTGCTCAGCAGATTGAATCTGTATTCGGAATATTAAATTTTACCAGAAAGTAGTTCAACAGGATTGCCCATAATTGTCCTTTGGTGACTTTTTGAAAAATTAAAGACAGATTGATCGCGCATTTTCACGTTTCTCAGTGGATGGGTATTACTGTGATGTATCGGCTCCCGGTTTATCTCAGATTTATATTATCATTCGTTCCTGCTGACATTTTCTGTGATCGTTCACTGATTTTTCCCATCTCTACATATTATATACGCCTCGCTTTCGCCGCTGCATATTCTCATGAATAATAATATGGAAATGTGAAAAAATATATATATATGGCAATTTAAACCAACAGCCCTATATTGTTTAATACTTATAACAAGATTGTCATGTTGTATATAGAAACACATCTATAAATAATTATACGCATGATTGACATGTGTCATTGCATCACCATATGAAATGTACTTTGTACAAACTGAGGATGAATAAATAAACTATGTAATAGATTAAGAGCTGAGCTAAGAAAGAGATTGAGATAGAAATCAAACAACCCTAAAGAGGAATTTGGCAGACCGTTGCCATCAGGTCCAAAGGGGTTTAGAATACCGCAGACGCCCCCCGCCCTTTGCACCCGCTCAAAGTCCAAATTCCCCGCATGTCTCCCCCCTCGGCAAAGATATAAAAAACATCTGCCCTAGCCGAAATCAGAGTTCTTCACCATCGGCGTGAGCCCTCGTCGGTTGTACCCAGGTCCACCTCATCGACCATGTAGAACAGTAAGAAATCTTCTATCTCCATCTTGCCCTTAGCTCGACTCCTATCTGTTCATGGAACTTTCCTACTACAACTGTGTCTCTTCGTTTTTTTTGTGTGTGGACATTCCCAAGCTTTCCACTCTGCCTCGACTACGACTGCCTGTACTCTGTGAGAACTGTTAAAGGTCCTCCAAGGTGCAGAGAGGTACTGGAAAACTCTCCACGCCCTGACTATCCCTCTCGGTTACTACAGGTTTGACCCTCGGTTACCACAGCTCTAGCGAGAGTCGACAGGATCCCTCATCACAGATAAGTCGACAGGACCTTATGACAGATAAGTCGACAGGATACCTCATCACAGATAAGTCGACAGGACCTTATCACACATATATATAAAGACTTAGAACAATATGTGTATGGAGGCCCCATCTTTTCCATAACATTTATGACATTATCGCCTAATATATATTTCCCATAGCATATATGAGAATATACCCACCTTGGCCTAATATATATTTCCCATAACATTCAATACAGTACACACTAACGCCGACATTTCCGATTTTGAAGCGTGCGATCATGCGTGCCTCAGGTGTTGGTATTAAAATCAAAGAAGGCATATCCTGACCACGAGCATATATATGTGTGTATATATGGTAATTTAAACCAACAACCTTATATTGTATAATACTTATAACAAGATTTTCATGTTGTATAATAGAAACACATCTGTAAATGATTATACGCATGATTGACATGTGTCATTACATCATCATATGTAATGTAATTTGTACAAACTGAGGATAAATAAATAAAACTATGTAATAGATTAAGAGTTGAACTAAAGCAAAAAGTTGAAATGGAAGTCCCACAACAAGGTCTAAAGATGGAAACTGCCACGGCGCCAGTGTACAATTTCGCCATCCGATCTACGCTCTTGTTGCTTCTGCTGAAATGCAATACTTCCTCTCTCGGCAAAGATATATAAGACCTCCGCCCTAGCCAAAAATATAGTCACTTCACCATCAGCGCGAGCCCTCGTCGGTTGTCACCAAGGTCCATCTCATCCACCATGTAGACCAGTAAGAACTCTTCTATCTCTCCATATTTCGCTCCTAGCTCAACTTTTATCTGTTAACGGAACTTTCCTAGTGCAACTGTGTCTTCGTTTTTTGTGTATGGACATTCCCAAGCTTTCCACTCTGCCTCGACCACGACTGCCTGTACTCTGTGAGAACTGTTAAAGGTCTTCCGAGGTGCAGAGAGGTACTGGAAAACTTCACATCCTGACTGTTCCTCTCGGTTATCACAGTATAGCGAGAGTCGACAGGATCGCACACCATAGATTAAGTCGACTGGATACCTCATCACATATATATTCGTCGTATTATATTTGTTGTGCATATACCATGTTTTCTACATAGAAACACCAAGGCTGATGTAACTTCAAAATGGCGTTCAATAAAATCTACCACCGGAAAAGAAGGGCGCGGCACCCAGTGAGGTCGAAAACCAGGTCACTGATAAGTCGAGGCAACTCAAGAAGGATGTGAACAGGCCATGCCAGTCCTTGATTGGACACGGACTCCCAAAATGGTTCGCCCTCTCTGACGTTACCATTAGCATATAAGCTGGGTTCCTTCTGAGCCCACAGTAAGAAGCATAGGGAGAAGACAAGACAGTGCAGTTAGGTCGCCATGATGCCATATTAACCAGCGAGTTCCAGGATTCCCCCAAAGTTCACCTTTCCTGCTGCTGCCCCATCTAAACCGAGGCAACCATGTTCCTATGTCTTCATTTATCTTCAGACTAGTGAAGCTCTCACTCTGTCCGGTGACTGCATGTTGGAGCCCTCGGCGACGTATTGCCGGCTCCACACATTACAACATACATATAGCAGAACTACAGTTCCACTTGAACCTCGCTAAGATATTTATATGACCAATCAACTGGAATATATAAATATTGACTGAATGATGTTTCCGTACGTGTGTATCTGACCTTATACAAAATCCAATATGAAGTTCATTAAATTCATACAAACCTACACCTGCAGCATATCGAGAATTTTACAAATAAAGCAATTAACGGTTTTCCTCTATGTTGGAATTATTGAATGAAAGCTACTTGTGTCTAATTTAATTTACCGTTGTTAATCACCCTTAATAGTTACTCTTCATTCTGACAAAGGATGAGATTCAACCTTTCTGTGCCGTTGGTTAATAAACTTGGATTAAAATTAATTCTTTTTCGAATTGAAACAATCAGCAAAGATAAATCAAACGATTAAATTAGCCAAATGGTTCTCTAGGTCTAATTGATATCACCTGCTTCTTGCAAACAATCCAGCCAACATCCGGCCAACAATTAGAAAACCCAGGGCGCCGGTGGTGGGCTTGAAGGTTTCAGAGCAATCTGCCTAAGTTGCTCCAATGGAACCATTAGGGCGCAAGGCGAAGCTGGCAGCAGAAAAAGATGGTGCGCAGGAAAAAAGAAGACGCCGGGTTGGACGCAGACGAAAAAAGCGGCAAATTAATGGCCCCCTATTGTCACCTGCCAGAGTTAATGGTCAGACGGTCACAATTAGAAAATAGAATTAGACCCATCTTGGGCGAATCATTAAACGCCCAATCAGGTGATGGCCTGTACTAATGGATCGCGCCCCACAAAAGGAAGCTTCTTTTTCCGCCATGACACTCCATTTAAGTCCGACTGAATGGCAGAATAATTCATCGCCTGAAAAAATTTAATCCAGAAAGAGATCTTTCGTAATTCGATATATTTCTCTTCAATTTTGACAAAATATTGCTCCCAGTCTGCACAACAACTGTCTCTGTTATAAATGTTCCATTTATGGCCACCGCGCCTCCTTTTTATAAAACTATTCCAAATAATTAAAAGATTTCTCTTAAAGCGATTTGGGGGGATTCATGCCTTTTGATATATTCACTTTTTATTTTCGGAATAAAAAAATTAAATCTGGATAATAAAGGCGGATATATATATAATTATTCCGATTTTCTCTGCTCAAATATATCTTTAATCCAAAGATACGAAGTGATCTTGGCTCTCAGAACAAAGCTAAACACAACACCTAATGTCGCTGTTTACTTGTAGAACAGGGCGTCAGGACTGTTTTGTGACATTGATTTATTGTGAAAGTGTTCACGATAGTCATATCAACCCCCAGAACAGATCAATAGTTATATTGGGTAGAATCTCCGTCGCTAATAGTTATTTGAAACAGCGACGAGGGAACGAGGCAGAATTAAAACTCGGCCATGTTTGATATTATTGAATATTATTTTTTCAATGAAACATTTTATTATCAAATGGTATTTTAACGATTGTCCATTGCGCTGCCTTTCATATAAGTCATTTGGTTTTGACCACTCTGTCTACCATCACACGTGCGGAATTTCAGCAATATTTTAAAAGAACCCCGATATTGGAATTTCAGAAAATGGGGAACTATAGTTCGGCGTTTATCGTGTTCTCTGGTAATCATTCGTGTCATGTACTTTGAAGTTGTATATAGGAAACTATCGACTAGAACTTAAAAGTTGTGTAAACCACAATCTAAGCTTCTCAATCAGAATCTTTCTAGCAGTGTTCCAAAAACGCCGTTTATATGGTCTGGACTTCCCCCAGCTGGCAGGAGTAAAATACACATCCGTTCTGTCTCCCTTCATGAAGCAGCAGCAGCTAACAACAAAAAGTTGCCAATTCAACAAAAGGAATTAACCCAATTAGTTATTATTAATTAAGTAGTACTCGGGCCCGTCCTAATTCAACGCAATTAACATAAATTGAGTTAAATTTAACAATGTCGGCTTAATGGGATTAGCATTGTATGCGGGGCGTGTCGCTAATTTACTCCATGTTTACCTTCCATAACTCATAACCCGCCCGGCAACAATGCTGCCACAAAGAACTTGCCAAAAAATAGAAGAGCAGAAGAAAAGTGGCTATTAGCCCAGCAGCAATTATTCCGTCCACAATGAAGTGAAAAACTTACAGTCATTGTTCCAAGTAGCGTGACCAGATCGTTTTAAACAAATGGCTTATTTATTAAATATTGCCGGGGACTTTATGTCCTCTTTTGCTGGGAGAATATCACAGAAGCCTGATGAGCCCATTGTGTCCTCCTATCTCGTTAATTTATCACTTTCTGGAGCAAAAAATTCCTTTGTGTCATTTTAAAATATTGCTGCTTAGTGTTTATCAGCGATTACTTTTGTGTAAATCGGAAAATTAATAAAAGAAGGAAACGAATAAATTTGGGGTAAAACAAATGGGCCCGAGGCTTTGAGACAAGAAATATGGTGATCATTAGGCTCTTTTTTATACTATGAAAAAAATATTTTTAAATTTTTTAAAGAGAAAAATATTCGAATAAATAATTGTATAGAACAAATGCTGCCTATTGTTATTATTGACCAAAAACATCCTTGCGTGTTATTCTACCCAAATGCCATGGCCTTCAACTTCTATTTCCTGAAAAGAACTCCAAAGTTGAGGTATTTTAAAATTAATTTTCTAAAATATATATAAATTTCAATATAGATTTTATGAGCCAACGTTGCAGAGATATGGCACATTCACGCGATATTTCCATTTTAGTACTGCTCGCCCAGAGTGATATAACTTGTGCGGGCCACAAATCTGGACACACAGGGGAGATACAAAGGTCTGGCTCAGTTGGTCCGTGGATTTAGCAGTGGAAACCATCATTAAAATTATAATGAGGTGAATTTGGTCCGAGATTTTAAACATATTTGATATGAATAAATATTCTAAACTAAAATATTCGACACTTTTAAAATAAATCTATCAAGGAGAGAGGGCTCTCGCCGCTTAACAACTGGGCGTCTCAGTTCAGTTTAGAACTATGCCGTGAAATACTACCCATCCTTTACAATCTGCTGCCATCTTCGTCTCTCCAAACCCAAGCTCTAGAATTGCCACCGCCAAGAAGAGTAGCGGCGGGGCAGCTAACGTTCACTTCCCGAGGTTGTCGGAGCATATTCCGGAGTTGCTCGCGGCCGAGCGGGCAGCTGACAAATTGGCGGAGGTTCTAATGGCGCGGGTAAGTGGGGAGAAATGATTCCTCAACGGCCCCTGACAGCTCGATTTAGCTCTATTAGAGCCCCGTGCTGCTGACCGCGCTGTCGACACGAGCCGCGTCTGGATCGTTTCAGCACAAGTCTTACAAATGTAGTCGTAACTCTCGTAGGTTTCAGCGTGTCCTCCGGTGATCGATTTTATGTTCTTTCTTTTTTTAGACGCTTCCTGTGTATTGCCGAGCTTCCGC
Source organism: Cordylochernes scorpioides (assembly GCA_030710605.1). Taxonomy (NCBI): domain Eukaryota; kingdom Metazoa; phylum Arthropoda; class Arachnida; order Pseudoscorpiones; family Chernetidae; genus Cordylochernes; species Cordylochernes scorpioides. Next base: position 11,048,038 of record CP092876.1, on the reverse strand, counting down.
TTGCTAGTTGTGATACCGTTTTCCCAAACATCGGAGTCGCTCAGAAGCAATTTGGTTAAGTCTAATTTTTTGTGCATATTTTAATGAAATAAGTGATATTATTCTTAGTTATATTTATATTAAAGATAGAGGTTTTTTACGTTTTATCCTTGTTTGGGACTAAATATATATATATCCTATTAATCTGTGAATAAATATATCATCATTATAAACAACAAGAATAAGATGTAGAATCTAAACAACGTGGTGATGTAAAAAAGATCAGTATAAAGTTTAATAAGCAATTTATACAAATCACATTCTTAATTATAAAAAATATAAACACCAAACAATCCTCGTATAATAAAAATACTTTATTTACTTTCCTGGCCAATTTAATAAAACCAAAATTTTAAGATTTGAAGTATTAGAAAAACATTAATATTCTCAAATTTCGCTCTCTGGCTTTAACCGCATTGGCTTCTGAGCCACTACCACGTTCTGCCGCCTGTGAAGAAATGTCGGGTAATAGTTTCACAAAACACTGAAGCGAGATTCGGTAGAAGAATTCGCTGTGATGATTCTTTGTGGGCTGTTGCAAGGATTTAAATAAGATCACTAAATAGCAGAAAGGGGGGGGGGTAAAAATCTCCTTCTAACTAACTTTATTTAATACATATTAAGAGGACAGAGGAAAACACCCAACTTGTCGGTATCAGACCAAGCCGTGTTCTAGTCCTTTGTCGGCGGCTCCTTTGTTGGCGGCTGGCGCCGCCGGACATGTTTGTTTACAGTCGACACCTGAGCCGTCTGGGCTGCGTCCGGAATAATGGATCTCCACCATTCCACACGCCGCCATTAACTTTCCGTCAAATGGTAACTTGATCGCCCACTCACTCGATCGTTGTTTCTTGGTTCCATTCTCGCTCAGTTTTGTCTCTTTAAACTTACTATTTGGCCAATACTTCCGCAATCTGTTATGTCGACCACGTTCGAGAATATAATTTTTATTTAACATGTATAACCACTTGAACCTATACCACCGTGAGCTCCAAATATTTCCGGATTTATAAGACTCCCGCGTTACTCCTCTCAAAAACAAAATCGAGTGTCCCACCACCAAAACCACGTCGCTACTTCATTAACGTGTTTTTCTTCATCGTTCATCACATCAACGTTTTGATTTAAATGAAATCCTTCAGCGTTATGTAAAAATGGCAACAACTTGGAGCGATCACTTATTGAGATGGATTAATATTGGACAGGCCTTGCTCGTCAGTGGTGAACCGCGGTGTTGCCAGTTCGATCTACCAGATGTCGGCTATAACAGCCTAATACAATACTAGAGCGGCCTGGTAGAATGGAGCTTCGCCACTGTCCTCTCAATATTTTACCATCGCAGTAAGGATATTGTTTTATTCAAAAATAATTAGCGTTAAATAGTTCGTAATTTTGTACATAGATAGCCCACTAATGTTTAAGATTATATTCGATATACCCCACGCATTAAGAGACCATATATACTTTAATTGCATTTATTGATAACTCTAATTTATATCAGAAACGTTTTTTGGAAATCTTACAGAGCTGCACTAGTATCCAAAATAATGCGAGCAAGCAGTTTTCTAAGAGTTCTCTATATTTATTGAGCTAAATAATTTGATTTATTGACATTGGAATTAAGCCTACACACATTTATTTCTGCCATAAGGCGTATATAGGAATCAGCAGGGCTGGGCAGAACAAAAGAAGAAGGGTAAAAAAATAACAAAAAAAAAAAGGGGGGGGGTGGGAAAAACTTAGAAATAATACAAAGCAATAACACGCCATCTATATATAACAAATAAAAACATTAAGACGCAAATGTTTCTTTTCACATATAAAATATAAATCACTTCTACTGTCCTTACTGCGATGAAAAAATACTGGGAGGGCTTGGCTCATCAGTGGTGAACCCTCCTAGCAAATATTTAAATGTAGTAATTCTACTGTCCTAAAAGCTTATGTCCATAGTTTGCTTGAATACCATTTCTAAGATTCCATCCTTCAGTGTAGCATATGAAAGCAGAATGATCCAATGCAGTATTAGAGCTCTAAAGAAGCGCATTGGCGAAACCGCTAGGAGGGTTCACCACAGATGAGCCAAGCCCTCCCAATATTTTTTACATCACAGTAAGTTATTGTCACTCAATTTGTCAGAACCCACGGAAATATTCCAACACTACTCGCATAAAAAAGGTCTATCAGAAACCCCAAATTGTTCCTGCGGAAAAACTGAACAAAACGTTCTCCACTTTATATATGACTGTCTGAACTTTGCAGAAGTAGGCATCAATTGTTTCCAGATCTAAATGATTTAACTCTCTTACACCAGCTACTTTGTTTGTACAAATTTTATGAACTCTGTCGCTTGATACATGTAAATATTTAATCCTAAGTTTCAGTTTGTTTGTTTCCCCTCTGTAATAGGCGCAAATACAAAAACTGCGCCTTGCTGTATCTAATAGATTTTTAAAATGCTAAGCGCCACAGGAGGATAGCAGATATTTAGCTCCAAGGTCTCCAATGGTATGTATCACCCCATTTCACAGGAGAGCCTGCTTGAGTTAGTGCAGTGAACATCAGTCCTGAATCAGTGGGCCCATGTCAGTCAGTGATGAGGTTCAGTCCAGACACTGATTCTCGACGAGTCCTATAATCTGGAGAGAACCACCTCCACCCCACTAACATCAGAAAAAAAAGACCATTTTGGGGGCAAGGTATTATGGTCTGGGCTAGTTGTTTCATTTTGGGCAGGTGTCCATCTCTCCACGTGATTAAGAGGGAGGCACATTGTTCAGGAACGAGGAACGCTTTCAGAAGTGTTATTGCCCCCCCAAGTTTATTTTTAGGTATTATAATGTTCGTCCATATGGTGCAGTGATAGTATTATGCATATATATTTTTGTCCTTGAAAATATAAATCTAAAAGTAGGATGAGTTAAAACGAGATCCAATATTGAATTCAAATAAATATGAAAATGTGGGCTCACATATGGATCTGTGAAAGTTTTTTTGTTCAATAAATTGATAAAGAGGGCGCAAACCCTCAAAATAGTTTGAAAAAAAGTTGTGCTTTCACAAATCCAGGTATGCACTTTTATAGAATTATATTCAAAGGATTGTTTTTGTCTCAAACTCTGTTTTATAATTGTTTTTAAATATTTGTAATCTACTTTTATTAATGTTTTTTTTTTTAATGAGAGAGAATACCATCAGTGGGTTGGACTGTAGGCCATCTCCACACGGTGCTGTTAGTTCATCATTACGCAGTGCTGAAGCAGAGTAGATTATACCTGGCTTAGAGAGAGACGTCGATGTGAGCTGGCGCAACTGGTGGGACTATTTCGACAAGTGAGAAATCACATATTTTATTGGCATCTAGTTTTGTTTTAACTAAATATCAACAACAATTAATTCAATGTGAAAAAATAGTACAAATATAACATTGTACTGGGATAAGGTACATAAATTAAGAAAAAGGCATCTACTTATCGTGCAACTGAAAGTTGCTGATGGCTTGCGCCATCTATCGGAATAAATATCAACTATTCTCGTTGATTTTTAATTATTCCAGAATTGGCCAAATACCCATTCTTGATTAATCAAGAAAAGCTAACCACGGACGCGTTTCGGGCTGTTGGCCCTCATCAGCGTGGTGCAAGCTGTACCTCAACGACCAAAAAAAAATTGGTCATTAAGGCATCCTGAAAAATTATGAAACGGGTAGTTAAGGCCAGAATTGCGTGAGGACGCTACACAATGTGAAAAAATAGTACAAATGGTCGTTGAGGTACAGCTTGCACCACGCCGTCCGTGGTTAGCTTTTCTTGATTAATCAAGAATGGGTATTTGGCCAATTCTGGAATAATTAAAAATCAACGAGAATAGTTGATATTTATTCCGATAGATGGCGCAAGCCATCAGCAACTTTCAGTTGCACGATAAGGAGATGCCTTTTTCTTAATTAATTCAATGTTGATGACTCTCAACAGAACTGAACATGGCTGATAATGATCAGATATTTTCTTTTATTCTTTATGGGTTCACTTTTCTCTTTTGTGTTTGTTTTTCATATAATGCACGCACTTTTGGTCGAAATTATTTTCCCATAAATGTTATCAGGAAGACTCCAGGGTCACCTCATTTGATTCTTGAGGCACACATGTTGACAAGGGCCAGCAGTCAAAAATGCTTACATAGATGGCTTTTTGAAAATCAGAATAATTTTTTGGTCGATATTCTGGAATAAAATAAATGAATCTTTTGTTTCTATTTAGCCCAATAGATGGCTTAAGCCTTGAGTTGCTTCTTCCACCTGACCTGGCGGATCCTTCCTTCTCTTTGGGTTCTATTATTTCAAAATGCAGAGGCATGAGGTGAGGGTGTAACATATAGGTAACCCAGGCTTCTGGAGCATATCCATAGATTTCCAACTACCCGGGCTGTTTAGGAGCATGTCTTGCTTGCCTTAGTTCACTGAGTGTTTCCACACACACAGGCTGGTTTGATTCATCATAGATTCAACATGGCAGTGCTGTTGTAAAAAGGCATGGGATAAAGGGGAGATAAATTAGATAAAGTTCATAAAAAAGAACAGAGAAAAATGGAAACAAAAATTATTAGAAATGGCAGGAAATTAAGCCAAGAAAAAATTTAATTTTTTTATTATCCCTAGTACATGTTGGAAAAGGTAAGGCAATGAAAAGAAATAAACTTTTTAAACAAGAAAAAAGATCAATAAAAAAATTTTCAGAGTGAAAATTCCAGTGCTGCTGTAGTAAAAGTGTATTTTATGTTTGAACTTCTTGAAGCAAGAAGTTTCCATGGCAGTTGGGAAGATAGCTCCTATGGCAGTTGGGAAGATAGCTCCCATGGCAGTTGGGAAGATAGCTCCCATGGCAGTTGGCAAGATAGCTCCCATGGCAGTTGGGAAGATAGCTCCCATGGCAGTTGGGAAGATAGCTCCCATGGCAGTTGTTCAGCCAGGAGAGGAACTCGTGTAAGCAAACTTTCATTTGAACACTTCCAGAAACAAATCTCTCCGTGAACAGATATGTAACCACACAATCTCTTAACACAAACTTGCATCTCGCTCTGTGAAAACGAAAGTTAACAACAGATTATGTAACACCCGCCCCTAGTGATTTATTATTAATTTGCGTCCATTTTAACTGCCTTACAGCAAATAACACGCCATATTGTCAACACTTCCGAAGCCTTTTATAAATAAAAAAAAAATCGACAAATAAAATAAATATGATTTTTAAAAATGGGTTTCTATTGTAAAACAGCCAACTTGTTTGACCACACGACAGCTAACAACAGACTCTAAGTGTTTATTCTGGCAAACATGGAATGACTAGTCGCGCTTGAGGCGGGCCCCGGAGGAGCGGTAGATGATGGAGTCGCGGCCCATGTCGGAGGACATCAGGCCCAGGATGACGCCGGCCACGGCCAGCACCAGCCCCACGGTGACGAAGGCCAACGTCATGAAGGCGGCGTGGAAGCCCTCCTCCCAGTGGGCCACGTTGTGGGGGTTCTTGCTCTCCTGGGTGCACACATCTCAATTTAGATTATATTTTACTTAAAAAGAGATTAATACACGTATGCTATACAAACAAATGAGTTTGGATTAGATGCTAAATAAAAATAAAAAGTGTTTCGCAATAAGAGCAAAACGTTGTCTCATTAAAATGTAATTTCCTTGCCCGAGCACCTTTCTTGGAATCCAGAACTTGGACGGTGTCAGCTAGCTTTATTGTCTGTTTAATGGGATAGAGTTGGCCACACCGAGGGATGAAATATCTCCATCTCTGTCGCCTTAACAGTGCTTAGGAATAATCTAAAGCTTTGTTCGTAAACAAGTCTGAAATAAAATTTGACACTTTGAAACTGTAACATTGAAAAATAAAGAATTTCTGGTAAATAAGTAAATGTGTTTACAGAAAATGCGTGAGAAGTATGTTCCATAAAATTCGGTTGGAAAACTCTTTGTTGAAATTATTTAAACATTTTACCTATGTAAAAGATTTGTCTCTGGAATTGTCATAGCTCAACGCTGAAATGACCAACGAACACGCGGAAATCCCAGGTCCACTTCAATATAGCCTTCATCAATCATGCGTGAGGTTGCTAAAACACGTGACGTGGCAGTGGATTCACACGACATTAGGCCGCGGGGCAAACAAACAACTATTAATGACACTTTAATGGGGCTGGCCCCCTCCCTCCCCGCTTTAAAACTTTCCAACTTTGTTGGAGGTGCTGCTGCGGTTTTTGTTGTGCCGCTGCCAACAAACCCGTTCTTCCGCCGCCGACATTACGCTCGATATGTTCGAGTCGCTGCTGCTAGTTTCCTTCCCAAATGGTCGGTTACTTCCAAATGCAACTGAATAATTCAATTGGGCTTCAAATATTAGAACAGACTCTGCGTATTGTCCTATGTATTGTGGCTTCAAGTAGACGATAACTGGAAGTTCCGTTTGGCTGAGCAACCTCGCGTGACGGGCCTCCTTCGTCCCGTTACAAACAACCTTAGTCCAATGTTACCACAATACGGAGACATGGGTGCCAAATATCTTCTTTAAACTGTGTAACTTTGTTACACAAATAGATCACAGACGTACTCTACTAGTATTCTTACACTGAGCAAATCAATAAACTAGCGCGTTTTCCACCCCCACCCCCGACACATGGCAAGCTGACTAGGATTAGAGGTTTAGTCAACTGGTGGCTCAACAAATGTTTAGACCAAACAGCAACCTGCACGAGCTAATTAGGTGGCTGCGACGTTTGGTTCAACTCGGACGGCCATCTTGCAATTCGAAAATACAAGGTAGGATCAATAAATAAGGTGAATTATAATTTATTTTAAAAAATAAGAACGATATTAAAAATTAGGACTTGATTTATTCAAAATAATCACCTTGGCTTTCTATACATCGTCTCCATCGTTCTGGCAACTTGTAAATACCCTCTTTATAGGCACTCTTAGGAAGCGTGTGAAAAAAATCTTACACCACTTTCTGGACATCTTCATCCGAGTCAAATCGCTTTCCCTTTAACTCCTTCTTTAGTAGTCCAAAAAGGAAATAGTCAGAGGGGGCTAGGTCTGGACTATATGCAGGATGTTCTAAAACTTCAAAACCTAATTTAATGATTGTAGATACAGTGGTGCAATCCTTCAAGGGAGCTTCCATTTTAGTTTATTTATAAGTCTCGCGCCGCGCGTGGGAAAAAAGAACAGAACACCTTAAATAGTCTCTTGATGTTATATTTTAACTAGCCGAATGACCCGGGCAACGCCCGTGTTTTACCCGATTGAATGTTTTGATTCAAATAATATTTGTTACAATTATAAATTGGCGCCTTATATAAATGCATATGTTAGTTAATAACTATAGCCTATGTGCTTTATCGGTCTATGTACTGTTGGCTTCCGTAGGCGTCTCTTACTGGGAAAAAGAAAGAGAGGATTTCATTTGGTTATTAACTAATATATGCATTTATTTAAGGAGCGACCCGCTCCAACACAATGGTTACAAAAACGAAAAAGCGAGTGGGGGGGGGGGGGGGGCAAAGGTGGCGTGATCGTAGCCGACCAATAGGAGGGCGCCATTCCAAAAAAAAAAAAAGCAAACGGTGACAGAGATGAAGAATGACGCTCGTAACTGTATATAGAATATTCTGTGGTTTAAATTATTTTTGCTTTTTTAATTTTTAAGAAATAAGATAATTCACCTTATTTATTGATCCCCCTTTGTATTATTTCTCCCAGTGGTCATCAGAAGCCCCCAATAGCCTCCATTTGAGCGAGGATAATGGATGAGATTTGACCGTGTTTTCTGCCTATTTCTCCCATAGGTTGGCAGAATTCTATTTTTCCAAGAGCTTCATTTCCAAGGCCGGTCTTTTGATGACACTATATAAGATTTTCTTCTGAAAATGTCCATGAATTTCATTCCCTGCCTCCTGTGATACCATTAAGAGTGACGGACAAAGATTCCAGACAATGCTTCTGTTATTTCCAAAAGCTCATCTCTCTCCTCGACCATTTTCTTTAATTTGTCTGACTTCATTTGCCGTGCGCCAACACCACTTCTTGAAAGTCTGTAGCTTTACCATTTCTGCCTTTCTAAGTTGCCCAGGTCTTGGAGACATATGTTACACCCACTTCATGATGCTTTTGATAAAGTATTTTGTGGTTTTGATTAAAAAAAAAAAAACATTTTCTTTTTCAATGCCATTTTCCTTGGACTTTTTTTTTTTGTCTTTTCATCCCCTTGAGTATTTTCATCTGGGCTGCCAAAGTACGTAAATGATGTAAATGAAGCTGGAAAAATAACACAAGATAATAAGACCAAATCCAAATAAATAAATAGTGTGACGTTTCGGTAACAGCGTTGTTACCATCTTCAGACAAAAGTACTGAATGCATTGTATTTATAATCTATAATCCAAATTGTGCCTTATAACGAAGCTGACAAAGTAGTTAAATGATGAAACTGAGACTCCAAAGTAAATTAATGATATACTAAGGCTGCCAAAATGAAAGAATGATAGAACTGAGACTGCCAAAGTAGTTAAATGATGTAACTGAGGCTTCCAGCCAGATTTCAGCCTTCTTTCATGATTTTAATTATTTTGGTTTTCTTTTTATTCCCCCATCATGTAGCATTTTCTATAGTAACTACTTTAGATTCTTCAACGATTTTTCTGAGTTGTATTCGCTCTCTGTAAGGACATGAATGTTGAAATGGCCTTCAAAGGGATTATTGCCTCCAGTATTCATATAAACAGACTTGTTTCTCATTACAAAAAAGAAAAAAAATGCCTAAGACGCTGCAACTATTTTTAATAATAATATAAAGAGTTGCAGTGTCTTATGATTTTTTTAATTTGTCGAAATCTGCAATTCTGTAATAAGGAAGACTTGTTTCTCATTTGCAAAATTGTCTAGAATCTAATTAATAAATTTTCTTTGGAGTGTGAAACAATATGGTCTAGAAAGTATCCATTAAAACCTGCCATTAGTGTAGAGCCTTTCTATAAAAGACATCTAGATTCAAAATGTATCTTAGGGAGAGGTACCGGAGAGTTGCTAAGTAGTAAACATGTATCTTAGGGAGAGGTACCGGAGAGTTGCTAAGTAGTAAACATGTATCTTAGGGAGAGGTACCGGAGAGTTGCTAAGTAGTAAACATGTATCTTAGGGAGAGGTACCGGAGAGTTGCTAAGTAGTAAAAATGTCAGTTCTGGTGATGTGTCCTTTGTAGAGAGGTTCTCTCTAGTGTCCTCTCCTTCTACTGTATTTTGCACCCAAACAATATCTTAAGAACTTTAGGAATTAGTGCTGGCTGTTACCAAATCAGAAGATTTTGTTTATTTCACAACATCGGAGAATATATTAAAGAGAGTACAGAAATTCCCCTGAGCAATTTTATTACATCAAGTATTGCTCCAACCATGTTCGCTCTTAGATTTAATCCCGCCTGTTGAAGAGCTCACAGTTTTGTTACCAAGAAATTTATTGCTAAAGGTGTAAGAACTAAAACTAATTGATTTGTAAGAATCAAATGAAAACAAACTATTTACTGTCTATATTGGGAAGACCTGCCTCATTGGTGGTGAGCTTTCCCAGTGGTTTCGCCAGTTTAATCTACAAGATCATTGTATTTGTCATACCATTGTATTTACTGGAAGTAATATATTGATGGGGGTCGGTGGAAGGCTGGTTAAACCGTTTGGTTTACGACCACTACGACCCGGGTTCGATCCCAGCATTGGACACTTTTTTCTGTTTAAAAAAAAAAAAAAAAAATGCTCCAATGGCCCCCCGATTCTTGCAAAAGTCCAACCCCACCAGCGAGTGCAAGTAACCAAACGGGGCTCTGGCACATTTGTAAGTGCAAAGTCGAACTGCTTTTCACATGTGTAGACATGTGGTGCGCTTACAGTAAAAAGCAGTCGCTAACTACCCACCATGATTATCATGTCCTGTACCACGTGTACTAGGGATAAGCAAAAAAATATATATATATATATACAGTCTACTCTCGTTATAACGCCACCATCCGGATTTTGCAAAAAAGCGGCATAAGGCGAGGGTGGCGTTGTATCGAACACATTTAAAATGTGAAATTTAAAGATACAATAAATTATTTATAACAATTACTAAAAACAACTTATACCCTAAATCAATATATAGAATGCCGGCATTAATTAATTAATATGACAAATTGGAATAATTAATTTATTTTTATTCATTAAAAAGTAATTACATTTTCTTGAAGAAGTCTGTGATCACAACTTATCTTTTCTCTCCCTCACTTATGGCATAGACACGGCGTAAACAAATCCGCAGATAGATTGACGTCGTCAGGTGTTGCTCTCTTGGAGTGCTCAAGAAACAACAAAACTGTCTCAGCAGCTGTTCTGGCTTCCCTTAACGATGGTAGGCGCTGGGTCACTGTTGCATCATCATCCTCGCCAAGTTCTTCTTTCGCTGTAACAGTGGACACCAGAAAATTGTCATCTGTTAGCTTCATTTCCGCCTCCTGGGAATCATCAACCAGTTGAAACTCCCTTTCAGTCATCAAATTCTCTGGTGTAATAGCGAAGATGTCGCGAATGCGATCGAGCAGATTTCCATAATAAGAGGCTCAACTGCAGCAGTAGAAGTGAAGCGAATAATGCCTGTGTGATTCCAGCAGTTGCTGATGGAATCAGGGCTCACAGAATCCCAAGCCATTTTACAATAGCGCACAGCGTAATCCAGACGTAATTCTGTGGGTAGATGGGCATCCGCCAATTCCACCATTTTCTGGAGTTGAGGCTTGCGATATTGAGCCTTGAAACTTTTGATGATGCCACTATCCAGTGGTTGCAGACTGGCAGTCATATTTGGTGGAAGGAAGTGTATCTTTATGTTGCTGAGACTATCATTAGGGACGCAGTGAGACGTAGCGTTATCTAACAACAGTAGGATACGACGTCCTTCAGAGACAAGCTGCTTGTTGAACTGCAGTAGCCATTCTTGAAAGATGCTAGAGGTCATCCATGCTTTGCTGTTAGATGTGTAAGTGCAGTAGAAGTGTGGACTAAAGTTTCTGAAGCATCGAGGCTTTGCCGATTTTCCAATAATCAGCAATCGCCGCTTGTCTGTTCCAGTAGAGTTGCAGCACAGTAGAACAGTGATTCGTTGCTTCATCCTTTTGACACCACGGCAGTTTTCATCTTTGTGAGCAAGTGTTCGGTCAGGAATGAGCTGAAAAAATAATCCTGTTTCGTCTGCATTGTATATGTTAGCTGGATCATATCCGGAGTTCGCCAGAATACTGTTCAAATTTGTAAGATGTTCACCAATGATAGCTGGAGAAATCGATGCGCCTTCCCCACAGAGCCGTCGTTGCGAAATATGGAATCTCCCTTTAAATCGCTGCAGCCACCCACTGCTGTACGCGAAATTTTCTGGTACATCCAAATGCTCGCCAAGTTTTTTTGCCTTTTCTCTTAAGAGATCATCAGTAATAATAATATTATTGGCACGCTTTTGGGTAAACCAGTTGAAGAGAGCGTCTTCCAAGTCACTAAATTTTCCGACTCTTTGTCTCTTTGAAGAACCAACAGTATAATTTTCCCACTTCTCAGCCTGAGTGAGAATATCACGGACAGTTGTTCGTGGAAGTGAGAAACGCTTTCCAATCTCATTCTTCGACATCGTAGGGTTATTTCTTGCCAACTGGCATATCTCCTTCTTCTTTTCAATGGTGATCGACTCACGTTTACGCTTTTGGGAACTCATGATACGAAAATAAAGTTGTTGTGTTGACGTTAGCAAAGAATGAAGCGACTGTGTATGTTCCAGGAACAAACAGGAAAAGGGTCTGCTGGCTGTTGACACAATCTGTTATCGAGAAAAATACATTGATGTCGATTGGGACAAAACGAAAAAGCGGCGTAAGGCGAGGGTGGCGTTATATCGAGAGTAGACTGTATATGAAAAAATAGTACAAATCTAATATTGTACTGGGATAAGGTGCATAAATTAAGAAAAAGGCTTCTTCTTATCGAGCAACTGAAAGTTGCTGATGGCTTGCGCCATCTATCGGAATAAATATCAACTATTCTCGTTGATTTTTAATTATTCCAGAATTGGCCAAATACCCATTCTTGATTAATCAAGAAAAGCTAACCACGGACGCGTTTCGGGCTGTTGGCCCTCATCAGCGTGGTGCAAGCTGTACCTCAACGACCAAAAAAAATTAGTCATTAAGGCATCCTGAAAAATCATGAAACGGGTAGTTAAGGCTAGAATTTATGCACCTTATCCAGTACAATATTACATTTGTACTATTTTTTCACATTGTGTAGCGTTCTCACGCAATTCTGGCCTTAACTACCCGTTTCATGATTTTTCAGGATGCCTTAATGACTAATTTTTTTTGGTCGTTGAGGTACAGCTTGCACCACGCTGATGAGGGCCAACAGCCCGAAACGCGTCCATGGTTAGCTTTTCTTGATCAATCAAGAATGGGTATTGGGCCAATTCTGGAATAATTAAAAATCAACGAGAATAGTTGATATTTATTCCGATAGATGGCGCAAGCCATCAGCAACTTTCAGTTGCACGATAAGAAGAAGCCTTTTTCTTAATCTATATTAATAAAAGGCAAATTTCATAAGTGTTGTTCACTAAAAACTTTTGTTACAATGCATCAATTTCGACCAAATTTTCAACATTTATGTAAAACGAGATGGAGCAGGTTTTGCTTAACATCAAAATATTTTTCCCTAACATTAACATGCGTAACTTCGCTGTTATCGATTAAATACAAAAAAAATCAACAGAGTTAATTTTATTTATATATAAATACAAAATTAAATTTCAACAGAGTTAATTTTTTTACATACTAGCTAATAATCTCAATCTAAAAAATATTCAAAACAAGCAATTTTAAGATAACACCATATTTAAAACAGTCGGCCAAGAAAACAAATAACATGTAATATATATATAATATAATATATATAATATAACGGTATAATAACGGTATAAAGAAATAATGAACCTATCGTTTAAATTTATAATTGTAACGAATAGTATTTTAATTAAAACATTTTAAAAATACACAGTTTGGAACGGGACGTTTCACAAGAGTGACATCCATGGCGCCAATTTATAATTGTAACGAATAGTATTTGAATTAAAACGTTTTTAAAATATATACGCACTCGGGTAAAACCCGGGCGTTGCCCGGGACATTTGTCAATAATAAATATATTATCAATAATATTCGTTAGGCAAACTTCCACTCGATAAAACCCCGGCGAAGCCGGCTACACATCCGCTAGTATATATATATATTAAAAATAAAGAAGGCATCTCCTGACCACGAGCACATGTGCTTTTTTAGATGGCAGAGCGCCATCTAGTGGAGCAAAAATAAACTAAACGTTTATTTAGCTTGCTCCGTGATATTTGGCCAACCCAATTTCTTGATAAATCAAGAAAAGCCATCCACGAACGCGTTTCGCGCTGTTGGCGCTCGTCAGCATGGAGAAGGCTATATATATATACTAGTCGAATGACCTGGGCAACGCCCGTGTTTTACCCGATTGAATGTTTTTATTCAAATACTATTTGTTACAATTATAAATTGGCGCCTTAAATAAATGCATATGTTAGTTAATAACTATAGCCTATGTGCTTTATCTGTCTATGTACTGTTGGCTTCCGTAGGCGTCTCTTACTGGGAAAGAGAAAGAGAGGATTCCATTTAGTTATTAACTAATATATGCATTTATTTAAGGAGCGACCCGCTCCAACACAATAGTTACAAAAACCAAAAAGCGAGTGGGGGGGGGGGGGGGGCAAAGGTGGTGTGATCGTAGCCAACCAATAGGAGAGCGCCATTCCAAAAAAAAAAGCAAACGGTGACAGAGATGAAAAATTATTAAGAACGCATGACGCTCGTAACTGTATATAGAATGATGATAAATAAATAAACAACAAGTCAATAAGCCATTGGTTGATGTGGTGATCTGAATCAACTTCCAACCAACAAATGATCTTCAAAACTTAAAATTTTAATTAATAGATTTTGAAACAGAAAGCAAGTTTCAGCTCAAAGTTTGCAATTTACAAACAATAAATTTACTGTTTGTTTATATCTGTGTTTTTGCCACACGCACACGCTATAAAATTTTTACAAAAGGAGTTCTTAATAAACTATCATTAGAAAGAGAAAATTAGAATCAAAGCTTTTCAAATGGTGAAACAATGCAGGAAAAACTTCAGAACATGTTGAAATAAATAAAAGGTATATTTTCTACTATAAGAGATAAAATAGAAGGCTATTAAAAAAATGGCACAAAGAGGAATCAACTTATGCCACGATCGTATGTGCTAGTATCCATCAGAAGTATTCTATAGATGGAAATTTTGCCGGGAGGATATTGATCTAAAGAGACAAGGGTCGCCTCTCCCGTCAAAATAGATGTCAAATACAGACGCCATCTATTGACCGTCACCACAAACTAGCGGCTTCGAGTCGGGACAAAGCCACAACACCAGCTTTGGCAAACTGAAAAGTGTCCATCTAGAGACTTTGCCAGCTAAACACCTCTTTGGCAGATTGTCAAGATTCCATTAGATCCCTTGTGGATCTCATGGAATAAAGTCCGCCCTACGCTGATGAGGGCCATTAGCCCGAAACCATGGTCTCTAGGTGGACGCTTTTCAGTTTGCCAAAGCTGGTGTTGTGGCTTTGTCCCGACCCAAGGCCGCTAGTTTGCGGTGACGGTCAATAGATGGCGTCAGTATTTAACGTCTATTTTGACGGGAGAGGCGACCCTTGTCTCTTTAGATCAATATCCTCCTGGCAAAATTTCCATCTATATTTTATCCATAGATTTGGTCCAGCCACTTTGCCAGCTAAACACCTCTTTGGCAGATTGTCAAGATTCCATTAGATCCCGAATGGATCTCATGGAATAAAGTCTGCCGTAGACTGACGAGGGCCATTAGCCCGAAACCATGGTTTCTTTAGATCAGAAGTATTCTAGAGCTAGAGCTAGTTTAACATAGGGTAAAATGTCTGAATAAACAGGCCCATAATGCAACAAAAGGTTATTTTTTATGCCATGAGCTATTGTGATTTTAAAGCAAGTAATGGTTTGTATGAGAGGTTCAAAACAAAATAAAATCTTGACTTTAGAGTGCTTTCAAGCAAAAAAAGTATTAGACATTTTCCACGTAAAATTTGTATTATAGAGTGTAATATAATAAAGTTATTTTAAAAATTTGTATATCTTTTAATATATAATTAATAAAGCTTTGCCTAAGAATTGTCTAGATTTTATAATTAGACAGAGGTACATATTTGCTAATGACAAAAAGAACCACCATCAAAAGACTTCACAAGATATTTTGTGGCCATATTCAGCATTAATGTATATAGGTCAATTTAGGAAATTAAAACAAAACAACCATTATTAAGAGATAGTCTGTGTATATGGCTGTCCTTTAATTAGGCAATCTAAAAATTGTGAAAAGTAAAAACATAGCCAAACTGTGGAAATAATGAAGCAAAGTCTCATTTGAGTTCACTATAGAGAAGTTTTACTGTACATAATAAATTGGCAATATTCAGTCTAACTTACAACAATTAGATTATTTAGATGCCCTGAAACTTATCAAATATTAATTTGGCCCACAAATATTTTACCTTTGTGATAATTCATCATTTCTCTAAGCCAATTTTGACAACAAAGGTATAAATTGTGGCATAAATATACACCTTCATTTTAAAAAAAGTTTATTTCCCCAGGGCCTTAGTTAGCACACGTAATACATAGTAATGTGCCATACAGCAGTGGTGTAAACACTGGTTGTGCATATATTGCAGCCCCATATATGACACATGGTTTTTGTTTTCTTATGAATGATTAAGGCATCATGCAGGTACATTGGTTTGATAAGCTAACTTAGATGGTTTCCCAATGTAAACAATAAGGTGTCTTGAATATGCTATTTGAGAACTCACAGGAGTAAAGACATGCAGGCCTTTGAAGATTGATCAGTTGGAATGCACCCTGAATAGAGTTCTAGCCCAAAAGCAAACAACCATTAAAGATTTCTTTAAAAAATATTCATTATTTTAAAAAATGATTTTCTTTTTTTATCCAAATTTATTCACTTTCTTCCCCCCCCCCCACTGCAATTATTTACTTGAATTATATTTGTAATTTCTTATACATTACATGAGTTTGCAGCACCAAGAATTAGTGCGGATGGTGTCCGGTTGCTCCAATAACTACTTGCTACCTTCCTGTCTGTAGTTGCTCACCTTCTTCTTCTCCTCCTCTGGGGCGGCCCGGGTGTGGCGCTGAAGCAGCTCTTGCTGCCGAGTCAAGGTCACCAGGGTTTGATCAGCAATTTCTGCCTCATGGTTTCCACTGCCTGCACCACATGTGGCTGGATGGTAAATATGTATCAATAGAGGAACTACCTACCTGAGAGATGACATGCTTCTGCAGGCGAGAAGCCTCCACCACCTGCGGGGAGTTGGCCCCATAGGCCTCAACCAGACCTGCGAGGCCCTTGGAATGGAGCCAGAAGAGGTTGGGGGCCTCCTTCTTGAGTTGGGTGGCCTCCAGCTGCCCCACACCAATTTGGTTCTTCTACAAGAGGAGATGGATTTTAAAACTGCCGTACACATGATGTGAAACCAAGGGTAAAATTCAAGAAAAAGCAATTGGAAAAAATCCAGGTGAAATGTGAAAACAAATTAGAGATACATAAAAAAGGTTAATCCTAATAAGCTAAAAATCCAGCAAAAATATCTAAATAACGTTAAAAAATAGGCGAAGTATAATACCCAAGTTAATTAAATTCCAAGTAAACTCTAAATTAAGTAAAACTCGAGGAACGAAATATCCAAATGCAGTAACATCAAGTAAGGTAAATCACAGGAAATCCACAGGCTGATGTTTCTGGGCAAGGGGAATCAATAAATTAATTTAAAAAAAAATCAACTTCAGAATAAATACAAACTAAATTTCCAGAGATCCTTTTTAAAAACTATTCTTAATATAACAAAGTATCTTAATCTATAACTAAATAATAATGAATATATCTATAGCCATATATTAATGAACAATACTGTGCAAAAGATCTACTTATATAATTGCCTTATTCTGTCTGTGTGAAGTTCACGGATAGATTTTGGTCATCAACGCGCGCATCATCATTATGATCATTATCATTATCTAATGATAATTATTTATTTATCTACTTATATAATTGCCTTATTCTGTCTGTGTGAAGTTCACGGATAGATTTTGGTCATCAACGCGCGCATCATCATTATGATCATTATCATTATCTAATGATAATTATTTATTTATCTACTTATATAATTGCCTTATTCTGTCTGTGTGAAGTTCACTGTGTGAAGTTCACGGATAGATTTTGGTCAGAATGAATAAAATAAAAAAAGTGTCAAGGGATGGGAATCGAACCTACGACCTTCCGCTTACCGGGCAGATGCCATGACCACTAGGCTACCTAGGACAACGATAGGTTATTTTAAATTATATATAAATTAAATATTAAAACTATATATTCAAATTATTCTACTTAGCTCACGAACAGCGCCTCTATCAAGGTTATAAATACGTTTAAAATCGAAATCATTTCAAAATTTTATTAATAATAGTTCGCTTACTAATTAGAATACTTGATCTAAATCGAAATATTTATAGACGCTCGCTCGATTTGAAGATTTATATCGTAACTAATCTGACTGTAAAGTTTGGAGCGGGACGTTTCACAAGAGTGACATCCACGGCGCCAATTTATAATTGTAACGAATAGTATTTGAATAAAACATTTAATCGGGTAAACCCGGGCGTTGCCCGGGTCATTCATCTAGTATGGTATAAAAGAGAATGAATCTCTCAAATTTGTCTTAGAAGCATGTAAAGAAAGAAGGTGCTATAGAATATTCCTGTAGAAAGACAAAGCCGAGATATTTAAAACTGTATTCAAGAAACACATGCTGTCAAAAAATTGAACTTAACAATGGTTGGCCATAAAATGCACACAGGGTTGTGTATAAGGTATTTGAAGACAGTTGAGAGCAAAAATATCTCATGAACCACAAAACATGGTATCTACATGTCGTGGTATATCTACATAATGGTAGATACCTAAATGTAATACAGTCTATGTTTCAATCTTAAATAAATGAATCCTGTTAGATTCCTAAAATCCCAAATATCCAAAAAATAATTAACTTCTTCAGATATATAACAGGAGCAAATGGTTTAAAAAGACATTGATGTTGGGGAAGAAGACCCACAATGAGTTGGCTAGAAGGGGTCAAGAAAACTACTAGATGAGTGCGAGTGATGATCAGATCTCATTGGAGAATATTTGTTCACAGAGTCACCAAAAGTTGACTTGATGGATGCTAACAACAGTTATTCTCAAAATGGCTCCCGTTTACATCAATAAGGGCTTCAATATATGATCAGAAATGGTGGCGTGTGTGTCCCAATTAAATTATTGTTAAGATTGGACATTGCAGCACAAATGGCATCAACAGTGTTGTGGGGTCATCATGGGGGCCAGTAAGGTCTGGAGAGTTGAGTGGCCATATGTTTAGCGCAGTCATGCAGATTGGCCGCCTCTTGGGTAACAATGGCTTTGTGGGTAATCGTGCAATCCTGTAAGTTTTGCCATTTTGTACATTGTCTATCCATGACTTTACAACAGTTTCCTGCATCCCGGTGTAAACTTTGGCATTCAGTGAGCAGAGAATTGGGGTAGCATCATTACCCCTAAGATATAACACTTGTAGAAAACTGCATGCATGACACAAGGAACAATATTAGATTTATAAAACAAATGTCTATCATTTCTCTGGTTAAACTTTGATCTTGGAGGGAGAATTTTCTTATCAGAGTAAAACCAAAGTATGGCACCAGGTGCTTCACTTTGCTGAGGAAGCTGTGGAGTAGCTATTGTTGCCGTCATTTCATGATGTTACTATAGGTTTGAATGAGCCACATTCTGGATTGATAATCAGATTGACCTTTATAAAACAAGTTGTTGGCCCCAGTCATACGTGGTAACACACTTTTCATTATTTAAAAAACTGACAAAGAGGGAGCAATTTTCAAAATATTTAAATTTTCCTTTTTTTCCCCCACAGATCTAAGTTGGCCTTTTTTTATCAGCCTTAGATATAATGGCTTAACAAAAATTTCTTTATTATTTTTATATAAAAGCCTTTATAGTCATTTAGGAAAGTTTTTCTTGGTGTTAACACCTAAAGTTCAGCCTTATCAGGTTTATAATGTCTTCTAGTGGCAGACAATACGTTTTTTCTCCAATCTTGAATTGCTGTTTCAGGAGAACACAATTTCCCTTTTACTACTGCCAAAAATTAAAAAATAAATAAATAAATTGAAGCCACAACCATTAGAAGATTTAAATAGTGAGAAGCGGGTCCTCTTTCTGCCAAATTCTTTTTTTCCTTAAATTATGGGATCAGTGAGTTCAAACCTTCCTCTTTTGAGGTGAGGTTGTTTATCTTTTCCCATGGCTGCAGATAATTGATTTTGTGCATGATCCTCTAAAAAATCTCGGTCTGCTGTAAATGCTTTCAATTTGGTATATACCACAACTTTGGTCTTGCTGCTTGTTTGATCAGGGTCTGTTTATATTTTGTCTTTCCACAAGATTTTTTTAGCTGACATTTTGAAGATTCAAAATATTTAGTGAAAATTTAATTAGGAAAAATGTAAAAAAAAAAAAAAAATTGGATGAAATTATAGAACTGTACATAAAATTAAGCAAATTACCTTAATAAGAGATATATAAAGATATTATAAAATAAATAAAGCTTCCAGGGTTAAAAGATAAAGGAGTATACAAACTCCCCATAACTTCATTTTTACTGGAGCTTCATCATAGTGTAAAGTAAGTCAAATGATGATACAAATTGACAGAATTTTAATAGAAAATACATCACAAATATTTCCAATTCATAATATTATCTGATTATCTTGACAGTTTTTTTTTAATTAAAAGTATAAAATATAGTTTTTTTTAATATATCGATGGGGGGTTGATAAAAATGGAATTTCTTGCAATAATTCTTGTGCAAATAAGTGGCCTGGTAGAAGAGCACTAGGTTGAAAGCCAACCTATTTGCACAATAATGTATTGCAGAAAATTTAATATTCTGCACACACAGTTACTTAATATTGGTTGGGCAACGAGGGAAGAACCTGGGTCTAGTAGGAACTATACTAAATATATTATAAAGAACAAAGACACACCATGACATGACTTGTCCATATTTGGAAAACCTTCAACTTGCCACCAAAGGTGAGGATTGTCTGATGGTGTTTGCTAGTGTTGGACAGCCAGGGTTGGGAGCCACACAAATATTTCTACCTCAGCTCCTTATATAAAATTTACATTCCCAAGTGGTGTGGAGTTAAAAATTACAATGCAAGTCGTTGGGTATCAGAACAACTTTCAAGATCCCAAGTGTCAGTAAGAACAGTTAGTAGCGCCATCTGAATTCCCCACCAGGTCACACAGCCAAATCTCTACTGGCTTGCACTAGGTGAAAGTATATTTGAACCTGGTTTTTTAGAAGCAATTAATCAGGCTTGAGAAAAAAAGGAGAGTTTGGCAAAGAAAATGCCCATAAAAGTAGAGATGAGTGAAATAGACAAAGATTATTCAAAACTGAGGTGATATGGTTGGATTATTCTATATACAGTTATGAGCGTCATCATCTCTGTCACCGTTTGCTTTTTTTTTTGGAATGGCGCGCTCCTATTGGTTGGCTACGATCACATGGCTACGATGGCGCCGCCACTACACGAGACACTTTGTTTTTGACTTTGCCCCCCCACTCGCTTTTTGGTTTTTGTAACTATTGTGTTGGAGCGGGTCGCTCCTTAAATAAATGCATATATTAGTTAATAACTAAATGGAATCCTCTCTTTTTCCCAGTAAGAGACGCCTACGGAAGCCAACAGTACATAGACAGATAA
The DNA here is from genome assembly GCA_030710605.1 of Cordylochernes scorpioides. Taxonomy (NCBI): domain Eukaryota; kingdom Metazoa; phylum Arthropoda; class Arachnida; order Pseudoscorpiones; family Chernetidae; genus Cordylochernes; species Cordylochernes scorpioides. The sequence continues at coordinate 11,026,936 of CP092876.1, read as the reverse complement.
AGCACATAGGCTATAGTTATTAACTAATATATGCATTTATTTAAGGCGCCAATTTATAATTGTAACAAATAGTATTTGAATCAAAACATTCAATCGGGTAAAACACGGGTGTTGCCCGGGTCATTCGGCTAGTAGATTATAAACACAAGGTAATAAGACCAAATCCAAATAAATAAATACCGAATGACATTTTAGCAAAAACGCTCTTACCAAAACATCATACACTACTTATTTATTTGGATTTTGTCTTATTATCTTGTGATTAAAAAACTGAGATTCAACTGGAGCAGTCAGGGTTCCATGAATTAGCTAGCATTATAAAATGAGGGCTTTATCATTGCCATGAGAGCCAAAGGCTATCTAGGAGAAGCATTAAATTCAAATAAAAAGAAGATATTGAGGGCAGGTGGGTCATCCAAGATTGGATTATTCAGCTGCTAATGTGAATTCTGCCAGAATGTAAGAGGAGAGCAGACCCCTGCCAGGAAGGCTCTGATGTTGGCCATCTCCCGCAGGAAGGTCAAGTCTGGGCTGAGGGTCAAATTGAGAATGGCTGTGGATGGCAGCAAGACTTTGTCCTCCAGGATCTGGCCTCCGTCTGCCCGGATGTACTGCAGTAGCTCCGGGTACCAGCTCCGCTCCATCACCGGCTGCCATCCAAATCCAGTCCAGACCACTGTTGAGAAAGCACAGGTCACAACTCACATTCTCAGAGGTGTCCAGCTTGAGGGCCACCACCTTTTTGTCGTCGGGGAACCTCATCACCGTGCGGTGCACCAGGGTGTCAAACTGGTCCTCCAGGTCTCCTTCCTGCACCACATTTGTGGAAGTCACTTGTATTCCTCCAGGTACAACTATTTGGGCAAGCCCTCATTGTCTCAAAGGGGAATAATTTCCTGAGTGAGGGGTGAAGATTTGATCTGAGACCAACAAAGAGTGCAGATGCCCTAGTGAATGGTAAAGTTTGTATTTTAACAACATTACACTCTCTACTCAATATTCTACAGACTTTCTAATCCAAATAATTGAGATAAAAAGTACTTATTTGGTCTTATTACCTTGTGACTTTCCTTCTCTAAATAGATAAATCAACATTCAACTATATATGCATTTCTTAATAACATATGCTAGTGTAAAAAAAAAAGAGATTCTCCATGAAATAAATATTACCATATTTATTTAAAATGTATTATTTGTTCTGTCATACTCTTATTTTGTTAGGATCTGAAAGGCATACTATATAGACACTTTACAAAGAGCTTTTAAAATAAAAGTTTGAAATAAATTTTGTGGAAATTTTTGCAAGGAGAGAGGAAGGATCTTGGCGAGTAAGTAAAGGGAAAAAAGGGGAGAAATTTCTGAATTCAGTCGAAGGGTGTAATGAACAAGAAATTCTGCCCTGAGCATCTCTCCATTATGTCCCTCAACAGACATTTGTTGGTAGTGCTGCCATCTATAAGTAAGAATTCACCAAGTTGTTTTGCCAATTTTGAAGACAAACTGGCTGAGAGGAAGGTTACTCACGTTCTCCAGGGGAAGCCGTTCTGGAGCAAGTTCTGGGGGAAGGGGTAACTCTGTGGAGTCCAGCAGGTCAATGTTGAGAATGGCCTCGGGCCGTTTCAGTGGGTTGAAGGGGGCGACAGGAAGCTCCTGCTGGTCTGACACAGTGTAGCCCAGAATAGAGGAGTAGAAGTCTGCCAGGCGGCTAGAGCGGAGTGGCTCCGTGGAAATGATGCTGACTGCTGGGGGGGAGTACAGCACCACCAGCTCATCCATGGCCAGGGCCCCTGTACAGACTTCTGTGTCACTGGACAGACTTTTTTTTCACTGTACAGATTGCTGTGGACAGACAGTGCCAGGGCCCCTATACAAACAGTGCTGCTGAACAGACTGCTTTACAGACAAAGTCAGACCACCTGTACAGACAATGCTACTAGACAGACATTGTCAGGGCCCCTGTACAGACAATGTTACTGGATAGATTGCTAGGTTACTGTACATAAAATAAAACCTCAATGTGGTTCACTGTATCATTAAAAAAAAAAAGGGAATATTTCAGGGTTGTTATAAGGGAAGGTTTGTTTTAGTTGGTTTTACTGCATATTGTTACTGGACAGACTGCTGTGTATAGGCAGTGCTAATAGACTGTCTCAGAGCCCAGCTACACTTAATCCCCGGTCTCTGCTGGAGGTAATCTCTTATTGGAGGTTGGGTTAGTCATTCTTGATTTTACAAAAGTGGAGAGAGGTTCATGGAAGTGGGCTTCTAACACAAATCCTCTTTAGATGGATGTGGATAGTCAAATATGCCAAGTTTACCAGACATTGGGATATTTTGCTAAATAAAGAATTCTTGTACAAGAGAATTGAATTATGATGAAATGTGGAACTTTTGTAGAATCCCTCATGTGCTGGTAGAATCACCCATTTTGATCCGTAGTGAAAACCTTTCACAGTAGAAATAAGTTTGTAAGCTCTCATTGGGCAGCCGCTGGATTTTACATATCAGTTTTGATAAATGAACTCAGATACAATAAAACCCCGCTAATATGAACCCGGGATATAGCGAACCTTCCCTTATAACGAACCATTGAAAATACGTTTGTTATAACGAACTTTGAGATTTTTTAAATAACAAACTACTCCCTAAGTCCCAAAACAAAAAATTCTATTTAAAATACTAGGCCTAAAATGAACTTAAAAATTGTAATTAATAGATTTTTGAAACAACAAAATTTTGAGCATGTTTCAGCTTACAGATCACGATTTCAAATCAATAAATTTGACTGCATTGTTTGTTTACATTTCTATTTTTGCCGCATGTTATACTTCTTATTAAATAGAATCTTGGCCTTTTCATTGAATTTGAAATAGAAAAAATTGTAAATTGCTTCCAAAATAGGGGGAAAAAATCAAAAAGGCATTAAAAAAAGGCTAATATTAGAAAAAAGGCATTATCAAGGCTTTTCAAGTGAAACAACACAGGCAAAATTTCAGAACATGTTGAAATATTAAAATTTAACTTTTCTAGTATAAGATATAAAATAGAAGGCTATTAAAAAATTACTGAAAAGAAGAATCAACCCAAACTTTTCCACGATCGTAAGTGTTAGCATGCCCTTTTAGAAGCGTTCTATATCTAGAGACAGAAAGAGCTAGTTTAACCTTGGCTAAAAAAATAAATGGGCCTATGAGTTTGCATCACAGGTTCAAAACAAAACAAAATCTAGACAAAAAAATATGTGGAAACTGTAAATGGAAGAAAAACACTTGTTAACTTTATTTGAAAGGGGCAATGCTTGAAGAGTGCTTTCAAGAAATAAGGTATTGGAAGCATTTTTTTGAGTAAACTTTGTATTAAATATTATGATAAAGCTATTTTAATATCTTTAATATATAATTTTTGCCTTTGTCTTGGTTTTCAAATTAGACAGAGGTACATATATGGTAATGATTAGAAGAACCTATCATAAAATGACTTATTCCAAATAAATTGGATGAGGTCTTATTTCCTTGTATAATAATCCAAATTGTGATTTAACATATTCAGCATTAATGTAAGAAAATAGATCAATTTAGGAAATTAAAATAAACTGACCACTATTAAGAAGAAGCCTTTTCCTTTAATTATACGCTCTAAAAATGTTGTAAAATAAAAATAAATAAATAGGTAAACCGTAGCTCTCTATAGTGAACCAAAAGTTCAGCCTTTTGGGGTTCGCTATAGAGGGTTGGCTCAATTTTGACTTGCCATTCAAGTTGAAAAATTAAAATTTATTTTGTTGCAGAATATTTTTAAAATAATCAATATATTATTTTATGTATATTACTCTATTGTTAATAGGTTTGTAATTGCTTTGATCAAAATCAACTGCCTTGTCTGTCTTCCATGTTACAATAGAAAGTTGGTTTCTGGGGAACATTTAGCCTTGTCAGGCTTTTGTCATTTTCAAATACTATTAGAATATGCTTAACAGCACTGTTTGAATTTCACAAAAAGTTTTCTGAAACATATTTGATTTCTTGAAGACCACAATAGTGACAGAGAAAGAATCCTAGCAAACTCTTGCTCCTAAAATATGGCTATGAGAGAGACAATGAGATAAGCTCTCTGGGATAAGAGCTGCAATTGTTACAAGAGCTGATAAGATCCTTGCTGTGCCACATGGAAATATTCTGTGGTAGAGAGTTTTCACAAGTTGTGTGGGGTCATCTGAATTGCATCCAATGATATAATTTTATGCTCTTCACAGAATTTATGGTGAAGGAGACACCTTCAGATTATCCTGCACAAGCAACAGAGATGGAAACCTGTGTTGAGAGGCTGCTAGGAGGCCATGGTATCAATCTCAATATTTCCTTTAAACAGACATATCAACCAAGCTAGTTGACTGGGCGAGTTCCCCAATACTGAGAGATGTTTCAAGGTACTGCGGTGATGACAATCATCTCGTGTTTCAGCTACAATCCAATTGTACCATCTTAAGACAAAGTTATTCTTCTCAAGTTGATTCTTTTTTTTTTTGCTTATCCCTAGTACACGTGGTACAGGCCATGATAATCATGGTGGGTAGTTAGCGACTGCTTTTTACTGTAAGTGCACCACATGTCTACACATGTGAAAAGCAGTTCGACTTTGCACTTACTAATGCCAGAGCCCCGTTTGGTTACTTGCACTCGCTGGTGGGGTTGGACTTTTGCAAGAATCGGGGGCCAAGTTGATTCTTACAATCTGCCAAGCCTTGTGTTGAATTTTTTTTTTCTCATGCAGGTTATATGCCCAATTTTCATTCAACCGAATTAACAGTTAGAAATTTTTAAGCACAAGGTGACAAGACCAAATCTAAGTAAATAAACGTGAAGTTTTTTTTTGGTACCCAAGGTGGCCAGGATATATGGTGGTCTTGGCCTGACAAAAGGTGATAAATGGTGGTCTTGGCCTGACAAAAGGTGATATATGGTGGTCTTGGCCTGACAAAAGGTGATATATGGTGGTCTTGGCCTGACAAAAGGTGATATATGCTGGCCTGACAAAAGGTGATATATGGTGGTCTTGGCCTGACAAAAGGTGATATATGCTGGCCTGACAAAAGGTGATATATGGTGGTCTTGGCCTGACAAAAGGTGATATATGCTGGCCTGACAAAAGGTGATATATGGTGGTCTTGGCCTGACAAAAGGTGATATATGCTGGTCTTGGCCTGACAAAAGGTGACATACGGTGGTATTCCTGGCAATAGATAGAGGGGTGACTAAGCACACGGTGTGACTCAGGTGAAGTAGAGACAATGGCTGGTTGTCACAACTTGTCTTTTGCAAGCCTCCCGGCCAAGCTGAGTAGATTCAAGTAAAGTGGCCAACCCTGCTGGTGCAGCAAGAAACAATCCAATATTTTCCAGGTCATACCAATTTTGTGCAGTATTAAATACTAGCTGAATGAACTGGCTTCATCCAGGATCTCCACAAGAGTAAAGTTTCCAAACACAATGTGGTTACTTTAACAAATGAAATTTATAAAAAGAAAGTTGAATCCTGCCAAAATTATCAATATTACCATTATTGAGGTCTTCTTCTCAATATAGATTGCTGTCTCTCTTTACCTTGAGAGACAACCTAGAGTCCAGCTACTTGACCAGCTCCGCAACTCCAAAGGAAGAGGCTCTCAAGGACGACTACTAAACATCCAAAATCTTATCCAGAACTCATTTTTATTGAAAACACAGTCACTTTATACATTCAAAGAAATTTACATATCAATTTAAAAGAAATTTACATACTTTTCTCTTAGTTTTTTAAATTACAACTATATTTACATAAAAATAAAGTTGACTACTCTAGTAGTTGTAACATACTCCCCCCGCTTTTGAACAGGAGTTCAAAAGAAGAAAAGAGTGAAAAATATACACACATTTTCACAATTTTCAGGGTTGGAAAATTTTTCCTCCAAATTTTTTGAGGTACGGGGCACATGATCAAAATCATCAATACAATTATTTCCCACCCAACCCACATAGATATCGATGGATCTTTGTGTCCTTTAAATGATTTATCTTCTCATACCAATCTATAGACTCTTGACTTATATCCTTTCCCAGGGGATCATCCCATCCACCTGCTCTATTCCATGTTTTTTGCAGCAAAATTTTAGGCGCTATCACCGGTGAATAAAACCCGAGGGGATCAAATAATTTTTGCCCCAAAGATAAATTGACTCTCCTTGTTATCACTGAAAGTGAAATTTCAATGTTTATCATGCAATTCAAAGTGTCAGTTTTCCAATTCCACAAGAGTCCCAAAACCTTCGTGTCATTTCCATCTCGAAGATTGGACGTCTCCGTTGTTTCCCACTGATGAAGTTCCATTCTACTATCAGCAATAACATCTTCCTCTTTCGTAAGAGGCTCTATACTTTCAGTTTCTATAACTGACCTTTTATCAATTTCAGCCTTTCCATTTTCATCTGCTTCAACAGATTTTTTCTCAACTTCAGCCTTATGACTTTCGTCAACTTCTACAACAGACTTTTTCTCAACTTGAGCTTTTTCACTTTCTTCAACAACAGACTTTTTCTCAACTTGAGCTTTTTCACTTTCTTCAACAACAGACTTTTTCTCAACTTGAGCTTCTTGGATCTTACTGATCTTCACCTGTATGTCACTACATTTTTGCATAATTTGCAGTGGACTCTAGCTCTTTCATAACAGCTTGCTCATCATATTCCTCTGCATTAATCATTTCTATGACAAATTTTCAGACTTCTGGGTTGTCAGGGTGGCCGTAAATGGACAAATTTTCAAATCGCCTTTCAAATTTTGTAAATTAATTTTAATATATTTCCAGATCACATATAAGTAAGAAACTTTTAACACTCACTCAGTCCAAAGAACAATGCAAGTGTACAAAGTTTCAGACTTCTGAGTGGTCGGAGTGGCCAGGAATGAACAAATTTCAATACTTATTTTTAAGTCTTATGTAACGCCCCTTACAAGGAATTGACCAATCCGCCGCGAGCAGGCTTACTTCTATTTAAGGCACAAGGCAATAAGACCAAATCCAAATAAATAAATAGTGTGTGACATTTCGGTAACAGCATTGTTACCATCTTCAGACAAAAGTACTGAATGAGAAATTTTACCACAGCATGGTTTACCACCATGGTAAAATTTCTCATTCAGTACTTTTGTCTGAAGATGGTAACAATGCTGTTACCGAAATGTCACACACTATTTATTTATTTAGATTTGGTCTTATTACCTTGTGTTTATAATCTATAATCCAAATTGTGCCTTATCATTCTATTTAAGGCCTAATCCCCAGTGAACTTTTGATTCTAAGTTTTGTAAATTCATGGCTAAAAACTAACTAAATAATTTATAGGTAAAAAATACATTTAAAAAAAAAAGCTTTTATTTAAATGCACTAAAAATGAAAAATAAAATATTTAATCTTCTGCCATTGAGCAATTAGATGTATCTGAGTGAAGATAAAAGCGGCAGGGGACGATTATCATGAATTTCTAACCTAATGTGATTTAATAAAAGAAAATTGTGCTTTACCACTAATGTGATTTAATATGTAACAGCTGATTAGTGATTTTTATAAGTGTTTGCTATATTTTTATCTCTTCTCTAAATATGATCGTCCCCCGCCACTTTTATTTTCACTCAGATACATCTAATTGCTCAATGACAGAATATTAATTTTTGACGTGACAACGTCTTAAATTAGGTTGCGGCTGGGAGTCACTTATGAAAAAGTGTAACGCCCGGTAACGTTCTGATGAGTCACCGAACGAGAGTGCTGCGCGCGCAGCGCTAGAGAATTAGGCGCATTGAATCGGCGCATGCTTGTCTCTGTCTTTGTCTTTCTCGAACGTTCTTGGCGTTGGAAAAACAAGAAAGCGTCATAATACAAGTTCACACGTGTGGTTAAAGTATCGTCAGCTGTGTCTGTAGTGAAAATGTGGAGTGCTTAGATTCGTCATTTACAACAACTACAACAATAAAGGTAAATAATTGTACACTGATATTTCATTATCGTAAACTATGATTGATTGATTAATTGTTAGATTGACACAAAAGTTGAGAAACTGAGTTTATAGGTTATGTCATACTATTGATAAATGTTGATAGTGTTAAGTAAATTATTAGTTTAAAATTAATTAATTAATTAAATAAATATTATTTTACAAATTTTAAATAGGTTCAAATTTATTTAGCAAAAATTTGAACCTTCGATCTGAATAAGTGTTTTGATTTTCAAATTGATTCTTTAAAATTAAAAATTCATCCATTCAATTTCAAATGTTCAACAGGAATCACCACTCTCAAAACAATGGAAACGGTGCCTTCAACTTCCAATGACTCACAGACTACTCGAGATATTCGCAATGAATACTTACGACTTCGTGGACACACTCTAGACACAATTACCAAACAGGCCGTAAAATTCTGTGACGACGCAACCGACGCTGGACAACTTATTGTAACGAACATCAACTGTCAAAGTTTAAGTGCCCATGCCGCGGACATTGAAACAGATACAGTGATACCACGATCAGACTATTTAGTATTGACTGAAACGTGGATGCACGACACTTGTGAACCAACTCCAATCAAGGGTTATGAGTGCGTATCCAGGGAAAATAATCGACCTAACTCAGATACCAACGCGGCTGGTGGAGTGGCGATCTATCGTAAATTATCATCGACATCTACGGCGGAAGTGTTCCAAGTTGCGATTACAGACGTAACTCGTGTCATTAAAACCAAGGGTGACATGTGCATGACTGAAGTTACTTGCTTCGCCGCTAATACTAGCTTCAAGTTTATACTCGGTGCTGTATATATTCATCCAGGAGCTAGTATGCAGGATATTGGAATGTTACTATGGCAAGGACTCGGTCCGTACATTCACAACAGCCAGTACGTGCCACCGTTCGTGCAAATTGATTCTAGTATACCGATTCTTCTGTGTGGTGATTTTAACAAAAACGTAAAGCCTGACAACTCGTTTCTTAATTTCATGAAAAATACGTATAATCTTGATTGCGTATCAAACGTTTCTAAGTCAACTACGTTAAAAGGAACAACTATCGACTTGACTTTCGCAAGACACATTACAGCAGAAACACTTCCTTTCATTTCATATTTCTCCTATCATCGTCCTATCCTCAACAAAATCACTCAAATAGGAATTAGTTAGGTTTAAGTTTACATGTACAATGTTTTAGTAAACAAAATATATTTCTATAGTTAAAATTTGTGCAATTCTTATTTTCATTCAATTCCTTGTTCCTATTGTGCAATTTAATTATATTCATATCAATAAATATTCTACCGTTGTCATGTAAAATCTTCGCCCGTAAAACCGACTTTACAGGCAACCATTGTTTTTTTAATTTTATTTTAGTGTATTTAAATAAAAGCTTTTTTTTAAATGTATTTTTATTAATTTCATTTCAGCAACCCGCTGTCATCCATATTCAAGAATTTTGATGAAGCTTATTTGATGCCAAGTTTTGAATGGTCCGATGTTTAAAACCAGCGTATCAATAATACAGTATATAAAAAGGTGGAAGTAAATCACTTTTAACAATATTATTGAGAAACCTGCAAAATGGCATTTTCCATAGAAGGTTTACCTATTAAACCTACCTATGTAGATTACATAAATGATAAACACCTATTTTTGCAGTGAACATATCTATTATAATTTATCATCACTGACTTATCATGACCGAGCCTCTGATGTGAGACTGTCTACTTGAGTGACTGGGAGTTGACGGGGAAACTGTACTGTTGTAGCCATCAAACATCGACTCCAAAACATTCCAACTCTCTGTCTAGAAGGATTTGCAGAATTGAAAATCAAAATACTCCCATCATGCCGCGTGGAGCACGGGCTCACACATTGTGCCATCTGTTTAAATGATTATTTTTGCCAGTTTTGGGCTTTTGACTCCAAAGAGATTCAGGCTATAAACCTAAAATTTTAGATTTTAGTCCTCCTTTGACGTCATGAATATTTGCTCCAAAAATAAAGTCTCAACTCCCAACTGATTCTGAGCTGAAACCGTGCATCAGACATCATACTTATATAGGGGATACCTTATTTAATCATTTTTGTTTGTGTGATGATGAACCCTTTTTATATAGAACATACCTTATAACAGCCATATTGTCTGGGGGAAGCCGTTACAAAGACTATGTGTGCAGTACCAAAAAACTCAGAAAATATGTTAAAGATCTTCAGGAAGTGTCAATTTCAAGGTTTTTCTCTCTGGATTTGGTCTGGGGTTTCTCAATATTTTAGAGGTAGTTCCACAAAGCATTTTGGTTGATTCAGGGCCAATGGAACAATCATCATAGTCCTTTAACACTTTGAGGTAAAAGTGAGAGGAAAGTGATTTAAAAAAAAAGCGCATGAACAAAGAAAAATAAACAAACAAGGGAGAAAGATAGGCAGGCAATAGAGGTTGCTGGAACAGCGGTCTCACGTGACGTTGTACATTGGGTTGCCCCCCACCCCCTGATACAGCAAGAAGGAATGGGACAAGATCGAATTTGACTTGGCCGCCGGCAAGTTTATATTTATTTTTAGAAATCGTGATTCGCCTCCTTTAGTGTTAATAACTCTATATAAACAAGGGCTTTTATAACTCTTCTTTACTAATAAGATCCAAACAATCCGTAATTTTGATAACCTGCCAAATTCAGACTTTTTTTTTTTCATTCACATAATTCACAGCTGAGTGATGCTGCATTATTCCTGAGCCCAGTATGGGTGATTTCTCAGAAGCCACTTGATGAGCAGAGTATCAATTTTCCCAGTTCAACCAAAATTACAAGTTTCAGCTGGTGTAGAGTGATGGTTAGAAACCGCTTGGTTTTGAAATTATTGCCATTTTAATTTATTGAAATAAGCTTGTTAAAAAGTATTTTTGGGAAAGCATATTTGGAAAAATATATTTCTAAGTCTCAGAATTAAGTATATCACAAAAACTTGTGTGACCAGTAGCCTAAGTGTTACAATTATGAAATTAATTTTAAAATATTATGCCAAGAAAATTGTTACAAACTTGCAATCAAAGCTATCCTTTGTGTTTCTGATATCAGGGACATTTAATTTTGTAAACATTCAATGCTGTGTTTCTAGAGGATACCATAATAAATTATAAGATTCTAATTTTACATGAATTAAAAAGACTTCATTAAATCAGTACACCATATTAAAAATAAATTACTCTTTAATTACTAATTGCATATATAGATTTGCTTCAAATATCATCCCGTGTCCCCACTTTGGTTGGCTCTCACATCTGGCATGATTGAAAACTAAGTAAAGGAAATTATTCGATATAGTTAAACTGAATTTTTTTTTGTTATTGGTTTCTATATTTTGAGAATAAAATATATTGATAATAATTTTTCGACCTTACAGATACTTTGTTTACTTACCAATAAATAAATAAATGAAAGTGAAAGACTTAAACGAAGCTTCCATTTTATTTTAAGACTCTAAATTACAATTTAATAGAAAGTATGTACAACCATATACTATATGTTTACTAAGTGATAGAAACTCAGATCTCGATTATCGATCCTAAACAAATAAAATGTTTTTGGTCATAAACAGAGTGAAATAATATTCTCACAGAATAATAGAAATTATATTAATAATATATTGATGTAATAATATATTGATTTTATTTATAGTAATAATATATTGATTTTATTTTTATAGTAATGCAATTATTTGAAAGAAACACATTGCCAGAAAAAAATAATTGTTACAAATTTTATCGATATATGGCAATTGAATATATAAATACTTCACTTTATTTCATTTATTTAGGTGAATCAGGTTCCTGGAGCGTACAGATTGTCATTATATATCGAAAAATGAGTGAAGACAAATATGATATGTCAAAGCAATTTATTTTATCAAGCAATTACACTCATAAGAAGGAATAAAAGCTAGTTATTAAAGCTATTTATTGAAGAATTTCGTCGCCGTTAGCTTTTATTCCTTATTATAAATGATATCCTGCAATTCCTCCTATTGCAATACACTTATTTACATTAGAGAACAGAGAGGTAATTAGGGCTATATTCCAAGTAATAAAACATAGAACATAATAATTTGTTTATTTATTAAAGATATTATTCTACATAGTTTCTCTTCCCTATGAGAGTTGTGACCCACATCTTGCCAATTTGTTGCTACTAACATGTATTTTGAGTATTTCAGTAAAGGTTTCCTTGAAGGGCGACTTTAGCGCTAGCGTCTATAATGTAATGATAGCTGGCACATCTACATTCTATCATAACACTGGTCTACACTGAAAAAGATGTTTTTGATAATGCATCAGTTTCTGACTTAATTTGAGGTGCTGGTCACGAATATAATGTTACTTTTATATATCTCATCATTTTTTAGAGATATAACATATATATATTTATGCCACAATGTGGTACATCAGTCCATATAAGTAGTACGAAAAATACATTGAACGCAAATAAAAACTGAGAACTCATGCCAAAAGGTACTTTATTTACTGTAGTATAAAAAAACCGAATCTATACAAAAAATGTAAAATGCTAAAGTCAATCCTTCATGAATTTCAACCTTTTCGATTTTCTCTTATAAGTATATTCCGGCAGGTCGCGGGACAGATTCCAGCAGTAATCTGTTATCATGTGGCAGTCCCAGACACCTTGATATCTCTCTTCCATCACTTTCATGTCTTGATGGAATCGCTCGCCTTGTTCATCACTACATGCACCGAGATTATCAGGGAATATGTCCAGGTGACTATGCAAGTAGTGAACCTTAATACTCATATTTGCACCCAAAGCTTCATAGCTTTTAAACATATTTTGGACAAGCTCTTTGTAATTATCGTCTCTTCTATTACCTAAAAAAATCCATGTACTACAGCCTTAAAGCCTGACCATGCTGCTTATTCAATTCCATTCATGGTTATTAGAAAATGTTTGTCATTCAGGAGCCTCTTGATTTGAGGTCCATCAAAAACTCCTGCTTTTATCTTTCTAGACTAATATCTGAAAAAATGGCATATATATTTGACACATTCTCCATCTTTATCTAGAGCCTTTACAAATTGCTTACATAAACCTAGCTTTATATGTAATGGTGGTAGAATGATTCCCCCCCCCCCCCCCCCCCCCCCCCCGAGACACCAAAGGTTTGCTAATCACATTAGCTTTTCCTACTGTAAGTTTATCTCGAAGAGGCCATTTGTTTGTTTTCCAATGTATTGGCCTTGCCCTGCTATCCCACATGCATAAATAAACAAGGATACTTGGTGTATCCCTTTGAAATTCCAGTAAAAGTTAACCATTTTTAACTCAACGCAAATAAACCAATTATGCTCATTGTATTTGATTTTATTCAAGATGGTTTTTATATTTTCAACATTCTCCTTCATTCTTGTTGTACGAATAGATACATACTTATTTCCATTATGAAGTAAAACACATTTGAGGCTACACATGGAACCATAGATAAATAGACGCCAGTCTTCAGATGGTATTCTTCTAGTTTTAAAAGGTGTAGTAAGCCTTTTACATTAGTACAGTAAACCAGATTTGTATCCTGCTGATAGAAAGGAAGGAACGAACTTTCTCTTGTCCAATAAAAAAATGTTAAGTTGACATCATCTTCGAGTTGGCTCATTTCTTTTAATCTTGATGCAAGCAGTTCCGCATCTTGCTTTGAAGGTCTCAGGTCACGTGTCAAATCATTCAGTTTTGGTTGTGAAAAACGTTTTGGACATTCTTGTTCTCTATAGTTCTCACTATCGGAATAATTCAGTTTAATATCTTTTTGTGTGGTGTCTTCTGATTCATCATAAAGAGGAATATTAGCACTGGATGAAAAACTGGGAGGGGACTATTTGGGCTGTGCGGTATTGGAAGTCTAGCTGAATATAGGTCTTTGTATATAAGCTTTTTCTTACCATTCCTGTTAAAGGGTTTCAAGTCTTGTACGCAAAAGTAACAATTATTTTTATGATTTTTTTTTGGATCACGCCAAACCAAGTTGAAAATTAGAAGCAGTTTGGACCATTAAAATAAAATAGGAAAGTGTGAAAAGTTTCTGAGAAAATATTTCGGTCCATACAAAATTTTAAAGAAGTTTTCAAATGTAAACTACATAGTAGAACTACCTAATAACAGTGCATGTTTCTCGACTCGTCTTATTTTAAAAAGAACTATGAGGAGGTCAATTATCTTGGCGACTCCTTTTATTATTGACTAGCGGACCCGCCCGGCTTCGCCCGGGTTTTACCTGAGTAAAGGTTTGTCTAACGAATCTCTCGATAAAGTGAACATTTTTTCCCGGTCCCTTGAAAAATACTCGATAAGTTGAATAAAATCAATATTAATTGGTTCCCTCGGTAATTGGAAGTTAAAGGAATAGTATCTTGCCTTTGAATTGTATCATTATTCTTGTCTCAAATAAATTGCCGTGTCATCCTGAATTTTGTCTTTCCTAATTTTCTACATTACAAAATCATCGTATCATCATGATAATATTTAGAGCAGATTGTTGAATTATAACAGATAAATTAGAATATTTATCTTGATTATTTCTAGGCGAAAAGTTATTTCAAAAATTTTATTTGCTAGAAACCTTCCCAGTACTATACTAAATAACTTCCCAAAGTTTCATGGCGATCCAATGAGTGGTTTGGTCAGGCATAAAGGACAAACAAACAGACATACATTCATTTTTATATATATAGACTAGCGGATGTACCCGGCTTCGCCCGGTTTTACCTGAGTAAAGGTTTGTCTAACGAACATTTGTTGAAACAATTCTCTATAAACTTATTTAAAAAAAGATATATTTTGATAATTTGACACTCGTAAATTTGAATCTCTCGATAAAGTGAACATTTTTTCCGGTCCCTTGAAAAATACTCGATAAGTTGAATAAAATCAATATTAATTGGTTCCCTCGGTAATTGGAAGTTAAAGGAATGGTATTTTTCCTTGGAATTGTATCATTATTCTTATCTCAAATAAATTGCCGTGTCATCCTGAATTTTGTCTTTCCTAATTTTCTACATTACAAAATCATCGTAATCATGATAATATTTAGAGCAGATTGTTGAATTATAACAGATAAATTAGAATATTTATCTTGATTATTTTTAGGCGAAAAGATATTTCAAAAATTTTATTTGCTAGAAACCTTCCCAGTACTATACTAAATAACTTCCCAAAGTTTCATGGCGTTCCAATGAGTGGTTTGGTCAGGCATAAAGGACAGACACACACACACACATACATTCATTTATATATATACTAGCGGACGTACCCGGCTTCGCCCGGGTTTTACCCGAATAAAGGTTTGTTTAACGAATCTCTCGATAAAGTGAACATTTTTTTCCCCGGTCCCTTGAAAAATACTCGATAAGTTGAATAAAATCAATATTAATTGGTTCCCTCGGTAATTGGAAGTTAAAGGAATAGTATCTTGCCTTGGAATTGTATTGGAATTGTTCATTCTTCATTGTTGGCTTTTTATATTACATTCACCCTTCATTGTTGGCTTTTTATCTTTCATTCACTCTGTTGGCTTTTTATATTACATTTACTCTTCATTGTTGGCTTTTTATCTTACATTTATTCTTAATTGTTGGCTTTTTATATTATATTGTTGTTTTCTTGGCCGACTGTTTTACATATGGTGTTATCTTAAAATTGCTTGTTTTGAATATTTTTTTAGATTGAGATTATTAGCTAGTATGTAAAAAAATTAACTCTGTTAAAATATAAGAGCGACTGCGTTAAACCTATAAAATGGAGATTTAATCCTCCTTTTGCGGCTTGGTGGGGAGGTTGGTGGGAGCGTTTAATTCGCTCTATGAAGAATTTGTTGAAAAGAACTTTAGGAAGGGCTACTCTCAGAAAGGAGCAACTAGCAAAGATGCTTGAGGAAGTTCAATCTATTATGAATGGAAGACCTCTTACGTATATCTCAGAGGAAATGGAGGACCCTCAACCTTTGACACCTGCTATGTTTTTACGTCACAAGGGCAATATCAAATTACCGGAAGGAGATTTAACTGAAAAAGGCCGACTACAGTTTAGTTATGCCTGGAGAAAAAAGCTTAGAGCGAGAACTGAAAAATCGCTTTCGATCCGAGTATTTGTCTCATCTGATAAATAAGAACAAAGGGAGGAATAGTCACAACTTACGAATTGGAGACATTGTTGTCATTGGGTCAGATTTGCGAAAACGAACTGAATGGCCATTGGGAAGAATTATAGAACTGTATCCAGGAAAGGATGGCATTGTTCGAGTTGCCAAATTAAGGACAGGAGGCGGGATTATAATAAGACCTGTACAACGTCTTTGCCCAATGGAGTTGGATTTTTCGGAAGAATTTTCGAATCGATTCCAAAATAGTGTTGGATGCTAATTTGGGAAAAATTATTTGTCAATAATTTTGTGGGGAGTATGTAAGAAAGCCTAGGCAAATTTTGCAAGAAAGAAGACTATGCAAACTAGGCTTTGGGAAAAAGATCTATGTAAATCGGCTTCCACAGATTAAAAAATTAGGTACAGCGCGTTTCCTATAAAAACTAGGATAGCAGCAGGTGCCGGAGGAGTCCACAAGAAGACGGAGCTTTGCGCGCTTCGAGACAGCAGTTGGGATTGCCGCTGTCCTTGTTTTGGTTCCTTTAACTTTAACTCTTTTAATTGTTAACCTTCCTACTTTAAAATAAATAGTTTTACGGAGTTTATCTCCCATTTTCCAGCACTTGGACAGGACACTTTGAACTGTTATCAGAAGGTGGCGGACTTTCTTAGTATTCTCGTTCAGCTACCTAACACATTTAAAATAGCATATAATTAAATTTATAAGCAAGAAAAGTGTTGAAAAGTAGTTAAAATATAGATGAATTGTCATGGATTTTTAATCATCATGGTCAAAATATCGCTTGTCCTTTTTTTTTATAAATGACTATATATATATATTTTGTTACATAATACCATTTATTCAAAAAGCTAATAAAAAAAAGGGGAGGGGGGGGGTTCAACATGAATGTTACAAAGTTTCTTCAAAATTTATTTAGTTGTAAAAATGAAATGCTATATTTTTTCAGCATTATCACAATATTTTATATATCCAGATGTAACATTAAAAAGGAAATAGGCCTGTAAGAATCACTATCACTTTTCCTAGCCTGGAATATCCCAAATGACCTGCAAGCAGGATAATTAGAATATTTTGGTATAGGCGAAAGATTGATGACGGTATACTAGCAAATTCTTATTTCACAACTACTGTTATATAATATAGAAACCTTTGTAACACAATGTGGATACCCCAATACCATACCTAACCATGTCCCACCCTTTCCCTGCGACCTTGAGGCGTAGAAGGGTTCTTCAGCCATAGTCCAGGATGGAGATTTCGCCTAAACTCCCCTCCCTTGCAGGAGAGGCCCGAGGCGTCTGACCACGTCACTATCTTTTGGGTTAACCAGCCCTGGACCCTCCCCAGGGTGACACAAAGGCCAAGGTTATATATTTTGAAAAAAATTGAAGAGATATTTCAATTTAATTTTTTTTAAAGTAACTAAATGTGTTTGCTCCAAATTTCCACATTATATTTGACACATCTGGTGATATTCACATGAACACACAACCTTTATGTATATCAAATATCCAAATATTGTTTGGAACTATTCCACCTAAACTTCAGAGTCGATAAAAAAAAATCTTACCATATACAGTAGAACCTCCCTGTAAAGGACACCGAATTGCAGAGCCAAAGTGTCCTTTAGGTAGAATTGTCTTTTACTGGAGAGTTTCTAAATGGTAAAAATGGTATTTTTGCAAATAAAAACTGTCCTTTGTTGAGAGGTGTCCGCTAAGGGGAGGTTCTACTGTACTATGATTGGAAAAAATTAAAATTGTTACAAATAACATTTGTTAGAACAATTTCATGGGCTAGCGTTGACAAAGGCAGGCACAAAGATGGGTATTTCTGTCTATATAAGTAAAAATGATTCCTCAAAATAACTGTCATCTTTATCTACTACGCTTCTCAATCTATGCTTTCTACCCCCCAAATAATTTCAAGTAAAATGATATTTGAAAAAAAAACCCTCATTATTACAGAATGTGCTAAAAGGACACACCGCCTGATAGCGCAACTGAATGTTGCCGAAGGTGCGCTGCCATCTATACAAAAATATCTCTACAAACATTTATTTTTCACAGTTGGCCTTGAAGTATATACTTTCTAACCCTGAACCTTTTCTTCTTCTATCTCTTTTTTTAAACTACCGTGATATAGGCTTAGCAAAATACGGTTATGCTTTATGAAGATTTCTGGTTGTTTTGTTTGTACTCACGTATGTTGTAGTTACGAGGACATCCCTTTAGATAAAAACAAATATATATTTATTTAAGGAACGACTTGTTCCATTACATATATTGTTAAGACAAGTTAGCGGTAAACAATAACAGCAAGGTTGAAGGTAGAAGTTACGTCATAGTCGTGACGTCAGCATCTATGATGATTAAAGTCAAAGTCTGCGTAACAATTCCCTCCTTACTTTGTCTTTATTCCCACGATGCTGAGGCTCTCCAGGTGTTTCTTCATCTGGTCTCGGGATAGGTCCTTTGTGAAGATATCCGCCTCCAGGTCCTGAGATGGCTTGTACAGAAGGCAGATGTCTCTGGATTCAAAACAGTCTCTTAAGAAGTGGTACTTTCTGTTGATATGTCTACAGCGACTGCTTTGTTTAGGGCTGGAGATCCAGTTGATCAATGTCTGACTGTCTGTATAGATCGCAGTTGGTTTTTCCATGAAATTCCATTCTTCCAGCTCTCGTAGCAGGTTTATTATCCACTTGATTTGACAGCAGCTTTCACAAGCAGCTATCATTTCCGCTTCCATTGTGGAGAGGGCGACGAGTGGTTGTTTACTACTTTTCCAGTCTATAGTTGCTTCGCCGAGCTTCAATACATATCCGCCGTAGGATTTTCCATCATGAGTGGTCGACCAGCTGGCATCGGTGTAGGACTTCAGGATTCCAGTCTTCCCTCTTTCAAATTTCACTCCTAGGTCAATTGTTCCTCGTAGGTATCTCATCACTCTTTTGATTGCTGTCCAATGCATCTGTTTTGGTTGTCTGGAGTACTGTGAAAGTTTGCTAGTGATGTAAGCGATGTCGGGTCTGGTGTTAACGGCTAGAAACATTAGCATTCCAAGGGCTTCTTGGTAAGTGTGCTGATCACAATTGTCATCTTCAATATGATTGTCCAAATTGATTTCTTTGGAACCTGGTGTTGGAACTTCCTTACAATTTTCCATTCCATATTTCTGCAATATTTGTTGTACATAGTGGCTTTGCTGTAGCGAAATTCCCTCCTTGTCTTGTATGATCTTGATACCCAAAAACATACCTTTACATGTTACATCCTTTATTTCCAGGTGATGTCTCAATTTATTGATGAATCTGTTTGAGGTATCTTTAGAATCTGAAACAGTGATAAAGTCATCAACATATATCCCTACATAGAAGTATTTGTCTTCATTCTTCCATTTAAATAGGCAAGGATCAGATTTAAGTTTTTCCAGTCCACAGTCATGAAGTACTTGACTGACTTTCTCATACCACGATCTTCCGGATTGAGGTAGACCGTAAATACTTTTGTTGAGTTTGCAAACTTTGTTTCTGTCTTGGACAAATCCAGCAGGTTGTTCCATTAATATTGTATTTTCAATGTTTCCATTTAGATAGGCTGCTTTTACATCAAATAGTTTAATGACTGAATCTTTTGTTGCTGCCATTGACAAAATAGTCCTGAGGGTGGCATTTTTAATTACAGGGCTGAAACTTTCGTTGTAATCTCTTCCTGGGATTTGGTTGTATCCCATTGCAACAAGTCTAGCTTTGTAAGTTTTGTTTTCTTGGTCTTTAGATATTTTGAACACCCATTTACTTTTGACAACTTTAGCGTTTACAGGTCTAGGTACCAGTTCCCATACTTGATGCGAGTACATGTTCTGTATTTCCTCAAGCATTGCGTTCTCCCAATGTTTCTTGTCTTCGCATGCGATGGCTTCTTCATAGTCTTTCGGAATGGTTTCATTCGTAGTAGCCAGAACGTAGTCATCGAATCTTTTAGGTATTGTTCGAGTTCTTTGTGGTCTGTCTGATCCACTTGACTCTGTCTGTCTGTTGATCATGGTATCTGGTGCTGGCTCTTCAATATCAACATCTGATAGAACATGATTGTTCAGTTGTTCATCCTCCTGAATGAAGAAATATGTGTCAGTGGTCCGTATTATTATCACTTTGTTTTTCTTCCGAGATGACATTATTGTTCTCTCTGAAGTGAATGTCTGCGGTTTCAAGAATGACTCTCGCTGTGATATCAAATACTCGATAAGCTCTTCTGCATCTTGAATAGCCTACAAATATTCCTCTCTTAGATTTAGCTTCTAGTTTGTGTCTTTGATGATTCTCGAGTTTATAGAAGACTTCACAACCAAATCTCATGATGTGCGAGACGGATGGCTTTTTACCTTTCCATTTTTCCATAGGGGTAGTGTCTGGGTCATTGGTTGTAGGAGTTAGATTGTACAGATATGCAGCTGTATTCACAGCTTCTGCCCAGAAGTGTAGGGGGTAATTGGGAGTCTGCCAGAAGTGTTCGGCCTTTGTCTAATAGTGTTCTGTTAGCTCTTTCAACTCTCCCATTGCTTCTTGGGGTGTACGGTGTAGTTAGTTCATGTTTAATTCCTTTGGATTCTATGAAGGTTTCAAGGTTTTTATTGATAAATTCTGTTCCGTTATCTGTTCTAAGTCGTTTTAGTTTTGAGTTTAGCTCGTTTTCTCTCTTTACAATAAACTTCTTCAAAACTTCTGCTGCTGAGAGTTTATCTTTGAGAGAATTCTACAAATATTCTCCTAGAAAATCCATCTACGATGGTCAAGAAATATTTACTTCCGCCCAAGGAGTTATTCTCATTGGACCACAGAGATCGACATAAATGGCTTCAAAGGGTAGCTTTCCTGATTGCCATCTGTGTAAACATAGGGTACTTTGGTCATTTTTCCCAAGGAGCAAGCATCACATTGATCAAGTGTACCATTTATAGAGTTCAAGCCTTTTAGAAGATTGTTTCTTCAAAATCAGGTCTAATTTGTTTGTCACTAGGATGTCCTAACCTTCTGTGCCATGCAGTCCTAGAATTGTCCTTTGAAATCAAGCAATGTTCATTGGAACATGAGTTGCTTCAGATAAACGTGATAGGTTCAATGTGTACATGTTACCATCAAAGTTGCCTGTTCCTATTAGCTTGTCATCAGAAGAGTATATGTATGCTCCTTCAGAGTTCAAAAGAACAGAGTTCCCTCTTCTTACTACGCTTGGAATGGACATTAGATTTCCTTTCAGGTGTGGTACATGGAGGACATTATGCAGGGTTACAGCGTTGTTAAGTTTGTCCTTACCTTGTACAAGTAGCTTGGATTAATCCTGATGAGGCAGATTCGATGTGTCTCCCTTCTTCCGCCACTTGTATGCTTCTTCTATCCTCCGTCTTGTGCTCGATCCATTCACCATGGGAAGTCATGTGACTTGTGCACGCAGAATCAATTATCCACACGTCCTGAGTCGTCGGGGCGTTCCTCCCTTGTGCTTGCATGTAGTGCGTATTCTGAAGTGGAGTCTCTTCGGTTGGGATGGTTCCTCCGTTCGTTCTTGGATTGCTGATCTGGCTGTGTCTTTGTTTTGTTTTGGTCCTTTATGGTAGTTCCTTGTACTGGCCATGTTATTTTTGTTTGTTGTATTATTTTGATTTCCTTTGTTGTCGGGGTTGAACCAACAGTCTTTCTTGAAATGCCCTTTTCTTTTGCAAATGAAGCATGACTTTTCTTTGAATTGGTTGCCTGATGATCTGAAAGCATTTTCATGATTTTTGCTTCTGTCCTGTCTTTTTCTTCTCGAAATCCAGTAGAGTTTGTCTCAAGTCTGATAAGGAGATTTCTCTGTTTATTGACAGTGCTGCTGCGATCGTGTCAAAGTTAGGTGTGAGTCCTTCAACAATGTATCGTACAAGTTCTCTTTCTGTTACAGTCTTTCCTAGCTGGGTGATCTCTTGTGCTAGTTTCTGTGCTCGTACAATATACATGTTGACATTTTCATTTGGGTTCAATTTTAGTCTGGCTAGATCCAACATTAGGTCTATCCTTTTATTTTCTAGAGATCCTTCAAACCTTTTCTTCATGTCGTACCAAATTCTTTTGGCTCTTTTATCGCCTCGAAAGATGATTGTTAAGTCATCCGAAAGTGACAATATTATTAGGCTGTATGCTTCCCGATTCTTTTTCTTCCAAATATCATATTCTAGTTTATTATTTGTTAAGTCTGGCTCGTCATTAACAATTACGTCCTCGAAGAGATCTTTTGAATCTAGAATTGCTTCCATTTTCATGGATCACGTGGTATAGTTGTTTTCTGTTAACTGTTCGATTTTTGCTAAGTTATGTGTATCCATTTTTATTCAACTTTTTCTTTCTAAATTGGCGGTTAGTCCAATTATTTAATTTCTTTTTGATTTAAATGGATCAATTGGCGGTTAGTCCAATTCGCGCGCCCAAACAACGCTCAGCTACCAAATTGATATAGGCTTAGCAAAATACGGTTATGCTTTATGAAGATTTCTGGTTGTTTTGTTTGTACTCACGTATGTTGTAGTTACGAGGACATCCCTTTAGATAAAAACAATATATATTTATTTAAGGAACGACTTGTTCCATTACATATATTGTTAAGGACAAGTTAGCGGTAAACAATAACAGCAAGGTTGAAGGTAGAAGTTACGTCATAGTCGTGACGTCAGCATCTATGATGATTAAAGTCAAAGTCTGCGTAACATACCGCTTTATATATTTTTGAATCGTAGACACGGACGAAAGAAGTTTAAGAAAAAGTTATTGACACCACATGAGTTAAAAAAAAAAGAGGAAAAGGTACTACTTTTATTAGAAGGTGCACAAAGATTTATAAATTTATTTGATAATACTAAAATAAATAGAAAAGGTAATAGCCTACAGCACCCGGTGTTCCCAGGTGGTCACCCTCCCAAGTACTGACCGGGCCCGACATTGCTTAACTTCGGTGTTCGGACGAGAACCAGTTGTTTTTAAAAATAGTAGAAAGCATTAGTCTCCAAAACTAAAACAATTTGTTTGCCCAATGTAATTTTGTCCAGGAAAGGAAAAAAAAAATGTGTTTAAATATTATTTTTGTAGAGAAAAAATCATTTCCCTATATATGCACACATTCTTCTCGGAGCAAACTAAATAAACGTTTAATTTATTTTTGCTCCACTAGATGGCGCTCTGCCATTCAAAAAGCACATGTGCTCGTGGTCAGGAGATGCCTTCTTTATTTTTAATTCTTCTCTCCATAATAGCCTCCTCAAGGGACAAAGCATTTTAAAGGGAGCGGTGCAACTTTTTGTACCTGGATACTTTCCTCTTGTAACTTTATGATATATAGGTTTTTAACTTTTAATTAGACAATTTTAATTTATATTTTGACATTTTTCAGTTTAATTTAGACATTTTTCATTTCAGTTTAGACACATGGCCTTATTATAGAAAAGTTGATGTGTCTAAATAAAAATGAAAGTGCCTAAATTAAATAAAATCAAAAATGTCTAAATATAAAAAAAAATTGTCTAATTAAAAGTTAAAAACCTAATATTTTGGTAAAACTCTTTATTAAGGCTTATGTCTAACGTGACTTTGTTATATATACCAGGCCTATTAGTATGAAACGCGAAAATTTTCAGTGAATTCAAAAGTTCACCAATTCCATACAACAAAAGATTTTTTATTCAAAGTAACTGCCCTGATTAGCTATACACTCGGACCACTTTTCAGGCAATTTTCGAATTCCTTGTCTGAAAATTTCTATTCCTTTTGAGTCAAACCAGTCAACAAGTCATTTTCGGAGTATGTCTGAGTTCGAAAATTCCTGGTTTTTTAGGGCGTGTCCTAAAGATGTGAAAAGGTGGTAGTTCGACGGCGCTAAGTCTGGTGAGTACGGCGGGTGGGGTTAGAGTTCCCAGCCCAAGTCTTTTATGGTGTTTTTGACCACCGTAGCGTTTTGGGCTGGAGCGTTGTCATGCTGCAGTATCAGGTTGTTGTGCTTTTCACGCCATTCCGGTCTTTTTTCATTCAACGCCTCTCTCAAACTGTGCATTTGTTGTTCGTAGCGACTAGTATTGACCATTTTGCCAGGTTTCAGGAGCTCGAAATATACTACGCCGGTCTGGTCCCACCATATGCAAAGCATTGCCTTTTTTCCGAAGCGATTGGGCCTAGGCGTCTGTTTTGGAAATTGGCCGGGCAGGCCCCACGACTTTTGGCGCGTAGGATTGCTGAAGTGGATCCATTTCTCATCAGAAGTTACGATTCGGTGCAAAAATGACTTCTGTTCATGCCTTGCGAGCAGCCCTTCGCATGTTACCAGACGCCGTTATTGCTGCCTTTCGCTCAACTCGTGGGGGACCCATCTGTAAAGCTTTTGGGTCATTCCGAGGCTGTTTAAACGTAGAGAAACAGCACCTTGAGACACCTGGAGCTGTTCTGCGAGTTTCTCCTGCATTTGGGTACTGTCCTCATCCAACAAAGCTTGCAGTTCAGCGTCCTCGAACTTTTGGGGCGGTTTTCCATGTGGTTCATTATCAAGTTCAAAATCGCCACTTTGGAATTTTTTAAACCACCTGTAACACTGCGATTTGCTCAGAGCGTGGTCGCTGTAAACTTCCTCGAGCATTCGGTGAGCTTCAGTGGCACTTTTTTTCCAGTTGAAGGCGAACAACAAAACATCCCGCAAATGGGCACTTTTCGGCTCGGAAATCGCCATTTTCCACGGGCTCCAGAAAATTTTCACGATTTGAATTTTTCTAAAACTGCACGCATGCTGATGCCACGTGAGTCAAAGAACAAAACGCCTACAACAGCGCCACCGTCGGCTCAAATAAAGTTGCACAGCGGCCTCTGGCGCCCATTTTCGCGTTTCATACTAATAGACCTGGTATATATTTACTAGCGGACGTACCCGGCTTTGCCCGGGTTTTACCCGAGTAAAGGTTTCTCTAACGAATCTCTCGATAAAGTGAACATTTTTTTCCCGGTCCCTTGAAAAATACTCGATAAGTTGAATAAAATCAATATTAATTGGTTCCCTCGGTAATTGGAAGTTAAAGGAATAGTATCTTGCCTTGGAATTGTATCATTATTCTTGTCTCAAATAAATTGCCGTGTCATCCTGAATTTTGTCTTTCCTAATTTTCTACATTACAAAATCATCGTATCATCATGATAATATTTAGAGCAGATTGTTGAATTATAACAGATAAAATAGAATATTTATCTTGATTATTTCTAGGCGAAAAGTTATTTCAAAAATTCCATTTGCTAGAAACCTTCCCAGTACTATACTAAATAACTTCCCAAAGTTTAATGGCGTTCCAATGAGTGGTTTGGTCAGGCATAAAGGACAGACAGAAACACACACACACATACATTCATTTTTATATATATAGATTACTAGCGGATGTGTACCCGGCTTCGCCCGGGTTTTATCCGAGTGAAAGTTTGCTTAACGAATATTATTGATAATAATATTCGGGAACACACAGAATATTATGATAATATAATTCGTTATGTCATATATTTATATAATATATGAAATTTATTTTTCGAGCAAACATATCCACTCTCTATTGAATAGATTTTAAAAAAGGTATACATAAATAAAAATATCTATAGATATACTACATGATCTTAGCCAAAAGGCCGAGAAACGATATTTTATATATAGAGATGACCTGGCTTCGTGTGTCTTCTGCTCGAGTGAATGTTTTGCTGGTAGAATTTTGTTCCTGCCTACTATTAATCATTATCTGGCTTTACCCGTGGTCTGCTTTAGTGAATATTCTCCTAAAGAATTTTTTAATGCAATCAAGCCTGATATGGAAATATTGTCATCATCATTTCTGACTAAAAAAATATTGTTGCTCAGTACTTGGTTAAATATAATTTTTATTGGTTAAAGTGCGACAGAAAAACTCTTCCAGATTTAACTCTCTGTCCTGTTAAAATTTCAGCGAGATTAGTTACATATTGAGGGCGTGCATAGCCGACAAACATATATATATATATATTCCCGGCTTCGCCCCAAGTAAAAGTTTGCTTAACAAACATTTGTTAAAACGATTCTAGCAAACATCCAATCCCTACTGAATCTATACTTGTCTACCTTCTCGATAATTTTTTCCCGGTCCCTTGAAAAATACTCGATAAGTTGAAAAAAATCATTATTAATTGGTCCATTCGGTAATTTGAAGTTGAAGGAATAGTATCTTGCCACAAACGAAGATTTGTAAATAACTGTGTTTAAAGAATGTACCCGCCTTCGCACAGTTTTTATCCGAGTAAAAGTTTGCCTAACGAACATTTGTTAAAACGATTCTAGAAAACATCCAATCCACCTATATATTTATTTATAAACGTATATAAATATAAATATTGTTATATGCGTTTAAATATATTTTTGAAACACATAATTTTTTGAAAACATTTATTATATTTTAAATAAGATATTGTCACTTTTGTGAATTTGATAATTAATTATTTTTTTCTCAATGAATTATAGATATTAATTTAAATTTTATTTTTGTTATCATCATCACATACAATGTAATTTTTTATATAAACAAACGATAATAAACAACAACAATTAGGGGCTCAAAAATCATTTATTATGGTTAGCAGCTCCGTAAATAAAGATATTTTCACAACAACAATTAAAGTTGCATCATCATTTTTATAAAACAACAGCAAATTAAATTAACAATTTGAAAATATATTTTAACATTTAACACAAAATCGTTACAATATTTTCTTTAAATATATATTAATATTGAAATGCCAAGTATTTTTTACGTCATTGTAATATTATATTACTAAATTCTCAAATTAAATTTATTATACTTGGAAAACATTTTAAGCATTGTTACAATTTATAAATATAATTTCACCAGACGCCGCTAGAGGCGCTGCTTGCGAGTGAAAGTAGAAAATTTGCAAATAAAATTGCAAAGAATATTTATTTCAAATCAAATTCAAACCAGAAATCTTCCCAGTAGTATAGTAAATAACTTCCTAAAGTTTCACGGCGATTGGATAATCTTACCTTTTAGAAACATTCATCGTGTGAACAAACTAACATTCATCGTGTAAACAAACCACGTGTTAATTATTGACCAATCAAATTCATTTATCGTCGCGACCAGTGCTGCGCCCAAGCGGTAAAAGACTGGAACTAACGCTTTTTGGTTTTTTATTTAAAAAAAAAGCACATTGACTTTTTAGTTTTTTGAATAGCCTATATGTTAAACGAAATCTTCAGCTACCTACATGCGAAATTCCATAATGATTGAATCTGTAGATTATGCGTGAAGCGATAACAAACATCGATTTCGCATTTCATTTTTATAGATATAAGGATTTTTGATTAAAAGTTTTGAAAATACAACACAGTATCAAAGATATATAGTGGAACTCCTTTATTTTTAAAATGTCATAGTAGGTAAGTTTTAAACGAAGAAAACCTTGAAATATATGAAGTTGTTAACACAAAGCAATAACGCGCCATCTATACATATGTGTTAATTTATGCCTAACTGGCCTTGTCTTTATTGTTTGCGGAAGAGCATTGCTCGATGCAAATATTAGAATGTAATTCTACTGTCCTATAAGCTTATGTCCATAGTTTTCTTGAAAACCATTTCTGAGATTATATCCTTCAGTGCTGCGTATATAAGCAGAATCGTCCAATACAGTAGTAGAGCTCTGAGAAGCGGTCTGGTGGATTAAATTGGCGAAACCGCTGGGAGGGTTCACCACTGATGAGCCAAGCCCTCCCAATATATTTTTTCATCGCAGTAAGGGCAGTAGAAGTTTGTAATAAGTATAAAAGAAACATTCGTGCTCTTAAATCCTTTCATTTTATATGAAGTTGTGTCCACAGATTAGAAAAGACTTTGTCAAAAAAAAAAAAGCAAATGAGAGATATTTACTATAGTGTAGACTAAAAGTGATACTGTAGAGACTCTCTTGAGAGACCCTCCTAAAACATTGCAGAACTTTTGAGAAAAAATATAATTTAATGTTGTTCTTTCAATGTAATGATAATATATTGTATAGTGTATTCATTATATAAATATACCTTTTCACCTTTTTCATATCTTTCTTCAAAGCTTGGTAATGATTGTCGTTGTTGTCGTGTCTAATGAAGAGTGTCAGATGTCTCCATGCATCTCCATCACAGCAGCAGCAATATCCACTATCTTGGGTGTGTAAAGCTGTTCCTGAGGGTCTAAGTCTAATTTCTGCAAGGCTGCTGCCATTGCTGGGCATGAGAATATGTGAGTAGGTGTTAGTTCCACACCAGGAACGTTATTGCATGCTTTATAGGTTCTTGTTCCATCTGGATGTATTGCCATTCCTTTATAGTGTTTTGTTCTAAGACTTGTTATAGTTTGTGTCAGTTTTCTCTCAGAGTTTATTTCACATATTTGATCTTTTCTTATTTTTTGTTAGATTATCTTGTATTTTTCCAAAGCATCAGCGTCAGATACTGACATTTGTTCTTTCCTTTGGCTCAGCTTTCTGGCTTCTTTTGCCAATTCATCTGCCATTTCATTACCCTCGATCCCAACATGGGCAGGAATCCATTGTAGAATGCGGTTCTTCTCCAATGTTTCCAGTTGGGTAAGTAATGAGTGTATTTTCTGCGGGATTCCAGTATTGCCCTTTTGAATTGCTTCTAGAGCGGATCTGGAGTCGCTGTATATTATAATTCCTTCTGCTTGATGCAGGGATGGTTGGTTCAGGCATACATCAAGGGCTTTCCAGATAGCTGTTAGTTCACAAGTGAAGTTTGACGAAATCTTTCCTGCTCCTTCTTTGATTTTGATGTATGTTCCATCTTTCAGTATTATGTTAATGCCGGCCCCTCCATTACTCATGGTAAGGTCTGATGATCCATCTGTGTATGCTAATAAATAATTTCTCTGATCATATAAATCAATTGTGTCAAGTCCTTTCTTTTTAAGTATGTTTTTGTTCTCTTTTTTATTGCAGGGTTCATTCAGGTTGAGATTGATGATTATATTTGAAGGGGTAGGAAATGTTGGTTCATCTTGAATTTGAAAGTCGTTGTGTTTCATGTTTATGCCCTTTCTAATATTGTTGTCGTACTGAAGTGTTGTATATCTTTCAAGTCTTTCTTTTTGTGTCCAGTTTAAATAGGTTCTATTGGATATGTGTTCGGTTTTTTTTACTTTTTAAGCTATTGGTGAATTTTATTGTTTTGAATTGTCTTCTGCTTTCGAGTAGGTCTAGGCCACATTCTCTCTGAATTTTCTCATTGTTGGTGGATGAAACAGCACCAGTGATTATTTTGGCCGCTTTTGCTTGAACACTGTCTAGTCTTCCTTTTAGTGATGAGCTTGAGGGAGCCCAGACAGGTGTTGCATATTCCATTGGTAATGATTCATCATTATAATAATTTGTTCATCTCTATTGTATGCCTGTGTTTCAATTCAATTCTTGGCCAACTTTTCATGTGACTTTTTAAAACTCGGGATGCTTTAGGTCTGTTCATTGTTTAATTGAAAAAAAAAATATTATATGTAGTATATTTTGAGTTAGATAGTTCACAACCTTCTTCTGATATTTATTATAACCCCATATCTATATAAAAATATGTATCGACCTTGTAACAATGGAAGTGACAAATAAACAAAGAAGTAAAGGTAGACCAGACGACGCCATAAACCAGACGGCGACAATGACCCGGCGCCAAGAAAGTGGCGTGATTACAAGAACCAATCAGGACTCTCCACCATATGCGGGAGTCCAGTATAAAAGGGCCCAGAAATTAGACAAAGCAGTTGTTTTCAGAGTGACGCCTTTATACGGTCGGGCGGATCTCTCACCCCCCCTTTCTATCCGCAGGTAGGCTTAGGACACCCGCGGCGCCCGTGGTTCGACTGCCTTCGTCCGTGGTCTACCTCTACCTCTTGGAGCTACCATCTAGACCTGCCTCTGTCCCTTGCTGTCCTCGTGCGGGAATCCCATCACGCACCCACGACCACGACTGCCCAATACATTCCACATCGGCTTGGTCGGGATTACTACATATATTTTGTATATTTTTACTCTTACAAAAGTGATATGAATAGTAGTATTTAATATAGAGAAAAAATCTTTATAATAAATTTTAATGACAAAGTTGTTTTTTTTTTGTATTTCTTCCTCCATATTATTAATTTGAAAAATGGCTATAGAATGCAAGACACTATTTTATACATATTTAATATTAAACAGGACTTTGTTCTTGTAGATGCATTTTAAAATGCAGTAGGCAACCTATGTGAAAGGTGAAGTGAAACAGCGGCGGCATGGGCGGGCGGGAAAGCGGCGGTGGTGGCGGTGGCATGGGCGGGCGGGTAAGCCGCGGTGGTGGCGGTGGTTAAGGCGTGCGGTGATGGCGGCGGGCGGGTAAGCGGAGGTGTTGACGGCGGGCGAGGCGGCGGTGGTGGCGGCGGGCGAAGTGGCGGCAAGGGCGGGCGGGTAAGCCGCGGTGGTGACGGCGGGCGGGTAAGCGGAGGTGTTGACGGCGGGCGAGGCGGCGGTGGTGGCGGCGGGAGAAGCGGCGGCATGGGCGGGCGGGTAAGCCGCGGTGGTGGCGGCGGTATAGGCGGGCGGGAAAGCGGAGGTGTTGACGGCGGGCGAGGCGGCGGTATAGGCGGGCGGTGGTGGCGGCGGGCGAAGCGGCGGCATGGGCGGGCGGGTAAGCCGCGGCGGTAAAGGCGGGCGGTGGTGGCGGCGGTGGCATGGGCGGGTGTGTACGCGGTGGTGTTGGCGGTGGTCTTCATAAACTGATTAATATAATCTCTCAAATCACGCATCTATTTTCTCTCACAACACGCTCGAAAAAAAAAATCGAATTCACCATTCTAGGTATACCCACTAGCCATTGATATTTTAGCGCCTTTTTTTGTAAATCCAAAAAAATATTAATTTCTCTCTCTCTCTCTTTTATCATAAGATGTCTAAAATAATCTTGGGAGTATTGTGAAGTAAAATGACACATATTTTATTAATCATATATGTGATGATTTAAGACCATGGAATTGTTGTAAATAGTCTAGATATCTACTACCACATGTTCCACACCATGACTGTATATAACTTCTTATGTACTGCACATAGAAAGCCTCAACTAACATCAATCTGTACCGCGTAAGAATCTAATAAAGTATAGCAACTGTACAGATAGAAGGAAGGGAGACTAACAGGAGAAAATTAAGGTTAAAACTAATCAGGCTTAGGACAGAAAGTAGCAGCAAGACATAGGAAGTAGGCTTAAAGCGGGTACAATTATTAATAACTTGTACAGTCAATACTTCCTGACAAGGCCGGACGTATCTGGTGACCGCAGAAGTTATAAAAGTTGAGAGACGCCCAAATTTCCGGGGCAGGACCGGACGTATTTGATAACCGCGGAAGTTATAAGAGTCGAACTAACACCCAATACTTCCTGACAAGATCGGGCGTGTCTTCCGACAAAGACCTCAGTAAGGACCAATTAGAAAGAATCACCTAAATAGGTCAACCAATAGAAAAAGGCCATGTGACACCTTTCGACCAATAGGAAAGAAGACAGGTCGTGGTGTTAAATCGAGAAGCAAGAATTGTCAGTCTACGCTTGGCTCTCAACAAGGTAACACTTGCTCTAAAGATCTCCCTCTCCCCTCATCCCATTCCTTCTTGACGTCAGACGCTTTTTAGTGGAATCTCTGTTTGTTTATTTCACCTTTGGCCCAGCTGTGTCGCCTTCCACCACGACTGCACGGTAGAGTTGACATCGAGGTTTGTCTAGCATCAGGTAACACTGGTCCAGAGGTCCCAAGATATCACATATATCTATTTGTATTTAAATGCGGGGTGAAAAAATTACCGCTGTCTCACTTGAAATTACATCACATATAATAAAGCGTTTGTTCGTTGAAGCCGAATAGGATTGGTCCATTCTGTGTCACGTGTTCAAGTTACGGATGTTATGGATGTTTGTTTGTTCCCTAACTCCTCTTATATTTTTATTTTATACGACAATATTTCGTATACATATTACATTTAGTCCCGGAATTATTCAGGTAACATCAAAATTATATTTAAACTTTCAAAAATAACGCAGTTAGCAAAAATACGCATTTAGCTCGACGTTAAGCTCGACGTTAGCGACACGCTCGGCCATTGATTGAAATAAAACGAAATAATTTGATATATAAATATTCGTAATTTACACTAGCCACATCAGCCACATATTTGATAATATTCATAATTTACACTTTAAATACTCTTCATACTTGCCTTCTCTTTTCTAATTTTTATAGTCTAAATATTTAAATGCGTACTTTTAACGACGACATTTTTCATTTTAGTAAATCTTAGTAATCTTTAGTAAATTTTACACTTTAATAACATTTTTCATTTTTAATTTTTCATTTTTCATTTTAGCACCGTTTTTATTTTGTTAAGGTCATTTTTCATAAAATGTCTGTTTGTCTGTATGTATGTTTGTTCCCTAACTACTCTCTTAATATTCTATTTTATACGCCAATATTTAATTACGCCAGAAATTGGCTATTTTAATATTGGTTATATTAAATATGCCTATGCGTATTTTTTATTTTATTAAATATTTATATTCTTTATTCGATTCGCTCGGCCATTGATTGAAATAAAACGAAATAATTTGATATATAAATATTCGTAATTTACACTAGCCACATCAGCCACATATTTGATAATATTCATAATTTACACTTTAAATACTTTTCATACTTGCCTTCTCTTTTCTAATTTTTATAGTCTAAATATTTAAATGCGTACTTTTAACGACGACATTTTTCATTTTAGTAAATCTTAGTAATCTTTAGTAAATTTTACACTTTAATAACATTTTTCATTTTTAATTTTTCATTTTTCATTTTAGCACCGTTTTTATTTTGTTAAGGTCATTTTTCATAAAATGTCTGTTTGTCTGTATGTATGTTTGTTCCCTAACTACTCTTTAATATTCTATTTTATACGCCAATATTTAATTACGCCAGAAATTGGCTATTTTAATATTGGTTATATTAAATATGCCTATGCGTATTTTTTATTTTATTAAATATTTATATTCTTTATTCGATTCGCTCGGCCATTGATTGAAATAAAACGAAATAATTTGATATATAAATATTCGTAATTTACACTAGCCACATCAGCCACATATTTGATAATATTCATAGTTTACACTTTAAATACTTTTCATACTTGCCTTCTGATATATAGCTAGCAATAAATATGTATATATATATGTTTCTATGAAAATGTTAATCTGCAAGACGCAGGTTATCATCATCCCTTTTTGATTTGTTTTTGTCACTTTTTGGCGTTTCGAAAATAAACAATAAAAGGCTGTATCAGACTTTACTAAGACAATAAAGATTTGCTAAAAATAAATGTGTACGAAGATGTTGCATTTGGCGACGAGGATATAAGAGTAAGTACCCTCGAATTTTGAAGTAAATATTTTTAGAAAATATCTTTGATTTTGCATATAATTGAAAGTAAATTTTAAAAGACACAAATTGCAAAGTTTTAGGATGCAAATTTAAGAAAGAGTGAAAAAAATGGCTAGTTACCAATTTAAGGAATATAATGAGGAAACTGAAACTTTTGAAACGTTTTATGAACGATTGGAACAGTTTCTCATATTGGAGGAGGCAGGGGATGAGAAGAAAAAGGCTTATCTCCTAACCCTCATGGGAAGTAAAACATATGGTGTTTTGAAGAATTTGTGCAGTCCTATTCTACCTAAAGATAAAACTTTTGATAACCTAATAGATATCTTGAAAAGGCACTTCTCTCCAAAGCGCTCAATTGTAGTAGAGAGGTTCATTTTTTTTTAAAAGAATGCAATTAAAGGAAGAAAGCATCTCGGATTACTTGGTGGAAATTAAGCGTTTGGCTTCCTCATGCAACTTTGGAAATTTTCTGGAGGATTCTTTACGTGATAAAATGGTTTGTGGTTTATATAATGCCAAAATACAAAATAGAATTTTGTCGGAGGGCGACATTTCTTTAGCTAAAGTAATTGAGATAGCATTATCTATGGAAGCAGCCGAGAAAAATACAAAATTATTTCACTTGGAGCAGGGTGAAGATTGTGTAGATAAGTTGAGGATGGAACGCAAGGTTGAATCAAATTTCCAAAATGGCAAATGTAAACATTGTGGTAAACAGCATAAAGAACTATGTAGATTTAAGGAGGCGATATGCTTTATGTGTAATAAAAAAGGACACATTGCCTCAATATGTTGGAGCAGTAGAAGAAATCTAAGGCAACATCAGAATCAGCCGGGAAATATACATCAGATAGGAGACCAAGAAGAGGAGGACGAGTATGTCCAGAAAATTATAAGCGTGACGATACCTGAGTATAAAATTAATTTTGCCTCAAGTGACCCTCCCTATCTGATGGAGTTAAAAGTAGAAGGAAACTTTATTAAATTTGAAATGGATACGGGTAGTGGTCTAACACTGATATCAGAAAAGGATTTTAAAAATAGTCTTCAACACTTGAAATTGGAAAAAGCGAGTATTATTGTAAGAACTTATGATGGTACCGTGGTACCCATTCTGGGTAAAATCAATGTCAAAGTGGAGTGTCAAGATATTACTTACAAACTTAGAGCGTTGGTGGTGAAAGGAGAAAAGAGGGCTTTGATGGGAAGAGAATGGATAAATAGATTGAAATTGGGCTGTTTCGCGGTAAAACATATGCCTGTGGAAATTACCATTGAGGAAATTTTGAAGGAAAATCAAGCCCTATTTGTGGAGACAACCGAACCAATAAAAGGTTTCACATTTTCAGTAAACATGTGTGATGTGAATCCAATTTTCCATAAGGCTCGTCCGGTGCCTTTCGCCATTAGGCCAGCAGTTACTGAAGCATTAGACAAAATGGTGGCTAAGGGTTATCTATGTGAGGTGGCGAGCAGTAAATGGGCCACTCCAGTGATTGTAGTGCCGAAGAAAAATAAAGAGATCAGAATTTGCTGCGACTTCAAGGTAACTCTAAATAAATATTTGGACACTGCGGCCTATCCCCTTCCCACACAGCAAGATTTATTCTCCACATTGGCCAAGGGAAAATACTTTTCTAAATTGGACTTGAGGAACGCTTATCTGCAATTAGAGGTGGACCCAGGCACCCGACCGTTACTAACGATAAATACTCATAAAGGGCTTTTCAGGTTTAAGAGAATGCCATTTGGATTGGCAAATGCGCCCAGTTATTTTCAATCTGTAATGGATAGGGTTTTGTCGGGTATAGGAGGCGTAATTTGTTATATTGATGATGTCCTTATAGCCACAGCATCAATTGAAGAACATCTGGCGTTGTTGAAGACTATATTTGCTCGCTTGGCGAAGTATAATATCAAACTAAAGAAAGAAAAATGCCTATTTTTGCAAAAAGAAATTGAATATTTAGGACATCTTGTCACAGGAGAGGGCATCAGACCTTTAGATCATAAGGTACAAGCAATACAGAAGGCCAAAACGCCTACGAATATCTCTGAATTAAGTGTCATTTCTTGGTTTGGTGAACTTTTATGGGAAGTTCATACCCAATTTGCCAGAGCTTTTGAAGCCTCTTCATGAGCTTCTTCACAAAAAACGTCCTTGGGTTTGGACAAAGGAATGTGGAGAGGCCATTGACAAGTGCAAGAACAGCATTACCTCTGAGAGGGTGCTAGTCCCATATGATACGTCTTTGCCATTGTGTTTGGCCACTGATGCATCGCAGATTGGAGTGGGCGCTGTGTTGTCACATATTATAGAAGGCCAGGAGAGACCGATTATGTTTGCCTCTCGGACTTTATCGGGAGCAGAACAAAATTATTCTCAGATTGAGAAGGAGGCTCTAGCCATTATATATGGAGTTACCAAGTTTCATCAATTTATTTATGGAAGAAAATTTATTCTTATTACAGACCATAAGCCATTGGTGACCATTTTGGGCCCAAAATCAGGAATCCCCACCTTATCTACTTCAAGATTGCAGCGTTGGGCGCTTATTTTGTCAGCTTATACTTACGATATTAAATTTCGAAGAACTCAAGACCATGGGAATGCAGATCTTCTGTCACGTTTTCCTGTGGGCTGTGAAGAAATTCCAAGATTAAATAATGTCTATGCTTTATCCTTTGTGGAAGAATTGCCGATCACAGCAGAGGAAATTTCCACGGAAACTGAAAAAGACGAAGTGCTCTCATTGGCCAAATTTTATACTCAGCAAGGCTGGCCTGAAAAGGTGGCTGATCACCTCAGACCTTATTTTCAAAGGAAACTTGAGCTAACTGTAGATGGGGAGTGTTTGGTTTGGGGAATGAGAGTTGTCATTCCACCATCTCTCAGATTAAAAATGTTGAACTGTCTTCATGAGACTCATTCCGGTATGAACAGAATGAAGGCTGTAGCAAGATCACATTTTTGGTGGCCAAATTTAGATACCCAAATCGAGTTTTTGGTGAATAAGTGCAGAAGCTGTCAGCAATCCCAGGATGGGCCAAATAAAGGAAAATGGCAACCCTGGAAATGGTCAACCAGACCTTGGCAAAGAATTCACATTGATTTTGCAAATAAGGAAAACATTAATTTATTAATAATAGTAGATAGTCATTCAAAGTGGATCGAAGCCATCCCAATGAGAGAGACCACCACACGCAAAACCATTGAGCAACTACGGCGACTTTTTTCTTCCTATGGGTTACCGGAGGAACTTGTATCTGATAATGGACCTCAGTTTACTGGTAGTGAAATGAAAGGTTTTCTGGAAGGAAATGGAATTAAACAAACATTGATCCCGGCGTACCACCCGCAAAGTAATGGCTTGGCTGAAAGAGCGGTTAGAACTATTAAGACTGCCCTGGATAAAAATAAAAGGAAAATTGGGGATACCATTCAAGACACCTTATCAAAAGTTCTTCTGGCATATCGAAGCACCCCGCATGTGACAACGGGAAAGACTCCATCAGAGCTCTTTATTGGGCGTGCGCTTCGAACCAGAGTATCGTTGATACATCCCAGCTTGGCATCTAGAGTTAGGGACCAGCAAGCCAGGCAAATGAAGTATGATCGGCGAACCCATTTGGAAGAATTCCAGATAGATGATTTAGTGTGGTGTAAAAACTTTAGAGGCGGTGATAAATGGATCCCAGGAAAAATTGTGGGCAAGAAGGGAACTAGAGTCTACACCATTTTGATCCACGGACAGGTAAAGGCCTATCACAGGGATCAAATTAGAAAAAGGTGGAGGAATGGTGAGGAAGATGAGAGTGGAGATGGAGAGCGTCAACCCGAGCACTCAAGAGGAGCAGGTCCCAGTGCCATAATCTCGGAGGTTGTACGAGACAGAGGTTATATGGAGTCGCTGTCGCCAGGACTAACTAGCCAGCGGTCGGATCAAGATTCAGAGGTTCAGAGTGATACAGACGATGGAAAGTCATTGGAGCCTCTTCGCTCGCTGGACCCCGAGGCCTTGAAAGAGGAGGGTCCTGTCCTAAGGCGGAACCCACCTCGAGCGAGGAGACCGCCTGTGAGATTTCGTGTTTGAAGAGAGAAGATGGTGATATATAGCTAGCAATAAATATGTATATATATATGTTTCTATGAAAATGTTAATCTGCAAGACGCAGGTTATCATCATCCCTTTTTGATTTGTTTTTGTCACTTTTTGGCGTTTCGAAAATAAACAATAAAAGGCTGTATCAGACTTTACTAAGACAATAAAGATTTGCTAAAAATAAATGTGTACGAAGATGTTGCACCTTCTCTTTTCTAATTTTTATAGTCTAAATATTTAAATGCGTACTTTTAACGACGACATTTTTCATTTTAGTAAATCTTAGTAATCTTTAGTAAATTTTACAATTTAATAACATTTTTAATTTTTCATTTTTCATTTTAGCACCGTTTTTATTTTGTTAAGGTCATTTTTCATAAAATGTCTGTTTGTCTGTATGTATGTTTGTTCCCTAACTACTCTCTTAATATTCTATTTTATACGTCAATATTTAATTACGCCAGAAATTGGCTATTTTAATATTGCTTATATTAAATATGCCTATGCGTATTTTTTATTTTATTAAATATTTATATTCTTTATTCGATATTAAGTTAATATTCATTTCGATATTTAGTGAATATTCAAAATAGACGCTCAAAATAAAATAGAATATAATTTCAATATATATCGAAAATTGATCTATGTCACATTGTTATATTATATAGTGTTATATAGTGTTATATTATAGTGTAACGTTTTTTTTTTTTTGCATTTTTACACTATACATTTTTACACTATACTAAAATGTTGATATTATGCCGTGAGAGTACAACTGAGAGTACACACTAAATAAAATAGTAAGAATAATGTTATTTCCAATTAAGGTTTTTCAATAAAAACATATTGATGTTAGAGTTTCAAAGAAAATCTAAAAATGAAAATGTTGTTAAAGTAAAAAATTAAATTGTGCTGTCTTATATTATTGTTTTTATTGTTGTCTCTTATAAATGTCTTAAAGTTGCAAAACCTATATATAAGAAAAAAGAATGACCGTTTCTCTTTATTATATTAATTAATATAGCTCAATTGTTTTTGACTTATTACTTTATATTCGATATTTATCATCATATTTGGTTTGTTTGGTAACAAAAAAACTGCGAATATATTTTTTTATCTCTGGCTCACTGTTCTTTTTAAATTATAATAACAATTTTGATGTCGATTTGAAAAATTATAAAATATATAAAATATCATTTTAACTAATTCTGTGTCACGTGTTCAAGTTACGTAGTTAAGTGACGTGGCCGGCTGTAGGTCTGTTTGGTTTTTGTTTTCATCCTTTATTTTATTCTATTCTGACCTTATTAGTCATTTTTTTTGCTTTCGGCAATTTATTCGGTAAATAATTCACACACACACACACACTCGGGCGTGCGGCCACGCTTTCGCGAGCTCCGCCGTTTTCGCCTTTTGAGTGCGTGTAAAGGGCGCTTAGTCTGGCAAGTGTGATATTGGCAGAAAGCCCAGGATGTGCTGAAAAAGTGCCTGAAAGGCCCAGCATCCTGCTACCAACAGGCGAGGAAATATCGCCAAAAGAAATAAATATGAAGAAAACTAAAGAAATTTCTTCTGAAAACCAAAAGTATGCAAATTCGCCGGCAGGCGACATGCATGTAAATCCGGCCGCCGCGCGTGGTGACGTCACGGCGCCGAAGACTGCTGCTACGACCAGCGTAACTCCAGCCAGCCCGGCCTCGCTCAACTGGGCCGACAGCGAGATGGCGGAGGTGGACGCCAACGAAGGCTACACAGTCGTGAAGAGAAAGAAAAGGCGCCTCGTCTCACCGTCACCTGACCACGCCTCTAAACAGCCAAGCAGGCTTGCTGAGAAGCGCAGCTCCCAGCAGCAGAAGCGGCCAACAGGGCCGAGGTCAATGCCGCCCCAGGAAATCAAGGCGACACGCGCCAACATCGCCGACGCCAAGGCGAGGCAGACCTCTACCAACCACGAGAACTACGTCTTCGTGGAGCTGTGCCCAGACATCCCGGACTACTCCTACCTCCGGGCAATTGGCCACCTGCTCGGAGGGCCAGGGAAAATAAGCCAGTTCAACAGGATGAACGGCCACTATGTCGTGGGCCTCGCGAGCAAAGACCATGCGAGCCGTCTGGTGGAGGTGGGCCTGGACATCGAGGGCACCCACCTGAAGGTCTTCCCCTTCCGAAAAAGGGCAGAACGCATTACCATCGCAAATCTGCCCGGCTTCGTCGAGGACAGCGCCATCGTGGAGCCCCTGCGCAACTTCGGCACCGTGACCTCCATCGCCCCCATCATGATCAAGATGGGGGAATACACCTTCAACGACGGCCGCCGGGAGGCGTTCATCCTGCTCCGCGAGGGCGTGAGGCTGGAGTCGCTGCCCACCCGTCTGACCATTAAGTCCAAGGGAGACACCCTGTCAGCCTTCCTCTCCTTTGGCATCAAGTGTTCCAAGTGCGGCAAGCAGGGCCACCGCAGAGCCAACTGCCCAGCGCTCGCCAGGCAAGGGAACGGCAGCCCCAGGCAAGCAGCGTCTCACACCGACGCAAGGCCTCGCCCCCCTCCTCCTCCTCCTCCTCCTCCTCAGCAACCAAGGAAGCCGGCACCTGCGCCCGCAACACCGGCGTCCCCTGTCCAACCGGCGAAGACATCAACCGAGGCTCCAGCGATCCCCTCGGCGCCCCATCCTGCCGAACCGAAGGATCTTGCCCAGCCCGCCCCTGTCCCTCCCTGCTCCTCTGGCTGCCCCGCGGCCCCCCGAGCCTGAGACCTTTCCGCTCGACATTGAGATGTCGGAGGAGGAGCTGACCTCAACTCCCTCCGCGTCTCCCCGGGGCAAACCCGCATTCGTCCAGCTGCAGGAGCACCTCAAGCAGTTCCCCAACCTCTCCATCGACTGGGACCGGCTGCCCGGTATAGACCGCGAGGACGCACAGCGGCTACTCACCTCTAAAGGAAAAATGGAGAAGCGAGTGGCCTCGCTGTCAAAAGCACAGGTCGCCGCCCTCGACCAGGTGGCCGAAACCATCAAGGCCTCGATCCCAGACTCCAACCACACCATCCGCAAGACCCTCCAGAAGACCAAGGGGGTGCTGCATAAGGGACGGCAACAATGAGCTACCGCGTCGCCACCATCAACGCGCGAGGGCTCGCCACTCGGAGGAGGAGCCTTGCCCTTTGTCATCTCCTCAGGCAACATCACGTGGACATCGCGTTTGTCCAGGAGACAAACGCATTTCATCTGGGCAGCGGCCAAGACCTCTGCCTCGGCTACAGTGCTGTTGTGTTGGCCCATCCCGTAGCCATCTCGGGATCCGGACTCGCCTGCGTCTTCGGACCAGGCGTAGCCGTGCTACATCAACGCATCCTGTGGCCGGGCCACATCGCCTTGGCAACCATAGATGTCCGCGGCGAGGAGATGACGGCCATCGTCGTTCATCTGGCGCATGAACCCCGGGAGAGAAACCGGCAACTGGAGCTCCTGGCGGCGACAGCGGCACAGGAGGAGGAGGGAGCCTGCTGGATCATCGGCGATTTTAACATCAGGGATCGGGGCCCCTCGTCATCATCATCATCGGATGCCCTCGCCGCTCTTCTGGACCTGGCCGCGCTGGTCGACGTGGCCACCCAGTTCGACGCCGCCCACCTGCCCACCAG
The DNA here is from genome assembly GCA_030710605.1 of Cordylochernes scorpioides. NCBI lineage: Eukaryota > Metazoa > Arthropoda > Arachnida > Pseudoscorpiones > Chernetidae > Cordylochernes > Cordylochernes scorpioides. The sequence goes on along the minus strand of CP092876.1, from coordinate 10,985,461 downwards.
AGTCGCCATGCACGGCGACCAAGTCGAATCGAACCGCCTGGACCGGATCCTCGTCCCTGCTGGAGTCCTGGATCGCGCGTCCATCTACGCGACCAGCCACTACCACCTCTCGGACCACCGCCTCGTGCTGCTCCAGGTGGGCCCGCCCACCACCGCCGTCTCCTCCCCCACCCAGCCTCGCTTGGCCGCGATGCTCCGCTCGGGCCTTGCTCTCGAACATCTGGCTGGCTACATCCGGGAGTTGGAGGAAGACACAGCGCACGATGACGACGACGGGACCTTCTGGGATAGGTGGACCTCCATCAAGGCGGGGCTGCTGGCGGAGGCCAGATCCCTGCACGACCCGCGCCACGCTGCCAGCGACAGCTACGTCTACAGGGCGAGACGTTACATCGCGGCGCAGCTCGAGGCCTCCTCCATCCGGGCCGACTACCCATCGCTGCCGGACCTAGCACGCGCCATCCGCCTCCGACGCCCGTTCAGCGTCATCAGGGACGAGCAGGACAACATCATCGAGGGCCCCGAGCTTCGGCGGAGGGCGTTCGCGACCTTCCAGCCCCGCTTCGCCCGTCCCACCAGCGATCCAGCTGCGGGAGCTGCCTTCATCGCCAGCAGCGCGCCCACCACCACCCGCGAGCTGAGTGAGGAGGACCCGCTCCACCGGCCGGACATCAGCCCCAGCGAGATCGCCAACGCCATCGAGCACCTCCCTCGCGGAAAGGCCCCCGGCTGGGACGGCTTGCCGTGCGAGCTCCTCATCGCCTTAAGCGAGGACTTCTTCGCGGAAGCTCTGGCCCGGGTGTTCGCGGCATCACGGCTCCGAGGTGCCCTGCCTCCGTCGACGCGGCGCAGCTCCATCTGCCTCGTGCCCAAGGCCCGCGGAGGTCGCGGCCTTGACGGCTACAGGCCCGTCGCGCTGCCCTCGGCCGACTACAGGGTCCTGGCCGCCATCCTTCACCGGCGCCTCAAGCCCCACCTGCGGACCCTTGTGCCGGAATGCCAGACTTACGCCGTCCCCGGGAGGTCCCCGTCATGGAACATCGCCATGGTGACGGACGCCGTCGAGGAGGCCACCGCCCTGGGCTCGCCGCTGGCCGTCATGGGCGTAGACCTGGAGTCCGCGTTTGACTCGCTAGACCGCGGCTTCTTGGAGTCCCTGCTAACGTCCCTCCGCCTCCCACCAGCCTTCAGGGCCTGGATCAACATCCTATACGCCGGGGCGGACGCCACCATCCGGGCAGGAGGCTTCTACACCACCGCCTTCCCCCTCCTCAACGGCCTAAGACAGGGTTGCGCCGTGAGTGCCGCACTCTTCAGCATCGCCACGGGGCCGCTGCTACGTCGCCTGGAGTTGACCCTCGGCGTGGGCAATGTCATCGCTTACGCCGACGACATCGTCCTCCTATTTCATCGCGACGGTGACTTCGAACGGGTGGCGACCGTCTTCGAAGAATACAAGCAGGCCTCCGGAGTTAGCGTGAACCTCCGGAAGAGCGCTGGCCTCTGGTGCGGCGCCTGGCGCAACCGCGGCGACTCCCCTCTCGGCGCCTCCTGGTCGACCACCTCCATCAGGGTCCTCGGGCTCGACATCGCCCCCAGGAGCACCGTCGCCCACCGGGAGCAGCATCTCCTGGCCCTCCTGGAGACTGCATGCCGCAAATGGACGCCCTTCACCCGCGGCCTCTCCCTCGTCGGGCGAGCAAGAGCGGCGAACACGCTGGTGGGCTCTGTCATCCAGCACCACCTGCATGGCTACCTACCATCACCCCCGACCATCGCCAAGCTGCAGGCCCGACTGGCGAGATTCGTCTGGGGACAGGACCACACGGCGTGGCTTCCCGCCGATGTCATGGCGAGGCCAGTTGCCATCGGAGGCCTCGGCCTCCTCGACCTCGCGACCCAGCTCCAGCTCGCCTGCCTCAAGGGGGTGCAGGTCGCGCTCCGCGGGGGCAGAAATGCCTTCAGCTGGCTGGTCAGCAGCAACAGCGGGGAAGCCTGGATCCACCCTCCACCGGACGGCACCCGTCTCCAGCCCCGCCGTCTCCGGTTGCTGAAGCTATGGGAGGAGGCCTCCAACATCCTGGGCCTCAACCACCGGGCGGTCCCCACGGCTCAGCTGCTGGACCTCCCATCATCGGCGGCTGCCGGTTCCTCCGCCCTCCCGACCTCCTGGCCCCCGCCCGCTGGAGCGGAGCCCGAATCCGGGACCTCATCGAGGAGGAACACCTCATCGCCCGCCCTACGCGCTCGGCCCTGGCTGACGCCGCGGCCCTGGGCGCCTTCTGTCGGAGGCTGACCTCCGAGAACGCCGTGGGCTTCGGGGCGGAGTCTGCACCCTCATCTAGCTCTTTAGCTGCGGCCGTGGTGCTGCGTGGGACGGCTACGCCGTTCCTCAACGGCCTCACGACGCGCTCGGCCCGACGGGCCCTGGATCGTCCGCGCCTCGCCGCCACGCCCATCTCCAGATTCCTGGCAAGATGGACGCCCACCATCAATCCACCATCCAGGATCGACTGGGCCTCGCTGCGGCGCTGCGCCTATTCGGGTCACGAGGCCGACGCAGCTCTCAAGCTAGCCCTCCACGCCCTGCCCCATCCGGCCCATCCTGCCTCGGTCGGCCCCTCCTGTCCTGCCTGCGGGTCCATCGACCGCTCCCTCGGCCACCGTTACTGGTGCTGCCGCTCCATCAGGCCGCTCATCAGAGAGGCCTTCAACATCATAGGGCGGCCCCCTGACCTGCAGGCTTGGATCTTCGGCGGGTCCGGCCTTGAGGACGACGCCCTTTCCATCCTGGCATCGGCAAAGTTGCGAATTTATCGCTACTTTGTACAGGTTGGGCTCGGAGAAGCAGTGGAAGACCCGCTCATCGCCTGGTCTAGGACCCTCCAGCGCCGAGGTTTTCTTCCTCCATCTCCCATCACCATCTTGTAAAATATGTTTCATATATGTACATATTTTCTCTTCTCTTCTCATCTTCTTTTTTCTTTTTCTCTCCCTATGATTGAAAATGTATAATATTGTCTAAGATGACAATAAATATTTTTTAATTGTCAAATTGTCACACACCACACACACACACACACACACACACACACACACACACACAAATAAAATAATTTAAATAATTTTATTTTTTTAATTTAGCTTGATTATTTTATTTTTATAAACAATATCTCCTAAAAGAGCCCATTCTATTGTTGAGGCCATCGAAGCAAAGCAACGCCGTATTGAACAGCAGCGACAAAGACGTTTAAATTCACCCGTAAGAGAACGGCATAATGAACAACAACGGCAATACTGAGGATGCAAAGAATTCGACAGGGAGATAATCTACCTTTGCCAACAGGGACATCAACAGGGAAGATCAAATTCCCCTGCACTTTTGTGGCCAACTTGATCAAGTTTGCCCAAAATGTAGAGCAAAGTACAGTAGAACTTGGATAATTCGAACTTCTTTAATTCGAAAACCTCTTTAATTCGAATATTTATCTTGGTCCCTAGAATTTGAAATAAATAAAATTTCCGTTTTTAATTCGAATTTTTGGATAATTCGAATTTTTTTATGGTCCCTTGGGGTTCGAATTATCCAAGTTCGACTGTATTTCGAATTGGAACAAACGACATACAGTAAAACTCTAAGTGTGTTAAAATAAAAATAATCCACGGAAGCAAGCAAGGAATGCTTCTTGAAAATAGTTCAGCTTGCTTCACCAAAAATGTGGTTTAAAAAGAAATTTATTCATTGTAAGTTCACCTCTTTTAAAGTAAAAATGTTAATTAAAAAAAATATCAATAAAATGACCCGAAAGGTAAAATGTTGCAACGCTCGGAAGGGGATCGATCCCTGACGGACCATGAACGTTATTTTACCTCGAACGCTTCCGATTACATATTATTAAGTATCAAAAAGGAATGTGAGAAATAAAATTAGGAATCCACCTTCTCTAGCCGATTCCGTCCTTGGACGGGCTTTTCTACTAGTCTAAAATAAAGAATAAGGGAGATCTACAAAGACTTAAGGGCAACCCAGGGGATTGGCTCTCAAGGTGGGGGCAATTTGGTAGAAATAATGCCAATGAAAAATATGAAGAGGCAAATTTAAAGGATAAGTAAGATTTTGAAGCGAAGCCTAAGGGCGACGGAGTAAAGGATTCTGGGGCTGCAATTAAAGGTTATGAACCAGTGAGCAATTCTAGAGCAGTAGCTGAGGGTACTGATTCAAAGGTGGAAGAAAAGCTAGATGTAGAACAAGGTACTGATTCAGCGGTGGAAGAAAAGATAGATGCAGAACAGGGTACTGATTCAAGGGTGGAAGAAAACCCAGATGCAGAACAAGGTACTGAATCAAGAATGGAGGAAGGGATTATTAATACAAAGGATTGGTTGAATGATGGGTTCATCGAAGGAGTTGATGAAATTCCACCTGAGGGAAAAGGATACTGGTTTCCTGATCGCCCTGTTTTTGGGTGTGAGTCCGAAACGACGCCTATACGGCCAGTATGCGACGGCGCTTCCTGTCGAGGACGCAGCGGACTATCCTTGAGGCGATATTTAAAAAGATACCCAATCTACTGAGGAGAATCCCGGAAATAGGGATAAAACTTCGGAAAAATAAGTACGGAGTTTTGGCCGACGTGAGGAGATATTTCCAGGTGATGGCCATCAGGGAAAATGATTGGGACTACCTCCGATTTCTTTGGAAGAAGAAGATGGACGCTTATGGGGCAACCTCCGGTGGTGTGTATGGAGAGGGTGCCGCAGTGTGCCGAGGAGAGGATGGTTTTCCTGGATGAGAGCCTGGGCTCCCTGCAACGGTGTCCCACCTGCCTGGATCCCCCATCACGGTGGAACGGATTTTTTTCTTTTTACAAAAAAGAAAGATGGGGGTATGTTAAAAGTCGTAGCATAGAATATGTAAATATCTTTTTGAGTGTATAACTTGGAATGTAAATTTCTTTTAAATGAATTATTATTATGTCAAATATATTTTGAATGGATTATTATTATGTAAATTTCCCTTTTGTATATAACTGAGCAGTGTTGTTGAAATAGAGAGTTTCTTAGTAGAGCGAGAGCTTTACGTGTGTAGCCGCTGGTTTTTGTCTTCGTTATTTTCTTTCTCGCTTGATCACCCGAAGCAGTCCAAACAATATCAAGACTTTGGGTAAAAGTCTTACTTGTTAAGAGGAGGTTTCTTCAATCTGACCTATCGTACCTTAACACCTGATACCAGTACAATTTCACTTTTGTACTTTTTTTCGCTTAGTAGGAATTGTTTCTTGAGCTGCAAATTCATTGTGAATATAGAGAATATATAAAAATGAATGTTTGTATGTTTGTTTGTATGTCCGGTATACAAATTCGCAGTAATTCACTAATTCAAACCAAAATTTCCATACATAGGTAAAAAAATACGGGGAAGACGATAGGCTATTTTAAATATATATATGTGGTGAGGTAAGTCGATCCTGTAGGATGACTGTAATGTATTGGTCAAATGCAGTCGTTGCGGCCTCAATGGGTGAGTGGGTTCAGGCGCGTATGTATTGCACCAAAGAACGAGACATGGTAGATGTCACCACGGAGATGGCAAAGAGTGAGTCCAGCCGACACCAGTTTAGGGGAGAACTGTCTAGAGGCGTCTGCAAGTCTCGTCCCCGAGCCGACTAACCGTGTTTATAAAAAGGGGGGGCTGCGTGGGGACCGACTGGAATGTCGCACCCCACCGCCGGCGAGACAAGAATGCAGACGGTCGTAAATTTCCAGGACTGCGGGGAATCTAGCGGGGCCCTTCTGGCATCGGCTGACGCTCACTCGAAATTTTATTTGTCACACTTTGGCAATTACATTATACATTTACACAATACATGGAGACATAGATGTATTGGGATATATTACAACATATATAATCAATTAACAACAACAACAAAAAACCTTTATTAAGACACTATTGTCTTACAAGGGGATTCCCTTAAAGGTTATATATGTACATGAGTGAGGAGGAAAAGCAATTTAGAGGGGAGGAGGAGCAATCAGCCGTTGTCTGTGGAGTTGAGCACCTCTTCTCTCATTTTATCAATCGCCTTGAAAAATTTAAAATATTTATAAACAAATGTTTTATCCAGCAGGAGAGCATTAAAGATTTTATATACTTGTTGTTCATTGTAGTGAGCTAGCTCCGAAATTTCGCGAATTTCCAGTCTCTTTTCATGTAGGAATGGGCAATGGAATAGATAGTGGACCAAATTGTCTTGGATGCCAACATTGCAGAATAGCAATTTAAAGGGTCGCTGTTCCAAAATCCCGTGATATCCTCGCGGAAAAGTAGCCATAGAATCCTTTGACGGGCTATAAATCGTTTAATTTTCAAAGGGAGGTTTGATAGTAAGTAGTCCTCCGTCATAAAGGAGCTACTTAGAGATTGGTAGTGAATAAAATGAGTTGAGCCTTGTATCTTAGCTCGGTCAAATTGGAGTAGCTGGTCAAACGTGGTTTGAATAATTCTAGGCATTTCTCCTCGCACAACCATATAATCTTCACAGTTCTTAAGAAAAGAAAAACCCCTAGAGTCAATGATTTATATTCAAGTTATGAATAAAGTTGTTTCCCGCTTTTCCCACAATTGAAACTTTCCAGAGCTGGGACAAGCAAACATAGGGTAATCTTGTGCTGTCCATTTTTAAAATCCGTATCCAGAACTTTAGAATCAATTTCGTAATGTTTAATTCAAGGGACATCCTTCGGGTTTCTGTTCGTAAGATGTAGCCCGGAGTATATTTGGGTAGGTCAAGAAATCGCCGTAGGAAAATATCCTGGATCTGGTTTACAACTACTATCTGATTTGTCGCCCACATGGGGGCCGAGTATAACAACGTGGATAAAACTATGGAGTCAAGTAATTTCATCACTGCTCCGAACGATTTGGTTCTTGACTTAGATAGTATTCTCGATACTGCGTTTGTAGCAACCAATGCTTTGCTTTTAAAGTGCTGCGCCACGTAAGCAGTTGTATTCTTGGTAGTTAAGGGGTAGCCAAGATATGTATATTTTGAAGATACTGTCAAGGGTTGTTGGCCCCAAAACCAAACGTCAGATCTGGCCAAGCGGCCTCCATTTCGAAACACTACGATTTTAGACTTGGATTGGTTCAGAGTTAAACCATTTTCCTCAAAATATCTTTTTATTAGATTAATCTTTATTTGAAGATTTATCTTGGATTCACCAAAGAGGACTATATCATCCGCGAACAGGAGGAGGTGTATAGTTCCATGACCCGGTAAGTATATACCTGGCAGGTCAGAATCATCCAGTGTAGCAACCAGATCGTTAATGAAAATAATAAATAAATACGGTGAAAGAGGTTCACCTGAAGAACACCTGATTGTATTTTGATGAATTCTGTAAAAGAGCCGTTCCATCTGACCGCTGCCATCATTTGAGCATAGTAGTTCTGTATGAGTTTGATAAATCGCCCACTTAAACCAACAAGCGCAAGCTTTCTCCATAATAGTAAATGTGGAACCGTATCAAACGCTTTTTTAAGATCAACAAAGAATGCGTAAAGTTTCCTTCTTTTGCGGTTTAATGTCATTTGGATTAGTGATGTAAGCGTGAAGATATGGTCTTGGCACGAGTAACCCCTTCTGAATCCTGCCTGGTTTTCCGCTATGAGTTTTCTATTCTCAATCCAATTACTTAGTCTATTTTTTAATATGGATGTAAAAAGTTTTGACACGTTGCTTATAAGCGCAATGCCCCTATAATTTGATGGTGCCTTCGGATCACCATTTTTGAATATTGGATATATAAATCAATTATTAAAACTATATATTCAAATTATTCTACTTAGCTCACGAACAGCGCCCTCTATCAAAGATTAGATTAAATTATGCTGATGCAAACAAATAGATAATGCTAATAACAAACAATTATAAAAAAAAACCTTATCTAAATATATATCACTCAGGTAAATATGCACACGGGTCAATCCCGGGTCACCCGTCTAGTAGAGAATATAGAAAAAATTCAAACAATGAACACTTAAATGATCCCTAGTTACGGAGTCTGTAACAATTAAATCCAGGATTTTATTCGACTGGGTTAAAATCCCTAGTCAATAAGTCAATTTTTTTTGGAAGCCACCGAACTGGCGACAAGAAACTTGGAGGTTTGAACTTCCTCGTCAACTCTTCAATCATTCTACATATTTCTTAAGGCTGAAGTGACGTCTTCGAACTTCTGATTTTTCCTTCTTAAAGAAGACAGTAAGAAGAGCTGCAATCACAAGAATGGGCTATGAAGGTGTCAACAGCATGATGGGAAGTAAACAGGAGATTCATTCAAGAAAACTATTTTCCTCGTGGAAGAATCAATTATTTTCCTGACGCCATATTTCTGGAGTGCTATGAGATATCTTCTACCTCTTATTCAAATCCAAACTTACTGTTGACAAGTTGGAAGATCTGTTTAGATCCATGATAACACCTTGATAGAATTGAAACTATGTGATGTCAACTAAGCGAAAAGAACAAATGGATTGAGGAGGAGGGTCCCAAGAAGTTCATTATAATTCTCATGTCTATCACTCCACCTATGTTATTCAAAATTCAAATAAAATTTAACAAATCAAGCAGTAATTTAGCAAATAACTATTCCACAATATATTTCATATCGATATTCAAATATAAATATTTATTTATAAATTCATAACACCATAAATGAAGAAAATTTAAGAGTGGATATTCATTTGATACCAATATATCTTCAATATTATTTTGCCATATTCAAGAAGATATTTATAATACACTTTAACAGAACATATTTTCAATAGAAATAACCATTTCCATTCCCCCATGATGTCTTGAAAACATTATCCAACATTGGCCATTGCCAACCTGGTCCACTGGCAAAAGGCCATCCATCAAGACAATCACTAAAGTCAAATTATCCAATAATATTGTACAATTTGAAGCCACACAGAATAAATACCGCAGCCTGAAAGTATATATCCTCAATATCAAGACAATATCAATTCAATAGAAATAACAATTTCCATCCCCCCATGATGTCTTGAAACAATTATCCAACATTGATCATTGTCAGCCTGGTCAACTGGCAAAAGATCATCTATCAAGTCATCGCAAATGTCGAATAATCTATCCAATAATATCGTATAATATGAAGCCTCACAAAATGAATAACAACGCATTTTAAAGAAATAATTACTATTATCAAAACAATAGCAATGCAATAGATATAACTTCCATTCATGATGTCTTGAAAACATTGTCCAACATTGATCATTGCCAACCTGGTCAACTGGCTAAAGGTCATTCATCAAGACACCCAAAAAGTCGAATTATCTATCCAATTGTACTATTTGAAGCTACAGAAAATAAGTAACGCAGTTTAAAAGAAATAATCCTTAATATCAAAGCAATAGAAATGCAATAGAAACGTCTTCTTATCAGAATGGCACATCAAACATATCATTAAAACAATATTTGATCACCAAATGGGAAGAATAATTCTGAATTAGTGTTCTTTGAAATCGAAATTTTTATGATATGATCATTTCATTATCAAATAATCTAGCAGATTATACCATTAGTAACAGGCCCACATGGGGAATTCAGTTGTGAAATAATTGCCAACACGTTCACCTGGAAAAACAATCTGGAACGAAAATGGAAGATTTGCGCTCTTTAGAAGAAATCAAAGTTATTAAAGAAGACTTCATTTTTCAGCCAAAATAACCATCAGAATGAAAGATGCCGAAACGAGGAATGAAAACTGCCAAGTTTCTTGATCTAATTATTATTATTTTATTATTTGGAGAAGAAATCATGTGGTTTCAACACAATCTCTACCTGCACTTGTAAAGTGTAATAGCAATTTTTTGAAACAGAAATCATTGAATTGGTTTCAACTTGCAAGTTTTCACTTGTATTTTGCTCTAATGTGCAATTATCAATTTTTGGAATAAGTCGAGAGACTTAATATTCATTTTTATGAATCTCCCATGTATTTTCATGGTGTTTAGAAGTAAACGTCGTAGAAAATACAAATTTTTGGAAAAATCAAGATCTTGATTTTTTTTACTTGCGCGCAACAAGTAAAAAGCAATATTATATCTCCTGTATATTCATGAGGTTTGAATTATAACCTGATGGAAATATACAAATTTTTGGAAACGTTTTTCAACTTATATTTTTTGTTGAAAAAAAAAGTGTAATGTTCCTTCTAAGATATTCAACAAGAATTTGAAAATGTTCCTGAAAAGAAATTTCAACAAGAAACAATTTTTGGAAAAGTTCAGTCAAGAAAACGACTGAAATATTTAGCTCTCAAATAGCTAAAAGGTTTTAAAACAACCAATTATAATTAATTTTTGGAAACTTCATCCATCTGAAGATATTTTTGAAAACTCTTCCTGCGGAGTTATATATTCAACAAGAAATAATTTTTGAATAAAAAGTCAAGAATGATTTTGAATTATATATAATGTTTGTTTATTTATTTCAACACGCCAAACGCGATATCCTGGGTAGGGATAATTGGGTCGATTTACATTTTTAAACAGAAGCTGTTATAAACATTATATATATACAAGAAAAAAAAATGAATTGAAAAAAAAAGAAACAATTGGATATATTAGGACCCCCCCCCTGATTCTTCCCAGGTTAGAAAGATAATCATAAATATGTTTACAAAAATGGTTAAATCTGTGACAATATTATCTCTAGTATTTACAAATTATTATACATTAGTGTTTATCTCTCTCTCTCTTTTTTTTACATTTATAAAAAACAAATTTAAAATAATTTTTGGCAAACCTCTTTCTTTTATGTTATGAAGAAACTTGTGGAAATATAGAAAAAATTTAACGCCATATTAAACAGTGGTTAACTTGAGAAATTTCAAATGCTTTATTTCTAATGCTTGGTTAAAACAGATATAAAAATGTCTAAAATAGAGGCCTATTTCACAAATTCAAATTAAAATATTCATAAAATAATTGCTAAAATGTAAAAAAAAAAAAAAAAAAAATTGATTAAAAAATAAAATTTGTTATTAAAGTGTAAAATGTTATTATATTAAAATGAAAAACGTTTTTTTAAAACCTGTATATAATAAAAATATAATTTTAATCACAAAAATATTAAGTGAGTTACGCAAAAAAAAGTTATAAACGCCATTTAATTTTTTAAAATGTAATTTGAATACGAATTAAAGAATAGCGACAAAATAATATAAGGTAGAAAATCGGTGAAAATGCATATTAATATTTTAAATTGTATAACTATTCGTTTTTATTATGTTTTTTTTTGTGTTGAGAGCGTTATGGGAATCTTTTATGGTTCAGACGATGAAACAAATAATAATAAGTGTACTTACAGCTGAAATGGTTTTAAAGAATTAGGTGATTTTACCTTTTAAGAAAGTATTTTAAATTTATTATTTTCAAAGAGAGAGAAAAAAAGACATTTAACAATAATTCTTACTAATTATAAAAACAAAAATATAACTCGTTCTTTCTTCTCTTTATATCACGGTGTTGTCAGCCTAAAAGTATTTAAAGATCATTGATTTATTATTTTAAAACATTTTCCTTCTTTTTTTTTCAACAGAGCGCGCGCTAGAAGCTGACTTATAATTGAAAACAATCAAAGAAGGAATTTATTTGAAGAAGCTGAGAAAAAGTGTGTGTATTGTTATAGTTTTCTATTAGATAAATAGAAGGGATTCAGCAATTTGTTTTAGATAATCCCGATTTTTTTTCTCCATCACATTTGTGGAAGGAGTTTCCTCCCCCAATGTTCTTGTTTTGATATAAATTCCAATCAGCCAATAAATAACCCCGTAGTTTGAAGATCCAAGACCTCTCACACTGAGTCAGCGGTCAAATTGTTTATAAGCCGTCACAGAGAAATGTCTGCATAAAAAAACGATGTTGATTCAGGAGAACCGCCATTTTGTTTTCAAAATATTCGTCTGGTATTTTCTAGAGCAGAGTGCCTGAATCTTTCATTAAATTCTTGAAATGAAAAAAGTGTGTCAGCAAATTTTATTTTTTACATTCATATTTTACTTTTTTTCTACTTGCCCCCTTTGGCTCGCGTCTTATTTTTGGGAGCCATATTGATGTCTGGTGCATTTTTTTTCTATGTTAGATCTGGGTTTATGCCTCTTCTTCTCTTCGAGAGTAATGTAAAATCTATTAGATTTTATTATTATTATTATTATTTATTTTAAAGCATATATATATGAAACGAAAAATTATATAAAAAGGCAATCTTGGTGGTAGGACATAACAAATACTGCGTGTCTCTAGTCATATTATTTATCTTAAATACAGGAGAACCTCTTTCTAAAAGGTAATACCTAATTACAGACCAAAAGTGTCCCCTTTTAAAGAGAGGTGTCCTCTTCCCAAAGAGCTGTTAATTAATTTAAAATGATAATTTTGTTGATTAAAACTGTCCTTTGTAGAGAGGTATCCTCTAATGGAGGTTCTACTGTATTCATTAGATATTGCCAAGTGGAAAATTAATAAAGACAAACTTCGGGGTGACGCAGCAATTTATTTAAGGCAAAAGCAAATTGTGAAGGATAAACAAAAGATAAGCAAAAAAAATAATAAAATGATACTTGTTAATACAAGTGTAAAATAAAAAATACTTCGCTATAATATTTTATACGAATAAAAATTAATGTTTTTTATCAAATAAAAAAGCTGCCTGAGAGGTGAGACGTCAATATTTGTGTAACTAAATTACCTTCCAGCAAAAAGAAAATTAGATGGGACATGATTGATGAAAAGTTGTAGAGAATAAAATGTAGAAGGGAAATAGAACGGCATGAAGTAGAGGGAAACGGATTAGATGGGGAAACTACAATAACTACTAAAGAGAAAGGTCTGGCACCTGTTCTACCGCGTTAGGGTAAAGGTTCGAGCTGCAGTGAGAACTATAAATTAATAATTATATATTTTAATAAGTGTCCAAAAATTACATACAATTATAAGAGGCAGGTGGAGTACAGTTTTTACTCCACCAGCGCCTAGAGTATTATATAATGGAAGGAACCGCAGCAGGTTGTAGCGACGCGCGGTAAACAGCCGGCGACATCAGGCGGTGTTCGAAAAGTGCGCGCGCAGCCCCCGGTGCGCGCGCAGGCCGGCTGGCCAGCCGCCGCTTCTCGCAGCGTCGCCCGCTGGCATCCTCTTATCTCATGCCCCCCTGGAGATTGGGACTTGGGACCGATCCAACGTAGTTGCTATAACGCGGGTTCGGTTCTCGGGTTCGAGGGATAAGGTCTGCTGATGTTGAGCTGAGTTGGGTGGGGTGGTGTACGGTGGAGGCACGAAAGGTCGTAAGAATCTGCGATTACGGCGAAGAAGGCGTCCGGCGTCGGTCCGGATGAGGTAGCTGCGACCGCGTGGAAGTTGTTCGAGAACCTCAGCAAGGAGGGTCCAATGTTTTGTGCGGTGATCCTGGACAAGGACTATTGTTCCCACTTCCAAATGTGAGAGTGGCTTGGCGTTGCGATTGTATCGCTTGAGGGCTTTCTGCCTTAAGTTCTGGGCTCGTTGATCGCATTCTGAAATCCTTGTTCTCCATTCCTTGGCAAACTGACCACGGTGAAGCGGTGTAGCTTGGTACGTGTCGGTCGACCATAACGAGATATTGGTATCTAGCGTGCGAAAAAAGGTCGCAGGAAACATGTTGAAATGGGTAGCTAGGCGGCGGGTCGGAATAGAGTGGTTCTTTCTGTTGCGAGGGTAGATAGGCTGAACACTCGGCACACGTTTTTACTACGTTCCGGATGTCATTGGACAAGTTGGTTATGGCATTGACGATCATTGAATGGGGCCAGTTATCCGGCAGAAGTCCTAAGGCTTTGCATCCGCTCTTGCTCAAGAGAGTGGCGTTCAGGTGCTTGCAGACTCCAACGGTAGTGCTGTATGTTTTCCCGTTGAGATGCAGTGCCGCGACGAACGATCCACAAGGACTTAAGCTGATGCCGTTGGCTCCTACGCAAGGGACGTTCTTCGGGTTGAGTGCTGATCAGGTCTGCTCATCCAGTAACAGGAATTCTGATTCTGGGATTAGATCCAGATCTGACCCCGGGTCCGCCAGCCAACGGATTTGGTGTAACTTATGGTTGATATCGGTCGGAATGGTTATGAGTTCGTTGCATACTCCAGCTGCAACAACTGTGTTGAGGGTCCGGTTGGGGACTGATTGTTTCTGGTTGCGGGTGGCGGGATATTAGGTTTGGTTGTGGGTTTCCGTTTTCAGTTTGGTCGGCAAACCCTTCCGTAATGCCCGGTGATGCCGCATTTGTTACACTC